>OW796096.1:4605019-5241150 GCA_941860345.1 Chrysodeixis includens | reverse complement strand
GACGAAATTGACGAAATTGACGAAATTGACGAAATTGACGAAATTGACAAAATTGACGAAATTGACAAAATTGACGAAATTGACGAAATTGACGAAATTGACGAAATTGACGAAATTGACGAAATTGACGAAATTGACGAAATTGACGAAATTGACGAAATTGACGAAATTGACTGAAATTGACGAAATTGACGAAATTGACGAAATTGACGAAATTGACGAAATTGACGAAATTGACGAAATTGACGAAATTGACGAAATTGACGAAATTGACGATAATTGACGAAATTGACGAAATTGACGAAATTGACGAAATGACGAATTGACGAAATTGACGAAATTGACGAAATTGACGAAATTGACGAAATTGACGAAATTGACGAAATTGACGAAATTGACGAAATTGACGAAATTGACGAAATTGACGAAATTGACGAAATTGACGAAATTGACGAAATTGACGAAATGAACGAAATGAACGATTTGAACGATTTGAACGACATGAACGAAATGAACGAAATGAACGAAATGAACGAAATGAACGAAATTGACGAAATTGACGAAATTGACGAAATTGACGAAATTGACGAAATTGACGAAATTGACGAAATTGACGAAATTGACGAAATTGACGAAATTGACGAAATTGACGAAATTGACGAAATTGACGAAATAGAAAGAAATTGAGCGAAATTGACGAAATTGACGAAATTGACGAAATTGACGAAATTGACGAAATTGACGAAATTGACGAAATGACGAAATTGACGAAATTGACGAAATTGACGAAATTGACGAAATTGACGAAATTGACGAAATCGACGAAATTGACGAAATTGACGAAATTAACGAAATTAACGAAATGAACGAAATTGACGATATTGACGAAATTGACGAAATTGACGAAATCGACGAAATTGACGAAATTGACGAAATTGACGAAATTGACGAAATTGACGAAATTGACGAAATTGACGAAATTGACGAAATTGACGAAATTGACGAAATTGACGAAATTGACGAAATTGACGAAATTGACGAAATTGACGAAATTTACGAAATTGACGAAATTGACGAAATGAACGATTTGAACGACATGAACGAAATTAACGAAATGAACGAAATTGACGATATTGAACGAAATTGACGAAATTGACGAAATTGACGAAATTGACGAAATTGACGAAATTGACGAAATTGACGAAATTGACGAAATTGACGAAATTGACGAAATTGAACGAAATTGACGAAATTGACGAAATGACGAAATTGACGACATGACGAAATTGACGAAATTGACGAAATGACGAAACGAACGATTTGAACGACATGAACGAAATGAACGAAATGAACGAATTGAACGATATTGAACGAAATTGAACGAAATTGACGAAATGACGAAATTGACGAAATTGACGAATTGACGAAATTGACGAAATTGACGAAATTGACGAAATTGACGAAATTGACGAAATTGACGAAATTAACGAAAAGAAAGAAATGAGCGAAATGAACGAAATTGACGAAATTGACGAAATTGATGAAATTGACGAAATTGACGAAATTGACGAAAATTGACGAAATTGACGAAATTGACGAAATTGACGAAATTGACGAAATTGACGAAATTGACGAAATTGACGAAATTGACGAAATTGACGAAATTGACGAAATTGACGAAATTGACGAAATTGACGAAATGAACGATTTGAACGACATGAACGAAATGAACGAAATGAACGAAATTGACGATATTGACGAAATTGACGAAATTGACGAAATCGACGAAATTGACGAAATTGACGAAATTGACGAAATTGACGAAATTGACGAAATTGATCGAAATTGACGAAATTGACGAAATTGACGAAATGAAATGACGAAATTGACGAAATTGACGAAATTGACGAAATTGACGAAATTGACGAAATTGACGAAATTGAACGAAATGAACGATTTGAACGATTTGAACGAAATGAACGAAATGAGCGAAATGAACGAAATGAACGAAATGACGAAATTGACGAAATTGACGAAATTGACGAAATTGACGAAATTGACGAAATTGACGAAATCGACGAAATTGACGAAATTGACGAAATTGACGAAATGAACGAAATTGAACGACATGAACGAAATTAACGAAATTGAACGAAATTGACGAAATTGACGAAATTGACGAAATTGACGAAATCGACGAAATTGACGAAATTGACGAAATTGACGAAATTTACGAAATTGACGAAATTGAACGAAATTGAACGAAATGAACGAAATGAACGAAATGAACGACGAGAACGAAATAAACGAAATGAACGAAATGAACAAAAGGAACGATTTGAACGATTTGAACGAATTGAACGATTTGAAAGGTTGGAGCGATTGGAACGGTTTGAACAAAATTAACGAAAAGAAAGAAATGAGCGAAATAAACGAAATGAACGAAAAGAGCAAAATAAACGAAAAGAAATAAATGAGCAAAATGTGAGCAAAATGTGCGAAAAATACGAAATGACGAAATTGACGAAATTGACGAAATTGACGAAATTGACGAAATTGACGAAATTGACGAAATTGACGAAATTGACGAAATTGACAAAATTGACGAAATTGACGAAATTGACGAAATTGACGAAATTGACGAAATTGACGAAATTGACGAAATTGACGAAATTGACGAAATTGACAAAATTTACGAAATTGACGAAATGAACGAAATGAACGATTTGAACCATTTGAACGAAATGAACGAAATGAGCAAAATAAACGAAAAGAAATAAATGAGCAAAATGTCAGCAAAATGTGCGAAAAATACGAAATTGACGAAATTGACGAAATTGACGAAATTGACGAAATTGACGAAATTGACGAAATTGACGAAATTGACGAAATTGACGAAATTGACGAATGACGATTTGACGAAATTGACGAAATTGACGAAATTGACGAAATTGACGAAATTGACGAAATTGACGAAATCGAACGAAATTGAACGAAATTGAACGAATGAACGAAATGAACGAAATGAACGAAATTGAACGAAATGAACGAAATGAGCGAAAATTGACGAAATTGACGAAATAATGACAAAATTGACGAAATTGACGAAATTGACGAAATTGACGAAATTGACGAAATTGACGAAAAGAAATACATGACGAAATTGACGAAATTGACGAAATTGACGAAATTGACGAAATTGACGAAATTGACGAAATGAACGATTTGAACGACATGAACGAAATTAACGAAATGAACGAAATTGACGATATTGACGAAATTGACGAAATTGACGAAATCGACGAAATTGACGAAATTGACGAAATTGACGAAATTGACGAAATTGACGAAACGAACGATTTGAACGACATGAACGAAATAAACGAAATGAGCAAAATAAACGAAAAGAAATAAATGAGCAAAATGTGAGCAAAATGTGCGAAAAATACGAAAACTACGAAATTGACGAAATTGACGTAATTGACGAAATTGACAAAATTGACGAAATTTACGAAATTGACGAAATTGACGAAATTGACAAAATTGACGAAATTGACGAAATTGACAAAATTGACGAAATTGACGAAATTGACGAAATTGACGAAATTGACGAAATTGACGAAATTGACGAAATTGACGAAATTGACGAAATTGACGAAATTGACGAAATTGACGAAATGAACGATTTGAACGAATTGAACGAAATGAACGAAATGACGAAATTGAACGAAATTGAACGAAATTGAACGAAATTGACGAAATTGACGAAATTGACGAAATTGACGAAATTGACGAAATTGACGAAATTGACGAAATTGACGAAATTGACGAAATTGACGAAATTGACGAAATTGACGAAATTGACGAAATTGACGAAATTGACGAAATTGACGAAATTGACGAAATTGACGAAATTGACGAAATTGACGAAATTGACGAAATTGACGAAATTGACGAAATTGACGAAATTGACGACATTGACGAAATTGACGAAATTGACGATATTGACGAAATTGACGTGACGCGAGATTGACGAAATTGACGAAATTGAACGACAATTGACGAATACTGCAAAATGGATGACGATTTGAACGAAATTTCGAACTGCGAATTGACGATTTGACAATTGCGAGCATTGTACGAAATGCGGTGAAATTGAGTCGACATTGCCGAAATTGGCGAACATTCACGAAAGGAGCGCGAGGAGCGCAATGACCGCGACTGACGCAAGTATTGATGACATTATTCGTCGTGCACTTGACGACATGCTGGCGAACCTGACTGAAATCTAGACGAACGGTTTGACGAATATGGAAGAAGATGACGAATGATGACTTGCCTGGAAATTGGGCCGGCCAAAGGTGTGGGACGCAACGTGAACGATCTGACACGCTTGCGCACGACCCATGAACGAAGATCGGACGAAAGTCGCGCCCGGCAAGCAATGCAGCTGGAGCTGCGAAATAAAGAGAACGAAAATATCAAATAAACGAAGAAGCAAATAAATTTGAGCGCATTGGACGAGTTGAAAGGCTTGGAGCCGTGGGGACCGGGTTTGCACGAGCACTGTATACGGAACACGCTAAGCGCATGAGTCGACATCCACCCGAAATGAACGAGAGGAGCAGGACTGAACGCAAAGAATGTATAGCAATTAAGCGTGGAAATGTGCGGCCAAAATTGACGAAATTGACGAAATTGACGAAATGACGAAATTGACGTTGAAATTGACGAAATTAGTTACAAAATTGACGAAATTGACGAAATTGACGTTAGAATTGACGAAATTGACGAAATTGACGAAATTGACGAAATTGACGAAATTGACGAAATTGACGAAATTGACGAAATGAACGAAATGACGAAATTGACGAAATTGACGAAATTGACGAAATTGACGAAATTGACGAAATTGACAAAATTGACGAAATTGACGAAATTGACGAAATTGACGAAATTGACGAAATTGACGAAATTGACGAAATTGACGAAATTGACGAAATTGACGAAATTGACGAAATTGACGAAATTGACGAAATGAACGATTTGAACGACATGAACGAAATTAACGAAATGAACGAAATTGACGATATTGACGAAATTGACGAAATTGACGAAATCGACGAAATTGACGAAATTGACGAAATTGACGAAATTTACGAAATTTACGAAATTGACGAAACGAACGATTTGAACGACATGAACGAAATAAACGAAATGAACGACGTGAACGACGAGAACGAAATAAACGAAATGAACGAAATGAACAAAAGGAACGATTTGAACGAATTGAACGATTTGAAAGGTTGGAGCGATTGGAACGGTTTGAACAAAATTAACGAAAAGAAAGAAATGAGCGAAATAAACGAAATGAACGAAAAGAGCAAAATAAACGAAAAGAAATAAATGAGCAAAATGTGAGCAAAATGTGCGAAAAATACGAAAACTACGAAATTGACGAAATTGACGTAATTGACGAAATTGACAAAATTGACGAAATTTACGAAATTGACGAAATTGACGAAATTGACAAAATTGACGAAATTGACGAAATTGACAAAATTGACGAAATTGACGAAATTGACGAAATTGACGAAATTGACGAAATTGACGAAATTGACGAAATTGACGAAATTGACGAAATTGACGAAATTGACGAAATTGACGAAATTGACGAAATTGAACGAAATTGAACGAAATTGACGAAATTGACGAAATTGACGAAATTGACGAAATTGACGAAATTGACGAAATTGACGAAATTGACGAAATTGACGAAATTGACGAAATTGACGAAATTGACGAAATTGACGAAATTGACGAAATTGACGAAATTGACGAAATTGACGAAATTGACGAAATTGACGAAATTGACGAAATTGACGAAATTGACGAAATTGACGAAATTGACGAAATTGACGAAATTGACGAAATTGACGAAATTGACGAAATTGACGAAATTGACGAAATGACGAAATTGACGAAATTGACGAAACGAACGATTTGAACGACATGAACGAAATGAACGAAATGAACGAAATGAACGACGATGAACGAAATAAACGAAATGAACGAAATGAACAAAATGAACGAAATTGAACGAAATTGACGAAATTGAACGAAATTGAAAGGTTGGAGCGATTGGAACGAATTGAACGAAATTAACGAAAAGAAACGAAATGAGCGAAATAAACGAAATGAACGAAATTGACAAAATTAACGAAAAGAAATAAATGAGCGAAATTGACGAAATTGACGAAATGACGAAATGACGAAATTGACGAAATTGACGAAATTGACGAAATGACGAAATTGACGAAATTGACGAAATTGACGAAATTGACGAAATTGACGAAATTGACGAAATTGACGAAATTGACGAAATTGACGAAATTGACGAAATTGACGAAATTGACGAAATTGACGAAATTGACGAAATTGACGAAATTGACGAAATTGACGAAATTGACGAAATTGACGAAATTGACGAAATTGACGAAATTGACGAAATTGAACGAAATGAACGAAATGAACGAAATTGACGATATTGACGAAATTGACGAAATTGACGAAATCGACGAAATTGACGAAATTGACGAAATTGACGAAATTGACGAAATTGACGAAATTGACGAAATGACGAAATTGAACGAAATTGACGAAATTGACGAAATGAACGAAATGACGAAATTGACGAAATTGACGAAATTGACGAAATTGACGAAATTGACGAAATTGACGAAATTGACGAAATTGACGAAATTGACGAAATTGACGAAATCGACGAAATTGAACGAAATTGACGAAATTGACGAAATGAACGATTTGAACGACATGAACGAAATAAACGAAATGAACGAAATGACGATGCAAAATAAACGAAATGACGAAATGACGAAATGAGCAAAATGTGCGAAAAATACGAAATTGACGAAATTGACGAAATTGACGAAATTGACGAAATTGACGAAATTGACGAAATTGACGAAATTGACGAAATTGACGAAATTGACGAAATTGACGAAAATTGACGAAATTGACGAAATTGACGAAATTGACGAAATTGACGAAATGACGAAATGAACGATTTGAACCATTGAACGAAATGAACGAAATGACAAAATAAACGAAAAGAAATAAATGAGCAAAATGTCAGCAAAATGTGCGAAAAATACGAAATTGACGAAATTGACGAAATTGACGAAATCGACGAAATTGACGAAATTGACGAAATTGACGAAATTGACGAAATTGACGAAATTGACGAAATTGACGAAATTGACGAAATTGACGAAATCGACGAAATTGACGAAATTGACGAAATTGACGAAATTTACGAAATTTACGAAATTGACGAAACGAACGATTTGAACGACATGAACGAAATAAACGAAATGAACGACGTGAACGACGAGAACGAAATAAACGAAATGAACGAAATGAACAAAAGGAACGATTTGAACGATTTGAACGAATTGAACGATTTGAAAGGTTGGAGCGATTGGAACGGTTTGAACAAAATTAACGAAAAGAAAGAAATGAGCGAAATAAACGAAATGAACGAAAAGAGCAAAATAAACGAAAAGAAATAAATGAGCAAAATGTGAGCAAAATGTGCGAAAAATACGAAAACTACGAAATTGACGAAATTGACGTAATTGACGAAATTGACAAAATTGACGAAATTTACGAAATTGACGAAATTGACGAAATTGACAAAATTGACGAAATTGACGAAATTGACGAAATTGACGAAATTGACGAAATTGACGAAATTGACGAAATTGACGAAATTGACGAAATTGACGAAATTGACGAAATTGACGAAATGAACGAAATGAACGATTTGAACCATTTGAACGAAATGAACGAAATGAGCAAAATAAACGAAAAGAAATAAATGAGCAAAATGTCAGCAAAATGTGCGAAAAATACGAAATTGACGAAATTGACGAAATTGACGAAATCGACGAAATTGACGAAATTGACGAAATTGACGAAATTGAACGAAATTGAACGAAATTAACGAAATTGAACGAAATTGACGAAATTGACGAAATTGACGAAATTGACGAAATTGACGAAATTGACGAAATTGACGAAATTGACGAAATTTACGAAATTGACGAAATCGAACGAATTTGAACGACATGAACGAAATGAACGAAATGAACGATGAACGACGAGAACGAAATAAACGAAATGAACGAAATGAACAAAAGGAACGATTTGAACGATTTGAACGAATTGAACGATTTGAAAGGTTGGAGCGATTGGAACGGTTTGAACAAAATTAACGAAAAGAAAGAAATGAGCGAAATAAACGAAATGAACGAAAAGAGCAAAATAAACGAAAAGAAATAAATGAGCAAAATGTGAGCAAAATGTGCGAAAAATACGAAAACTGACGAAATTGACGAAATTGACGAAATTGACGAAATTGACAAAATTGACGAAATTTACGAAATTGACGAAATTGACGAAATTGACAAAATTGACGAAATTGACGAAATTGACGAAATTGACGAAATTGACGAAATTGACGAAATTGACGAAATTGACGAAATTGACGAAATTGACGAAATTGACGAAATTGACGAAATGAACGAAATTGAACGAAATTGAACGAAATTGAACGAAATGAACGAAATGAGCGAAATAAACGAAAAGAAATAAATGAGCAAAATGACAGCAAAATGTGCGAAAATATACGAAATTGACGAAATTGACGAAATTGACGAAATGAACGAAATGGACGAAATTGACGAAATTGACGAAATTAACGAAATGAACGAAATGAACGAAATAAACGAAATGAACGAAATTGACGAAATTGACGATTTGACGAAATTGACGAAATAAAACGAAATTGACGAAATTAACGAAATTGACGAAATGAACCATTTGAACGAAATTAACGATTTGACCCCTAAATGTTATGACTCCTTTTTTATCCTCCTAATTTTTAGTGCTGCCCTACATATCTCAAGGAACCTACATGCTAAATTTCAGCTGTCTACGATCAGAAGTTTTGGCTGTGCGTTGTTTTTCAGTCAGTCAGTAATTCATTAACGGAAGAGTTTTATTTACATACATCTATAGATTGCACAGCCTGCATAATGCTTACTGTGGAAGTGTTGACCTGTACCTATCCTACCGCAAAATTATGCTTCATCATATAGCTATGCGGGAATCCCAGCTTAGATATTGCTCTATAAATGAACATAACTCTGGTGAAACGTCAGTCACTACTGGTTTATACATGTAGAGCCACAAGTACGCATCTGCTTTAGCTCGTAAACATAATTAAACACGAGTTAATTATATTTTGTATTAAATTATATCTGCTTAAATGCTCAAACTTACTCATTACAATATTAATGGTATTATTACGCTGATATATTAGCTACATAAGTACATTAAAGTTAAAGTATTTACTGCTATTGAATAAGCTCAGTCTGACTTATTCCATAACTCTGAACCACGAGACACGTTAAAAAATATTATTCTAGAGTAATATGGTTTTTATTATGAGAACAAATAAAATTATTTTGGTTTGCTAGCACTCTTATCTCGCTTGAATAGAGTTTAACGAAGAATTCATCAAAATAACTTTGTTTGAGCAAGAAACTAAAATTACACTTATACATCAAAGTAGACTTGTATTTAATAAGTACTAAGTCATAGCACTAGGTGTAATGCGAAAAGTGTACACGAGTTTTAAATTAATTTTGTTAGAAGACCGTCTGTTACATATAATAATAGCGTTTCTTAGTAGCAATACAAATAGAATAGAATCAGTTTAAACGCAGCAACTTTTAGAATCACGAGGACGTTTCTTTCGAGCGCTTGTTAACAAACAGTTTGCCGACATGGGTATTGGGTCCTACACGGCGGATTGACCGCGTTTTTTTACGGTCGCTACTTTCGGAGCTTAAGTTAACGAGCACCGCGCGGCCGTTGTGCGGGGCCCGCCGTCCATGCTACACGCGCGCCTCTCCACAATACGGCTCGATTCCAAACGACAACTGTTTACACATCAAATGACGGATGCTTCATTTAGCCCGAACAGACTACTCCAGTTCAAATTGAGTTCGACCAAAGCTCAGCTCACTGCAAAGATCGCAAGATTAGTTTCACCGTGATTCATTTGTCAAACAGTTTTAGTTCAATCGAGCGGAATTTGTGGTGTCAATCACGATGGATCTTGGATAGTCAAAGTAAATTGGCGAGGTTAAATAAATATACCGATCACTTTGACTGTGACGGATACATGACAATATATTGTGATGCAGTGGACAAACATCGTGACGTGCCGTATCGTGTGCCGACCGTGAGAGATAGGTACGTCCAGGTTCCTGGCAGTGTTCTATAAACTCCTACAAGAGCTTGTTAACGTTTCACGATACACGGCGCGGGGCCAAAATCTGTTGGCCATTGTTTGTAGTGTTTTATCATTTTGCCAACTAGGTATCGATTTTTTCCTTAATGATGTTACATTTTATTTCAACCGCAATCAACGTTTTTTGCTTTATGACTAATATTTTTGCAGATTAACAGAAAGCACACATAATATTTTCTAACAACACGACGCAATACAGCTTTTCTACTACTCAATACAATTACTAAGTATTGCAAAGTTTCTGTTAGCAAAGATCAGTGCAGGCTATCTCCACTATAACGCACGTTCTTTTAATGATCAGTTTTAATGAACACTGAACGCGAATAAGGAGCGTTTACGCACGTAATCGTTTAAAGCCCCTTTATAGCCGTTTTGAGCGGTGGTGAGCTAGAGCCCGGCTTACCGAATGATGGATGCACTGCAGGATTACGAAACGTTGTGTGGCGTTCAGATGACCGCTGCCCACCTACTGCCGTTATATTATGTAAACAAACATTTGCTTAATACCATCGCAACTAACAAATGATACAAGATGTACAATGGAACGTTTATAAATGATATCGTTTTACTGCTGTATTTTAGGATGACTTGCACACTCGATTATTTTCTAAAGAAAATCGCAAATAGAAACCTTTTTTTCAGTTAACTTTCTTCTTTTTATTCGGTACCTATACCAACTATACGTTGAAGGCACTTGTTGTTGCTATTACGTTCACGTTTGTATTATCAGTACCATTATAAACGTTATACACAATAACAAAGTAACAAAAATAAAAGTATTTAAGACCTTTATGATACAAACTTCATAGTAAACACAAATGAAACATTGAAACTACTATGCTTTCACTGTAAACAAGTAACTCTATTAAGTTACAAAAAAGGTATCCGCACAAAATATATAAACGAACTGTGAACGTACATATATCGGGGCCGGAAAAAGTAGTGTTAACTTAATAACTACAAGAAATCATATTTTATTGTAGGTCTCAGCGGAGCTAGCGATCCAATCGGGTAAACAAGTAACCTATGTCCCTGCGCGGCATGTTAACTTTCTGCGAAGTTTCATCGCCGGCCGCCCGCGCCAGCCTGCGCCGGCCCCCGCCCGCCGAGACCGCTCTCAGTAACAAATAAAACTACAATCAAATCTTATTCATAACATTACAAGCTCAGATTGGAGAGTTTACTAAACTGATGTCTTTGATACTAATGTAAGTTTTGTTTTGTAGCCTATGTCCCACTGGAGTAGATTTCTTTGGAAGATTTAGTACTCAAAGAAGTTTTGGTCATCAGTAAAGAGAATCATAGATTGATTACTGAATTAATTAAATAAACTTTGTCTTGTTTATAGTTAAGTTTAGATATTTTAACAAAATACGAAATAAAAGAAACATTATACTCGAATGTCATGAAAATAATAAATTCTCTTGTAAGTATTCAATTAGAAAACATATTATTGGCAAAAGTAAAGTATTTTAATAGATACCTCTTAAACCCCTGTGAAGTATTTATTATTAGACTAAACTTAACGAAAAATGCTTTATAGAGATTGAAATCGAATGATAATTCATGTTTTTAATAATACATATATCTACTGGTAATCGTCCATTTACCAAACCCAGTACTTATCTGAAGTATATTTTTAAAATGATTCTAATTGATTCTTAGAACTATTTTTTACTTAGTAGAATTATTTATTCAATAAGTAGATAAATACAGTTCTAGCATAGCATTTAATAATATATGATCATTTAAATGAATAATCAATAAAACGGATCTTTAATAAACAAAAGAATCACGTTATTACGGACTAGTGATCGCATTTTTACGTGATACACTGTCATTTATAGAACAGTGTGTATCTATAACATGTCTTCTGTTACACGACATTAGGGCTGCGGGTCCATCAGGATAGGTAGCAACGGATATGTTTATAAGAACCAATAGAACCTATTTATTTACCTGGCTTTACATACACTTCTAATGATGAAGCGATTTATCCCACACTAGTCATGCTCGATGGAAACGTAGCCTAAATATAGCCATGCCTACACACACCTACGCATATAGTCACAAACAATGGAACATAGACACATTGACGGCTAAATCATCCGCGAGATATCAGGCATATAACCAAGCTAATACCCGAGGACATAATGTTACTAATGGTACAGGATAACCAAGGGGACGATCATAATTTCGGGAAACAAAGCGTTGCCGTGAACGACGTGTTTTGAGTTCCACCGGAACAATGAGATAATGATTCGTGAGCTCGTAAAGTGTGCACTTGTAACTATAGAGTTGTCAAACTTCCTTCAGCCGTGGATCCGAGAGTTTGATGAGGGCCCAATCTCTGTCTGCACGTACTGCCGACGTGGCCACTAAAATGGTACAAACCGTTATACACATATACCTACATATTCTACATTGTTTCTAGTTTATGTGATCGTCTTCTATTGTTGTGCGTCTTACATTTGTCTTACTTACTTAGATTTTTATTTAGTTCATTTGTTTTGTCATATTTATCTTTGTTATCTTCATGCACAATCTAAAATAAAGCCAAATGTACATTTTGACAGATTAATGCAGTTAGTCTCGTACAAAAATTTACTTTCATTTAAAATTTATTCATTAGAAAGATACTTTTTATTGTGTTATTGAAAAAAAATAAATCGAAATATCAGGTACCCTATCCATAAAAGAGCCGTTAAAATCCATTCGAATCAAGAACCTCTTTTTGATGTCGGATATAACAATGGCTGTATTAAAAAAAAACTATATAAAAAGGCTTGACATGTTTCAGTTCCGATTGCGACAGTGAGTTTGAGTGATAGTCAGTTTAATCAACGTTCTTCAGCGAATAACGTTGTGACGAGGAACATGTACTCATAAATTGTCGTCGCGGCCGAGAGCAGTGGTACGTCGAGACAAATTGTGAGAAAAATAAATTTCCGGATATCAAGCAAAGCTCTTGTTAAAAGAAGGAAGGTGGCAGCTGGACAAACAGATTGCTGGAGGCACCGGCTCTGACAAACGAGCTCACTCCCGACACCAGATATTTTTTTTGTGGAAACATGCCGGCGACGGCGACGTCTCCACTGCGAACCTGCGATTGTTTGAATGTCGGAAATGAAAAGGCCTCGTTTATCTCAAAACCTACTCGGATATCTGAGATATCTTTTTATTCCAACATCAAAAGAAAATGACAAAGCTAAATGTAAGTAAGTTATTTTTCTTAAATTAGTTAAAACAAAATTGTGTTTTTGTTTTACGTTTAACCGATTATACTAAAACGCTAACAATTCTTAGTTACGAGTCTCTTGATGGTTGCCGAACGACTGCTATAAAAAAATATCACGACATCGAGGCATCATTATACAATTTAATTATTTACAGTTTCATTGTGAGCGTGATAATAAATGTAAGACAACAGATTTACGTCGGAAGCGTTGTTATTCTCGTGAGATGAAATAATCACAACGAGATTACCTCTCTATTTTTGGGAATATTTATAACAAAAGCAAAAATATAATTAACAGGAAGGTTAGGCGTGGAGATGTTTTTCACACGTGTCCGTGAAGCAGTAGGTTGGAGTGTATGGAACTCTGTATACCCACAGAGCATACCAACGGCTCGCTGAGTTTTAATCAATACGTTGTCTATTGATTCATCTCCCTGTACAATACTTATAGTCTGACCTAGACGCTAAGTTACTTCGTAAAAAAACATTTTCAAGGCGCGTTAATAAAATTTCACGACTTTAAAAAGTGAGTCTTTCACCTAATTTCAGCGCAAACTTAAATTGCGTTTAATGTTCTTTGATGTTTGATTCCAGTGTAAAGGCTATAAAACATTTATAGGTCGACCATTCCTTTCTCATTACTTTTCAATATAGGTTCATAATTTAGCTTTTATAGTAAAGCATTTTTTTATTACTTGGTGAGGCTATTAAATAAAACAAGCTAGACACTCATATTGACAGATTAATGCATTTTGACAGATTAATGCAGTTAGTCTCGTACAAAAATTTACTTTCATTTAAAATTTATTCATTAGAAAGATACTTTTTATTGTGTTATTGAAAAAAATAAATCGAAATATCAGGTACCCTATCCATAAAAGAGCCGTTAAAATCCATTCGAATCAAGAACCTCTTTTTGATGTCGGATATAACAATGGCTGTATTAAAAAAAAACTATATAAAAAGGCTTGACATGTTTCAGTTCCGATTGCGACAGTGAGTTTGAGTGATAGTCAGTTTAATCAACGTTCTTCAGCGAATAACGTTGTGACGAGGAACATGTACTCATAAATTGTCGTCGCGGCCGAGAGCAGTGGTACGTCGAGACAAATTGTGAGAAAAATAAATTTCCGGATATCAAGCAAAGCTCTTGTTAAAAGAAGGAAGGTGGCAGCTGGACAAACAGATTGCTGGAGGCACCGGCTCTGACAAACGAGCTCACTCCCGACACCAGATATTTTTTTTGTGGAAACATGCCGGCGACGGCGACGTCTCCACTGCGAACCTGCGATTGTTTGAATGTCGGAAATGAAAAGGCCTCGTTTATCTCAAAACCTACTCGGATATCTGAGATATCTTTTTATTCCAACATCAAAAGAAAATGACAAAGCTAAATGTAAGTAAGTTATTTTTCTTAAATTAGTTAAAACAAAATTGTGTTTTTGTTTTACGTTTAACCGATTATACTAAAACGCTAACAATTCTTAGTTACGAGTCTCTTGATGGTTGCCGAACGACTGCTATAAAAAATATCACGACATCGAGGCATCATTATACAATTTAATTATTTACAGTTTCATTGTGAGCGTGATAATAAATGTAAGACAACAGATTTACGTCGGAAGCGTTGTTATTCTCGTGAGATGAAATAATCACAACGAGATTACCTCTCTATTTTTGGGAATATTTATAACAAAAGCAAAAATATAATTAACAGGAAGGTTAGGCGTGGAGATGTTTTTCACACGTGTCCGTGAAGCAGTAGGTTGGAGTGTATGGAACTCTGTATACCCACAGAGCATACCAACGGCTCGCTGAGTTTTAATCAATACGTTGTCTATTGATTCATCTCCCTGTACAATACTTATAGTCTGACCTAGACGCTAAGTTACTTCGTAAAAAAACATTTTCAAGGCGCGTTAATAAAATTTCACGACTTTAAAAAGTGAGTCTTTCACCTAATTTCAGCGCAAACTTAAATTGCGTTTAATGTTCTTTGATGTTTGATTCCAGTGTAAAGGCTATAAAACATTTATAGGTCGACCATTCCTTTCTCATTACTTTTCAATATAGGTTCATAATTTAGCTTTTATAGTAAAGCATTTTTTTATTACTTGGTGAGGCTATTAAATAAAACAAGCTAGACACTCATATTATAACATGAGTAAGTATAATAAACAAATGAAAGAAATAAATTGCGTGAAACCTTTGACCCACAGTAGTACAGCGGGTTACGTAAAAGAAACAGTAATTACATACTCGCTAGGTTCAGAGTAATTGTGTTTGCCTACGTTCTTGTCGTAATACATGTAACTTCACACTTTCTTCCAATAATAATGTATGAATAAATGACATTTTCCAAGGTGAAGAAGGTCATAGGGTACATTTTCTGTGTGAGTCACGCGTGGCCCGCGTCAGCTGTTGGCGATCGCTAAGCCTTAATATTTCTCATATGAGCTCCTTTCCCCTCTGTGAAAAATGTCAAGATTGTTCCCGCTTATGTACCGAAAGTTCCGTATGTAATGTTGGTGCAAAATGCAGAAGCAAAGAATATAATATTATAAACCGACGCTTTGCAGCCCTACTACGCAGCTCTGGCTACGACGTGCAGTGCGGCTACGAGTATACATATATTGATAAATGTTCGTAGCACTACCAACAAAGTATGTTAAGTCCATAATTTTACGATCATATCGTTGACCTCAGAAATCTTGGATTGATTTATAGGTGACTGAAATAATACATTTACTGAGTAAAATACAAACAAGCCTACGCACTAATGCAAATGTAAATACATCAATGATTTTCGTGGAAAAAGAAAAGCAATATGGATATTTTTGATCGTAAGCTACACAAATAATAACAAAATCATTTACCGTGACGTTCATACACGAAATACTCTTAAATTGAATGTCAATCATCATGGTAATTCCAGTAAAAAGACAGACGTATTACTAACATTTTATTTTCCTTTTATATAGGGAAAATAAACCAACAGTGATGATTTTTTTCTTTGTCTTCACAACACGAATTTGCAAGAAATGAATTCAATGTTCCTTGTATGTTACTTTGACTTACCTAGAATTACGTCATGCTAGATAATTCAGATTTTTGGTAATCTAAAACTACTAGAAACAACTGATATTAAAATTTATTCTATAGTATTGTTATAAATCTTAAATTCTGTTCGGTTTGACTCTATAGTCAAAACATTTAGGTAATGGCTCGATTTTAAGACAAAATGTTTTTGACAGTAATACGACTGCTGCCAGTAGCGGCGAGAAGAACGCAGGACTAACTGCGGGGCACAGCTAGTGTCAAATGTAAATTCCATAAGAACAATAATTCTCTTATTCATTGCTATTTACTAAGAAAATATAGATTACCTACGTCTTAGAAATGAGCCTCCAAAAAATCTCCTATTTTTCCACAAAAAAGAAAATAAGCGCAATAGTAATCAAATTTCTTACTAAATATCTGTATGAGGATTCCCCAGACTCTTCATTCTTAGAAGCTACTTTAAATTAAATACAGATAATGTAATCATAATTTACATAAATCACCGTACATTTTTTTTGATGTTTAATTCTTGAAATTACAGAAAAACCCACACTTACCTTTGAACATAATACATTTAACATTACATAAAAACTTAAAGAAGAGCTCTACAAAACTAAATTAAGGGAATTACTATAAAACTAGAATCCTTCGTAACCTGTATTAAAATTACATAAATTGTTACTGAACAATGTTTTACACGAATAACTAGAGCATAATACAAAGGCTACATAATATTTTCATAGATTACGGATCTCTGAAAGCCGGCCCTACCTTTATATCGACTGGTGCTCTTGAAAGCAGTCGCACGCAATTTTCTTCTATACATCTCTGTATACTTGATCGTTCATATATAAGCACATTTTGTAACACACTCTTAATTATTTCATGTATCATTTCAATTAATTATTACTTCAAATGCTCAAGTAGAGTCGAGTTTTAATAACAATTTTGATTATAATTTGTTGCTGTAAATTAATTTGCGATCGTTTTCAAGGACGCAATGTGTAATTAAGAAATTAATAAAATATTTTGCTCTCATTTATCCTTTTGGAAATTTTTTTTTCTGGTATTTTATCACGCGTAACTTCTTCAATATTTCCTGTTAGGATGTTTTATATTTTTCACAGTGAAATGGATAATGACATGTAAATAGTAAACACATAATATTACAACTTTGTGGAACCTAGTTCTCATTTCAGTGTTACAAACGTCACGCTGTCGCCGGCAATGCATTGAAAACTGCCATTTTGACGTTTATTATATTTCGCTGGACACAATTTCCGATACACGCTACCAGTTGAAATCATTTCGTGTTTGTGCCTTTTCGAAAATCCCGACTTTTAGAAAGGAGAGTGAAATAGGAGTGTGTGGTCAGCAACAAAGTCGGTTATCTCAATAAAATTTTCAAAACAATTGTACACAATCAAGTTCAATGTCATATTATTAGGTAATATAATAGGTTTGATACCCAAAGTTAAGGCAAACAAATCAGTTTCCGAGCATTTAAAAAAAAATACTAGCACTTTGTTAATCAGATTGTGTTAAATGAGGTCTCTTGCAGACTGTACTGTACCTTTTCCATGATATATGTGTACCTTTTTAGTTACTCTGAACACAAAATTAATTATTTCGGTTGAAGCTGGTCCCGGTTTAAAAGCATGAAACGAGCCGACGCGTGTGAAAGCCCGGATATAGTGCAAACTATCAGCGCTGAAGTGTATCGGATAAACTTACCCGATTGTCAGAACAAGAGGAAAGAGGTCAGACACGATAATTTAACCTAGTTCAGTTGTATCCTAATATAAAAATCTGTAGTAAACAAGAACGTTCAAAACAATGGTGATTTAATTTTCCTGTCAAAAAAAAGAAGAAGCAGTGTAATCAACAGGGTAATAATATGCTGTAAATGAAAACTTTCATTCTAAATTCTATAACTGACTAAATTAATGACACACGTCCATATATTTTAAGTTATTTCATTTTCTCTTCCTGACCATCTCTCTGAATAACACACCTTCTTGTTCCTCTGCACCACCTCCTGGTAGTCAACCTGTAGAAAATGCCTCAGGCATTAAGTCCGCCATTATACATATTTTTTGTATAAAAACTGTTATTAAATAAAAAAATTACGTTTAATTTAATTGTACTCACAACGCAGATTAAAAGTATTCCATTCAAAGGTACCAAACCTGCATTATATTATAATATTAACGTTATGGAACTCAAAGTCTATATGTATGTATTAATTTTACTGTTATCATTAGTTTGTAAAAGACTGATTGTTTCCTAAATAAATAAAGATGGCATGGCGTATTCAAAAGGCAAATGGTGAGCGATGTCACATAATATAGGATGACAAAAAGAGACTAGGTAGTGATAAAACAGTTTTCTATATATAAACTAATGATTAATCTCTGTAATGTAAATAGTGGAATGGCGAGCCACAGTCCGCCGCTACCCGGGACATTCAAACCCATAGCTCACTTCTCAGAATTCTCTAATTTAAATTCCAATATTCAAGTCTATGTCTGAAGAGGTTATAATAAGTACAAGTACCAACATAATAATTGACTACTCCTACACTTTTAATTTAATATTCAGGGATGAAGTGGTCTAGTTTTAGTTTTTAGAAATTTATTTCGTTCTTTGCGATTAAATCTGTTTTTTATGCAATGTTATAACATCTACTAAAAATATATCTAGTACAAAATGTATTCAACATTGTAACGTACGTAGCACCTCTAATTTATTACCTAAATGCCATCGCGGTGTTGGTATTATACTTAATTAATATCAACGTAGCGTAGAATATTGATAAAGGTATCAAAAATAATAAACAAATGGATAAAAACATTTTGTTAAACAATCAAGTAAAGTTATCGTAAACCCAATTTGTCTGCGGTACTATCTCTATTTTACAGCCACACGATATAGATTGCCAAGTTTTTTATTAGAAGAGTTTATGTTAAACTTCGATACCATCACCGAGCCACTAAAATCGTTTTAGATGTCTGGCTATACGTTCGTTGCTGTCTGGTAATAAAAGTTGTGAGCGTTTCCAATTATTTAAATTGAAGTCTATAGAAACTGCTATATACGGACTCTTTATTAATTACTTTATAGACTGTAATTCTCAGATCATACTATAATGTATCGGCATAAAACAAAACATATATACTTACTTCTTAATACGAGGCAAGGTTGGACCAAAACACATTTTCAAATTCGGTCGAAGTCTGTAGGATGTGAAAGGGTTAGTTTTTCGATTCAGTAGAACGGAACCGCGAACCACTCGAGCGAGATAAAACATTTCAAATAAAATACAATTTAATCGTGTATCACATTTGAGAGCATTACTAAGGTTATGGAAAAAGTTCCCAACGTAAGTACGTAGTACCACCGAGAGTTTAAAAGGAAATATAATATTTTCTTGTTTTTCTAAGGAAGTCTTAAGATTTTTTGAGCCCATTCCAAAGAAGTTTCAGTAACACTAAGGAATAATAAGCACACATAAAGAAAAAATAATCTGTGTAACTGAAATAAATATTCAACAATACTGTTATGTATATTAACTTTTAAAGAGGCTTAAGAATGTCGTACTTATTTTTAAGCATTTTTGTTTGTAGGCTGTAGTTCAGTTGTGTGGTTCCCGACAAAGAATTACTCAGGCGATGCTAAAATGGGTTGGTGTCGTAAAAGGCGACTGAGGGATTATGTTAAGAGGCTTAACAACAGCCTCCTGTTTGCTAATAACAACATACTGCGTTTACCAATCCGTTTGCCAAGCGATAATATCCCGCCGCGGCCGTCCATTGCACGCTCTACTAGGAACGCTCGCCCTGTATTTAGTTGTGCCGGTAAAGAAGTCTGGCATTCTACTAATATGCTAGACTGTTTAAGCGTGTTTTACGTCGTACAGTTTAAATGTGACTAGTGCTTTACTACAGCTTTTAAATGGACCACCGAGGGAAGAGAACTTTGACAGTTTTAAAGAGTACCGACTGGCATAAAGTTTCTTAGAATGTAACTAAGAATAAAAAGAAACCATTTCTTTTATTTTTTCGAATTAAATCTGTCTGGTGCGGGCAAATGTCAGCCGGTTACTGATATTATAATTCCTGTGTAAATGATATACTTGGAGACATAAGTTAACTTATTTAAGCATGTTGTTTACCACACTTAAACACGAACGATACAGAAAAAAAACTAATTTAAGGCAGTTTTTTGAACAAATTAAACACACGCAGCTAGCGTGCTACTTGTATTTGACCTCGCATGTAGCTTCTTAACCTTGACTAAAATATAGCTAGACTTAGCATGCCGCCAGGATAAAAAACAACAAAGCAATGGGCTTTATACTCGTCTCGATCCAATTAAAGTAGAATTATTTGTACCTTCACCTCAAACAAATGAATACCGTTTTACAAAACATAACTCAATAAACAATCCCTCCCCAATTAACATTTTGCAGAGATAAAAAGGGTTCGCGACAGATATCTGTACTTTATGTGCGGCACGTAGCGCTTTGGCCACTAAAACATTAAAAAGAACATAAAGTTGTGGGAGCTATCTCAACAAACTAACGTTAGGGGAATCTCTCGTAGTGGGGTCAGGTATTGTGAAAAAACCAGGGGCGATATCACAACAAACCTCGAGGTGCTCGGCATCGCTCCCGTTGTTACGCAGACGTGACCCGAATGCCCACGCCCGAATGTTCAGGGATACTTCACAAATGTTTCCGTTACGATACGCGATCTTTTCCTTTACTGAATGCGTACTAAACACGTAAATAGCTATACGATCACCTTAACTTTGTCGTTTAGATGTATTTATAGACGACTACAATCTTAGCGGGAATACTTCAGTTTTATGTAACGACTGGGACTATTATCATCTATGAGCTATCGATCTGTTATACATAATACATGAAAAATTGAAATGGAAACCTCATAATCTTACAATGTGGGTCACGTTCTGAGCTGTATCGCTTCCCAATTAGAGTACTAAAGAGCTCTTATATTTACTTTGTGATTGAAAATTCCTAGTATCAATTTTTAAAATAAAATTTTAACTATACAAGTGTACGTGGTGGTATTTTGATTGAGTAAAAAGATACTCATTTGGTGACGGACACACGAAATTCGTTCGACCGTGTTCGATATTTCTCTAAATACCTCGTAGGCGTACCTCAAGGTGATTATAATTAGATAAGTTAACCAGCGCCACGTGATTTATATCTACCAAATGATGGACAGGAAAATTATAAAATTATCTTCCTTTAATAATACCCCACAGTGTTATCTCATTCATAAATCATTTAACTTCAGTACACATCAAAAATAACATCTTTGAAAGTTAAGTTCCAAATAGAGCACTAAAAGTTATTGCGTGTACATATAGCTTCTGCAAAAAGCCATCTCGTAAAAGCAACTCTTTGTATTTCACAAGATGTGCTCAAAAACTTGCGCCAAAGCCATAAGGATAAAACGGACAAGGCTTTTGCAGTCCGCCCGTATCGACAATTTCGATGCATGTTCAACCATCGAGCGAAACACTAAAACACGTTTTTCAACAGTTTACATAAAATGCAAACGTTTCTATACTCCAATCCATTTAGCACGAGACAAATAAATACACCAGAAAAATTGTTGACTATAAGCATTAAATTGTTTTAAAAGTAACATACATAAATTTGTGTTTGTTTCAGTAGAGCCCTGAATAAGCTAGTTTTTCTTATCTCTGTAACAAAAACTTCATCATAATTCATTCGTATACCATTATTAATATGAAATTAATGAAGTATAGAGAGAATCGATTAACGAGCTTTATACACACTGAATCCAGCGTATCACTGTATTATTGACAGATCGGACATAATTAGCGGTAATAATAACACACCATTAATGTCACACGCCGTGTCCGGCCGAGTTCACATAATCCGCTTATGGGAGAGGTCACGCGATAGGAAAAGGAATTGTTCGGCTCACTTGTAAATGACACGTTCATTATAACCTCACAAGTAATGAATGTATTCAATAGGAGCTTTTTCTATATCAGAAACTGTTATAATGGAGCTGTTGACACTTACCGTAATGGATCTCGTTTGTGGTCTGGTCAATAAGAATGCACCCCCTTTCACGGATATGACGCACGACCCACACGAGCCGCACAACGTATTACGTCACGCTATTATGTGCTATGTACAGCATGAACCTATTGACTCTATAGTTTATTTTTAGGTGCTGCGTAAACCCATACATGTCTTCCCACGTTTTCTCGGCGATGCTAAGGGTTGAGTGGGATGGACCATAAAAATTAGAGTGAGTACTTAAATTATCACCGTATAGGTGGATATTACTTACATGTATCATACGTCTTGTAATTTTAGATCATACAATAATGTACTGTACTGTAAAAGTAGGTATAAGCTTTCGAAAGCTATTTGGGCTTTTGATACTTTAAAAAGTATGAAAACTTTTCGCATTGAGCGCACTATTCAACCCTCACAACTTTAATGCCCTTCTTAAAGGTCATGTGTTGCCTCAATTCATAAACAAATCGACTTTAAATATTGTATACTATTCTCATTAAAAAAAACCCATTATACTGTAAGCAGTAGTATTAACGATTGGAACGTTTGGCACACATTCTTGCACATGTGGTCTTCTCTGGCGGACCGAATTTTCCGACATTAAAAATAGGCACGGATATCACATAAAATATAGTTAAAATAATTAAACATTGACCATAATTGTTAGTTTTCGTGCATTTATCATAATATAGTACAGAACGTGTTTCCCCCTATCCCTTTTTGGGCATTACAACCTTTTTTCGAGAAACGAAAAATCTGGTTTGCAAAAATTAACCACAAAGGTCAACAATTTAATCAAAAAAGTATTCACTTATAGAACAGTAGGCGTTGTGATTCATTACGTGATAGCTGGAATTCAAAAAGCCTGCCTAAGCATTAACCTTTGGTGCGCTGCTAACGCAATGATTCCAAATGCCACCAAATGCCACCACATAACATTCACCAGACAGAGAAACCCTCAATGTTTAAGTAAATGTTACTAATATTACTTAATACAACAATATACAACTTGTTTAAACGACATATTCAAAAATATTGCTTCTTTGCATGAAAATTAACAACATTCTCCAAGAAGGATTTGTATTTAAAAAAAAATCCTCCATACAAATTTTGATCAGCTGATGAGAATTTTGCATGGTAGGCCCATCATTAGCACACACTGTTGGGTATGGGCTTTTCCTCATTTTTATCACTTTACCCTGTATATACTCTGCGCGTCTTATATCCAACTGCCTTCAGCAAACCTTACACTGTCCTCAACCCAACGCGTTCTCGTCCCTGATTCTGGCGACCGGGCCTTGGCCACCACTCGGTCACGACCTGACTCCATCGGCCGTCATAATCTCAATTTCCTTAAACCAGTTTATATAAAAACTTGAAATTTGTATGCACAGAACTACTGAAAATATGACCGGGAAATTTTTTACATGCATAATATTACGAACCTAACAATTTACCTCGTTAAGAGAACTTAAAATAGTTTTTTGTATCGTTCAAAGACAAGGCCGTTAAAATATCGCCGATTGCTAACAAGCAACAAGATTGAGTTCGAAAGTTATTGAATAAATGCTGGAATAATTGCCACCAGACCGGCACCATTGTGCTCTGCTTTTGACGCAGTCAACTTGTTAACTTTTACAAAATATTTAACGGCTCGTGATTTCGATACGTCATTTAGGTATACATTTTTTGTACTGTGATTGTTTTTACTTTAACAGGTTTACTAAAATTAACATATTTCTTTGGAACATTTATTGTTTTTTTGACGTCATCGACCTACGTACAGAGTAGTCGTGGGCCCACTTACTTATACCAAAGTGAACTATCACAGGTTTTATAGTTATTTATTTAATGTTTTGGATATTTTGGTGCAAGTGTCCTGCTGTTTAAACGGATACATTTTGCAATAAATATTTTATTATTAATGAACATGTAAAACTTCTACCTACTTAAGATAGGTATGTCTGCCATACAAACTTCATCTATAATATTTATTTTTAAGCAAAGTTTATTTCCGCTATATTTTAAGCAAATTATGTTAGAGCCCATTATGTATTCAAAATGATGTTAGAAACAACATAAAGAAATACTCTGAATTTTACATACATTTCAAATATTTAACTGTTTCCAGGAAATAATGTCAATGTGTTTCGTGTGCTCACTAGAACAAATATAACGTACGTGGCTTATTTGCAAGACTTTGTAAGGCGGCATTTCTTCGAACATCTTACCTAAAACGAGGTAGAATGAAATTTCAATTTCATAACAATATAAAATATGTAAGTATACAATTTAAATTAGAAAATAGTTTAATATTTAAGTTATCTAATCGACTAGTGGACGGCCCACTTCTAGGACCAGATCGAGGCTGAGTAGGTCAAAGTTGAAGATTTCAAACGTGTTATTTTAGATATTTTTAAATGGAATTATTTATTTATTCTGAAAGCCTTGAGTAATATACGTTTTATATTATTTATTTATTTTTATTAAACATTATACTCTTTTGTATGAAGACAATCCCACAAAACCAATTTATTTACTTAATGTCACAAAACCTAAATCGTAGCACCAAAATAAACGCAATTTTAATTGAGTCGCTAAACGAACAGCTTGTTATGTAGACTTGCGAGTAGATTATTCTGTGCTGCAACTTTTTCTCAAGTATCATTATTTTTGTAGAGTACAGATATTGGTCTGGCGGAGCAAAGATATTGCCTGTAGCTGTCACCGCCAGTAGTTTCAACTGGCTTATGTACTTGTGTCGCCCGCCACATTGTGCGCTGTGGACCGAGCGCCGAGCGGGATGTGTTGCCATCCTCTATTATTCTTTTTTATTTACCCCCGACCGTTTTTTGTCCTCATGTTTATTAATATGTTGTAGTTGACTTAATGTTACTTGCAGTGATTTCGTTTAGGAATGTTATATGGGTGGCTAGATTATGTTTTGATAGTTTTGTTTTGCAGTTGGATATTTTGTTCGCAATAACATCAGATAAGGACAATATGTTCAAACTAACAGTTTTTCAGACAGTTGGCGTTAATGTCTCGTTATTTCATCATAGTGAAGTTTTCTAAAAGAGTCTCAAGCGTTAATGGAATTTAATTAACAATGTTTCGTTAGTAGGAACGGATCAGTTTTAAAAACTTCAAAGATTATTCTGACTACAAAAAGTACTATTCTAGTACTCTTCCCTAATCAGTACTCCTTATAAGATGTTTGAATCTCAAAACCAGTAAAAAAGTCTGTATCTTTGTACATAAAGATATAACCCGTATGTTTACTTTACAACCTCATTTATTCTCTTGCAAAACCCACAAGAAAATTATGCGTCATGCGGTCGCTTTAAACAAAACGTAATAACTCAAACTTTTTTCTTTACCGCGCTATTACATTATATTTTTAATATTCTTATTCTCATTTTTCTCGTAAGCCATTTAAGATGTCGTCTCGTTTTCTGTAACCGAAACAAAAAGACAAATCTTAACAGTAACAAAACATTTGAGATATAAACGGGGCATTGATGTTAGTTAGTTTTAGAAAATGGAATCTCAATACAGATTTAAGAGAATTCTGGAAGGAACGATTGCTCTAGGTCGTATTTCAACAAAAAAAACTAAAACACATTCTGACGCTGCCACATAAACAGACAGAATGAAGCCATAAACTCCTGGCATGTGCGATAGCATCAGCTTCTAAGTAATTATTAGCAGGTACGTAGTAAAGAGCGTGTTAATGCTCCGTATAGTTTTTCCCGGGGCGCGCGTCATCCAGGTATATGAAGAGTTATTTCCACAAATTCCCCCTACTAGTGATAGCCCGCCGAGCGACGTGTCCGGTGAATCAACGAGAAGCGCTCCGCTCGGTCGGGCAAAAACGGAAAACCATTTTACGGTCCATTGTGAAAGAGGATTGGCAATTTCGTTCCGAGCTTACTCGACCATCGGCCGGACAAGTTTTACAACGTCTCTGATGTAACGCGAATGCTCTAACGAAACTCCCTAATACATGCGCATTGCTCCTGCTGATTCATCAGACCATTTTCCCTTTTTAATCGTATGTGCTCACCGATCACCCTTTTTATTTAGCAAAGGTTTTATTTCTGTACATGTCGAATACCACGAATGAAATTCTCGCTTTTAGCGAACCGAATCACAATCGATTCGTGCGCTTTAAGCTTAAATTACCTTTTCGGATTAGTGCACGTATGAGGTACAATCTGGATTGAATATGTGTTTTCAAAGCATTCAGCAACGGGAAATAGCATATTCCTATCCTTTGTCATACGAGGACGACACATAAGGACAACAATGGGTGTTCATAAGGCTCAAAGCCAATGGGACTGGGGCTTTTAATGTAAAAATTATCGGTTTTAAACAAACGAAACCCTCGGTGGGTCTAGTAGGTTTTTAGGGACAATAATTAGATCGATATCTGCGCCATTTATATGCGAAACTGTTCTATTTGTACAATATCCCGATAAAACGTACTAACTGGCGTGTGTAAACGCAAATTTGGATCGAATAAAGTAAGGAGTTATGTGACGGGTACGGCTATATACTTGAATACTTTACTGTAAAGCGATCCGAGACGATTGTGTCAATAATTTTGTATCCTGCGAAGTGTAAGTAAGCTGTACGGCAAATAATGTATCTGACATTATTTAATCATGTTATTTGTTATGATTTATCACGAGCTACGTTTCAAATACAAAACTTTTGTACGGTAATTGGTTCTTGATTATATGTCTCAAGTATTTAAGCATACAAACGTACCGACGTAATAAAATCACATCATGTGGCAACAAATGGGCATGTAAGGGCCCCGCCGTCCTCGGAGCTTAACACATGAGAAGTTTTCTCAAAGCATTCGACATCGTTTGAAGTGAAACATGAATTGAGACGAAATATTTAAAAGTATCGAAATATATGTTGTTACACGTACGGGATTGGACCCAATTCCACGTTGCCCTCAAGGGTTTCCTCAAAACTGTGACTATTACTTTTTACCTTTTCTTACTACATAAAGCTATCAGTGTTATTAACTTGGTTTTTCTACATAGATATCATAATAAATAAACATTAAAATATTTAGCTAGAGACGAATAAAATAAATGTAAATAAAAATCTACCACTTCAATATAACTAACGGTGTAGTATGTTTTCACACCTTTGTATTTATATTCTCTTACTTTGTCAAAACAAACACGTGTGTGTCACGTTATCTACTATATTAAATTATACGTTACCACAAATTAGTTAAACAACTTCGTGACAGAAGTATGTGAACAAATGCTCCCTTATTGTTATGGCACCCTCGAAACGATCACGCGACTGCATTTATTAGTGTAACAAATGGTCTGTTGACAACGGGAGGCACTATGATGTTAAATTACTAAAACCCATATCAATTACCTAAACCGAAGAGAATTATAATGCGGCCCAGCATGTTGGCGTCGAACCGCGAACAGCTCTCGTCTGGATAAACGGAGGCCTATTTGAAATTCCAATTAGAAAGTTTTCTCATTTACTTGAATCAGGGCGTAGAGTGGCGGAAGGGCAACAATCCGCGCTGATTAGTCCTGGTCTCCACCCTGCATCAGATTTAAAGGGTATGGGTTCACCGCATAAACTAATCCTTCATTGAGGACTACCCTATTTAAATTATTTTTGGGCCTAACCCTGCGGCTGCTATACGGATTATTTAAACGTAGCATTTAAAAACAAATTGATTCGGACAATTAACTTTTATATCCAACTACCGGCCTTATGACTTTATCTGTAGACCTAAAACTGTAAAAGCATTTCTCTCATATAAAACTATAACGCTTTTCGTGTTGCTAACCTAATGCTCAAAATGATTATAGGCTGCATTTGAAAACAACCCAGGCCTCCGGGGAAATTAAGGCTTTTATTTATATGAAACATGTTTTAATACAATTAAACCAGTTTAACTTTCCACAGATTACTGTATGTAGTGATTTATAGCCTGTTATAATATTACTTAGTCGTTTTAACATCATTGGTAACAGAACAGATTCACTTTAATCCTTTCAAGCAGTCAGGCACAAAGATGAATATATTAAAGAAAACTGTAACTCTACTATTTACATAGGCACGTATATAAGCATCGGAAGTCAAATTTCCGGCAAATTTTGTGCCTACTTCCAAAAATAAGTAATATTTTTCTTGATAGATGTGACGCCGCGCGCTGTCCGTCCGTCGACCACAAACAAGCTCAGAAATACGGATATTACTGATTCAATATTCTACGAAAAGTTATGTTGCCTTTCGATAACTTCCGAGTTTTCTATACTACTATCGATTCGGCGCGGGGCCAATTTATTCAAAAAGTATCAAGCGTGAACCGCCCAGACACCGAAGTTGCCCAGTTGAAAATTGAATTTATCAAACTTTTCCGGGACAAACAGATAGGTACTTTATAGACTGTGAAATGCAATTTACTTTCAATTGCTATCAATCGGGTGAATTGAAGCTTGTAATACTAAACGCTACAGAGAAAGAAGCGCTCGAAGCGTCGCTATTGTTAACTCATGATGAAAACACTTTTGTCGCTATGTGTCGGAGTGCTGTGATATATGTACAGAGAAATGGCATCACACGCTGAAGCCAAAGAGTAGCATCAATATAGAAATATTGTTATGTCATGGTGGTTCTCGACTCCTATTCACAGATTTCAAAGGCATCAGCTTCCTTGCCATTCGTCTCGATTCTCGACTAGACCTTGTAAATCACTTAGGTATCCTACTTCCCAGGCAGTTAAACGAGATTTTCTCAGAATATCCATCCAATATCTATGCTATTAAAGCATCCACTGAGGCAAGTACTTATTTCAGCAAAGCTCGATATTTTATTGACTTTTTCAGAATCTATTTTTATGTTAGAACAAGAATTGATCAATCAGCTAAGTGTTAACACAGCTGCCTTCATAACGATTTCAATAATGGTGTAATATTATTTTCAAACGTTTTGTTGTATTTTTTTTTTAACTATGTATAGCTGTCATAGTCATTTTAACCAAAAAAACATATAACTATTTTGAAACAAAAAACTAACATTATGACAATTTATTTTATCACTTCTAAATTTTTGTTGACATTTTCGTATTAAAACACGACATACAGACATCTCGAGTGACACAATTTTGCATAACAACAAATTTGCCGTTGAGCGCCAAACAAGTGTTGGAAAATATTAATCTACAAAAAATAACAATTTTGCAATCTAAAATCATCAGTTTCAAAAGGAAACCTTATAAGAAGTTCACGTATTCAAATAATACTCCTTAAATGCCCAGGTAGTTGAAAAAAATATACGACTTTTATAAGATCGATACTGTAGTTTTCTTAAACAGAAGTATGGAAAGTTCAGTATTTCTGAAAAGCAAAAATTTATGTTAAGACGACCTGCTTCCTTTTAAGCACCTTGCGTTTTTGCGTATGAACAAGTTAAAAAAACAATAACTTTACAGCAAAATGACCAACCACACTCGACCGCCTAAACAAAGTTTGTTTTATTTCGCACCCTGTGACGTCATACGCTTTGATACTATCTACGTCATGTGGCTAAGAGGTGTCATTTCATACTTTTGCTTTTATTTTTAATGATAGTTACTTATTTAGACCTACAGGGACAACACTAGCACATTAGCATAAAATAAAATCAGTTACTTCACACTGCCCTCGTCCTGTTAAGATTTTTCTTTTTAATTATTCACTTTGTTTTATATGAATGTAAGTTCAAAAATCATCACACAATTATTTGTAACTTCTACTTACTAGCAAGATGAAATCGACCACTCTTTATCTTTGTATTTCACAAAACTCAACCGTTCTCAAATAGGACCTAATGATAAAGCTTGACATCTGAATTGGCTTTCCCTTCACAGAGCACCACATAAAACCGATTTAATAAACATCCCGCCGTTATATATCCATATTTAAGAATAACACGTACCTACGTATGTCAGTATTGGACGGTACTCATGAAAACAGCTCGTAGGGGTCAATAACGTCCCGTAGCCACTTGTAAATTCGGTATGACCACTAGACGTCACTCTATTTCTGGTGGCGGCTATGATGTCTGTAATTAATGCGTCGTATGGTGCGTGTCATATGTCGAGCCGGATCAAATTGCGTCCGTTTCAATTAAATTCCGACATGAGCGCGAACCGTGCGGCGGCTAGAGAGCTCTCATTGAACACGGCCAGGACGGCTGAATCGAGTCAATTCGCGTGGACTATGCAGATTTTATTTATTTTACAACTACAAAAAGGCATGTCAATAATTGGCGGAATTATGTACGCACCTGATAGAATATACGGATTTTGTACCTGCACATACAAAACATTTCATTCTAGTCGTGCAAGTTTTAGAAATAGGTCACGGGTAGAGTTTTAAGGCTGTAACGAAATGAATCAACATACGTTATAACGACCTTTTCATGTTTCGCTCACACAAAGAATCATCTCGTCGCCGGCGTAAAGTGGTATTGCTCACAATAAAATTGCAGCGAACCACGAAATACACTAACCGTGATAAACACACACCATTCTCTATGTGAAGCAAGATACATTATAAAAATTACCACTTCGTTTGATTCATATTGTGTTCAAGTGTTCCATGTATAACCATAAAAACTTTTTTTACTTCCTGTATTTTTAATTATCAAAAAGGTTGCTTTTTATTAGCATAAATATCCTAACAAAGATTTTGATTTAAGTACTTAACTCTATAAGACGGTTTTAAGGGCGTTTAGACTTACAACACTTAACACAAAGAAATAACCGCATCAGTGATTAACGATCGCAGCAATTTGATAATCAAAAGATCAAACAGGCGTGAACATTAAACGTACTCTTTTCTTAAGATAAATAGACTGGCGCAAAATATCTCAGAATCATTCTTAATGTGATTTTAATGTTTAACTTGCTCTCCTAAACGCCTCTGAAATAAAAGTACAAAGAACAAACTAATTACTGGCAATGACAGTAATGGCGGGCGCTTCACAATTTTTTACTTGATACGACTCAATTTATTCAGATTCCCAAACGGACTCCTCACTTCGTTGTTTGGGCCTTTCATAACTGTAGGAGTGAAGGCATTTGAATAAATGTTGGACTATTCTCCGGCCTCTGTATAAAATATGCCTATTAATTCATTACACCCCAGCTAATTGCTTCACTGCAATTAAATTATTCTAAATAGCCATCATTACAGATATTATTGTTCAGTATTAACAAACAAATTTTTATGTTTATTTGTTTTCACATTTTGACTGAAAACATTAGACCGTATGTTAGCAATTTATGAAAGCAGATTATCGATAACATGTTAGAATTTTACATTAATTATTTGTCTTTGAGAACGTCCTTGACTTGAATCGACATTTTCTAAGATTCTAAGTGCCATTCACTGAAAACACTAATTAACGTAAAACATCTTTGGAGGAAATAACAAATACATAAAGTCTAGTCCAATATTTGCACCCCCCTTTTCAAGTAAAACTGTCGCAGTTGAAGCAAAGGCCCGTAGAGCAACGAGAACTGACAACAATATCGACATAAATCTTAGTACCATTTATAAAACGATTCCAAACAGTTTCAAAAGAAAGAGTTCATTTAACAACGATAGGAACAATAAATTAAAAAGAAATTAGAAGTGTAATCTGAAGTAAAACATATTTTTTCGGCGTTATCTCTTTCGAGTGTCGTGGACGATTCCATTTGTCTTCGGCGCGCAAGTATATTCCCGGTGGAGTTTTCAAAGCAAGTTTACTGGGCTCCCGATAAGATAGAATAAGCCCTTTGCGCTCGTATGTCATGAGTATTCCTGCACGGGAAGGACAAGGTTCGCAGAAACTACCATTGATAATTATAATGTTTACTAATGAGCCATTTCATAACTAGTATTCAAAGACAATAGTGAATGAAGCATTGACCCACTTTTAAAGTTTGATAATTGTCAATACTACTGTTTTAACTCATTTGATAGAGTTGTGTATTGCAGTTGCTTAAACCACTTAAAATATAAACAACGGTGCAAATGTTATAATACATTTTTGTTTTGGGTGGGATTGTATTTTTCTCTATGTAAAATGTTACTTATGTCTTTGTTATAATGATACTTTCGTTGACCTTCAGTCAATGATAATTAAGTATCATTCAATCCCAAAAAACGTCAAAGCTTTTTGAATATCTTATAATAATTATTTCTAAATGAACCAAAACGTGATACAAAAGAAAAGTGTCTTCAAACAGTTTTTTTAAATATCTGATCCTATTATGTATAATGTAAATACAAGAGAAAATACGCAAAAACAATACCAAAGTCATCGGATTGCGTTCCATCAAGCAACTAAATTAAGTGAAAACATAAATGGTCCCCGCGCGGCCCGTTACTTAATACGTCTTTTCATTCATTACATTAGGCTGAACATGTTAATGTGTTTCATAGTGGAAATGTTGTTCGCTAAACGTTTGTCATTTCGTACTAAAACACACTTGTCATTTGTAACGTGGAGTTTAAAATTAAGCTCGACGGCCTTTCTCTGAGTGATGGCTATTCATCCAAATACCCTTTCAGCGAATTACTTAGATGGGATTCGGAGGATGACAAGTAGGTAAGTGTACTAAGTGAGTATATAGGTGGGGAGATTCCACCTACAATATAGATACACGACAGCAAACAGGACCGAAGGTATTAATATACCTACGAAACTGTTTGATTGTGCAGCATTGTGGTCTAGTGACGCCGATAAACATTGGTTTTAGACTTTGGTAAATGGACACGTGTGTAATTAAAATGTATAAATTCTAATATTGTTGTATGTATTTACTTTTCTAGAGCATAAAATAAGAACATAAAACCAATTCAAGTAACTAAATACCGATGTTCACAGAATAACATGAATGATGAAAATATATTTTTACCTTTTTATTTTTATAACATGAACTGTAAAAGTGGATAAAATCAAAATTTCAGACTAACGACTATCTAAGAACCATTCACTCGTACAAGACATTTATTCACATACGAGTTACGTGGAAAACCGTCGCCGATCTTAAAAAGCTTCTTTTTCTCTTAGAGGTTAAAAAGCAAGCGGGTCGGAACAGCTGATGTTAAAGTGATTTGTGTTAGGAAATGCTAAGAGAATAAACAAGAGACCTGAATAAGGTCCAGAGGGCAAACACACGAGTAATAAATCACCAACGAACCTATCAGATTAGGTTTTCAAGAAAATTGTACTACTTAGTTGGAACCTTGTGTAAGATGTACAAAATTAGACGTCAGTGGACCTGAAATCTATTCACATGGCTAAATGGATCACTATCCAATTTTACCTAGGGATTTTAATTAAATTCGTATTTGTAGTTGTAAATACTTGAATTATTTTAATGTTTTAGCTATTACTTTAAAAAAGTATACAAATATACGAAGGATAATACATGAAATCTAATAAACATTTTTACAAACATACAAGAGAACATAAAAAGATTTCTCGTTTGTAATAAATTGAATATCTTAAGTATTCCTTTTGATTCAGATTGAATCTCGACGGTTTTCAAGAAGACGTAACTTGGTCTAGTACTAATAAATTACATTGGAAATTGTTGCTGCGGGTAAAGGTCGTATAAAACTAGATTCCTGTTATGTAAGCGGGTCCACATTTAAAAAAGGCCTTGTTTTGTTAAAACATGATTCGCAGCCAGCAGCGTCAAGGATACCCCCAGCAATAAATCAACCCACTTTCGGGATTTTGCCTTGTGCGCGATAATGCGATCCTTGTCATCGTATCTTATTACCTGTTGAACATAGATCCAATTTTATTACTTAAGAAAATGAAGTGGTTATTTTGACCAAATTTCGCATATTTTGTTTGTTAAATATAATGTTTATGCTAAGCTTTGAAACGTCTCACCGAATTTCGTTTAATATTGCGCTACTATTTATATTTTCGTGACAGGGGAATCAAGTTATCGCGGTTGTCAGGGCATTACGCAAACAAATTGATACATTTGCTGAATTGATCTCGTGACACCATTCGTTCGATATTCCCATCTAACATACATATTACGCCGAGACGTCCTCATTGAGGGCTGTCTCATAAGGGCAAGGACGCTTCACTTTGCAATTGGGTTGCTGATTACGATTCGACAGTTTACTTTATTTTAAGCGTAGCGTACTTTCGTATTTGAAACGTGATAAGTTACTACGGCCGGAATTTATATGTGGCGTGAATCTGTCTTTGACGTATTAAAAAGTAAAGCCCGTAATCACAGGTGTTGACGTTAGTGACGTACTAACACTCGACGCTAACCCCAAAATAAATAAAACATTGGTTATTAAATTCCAATTGATCACACAACGAATGATGATTGATGGTCGTACAGTTTGTAACGATGAATGTTTCCGGCTTTGCCTTCCTAGATATTATCCAAGGATTTCACGGGTACCGTCACCTATATCCATAATTAAATGTATACAAACAAGGATTTTGTTTCAGTAATCATGTTAAAAATGAGTTTTGTAAATAATTGTATTTTATCTTACTAACGCTTTTTATGTACCTACTAACTACTTACATCCTATTCCGATCGTAAAACGCATGCAGTTTAATCCTGCAAAAAGACACATGTAATATGTTTTTCCTTACGGTTATTGTTTTAAGAAATTTAATAAAGTAAAAGCCAGCAAGGGCCAGATATTCGTTATTTTATAAAGGCTGCAACTTCTCTGTAGTTGTCTCCAACATAGGTAAGAACGACCAGCGAATATTGAGTATCGGATGTGGTTACTTTGGCAGATAACAGGTACTAAAGGTGAATACTAGGTAGTAGTCTTTTTTTATACTTTTTTTTCTTCGAATATACTCGTATTTATAAATCTCTTGCTGGCTCTTAGTATATCAATATATTACTTCTACCTTGCCTTGACTGTGCTATAGTAGAGGATATACAAAATAATGTAACACAAATATACCCTAAACAAGGTTTATACTAAACATACAAATAGTATTACGAATATGATGCAATACATTTTTTATAAGATTATGTTGCCTAGCCATTTTATCATAATTTTAATTACCCATCCGCAATAAGCGTTTAAGTAAAATAACTCTGACAATATAATAAAGCACCAAAATAATTTCGATGGTCATTAAAATATTAACAAAATGATATGGCTTCCATTAAGCTGTTTTCAACGGTAATAAACATTTTTGTCCAATACCGCTGACCGCGCTATCGGAGCAATGAACAAAAATTAGTAACGAAAATATGCACCGGGCCGTTTTAATCAATACTTTATTTAAAAGTATCATTTGGCTTGAACTCAATACGTATAAAGTCACATGTCCATAACCATTTTAAATCTTCAAAGTTAGCTTTGAAGTTGCATCGTTCAAGATCAAAGCAAATGTTTCTTTTATAGTCGATCGATTTCAAATGTGAGTATCGTAAGGAGAACGTTCGGGATAAAAGTGAACAATATATTTTGGGGTCTTACCATAAAAGTAACCATAAAATATGATATTTCAATAGTGGTACATAAATCTAACAACTGGTAGCTCTGACTTCTGTATATGGCCACCGTACACAAGTTATATTTTTACAGTTTTATTGTTCCCGTGTTGAATTTGTTATAAGTACGGAAAAGACAGTCCTTTTCTATAGTTATATTTTTCTTTTTGTCACTTACATTTGAGCGCTACGTTTAGCTGAGCTTGTAAAAATTACGATTCAAAACGTCCTGAAAAGTTATTTGTAACATAACCAGCATAAATGGTTTGATGGATATTCGAATTAGATATTGCCATTAATCGTGCTGTACAAATACATATATATCGCAATTTGTTTTCAGAAAATATAAATTCAACTTGCAAGAGAGAAATGTTTCATACGAGTCGAGGTGACACGCGCACCTGCGGTCGCTACAAACTTTTAACATCCAATTTCATAGAAATATACCTAAAACCTGTAAAAGTAACCTGAATTAATTTTTATATAAGACGATAAGTACGAAAATATAAGAGCCAAGTTATTGTTACGCAAAAATCGCCCTTGGGCCCACTTAGCTATAATTTTTGTTCAAGCTTTAATTCTGGCAGTCTCAAAAATTTATGAGAGATAGTAATAATATTAAAGTTAGCTTAGCAATTATAAAATAATGAAACTGAAAGTCTTCTGTAAGCCTCGCCTTATAAAATAATTAAATTATAAGAATGATACTTGCGCTTAGAGTGGAATTCATAAGTTTTTTAATAAGTTCTTAACTGGTATACTAAACACCGTTAAATTGGTTAGTTTTATTTACCCCTACGAAAAGTATTTTCATGTGTTACTGTGTATTTAAAATTACACTTATTTTGCATTACCGAAAATCACAGCAGAACACAGTTATTCAATAATAGATCAACTCAATAATGATATTACCTCTTTGAATATTTTAAGACGTTTAATTATTACTGGATGTCGATAAGAAATACACAAATTGCGCATTGCCTTTCCGTACGCAACGAATGTTAAGGACGTCAATAATATATAGTCTTCAATCCATCCGTTCACATAAATACAAAGAGTAAACATAAAAGAAAATTTATGTGCCGATTAAGACCCTCTGAAGGGCGCGCGCCCTCAAACGCTCTACACCGTTATTTCGCCAGTCGTTAGTTTGCCAGAATTAAATATAACTCCTCTCTAATTTGCATCAATATCGCACGATATTAGCGAGATAAAACGCGTCAAGTTTACACCTCTGTCACTATTGAACTAACACGTTTAGTAAATTTTGTATTTAAGTTTTAAGAGCGCATGGAGCCCACTAATAATTATACATGTCATTGACAAATAAGTAAATATGACCGATGTTTATTGTGTATTTGGTATTTTAATAAAAAGGTCATCACTAAAATGCTGCTAACAATTTACAAATAGTATGAACGGTTTTGACATAATAAACCTTAAGTTGAAGACGATCTATAAATCAAAAACTAGTGCGTTCGCTTGTTTCACTCAACAAAATAATAAATTACTTTTCACCAAGTCTGTGTACGACGCTATCACAAATCTCCGTTAGCGTACAGTAAGTTAAATTGAATGTCTAAGCTCGCAATCGAGGATTCAGCAAATACCAGTATCTATTGGAAGCGACCGGAGTCTTTAAGAAAATCCCGAAGCTTCACTCGTCTGCTGTGATTCCAGTTCGGTCCACCATTCGAAATATATTTTTAAAAGAAATTTATAACTCTTCAAGACGAGGTGAAAAGTATCGGTATATTTAATAATATATTTGCGATAAGCTAACGAATTAGAAGGTTATGAAAATGAATAGAGTATAAAGCAAGTTACGATGTAAACGTATTTATACTTTAATTAGTGAGCATCGTTGTGGTAAGTATGAATAAAATATACTTAATAAAAAGCAGACGTTCGCCGGCTCACACGCACGTGTTGTTCAGCATGAAACAAAAGCGAACATGGAGGCAATAAATTATCGAGTGAGCTGACCGCGCGGAAACTATGGGCACTATACATTTTTGGAAGTCGCGGTGCACGAGCCGTTCTCCCCAGCTTCGTTACTTGTGCAGGACAGAAGTAAATGAGAATTGCCCTCAATTGGAATTGTAAATGAGTCTTGCGGCGCTTTCTTGTCGGTTGAACGCCCGTTTCGCCATTACAGTAGAATAAACTGTGATGATTTCATTTAAATTAATTCTCAGCGCGAGAGGGCCGCGGACGAGATGTCTAAATTGAGACATCTCTGAATCGTTTGTACAGACTTTTTGCTCGTTTAAGACGTCTCGTGTCCTAAATTCGAAAGCACCGCGACGTTAAGGTTTCTTTTCCTCTTAAAACAGAGCTTTCATTTTTTTTCTGAGTAAATTACCCCTTTAAGAAAACATTAAGTCTAAGAACAGGAATTAGTTGTGTTTTGTCAAACAAAGGGAAGGCTTTATTTCTTCGAAGCAAGTTAATGTCTTGATTAAGGCATTGAAAAACAAATTTGTAACAAAATAAATCTCTGAGCCTTAGAAGACAGTCTTAGTAACGAGACGCTTTAATAACAATATTCAATTTATTTTACAGATAGTTCTAGAAACGTATACCCAGTGGAATATGATTTTAGAAGAAATGTTTTCGGCACAGTTAAACCCAAATTGTGAGTCGATCGTCAATTTATTTTGTACGCTGTTACGAGAATGAGATACGACGGGTGCTGGCGATATTATCACAACGTTGATTCGGAATTTATTGGCGTAGGATTCGTAACTCGAGCGTCAATACCGAATCCAGTGGCGTACACCTGCGCTTTCACCTTCGTCAATGATTGACACGGGTTACGTACATTAGTCACAAGTGTGTAAGACATGCAGCCCGAACGGGGGGGAAACCAGCCACGCTCGTATTAAAAATGAATATCCCAAAAAGTTGTTGTGAACTGGCGGTTCTTTGAATGGATTTGTATGCTCGATTTTGAAGGTTCAGATCCAAGTAGGCGACAAATAACAATCAGTGTGGCATTTTTCTAAGATTTTATATTTTATTTTCAATGTCCAGATATCAACGAATTTTTGCCTAGCACGATAAATATCCCCCATATTTATAGTTTGATATTAATTATCCCTTAAACATTTCACCAATATATATTCTGGACTACGGTTAATTATCAAATTCGATGTTAACTCAGCCGATAGACTACATAATTAAGCTAAACTCATCACAGTAATTGGATGGCTCAAAGAGAATTATGAATTTAACACCCGCCATTTTTGTACGCGAGCTTTACATTAATTCCTGCTTTTTAGTTAATTTATTAAATATAATAATTCGTAGAAAAATATCAAACGATAAACTAATCCTTTATATTTAAGCACAATTTAGAAAGCTAAGATGATTTTTTTGTTAGATGGCGGGATAAGCGCTTTTAATTTAAGATTTTCTTCAGTTTCAGCAATCGTAAGTAGTTTTATCAAACAAAAAACAGTAGATTCATGAATAAATGGTGCGCAACTGTAAAAGTTTTGACGTAAAATAATTTTCGAGTCCCTGTAGTAGAAGTTATCCTTTCTTAATTGAAAATGTTGGTACGTACTTACGTAGGTACAACTGGTCCAAGGGACTAGAAGATTTTTCGTAAAATGTGTTGGTCGTGACTATGCTATACCCATACAGTTATAGTGTATTGGAGGAGGGAAATAAAACTGTCATTTAATTGTGTTAAAACCTTCTTCCATACCTACTTTTTTCTTAAATTGAAAACATTGATACAAACACATCATAGGCTGATGATACGCGTGCAGTATAAAAAAATAATAATCCAGGACAGTTAGTCAGTAATCCATAAATAAAGACTGAGGTCATACTAACTCTAAGTTTTGTACATTAATAGTAAAAACTATTGTACAAGTTATAACTTATAACGATACAAGTTCTCGGATACTCGCACGCACTAGTTTTTTTGCTTACTTTTATGTTTTTAGATACATTGTTCTTTTACCAGTTGTTATTGTATCAAAAAAGTTAACGAGATTCGTATGTGTTCTAGTTAGACAATATTGGTATCCGAAAAAGATCATAAATCTTGTCTGAGACAATTCGTTTGTGAAACGCATTAAGTTCTAACAATCTAGTGATTTTATATTTATATCATAAGAGTTAAAAGTACGCCTTTATAACACTGAAAGTTACGTAAAAGCATCATCTGTAAAAAGTCTCGCTCGAGTTGCTAACTTTAAATTTAAGAAAATTTTATTTTATTATGATACAAATAATATTTATTGATATAGAAAATCAAAGTTACTAGACGATTTAGCAAACACATCTTACATACATTTACGGTTATCTGTCTGAACTCGATCCTACCTACAAAACCATTTCTTTCTGTCCAAAAGCTTAATTATATCAGTCGGACATCGGCCATCTTTTTCCTTATAAAAACATTGCTCCCAATCTTACCAGCCCCCGACCAAAACTCATGTTTCAAATGTGAGTTATTTTATTTACCTCCATTTCCTTGCAGGATATGTCCTTATAAATCTAGCTACGTATCATGCATATAACATCGTATGTGTAGGTAAATTTTCCCAAAAACCACTTTGTCCCAAGCTGAGTTAAGTGCCTTGTCAAAACTTGTTCTCTTATGGTATTCCCTTTTGATTTATGACTTCGATATGTCAATTTAACGTCACTCAGTATGATTTATATGGTCATTTGCACAACCTTATGTGTCGTATCGAAGTTCACATATCTGATTTTACGTAATCATCACATATACTGCAAACATATAAATCATTAAATAAAACCAATAAATACTTTTCATGGAAATCCTTGACATTTTTCAAACAATACGTGACTGAAAAAACAGAAACATTTATTTAAAGTGCATTACAAAAATGTGAATAGGAGCGGGCAGGCGACAGACAAGCCACACTCGATATATCGCGTGTTAGCGTGATTGATTGTTTTACAAAACAGAAATAAAAATATCGAATCCGGAAAATCCAAGTATCTCACGTTGAGTGCGTTAAATAAATATGAGTGTGAAGCTAAACAGTATTTTCCATTAGTGTCATAAAAAGGTAACGTTTCGAAATAACCACGGGGCCGGAGCCATATCCACGTGTGATAATGCGCATAACATTTTATAAGGGATCTAAATGTGAGCAGATGGCACAATGCGAATCGCTGGTAGTACTTCCCGGCACGGCCGCAATCTGCCATTACATTTTATGCAAACACTGTCGGAATGATTTTGGTTGTACAATTTCCAAAATAGAATACCAACAACTTTTACAATGCCAGACGTATGTTTGGTGTACTTTAAACATCACCATAGACTGACTTTTAATTTCCTCATAAAAAGCGTCATTTTCAGTGCGCATCCCGCTACAAAAGTTTGTGCCAAACACAACGTTGTATCATTTTGTAACTTTTACAGTAGCTTCGTAATAGGGGTAATGAAGTAATTACTACGAAAACCCATAAACAGAGCGTGTTTTACATAAATTATACTTCTAAATGATTCTTTATAGTCCCCTTATTTAAATCGTTACCTTTTGATTTGCATTTTGTCACTTAGTATTCCTCTCTATTGATTTTATCCTTCAAATCACAGATTTATATTGATTTTTATGATTTTGTAACTTTTTCCGGATGGGAAAAATTCAAAAGGCTTCCAAATTCAACGTCTATTCTGACGTTGAATTTTTAGGTAATTGCCCGATGCAGGGTTATTTCCTTTAAGGTTTTGATAAATGTGAAGCTTTTTTGACAACATTAAGTTCTTAATGCTCATCGTGACAGTTGATCAATATACAGACAACATTTATTTAGTTGCCAAACAGTAACGGCGAAACGACTCTTAATGGCGGTCTCTCATGGGTGTAATTAAACCAAATAAACCTCTGTCTTATTTAGATTGATTATATATTATGTGTATATTATATATGTAGTACATACAATGCAATAAACAATTCGTTAAATAATAAATTGTATTTCACATAACATCGTTTAAAAAGTCGTCTAAAAACATGTTATTGTAAGCTGAAAAAGCTCAAAAATACGTGTTTAACATTAAAATAAGTGTTTAACCTTAAGTGGCAAAACATTGTAACAATAACATGATAATGATGATCAACATGACTTGTAGGTACAACAAATTAATGTACCTCATAATTAATTGTCTTATTAGGTGGCTCACAAAATAATAAGGATGTTAGGTATGGTTAATTGGCATGTGACTTGAAGCAAGTCATGTACCCGATCAGTGTTCAATGTGTTTCCTTCCTCAATGACAAAACAACACATTTTTAATTGAGTATCATTGTATTGAGGTCATCCAACTGCTTGTTTTCCTTTAAAAGCAAATCCCCTTGTTTTTCCTGTAACAAGATTGATTAATAATACCTCAAGATTTTTCGACTCGAGCTTTTAATGCTCTTTATTTCTAGATAGGTACAAAAATAATATTTCTGTTCAAGTTTTTTAATAACAAATGGAAATCTGATAAAATGAAAATACATGCGGTATACAATAAAACTACCACGTTCGGTATTTTAATACTGACAACGATTAAGGATTCCGTGAACTCCTATCAATTATTTCAAGATAATAAAGCTGTGTATTTTACTCGCGCTATTCATATTTCATTTAAGCGCGATTCAACCAATGTCATTGTTACACCTGTGTAACTATTCCAAGAATAATACTAAGTACTTCTTGAATTTACTGTAGGGAAAATTTCGTTCAAGTTTTTCCAACGAAATCCAAAATAATGTATCCTGGGAATAGTTACTCCATGGTTCAAGAGTAAATTATGAATTAATATATAATGCGACAAAATTTTATACACATTATTTCGACGACTTTTACTTAAAATGGCACAACAACTTCATTTTGTAGGATATCATGGTAAAATGTCAAGGTCAACTTTGAGCTTTGACTGACAGTTAAAGTCCATTGACGTTTCGTAACCTCAGCTTAAAGCATTTATTTCGTGAAAAATACCCATGTATATATTTACTCGCGTGCAGTGACTTTGAACCCAGATGAGTATCTAGTTGGAAAAATGCAACATTGCAAGATTGCAACATAACTCTAGAGAACTTACACCTGCTTGATCAAATTCGACCGTAACCACACAAGTATGTGACTAAAATTTAAAAAAAAATGCCACTTCCACCCCCAGATCCAGATTTTTATACCTAAATCATACCACAATTTATATTACTAGTTATATACAGAAAATCTAGTTTCTAAAATTGCAAGTAAAAAAGCAGTTCACGGTGAACAACTTAAAAACGTCATAAAAATGCAAAAAGTAATAAGAAACTGCATCGAAACATTAAGTTGTTAGTACGAAGAGTAATTACTGCACACAATAATGCCATCAAAATAACTGTTGGCGTCTGTTTTGACTTTAATTTTCGAATGTATCGCGGCGTGTACGAGACGCTCTCGTGGCACAAGGGTAATCGAATGTCATACGCGGTCGCTACCCGACAGAACTATTCACGAGCTGCCAGCTGGCGCACTCTACGCCCTGATTTATGTCCCTTTTGCTGTCCAACTTTCTGCACCTTGTTCGTGCAACATTTGTACATGACGTCTTAAATATATAGACTAACGGAAGGCGAAACTCCGCCGGAGCTCATGTTACTGACTCGCCTATATGTGTTTAAAACATCAATTGTTTTATGGCTTGCGCTTTTAGATGGAACATTACTTTTAGAGCCTCTTTAAGCGTTAATACAATTACACACGGTACTAACTTTACAAATTAATCAGGTTGGATTGTTAATCAATGTGTTTAGATAATAATGAGCGTTTAGTTTGATTCTGTTTGCATATAGCATACTAGTGCTACGCTTGTTCTATGGAAATAATGTCGAAAATAATATTTCCCAGTGATGTATGAAGTATATACCTGAAATCGGAAGTTTCAAAAACCAAATCAGCGCGGCAATAAAATCTGAGCTAATGTAGGTTTTAATGCTCACTCATGCAAGGCCGCTCGTTATACTTCAAACAAAGTCACATAACAGTTGTCATTCAACATGTCACACCGGCAAACTAATTAAGTATGTCAAATGTGACGTTCGGGAATTAGTTAGAGGGCGGAGTGCTACCTACGCAGAGAGCAAGTAGCGCCAGGAGCGCTCATAAACTCATTAAAAGTTGCCTCCATATACTAAAACGACTGACCTTATCCATACAGACGGCAGTTTTAATCGAGACCGCTTTACGAACCATTAAATTCCACGGACGGTTATTGTCGAGCTGGGATCGTTAAATGAAATTCTAGACTCAGTAGCCGTTGCCCGTCCACCATAATATCATACGGATTTGCAAATTTAAGCCATAATAACAAATTTATTAGACGCCAATGTCAGAGAAACAATTAAGCCATTTAAAATCATTTCCGCAGTTAGTGCGTGAGTAAGGCTGTGTTCTGGTTAGCGCGCGTAAATAACAAACAGTCGCCGGGGACTCATGTGTTATGGCTCTCATTAACGGGCAGGCATTTAAGTTTAAACAACGCAATAAGGCGCGGTGCGGTGCTATACGACTTGCAGCGCGACGCGCCGCGCACGGATTAAACACCGCTAAAAATACTGTTCCACGCTACTCCCGACCATCATGAAAGGCAGCAATGCGTCAAGCAACACCATACTTATAAAATAACCGTCACTCTTTTTTTGGAGACTTGTTACATTAAGATCGATCGACTTTCGAGGTAAAGCAAGTTTGATTCGATAAACTCATAGACTCACGTAGATAAGAGACCGTTCTTTGCATATTGAGATTGATTGATTAACATGCTACTCACACGCTGCCGCAGTCTTGAATGAGTGATCAAGTTCCATCAATTCTGGAGCCATGTTCCAGCAGTAATAAAAGCTCTAATGGTAATAATAAAGCCTTAAAACAAAAGAAAATTCTCATTTTAAATTATTCCATTATTAAAATTTATACAACGTAGAGGCGAGACAGGCAATTCTTCATTAACATTGAATCTGATTGATTAAGACTAAGAGTAACTTTATTCACAAGATTTTTTCTGATTTTGTTAGACAAATATCAGCCACACTTACAGAGCTTACAGATCACCAACCTTACTCTGAGTCGAACGTTTGTATGCCAGCGTCATTTCTAAATCCCAAGATGTTTTATGTTAAACGAAGAAAAATTCTGCGACAGACGACGTTGCTAAAAAGTATCGCCATCAAGACCTTATGGAAGCAAGATGGAAGGAATTGAATGTCGATCCACTTATACTGAAGATTTGTTCCATAACTGAAAGAAAGCGACACCCCTTTTCGCACAAAAAGCGAACGTAAAAGATTGCTGAAAAGTAAGTAAGCTTATTCTTGACGCCAATTTATTGGTTCAAAGGTGCGCCGTCGACTAAATGGTACTGTATAAACTCATCACCTCCTCGGGACCGCCTCTTCCATGTAGAAGGATTTTGCTCGTTCATTCACCTTAAATCGACGTCATTCCGAGAGGCAAAATAGAGCACTTCTGAAAAAGAGTTTCCGATAAAAAGGGGCCCATCAAATTTTTTCAATATCCATTTACGAAGGAATAAGAAAGGATTATGCGCAAACCAAACCACTTTAATCCGTGATATGGGTTATTGAAACATTGCGCAAAGTGTGGACGAATTATATCAGCTTGTTCACATATACGTAATCCTCCTAATCTTCCCGGGACCTTTCCAATAATTGTGGAAAAGCTCCAAAAGTTATTTCTATTAGGACCTGCGATAGCCCGGCTGATGTCACAAATTCGGTGTGGTCAATTCAGCAATTAAAATTTATTTTCACCACACCCGTTTGAAGGCTTGCGCTTTAACAAAACTCTACAATGTAAAAGATTTTTCTTAGAATAAAGAAAGAACTTCTTTTTCAAAAGTATTGGACTTAAGTGCTACTGATGTTTATTTATAATCCTCAGCTTATTTTTAATTAAGGACTAGACTGTATAAAATCTCTTTGTGCTCTCTTTCATTTTATGTCCAGCAATTTTGTTTTATTAAATACTTACAAAGTGCATAGTTTTATAAGATTTTAGGAGTAAACCTAGTGTAAATTAATTGTTATTGTTGCACGTAGATACTTCAATTATTTTTATTAGGACTCAACCACTTACATTGAAACAAATGACAAAATAATGCTCTACTTAACAAGTATTAACTGTAAATTATTTTTTCATTTAAAATTAAGTAGAAATACTGTGATAAAACTCAAATTAAACCAGAATACGAAATGTACTGATACCGTGCTACGTTTAAGTCCTACTTACTTACCCTTACTACTCAACTTACCCTTGACCCTGAAAGTTTCGTAGCGACGCAATAAAGACTGTGTACTGTACAGCCCGCAACTCAAATTATGTGCAGTATTGTGAGAACTACTGCCGTGCGGTAATAACAGCATGGTTTTACTACATAATAATATAAACATACATTAAGAACTTTTTTTATTAAATGTTTGTTACTTACAATCTGTATTGGATAGCCATTTATTGCCATTGTTAATAGGATCATAACTGTATGATAAACATGCAAGCAATTTTATATGAAATCGACGCCTTTTATGTTGAATTTTTTGTGTCAATAGATACTACACTGTACTGTTGACGTGGTTTTTTTTTATTGTTGATACCATCTATACGTTAATATAGGGATGTTGACAGGGTACAAAAAGTAAAAATCAAATTAGTCCGTTAGATAGATATTTAAAAGTATAGGTAGACACATATTTCTGCGCTTTCCTGACTAATAAAAAAACGTCAAAAATACACTGCTTTAAAGTTTAGGAAAGGGGGCTTGTAACGCAACGACTATTTAGAATTTATACCAAGACGTCACGCGATAGTTTTATTGTCCGTACTTTGGTATATTTGTATTTACGGGACAAAAGCAAAAATATGCATACAATATTTTTTATTAAACTATATGACATGAAAAAATAAATTGTCATCATCCCAACTCAGCTATGACAGAGTTATGTAAATAAGACAAACTTTTAAAATAAAAATTATCGCATTAGGTGGTAAAATGTTCATTTAAAATATATTTTAAAATGTGTCGCGTCGTTACCGGCTCTCTTACCACTTCTCAGTAGTCTTTGACATCGAATTGATGCCTGATAAAGTCGATTGCCTCGACATTTTCGCTACTTTAAAAGATCTAATATTTAGTGAATTCAAAGTTTGGAATCGCGCCAAATATAGGGAAATGTAGCATCAATATAACGCTAATAGTTTTCCGACAGCTTTGTATTATGTCAGATAAACGTTTTATTGTTTCTAGTATATCCCGAATATGTGTCACACTATTATTATTTGATTTATTGACAACAATCAGCACACAAATAAATGCAATTTAGATGTCAGAATTGGTTTGAACTGTCTGACTGACCTCTGTTTGCGTCCTACATTGAATAACTTAAAAAAATATATTTAAATATAGAACGTTGTGCACTTGTTAAAAAAATATAAACTGATTTAAAAACCGTACAAAATTAAAACGTAATTTTACTTTCATTATGTACAAGTTACAAAGCTCTCTTGGTTTTACCTGCCATTCATTCGCTAGCGATTCAGATGTATTGTCCTATTCAGTATTCGTGTGTTCCATTCTCTAAGCTTGACGAACGTCGTGACAGGCTGATGCACGCGCCGAAATACCGTATGAATAATGTAACATTCTAATTAACACAACCAATCATCATTTGCCAAGTCATATCTATGTTGTTTAGCCGGCAGTCGGGAGTGAGCACAAAGATGTGCACGTAAATAAAGCCTGTACAAACCACACTTGTTCACAGGTAATGCCTTCAACCGACATTTTAATTACACTGCATTTATTAAAATAGCTTTTGAGTTTAGTAAACTGTATACACGCGCTCTCTTTGCTGTAACTCTAACCTACGAGTTACGAATAATATTCACATAATTTTACGTATCGAGAGCGAAAAGAAAATTAGTATGCTGATACTAAAAGCAAAGAATAATTTTACTTAGAAACGCTGCCCCTGAGCGCAGTTTTCATTTGTTTCACAAAAGCGGTTAATGTAAACGGTTGCTCTTTAACATTTAGCTCGATTACATCTAGCGACTCATTGTGCCTCGTGTTTTGTTTTGCGAAATTATAAAAAGCCAGGCCTATTCTTTCGGCACGCGCTAATAACTATTGTTCAGGCAAATTCCTGCCAAAATATTCATGTTTTAATGTAAATCCGGTAATTGAAGGAAATTAACATTAATAACATAAGTAGGTTCGTACTGTTTCAAATTGTTACATCGCTTAAAAAGAATTGCATCACGTATTGCTTACTGAATCAGAACTAAAGAATAAAAATAACATCGAATATAATAATATAAGTACTTTATTGTACACCATCTGAATAACAAACGAAAGCATCATAAAAATAAAGGCAAATGTACAATGGGCGGCCTTATCTCTAATAGCGATCTCTTACAGACAACCTTTGGATGGACAAGAAAAGGGAAACTAAAGATAACGGGGTAGTTCGTGGCGGACTGATAACTAAATAAACAATAAAGATATACATTATCACCGTAAACTAGGTCTTCTTAAAGTAGAATCTATTAAAATTTTCGCTTTGTATTATAAATGCATGTTTAAAACACGGAAAAGGCGAATTTGTGGTATTATTTTATAAGTCACCATCATTATTGTCAATTTTCGTAATAGTGGTATAAATCTTGAACCAAATTTAAATTAGTTCTCAAATAAGTTTTAAGATAAGTAGTATAAACCTTATCTGTGCTAACGCTATGCATAATTGGGAATTACCCACATTATTTCAATATTTTTAAAACTGTTCGTTGTAATAACGCCACACCAATTTTCATTTTCAGTTAATTACAAGCATTTAATGAACTAATGAGACTCATAGACAGTGATAAAATTGAAATACAATGTTGATTTAAAAACAGATACTACATACGGGAAACTGTGGCCCTCAGCTAGAACAATCTATAACATTTTTAATTGCAGTTCTTATATCCATAGATCGAGTGTAAAACTAGTTTCGATAATACAAGTGAGTTGGAATAAAGTACTATTTAAGTATAGGTCGGCAGGTCTAGTAACAAACTGGATCAATTATCGGGTTTCTTTGCTAGGTAACACTCAACTGCAAGCCTCTGCAATTTGCAGCGGGTAGCCAATCATCTCGCCATCATTTACATAGGATTTGAATTCAAACAGTTATTAGCAATCTGTGAGTTTTCCTCTGTTCAACTCTTTGGATTATTTAGGCGTTTCATTACACGCAAACAGTATTTGGATTTTTTGCTATTCATTATTTTTATTAAAAGTTTGTGTAAGAGAGAGGTAAATAAATCTATATTTATTGTAATAATTCAAGATTTCATAAAGAGGGTTATCCATAATATTCTAACATAGTAACATACCACGTCGAGTTTTTCAAATTCCGTAACATATCACTGGTAAGTAAAAAGAATAATACATCTTCAACTGAATACAAAGATAAATTTTGCAAAAAATCATATGTAAAACAGAAATCAATCCAATTTCTGTCAAAGGGCACAGTTAAAACGAAAGGGAGAAATCAAATTGCTTTCACGAGGATATCAAATCGTCGATGTTTAAGAAAGAATTTAGGTCACGTCCTGTGGATTACGGCTTATTTCCCGCCTCTCTTTTTCTTCGTTTGACGCTAATCCCAGAGGCTTCGCAGAGATTCCGCCGCCCAGCCTGCGTGCGCTGTGCCAGGCCCCTCTGCCAGCCGGTACATCAACTCCAAGGTCACAAGTATTTACAAATAAATTATGCCCGCTTTGCTCCTTCTAGGAAGGCTGGCAAATTAAATATACTCACAAAATTTTGTTATTTATCAGTCATTCATTTGTAAATGAAATCGCGTTAATTTGAATAGCAAACGCTTTTTTTCTTCGTATTCGGGTAACTTTACCAGTAAGGGGGCTAGTGATTATCACAACTTATTCAGTATAATAAAAATCTCTCATGCATCTTTGAGTAGAAAATTTATTGCTTAAATTATAAACTTGATAAAAATTTGACTTTACAACTAAAAGTAAAATTTAAGCTCACTTAAAACTAAATTAAAATTACATTTAAAAAGCAGCATAAGTAGTAGCCAATTGTGTTAAGGTTAGCATAATCATATAATAGTAATGTAAGTGAGCGCCACTTCTCGTAATAACATCTCTTAGGAGTCACCTCGACCCGCGCGGAAAATCTGATTATTCAGTGAGTGACGGCGGGCCACCGACCGAATATTAATCGTGCTACCACTTATACTAATCATTGGAACTATCAGGGTTATAGGATCAACTCGAAATCATTCGAGAAGGAAAATTCAATCTCGTAAATGTCTCTGTTTTACTTGAGCTAAATGATCGACAGCTGTTTCAATTTTAATGCAAAAGTTTTAAAGGAATACAAATTTTACTTTAAAATAATTTTATGTATTTTCTCCGGTAATAAAACTTTTTTATATTTTGTAAAACAATTATGAAACTACTATTATTTTTAAAGAAAAAATATCTTGGCTTAACTTCTTTCTGAGCAATAATGGGATTGTCCATCATCTAGATTTTTAAGGCCCACGGTCTAGACATAAAAGTGAAGATAAAACAGATACTCAGACTAAAGATTAATGAAATTTCTTGATTTAATTGCCTACTCATATTTTAAAATACCTGTTATTGTATTTAAAGTTATACATAAATATCAGTAAGCAGGCAAAGATATAACAAAAAAATGACATTTATATATTTGATGTAAGTACTTGTGGAAAAAGAGGTTAAGATTGAAGATTTCAAAGATATGTTCAAAATTATAATATAAGGAATCCGTAACCTATAGCCGGATATTTTATATCGACCGTAGAAAATAAAATTATACCAAACTTCATGCTATAAAATGAAGCTCAGTAACCCAGAATGTGTCCTATAAAATCTGAAAAGGATATTAGAATCTACACTCGCTTTTTCAGCACTATATAACGGTGAAAGCAGTGGAATTTCCAGACTTTTATGAAAATATATATACGCGGACATGCATGACGTCATTCACATTTCTTCTAAAGGCAAGTAGAATTAAGAACGCCATATTCCACAATCCTTGCATTTTCTGTTTGAGCCTAAACACGAAATTCCTCGCGCCCGGCGTTCGCGTGTATTACGCAGCAGTATTTTTTGCTCCTGATATAAGTATATTATTAGCCTGTCCGTGATTTTATCTGTAAGGAAAGAGTGGGGAAAAACAAGTCTTATAATTCCATTACCATTAGTATGAGAAGAAACTTTTTTCCTTTAGCAATTAACTCTACCAGAGCTAATGTTGATTACATTATTTTTAAGTTTGTTAGATGATTCGATAAGATTAATATTACGCTTTATGAAATGAACGATAATTGTTCTAATTGAGACTTTCTTACGTCATCAAAAGAACTTTAAAGAAAATGGCAAACTTGTTTTTATCATGCAATTCTTCGTCACACATCAAAATCGAAGTGCTCAATTCGTTCCATATGTAACAAAAACTACAGAAGCGATATAACAGTCGACTTTTGATCAATAAATACGGCGTGAAACTGTTAATCGGTTTAGTAATTTTGCCAGTAGTAATCCGTAATATTGCCAGTTTATGTAGATACAACCAATTATCGGCGGTTATATTTTAGTGCTAAAATGCGACCACGCACATGCAGCCGCAACATTCCGAAACTACCAAAATGCAATTTAAACTCAGTATAGCCAGTGTTCCTGCGCTGTTATGTGACAAGTTAAAGCATTATGCAAATTTTGGTTAAATCTGGGTTACAAATGTACATATTACCCAAGAGCAATTACGGAATACACTTCTTTAATTGTGAATTCTGTCCATTGCTGTGTCGTATGTTGTTGTTAAGCTTTGGCAGTTGAAGTAAACCTCTCTGTATCTTGGTGGTCGTAATGTCTTAACTTTTTTTTTCAACTGATAGTCCATATTTTTCTTATAATGAAACAATAAATTAAGTATTTTGGTATGTACACGTACCTTGAGAACATTCAAAATTTTCAATATTTTTTTTGTCTTATACTTTTTGTTTACTTTTGTACATTTAGTTACGTTGAATAGCCGATGAATTACTTAATATTAGGAATCCGCTTTATATTCTCAGTAATAATAGAAGATTAATATTTTTATTCATTATAATTATAACTATAAATTGTATTACTTTTTATTCGAACAAAATATCTGATATCCAAATACTAATTAATCGCTAAAAATAAATTGAATTGGCCAACGATGATTAACATTTTGTTAAAACAAATTGTAATGTTGCAATTATGTATTGCCTACATCATTAGCATGCAGTAAACACAGACGTATTATATTTATCCACTAAATAATGTATTTACGAACACTGTCTTACCTTAAATGTTCCAACTTTTGGTCTCTCCAACAGAAAAATACCTCTTCCATACATTCTAGAGAACGCAAACCCAAAAGTCCTCTAAAATAAATCTCTTCTGATCGGGCAAATCTACGTACAACCGACAAGTGGTGTCGGGTAACGAAGCGTACTTTAAACGGGCCAAAAGAAAAGGGATAAAAAGCATTCATTGTAATATAACATATCACAAACTCCGGCGTCTCCTAAGCGATTTTTCATGAGGTGTGCCACGTTAATGTGTACAAACGCTCTGGCGCGGCATACTTTGCTTCTTTGCAGGAAATAAATTACCTATGCTTAGAGTGCTGCCTTCCCGGATGGCTTTGCTACACGAATTTCGCAAACAGATAAGCTACCCCGTTATTTTAGTAGTTTAAACATGCTGAATAAGTGTTAACAAGAAAGACGGCTGCAAACGGTAAGTCACTGTGGAGGTTTTATTTTCTGCTTTATTTTGAGAGGTTGGAAAGTGTGGTGTTGTCGTAATTGTCGATCGTGTGAGATGTCCGGATTGTGTAGCCGGTATTCTTTGGTATCAGCTGAGATTGGCAGAGTGTGTTTTGTTTTGCACTAGTTTTTCCCCTAGGCCAGTACCTACTTACTGCGTGTTTGGGAAGCCCCGTGGCTGCGAAATGATAATTATCTATATACATAATAAACTTTTAAAAAAATAGGCGAAGTTATGAAACTTCGTCTATAATTTTTGATTGTGAAAAATAAACTGCCGGCCGTAAACCAGTAAATCATTAAATAGTACACTGCACACATACTACACTTAATTGATATTGAGTTTTACTAGCTGATCAAAGCGACACGTGCAAGCAACTGCACACAACTTTGCCTCCTTTTAAATTGGCTCTCCATAAAATCCTTCCTTACTGGTTGTACAAATTCAATTATCCATTCTGCCATCCAGAATTAAAATTCCTAATAGAATATGAAATTTTCTTGAACCCTATAAAAGAAGCGAGAACACTTTGTTAGCAAAATGTAAATAACTGATACACTTTGTGGAGGTTATCGGAAATTTTACGCAAATAATTATAAGACGGAGCGGAGAATTCAAAATTAAATAATTGAAATATCTTCAAAACAGTTGACTTTAAACTATTGAGGAAAGGCAAGTTTTAATATTAATAGTTGAGGTTTCTTTGTGATGCTTGAAGTCGACTCAATTTTGCAATTCTACTTTTCCACGAGTTTTTCCCAGGCGCCTTTAACTAACTGTTGTTTATATAAACCTTTCTTAAGCGTAATTCTCAAAGAGTTTCTCAGGTAATATTGACACTGTTGATCAATAAATGAAAACTCAATAAATTATTTCAACCAATGTTTAAAACCATTAGCTATCCATAACAACATAATTGAACTTACTCAAAATATTCATAAGAACTGCCAAAACAGACCAGTCACTCCATAATCCCTTTTAACTATCCCTTCCTATCGGTTTACAATAATGGCCCTAATTATCCGGACACAACTGGTATTATAATAACGACGTAATTATAATTACAATAATGTACAGTTATCGGCTATTTAATAGTCTCCCAGCTAACAATGATGTATGAATGTATCATGGACTCTATGTCCCGGCTTGTCAAACAAAGGTACTCAAAAGGAAAGGTAATAGAGAACTATTCAATGTAAAACCTACTTAGTTAATCATTCAGAGTCGGAAATGTAAATATGTTTTGTCAAGCGCATAGAGAAAGGATTTAAAAGTGGAAAGAACTTACGTAGGTACAAATTGATGGATTCTAACCATCTTATTGTAAATAATTGCATTTGGGGCAAATAAATATATTTTCTTTTTGATTCCGTAAGTTGAGACCTCATGCAGAAAAGCAAGCTTTAAAGTAATCTGAACTCTGAAGGCTTCCGTTTTAACTTAAGTTTCTGACGTTTCGCAACTACCTACATAGTAAAATCAATTGCAGTAACTAAATTCGAAACTGACTTTGGACGAAGAGTTTCCATACGCAAATAATAACCTTGTCACTGGAACCACTGAATATTGAACAGTATTGTCTGTTAAGTCACAAAGACAATTAACTTAGACACTATTTAGGATTTACCACCAATCTAACAAAAACCTTATTGTTTCTTCAGAAATTTTAACCGCAAAGAGCTGCGTACTTTTAGGTATAAAGTACTGTGTTTATATTATAATTGTAAAACAATAGCCACAATAGGTATGACTAAAAATCAGATTTTCTATTGACATAGTAGTTACTACTTGAAGCTTTACCTAAAAGTGGTCAAAATACCCTTGCGATGAACGCTCTGTTTGTTTAAATCAATAGTGCGTGTCTAGGTATGAGTAGTGTGTTCGTGTCGCGTCACGAGAGCCCTTGTTTAACACCTAAACACTTTTTTCCGCTTGCTCACACTATAAGGTTAACAGGTTTTTGTATGAACGACGCAAAGGCGAATTAACCAGTCGATCGGCATCCACTGACCGAGGCGCATTACCTAATACGTTACTCACATTACTAGCAAAATGAAGACCGCGCCTATATTACTCGTTGTTCTGTTGTCGTTTGTTTGTGTCAGCTATTGTAAAGATCTGATTGTGGGCTCCAGTTTCAACAACAGATTGATACATCAGCAAAAAGCCGAGTACAATGCCATCCCACTCAAAAAGCGAGTTAAAGAGGTGTTCTTCTCCGACCCGGGACAACAGATTATCAAGGTAACTAGATTGTCTGTTTTATATAAATTTAGAAGGAACGTGAATTATTAAGTAATCATAATACTTTATTAATTAGTAAGTCTTTTGCGTCATAAAAGTATTTGTTAGATAATAATATGGATTAATAAATTAATTAACAACTTAAATCTTTAAGTTAATTAAGAATAATAAATTTCGAGGAAAAACCACTAAGTTAGACCGGTTTTTACGAACTAAAATTTCCATAACAAAATATATTAATGCAAGTTACTCTTTAAATAATGTATTCAGTTCTCTGAATCAATTACAAGTGCAGGTCTCGGTCAGGATTCTGAATGAAACTAGTTTGCTTCGAACTTGCAACAAACTTATTTATTAATATTTTCGTATGCGTCAGCTGGCACAACAAATTGTAAACTAGCGTAGAGCGCCACAGCGGTGACTACACCAAGAAAATAGAAACGTGTTTATTATAATAATCTAGTGAACAGGGTGTTACTTGGTACCAAAATATTCTGAAATTCTTGATTTTATAAATCAAAAGTTATTAAGTAACTATGGTAGCAAAGATATCGTAATCTGCATTTCTGTTGGGTCAAGCTAACATACAGCTGATAACTGTATTTGTTTACAACAAGTATATGTTTTTGAACCACTCCTAATGACTCACTTCTGGGAACTGTGTAACTGATTAAGATTTATCAGCTTGTTATGTCCCACACTCTTGTAATATGTCGTAAAGTGTTTGCTCTAGACGTGAGGTAACCACGAGCTCTCCATTGTTTTAATTCCAGTCATAACTAGTTGAAATCTGGAGCAAACGCTGCGTTATATTTTATAACAGCTTCGTGCATAAGTCATGAGGCGTTTGCACTTTATGCCATAGGCCTTGTGTACAGCTAATTGCGAGTATACATTCCGGAGTTTTTGTAGAAATACCACACATGTCTCGACAGGAATGCGCGTTGTATTTTGTGCCGCATTAGCGCTCTGCATCAACGCTCTACGTGTCACTTCCTTTAATTCATCACGCCATAGGTATTACATCATAGTATTGAAGTTAACACAGTAATTAACAGCCACGACGTCAATGACCCAAACATGAACATAGAAAAAAGTTCAATTACCTTAACAGGTTTCGCTTGCAGAGCTTCAAAATTTCTTGGAACCGAAGCAAATACATAATGCTATCGTAACTTGTACCGTCAGCAAAGTGGTTGGTGAATCTCGATATATCTTGAGGTCACTTCTTCCACACTAGTTAGATAGAAGTAAAATGCTTTGTCTGCATACGGCAAGGTAACACTAAATCATCTAGGTCTCAATAGAAACTTAACCAATTTTTGGTTATTTTTTATATGTAAACTCCTCTCAGATATTGTTCGAAATGTGATTGATATATTTATACAAATAATAAACTAACATTCTATAGTTCAGGATTAACCTTCAATTTAAAAATCCAATAACTTGTCGTTTAAACTTTCATCGCTAAAGTAGGAGACGCAAAAATATTTATATTACGTCGGAAGCCTCGGTAGTTATTCATAGCGCAGAGTTGGTATCTTCACAAAAATGCTGAGCGCTGCGCCCTCTAAGGTGGTGAGCTAAATACTCCGTATGCTCACGTTGGCAGGCGACCCGCCGCGGGCCGCAGGGGCCTAAAATATGCGTTAAATTAAAGCCTGCATTTCATTTCCATTTGTCTTGCGATGCGCATATATTTTATTTGAAGTATACTTAAACTAGAGAGATACGTTAGTGCTCGTGAAATATGATGGATTTTTAGACTTTGGGGAACACACCTATATTAAAGAAGTACTGTAAAGTGAGTAGCTTCGTAGCTTTGTTTTAATCTTGTAATCTCAGGAACTACTGAACTGATTTCAAGAGCGCAAAACGAAAGTAGCAGCTTATGTGATATAAACTGAACATTTGAACACATTTTAGAATCAATATAACCACAGGCGTATTAACTCGTGACAATGTGGTTTGCTACGGTAGTAATGATCGTCACCCCAGATTTAACATTTGCCTTTGATGTTGTGATCAACCGGATTTGATGACATTTACAACTATTATTAACAAAAAATCTGAAACAGGAAATAGGTAGGAACTAGGGTCTTACAACCGGTGGTAACACTTTTACAAACGTAGGAAGAAACGGTTTGCTATGAGTTGACATTTTCCAACATAAAATATTAGATGACGTTGATATACATATATGATGACATCAAACGTTTTGTGTAATTTTTACATTCACAAGCGCTCTATAATTTACATAACAACATGTTTTAAAATCCATGTTATGAGTAAAATGGAATTCCAGAAGAAATTTTCTCATATATTTTAATGTGAATTGTTCGTCATTTATATAACATCAATCGCCGCGTATATCTCAGTAATTTGATCATGGCTGCGACAGTTACGAACTCCTTGTTTTTTCTTTCCACGTGAACAAAAACTATAAAACTAATAAAAGATTGAACCGACTTTGTTTTTTTTTAGTTTTTGTTCGAAAGTAATTAGTTTCAATGGTTTAAGTAAGAAGAAAATTTCCAAGTGGTGTACTTTGTAAACTTTTATTATTTTTATTTAGTTTATACAGCGCTATATGAATTAGAGTATTTTTTCTTACAGAATCGCAAAATCACTACCCGTGTTATATTACAAATATTTATGCAGAAAATAAACTACCCACAAGCTTCATCTTTACTATAATAAAGGCCGAAAAAAAAAATCTATTCACTTTTTTTAAAATAAGGAAACTGTACAGCGAAACGTGACTTGTGATGTCGAATAAATAGTGCAAGAAAATAGTCATACCTACACGTAATCATGTTAATATATTTTACTACAATCAGCAACAATAGCCATAGAACATACCTACCTAGGTATTACATCTAGGTATTGATTTCCGTGATTCACACTCGTGATTTGTTTCAATAACTTACGTGGAGTGACGTGGTTTATTTACCAAGTTCATTTGTTTAACAAATGCTCGTTTATAGAATGCGAATGAAATCTGGAGAAATATAGACCAAGGATGTTATGGAGTTCTCTATCCATAAATGAATCTATCGGATATTCGAAACAAACGTATCAATAACCAGATCCGATAAAGTTTCGGATAATTTCTGATGTGTGCAAAGTTTTAAATATATATATTCTATTTAATACTGTGACAGGCTCTTGACAGTCGAGCCGTCATACAAGACTGAATTTTCCTATATACCGGTTTCTAAAATACCTTAATGATTGAATATCTTTTAACCAAAACTATCCGAAACGATGGATATTTCGAAATAATGCATATCCATAATAAAACTAGACTACCTATTTAGGCACTCGATAACCTCTTATCTGGTCATAATTATAATTAGTTCCACCATTTAGTGATACAATTCGTAATTGTCCTAAATTTTTAACTGTGGTAATTTAATTTTAAGTAGGAAAATCACGGATCATTAAGACATTAACCGTCTATAACAGCTGTCGGGGAATACCAGTGCTCTTAAACTGAATCATACGCATCGAGTTGTTGACATTTATATAAAAACAGGTTTCGGACTGTCCACCTTGACATGATATGTAAACGTATGGGTGTCGCAAGCTTTATGACATATTTATAGTTAGTTATAAATTCTCGAATAGGCATTGAGATACAGCCTTTTCTTACGTCTAGGTCATTAATCAACCTTTTTATTACGGAGTATTGGCGAAGTAGTAGCGGATCCAGGATTGTGTTTTAGGGGACCTTGGCGCAATTGTTGGTAGAATTTAACGCAGCCAGATTATTATGACCATTTTAGGTACCTTTTTTAATTGTTACTCTGTAAGATTCGCACAAAATATGACATTTGAATAGGATAGCCGATGATAGCAACCGTAAGTCGTCGACGATCTTCGGTTACATGATCATACAAATACAAAAGGTAGCATCTTTCGAAGAATCTGATTCCTAAATACAAATGTTATTGGATACGTTATATATTGTCAAAACCTAGGTTTTCGTGATAGCCAAATTGCATTTAAAACATTAATAATTAACGAACGCTATGAAATCGGAGCCTGAAGATCTTACTGGCTCCTGGTGATTCTAAAACTAACCTGCAATATTAAATATGCATAGAGAGAAACTCATAAACGATCTCCAAGTTAAACGGGGATGCTAAAATATTCCTAACTCTCAAATCTATGACGACGAGGTTTGGATGACAGTTGGTGAAGAGACAGAATGTCTTTGAGCACCCAGCGTTGTCATCGTCTAAAACCGCTAGTGAGATCATATTATCACACATCTCTACTCTAACTAAAAATACTACGAAATTATTTCATTAGCATTACATGAAACTTTTTCCGGAGTTTGAATTCTGAACTAAAACATTAATGATATTTGAATAATATTTGTGTACCACAAACCGTAATTCATAACTTCGTACATTTATTCGAATGAACAGTTCACAGCAGGTGTAATTAAGTTTTGTGAGCATTTAATAATGTAAGCTCCTTATTATTCCCAAAGGTTCAGTGGAGGCCTGGACTCGATTCCAGTCCGAGGAAAGTGTTATTAGGTTTTCCTTTTAGGAACTTTTAGTAGCTGCCCAGAGTGTCCAGGGTTAGGAACTGTGGCCGATAAAGGGCAATAAGTTTACCCATATCATATGAGACTCAAAACCGTCGTTAACAAAATGTGGGTCTTCAATTACGGTATCTACAAGGCTGCTAACCCCTTAGAGGAATATAGCTTAAAGGTATTATAGACGGTTTGAAATTCGGGAGCGACATTCTAATATAATTTGCGTATGTTACTGCAACCCTGTTTAAATCGTACTGTGTTGGTGTTTGGACTCGATCGTAAGAACCGACAACAAAGGTGCAAAAATATGCATGAGATTCGTCTTGAAACTGTAAAAAGAAATCCAGCTCCTTTCATATTCCACTCGAGCGAAAACTAGTTTTAGAAATAATTATTTAATTCATGTATTTGTATTTTTCAGGGCATAATCCTCCGGGACTTGGACCACACTGACGCGATCCCCAGCGTGACGGCCGGCGGAGTGGGCTTCTCCTACGCCAACATCAGGCTAAAGAGTGACCGAGGATCAGGCCTCAACTACCAGATCGAGATCTACGTCTGAACAACCAAAGCTTCACATCTACTATAACTAATAACTATACTTAAGATTCATTTGTTTAGAAATACGCCATTCATTTGTTTATTCTTACATAAAATGTTTTGTTAGAAAGTTTATGTATTAAACTCTCTGATGATTTATTAAGCGTTTTAATATATAGATGATGATGATGAATATAGATAGAGGTATAATTCATTAATCTAATTAAACAATAATTATTGTAACCACAACTTGAATTATCACAATTGGGGCGTCGTAAAACATATGACGTTAAACATAACTCGGACAAATAATAATGATAATTATGTTGCAACTAGATCCGTACCAAAGTAATTAAAGTACACGCTTGTTACATCCAAGTCCATATTTTTTTATTAAATAATGATATGTAAAACGTGTAACAACAATAGATAATTTAAAATCAAGATACGAGGTACAGTAATTATATTATTGTTATTTCTGTATACAGAATGTGTACTCGCACAATAATATAAAACAATCAAATTATGCACCAAGGTTACGTCCGTATTGTGAGGAAAATGTCAGGAGGAAAATAATATGAGCACGCTAAATGATGTCACCCTGCTTGGTCAACTGGAGACCTCACAACAGGAAATCTTCATTTAGCGAGGTTGATTGCCAAATGATGTCCCACACAATTGCTGCGCATTAACAAACTACGCTACAACATTTAAGGTACAGTTTCGTGGATCGTAGCCGATTTATTGTCCGTCAGTCGTCGCCCACGCGTACAGACCTCGCAAACGGCGCAAACATTCTCATAGTCTGATTATAATTGTGGTCGTATCAGCTGTGTTAGTAACAGTGGTTCATTGCGCGCGCCTGCGTTCCGGAACCGCACCTTTACCGTTTATATAGGCCAGCAATCAATCCTTCGTATTACCTATAAAAACACTAGGAATACTAAGCTTACCATGTTTTGCAAGCTGGATGCAAACACTACCTGACGCTAATTAGGCTAAACAAATAACTTTCCTTAGCATTGTTCTTTAAAAATTCTATATAAGATCTTGAATGCGATTGTTTACACCATTCTCTTAATTAAGCTGTTTATTCAACGTTATTAGATTGGTTCTTAGATAATTGTTTACATAACATCGAACTGTCCCACTAAGATTGTTGTGATCTTTCATATTTCGGGGTAGGCGGGCTATTTTGGACAATCTTCGTATGATCACGAAAGATGACACTTGTGTTTTTTAAATATCATATCTTTTCTTGCTTTTATTCTTAGTTATTTATAGAAGGGTTCAATGTTACATTATTTAGAGTGTTTTCTTCGTGGGTAGCATTGTAGAGTTGCTAAATGCGTTAGTATCTCATCAGCACTCGCGTCCGGCTCGATAACGAGCTGACTACTTTGCTTGCACAATGCTCCATCTTCGTAACATTATGAATGTTTCATTACCGTGAGATCTTTTTAATCTTATATTCTAATCTATTGGCTTTGAATAAAGAGAAATCTGTTGCAATTATAGAAAAACCTACCTTGGCTTGGATATATTTGTAGAGTTAATTAGCATGAAACAGCTGAGGCTAAAATGTGATGCTCAGTTGTCTAAGGTAAGCAAAAAATTCGTTTGTAAAAAACAATATGAAAAAGAAAAGTAAGTGTTTTTGTTATTGCAAAGTGGTTTGTTTTAAATTAATAGGTGAATTAAAATAAACATTATTTTACATAAATATAAATAAACTCCTTCATCTCTCAATAAATGAATGCATATTGGTCACGGATCTCAGAATTTATATCCCCTTATCGTTTGCATGCAGATTTTAACCATCATGTAAAACCTAGTTACTGGTTTATGAAAGTGTATTGTGCAACCACAAGAAACTGTAGACGCTAATGACTCATTGTTCATTGTAGTCTTGAAGAGGAAGACATATTTGATGCGCTTGTGCATGGATTCCGACACTCTTAACGATCTATCTTAATACGTCACTTACTTTTATATGTGTGTATTCGACCGTTTTACCGCACTAGGTGACGTAACCATGTACAAAAACTTAAAACAATGGTCAATACAAATAGTTGGTCTGCACCCACATTAAATTCAAACACAAAGCCTGGGCTGTGAACCAATCAAGCCGTCGACTTCTCCCAAGCACTTTGGTCGACCTTTCAACCCTCAAACCAAACTTATCATGGCCATATAAAAACCAATGGAAAGGCAAGTAGGTACATATTGGGTCGCGGCCTAACCGTTATCATTTGCTGCCCTCAGAAATAATTTCATGCGGCAAATGTTCAACAGGTAATAACGCATAAACGGCACACGTATGATGACAGGGATCCTATTATCGCTCGCCGACCAAAGTCCCTGCTACCCGGCCTATACAAAGGGTCTCCGCTAATTTATTGCCAAAATATCTTTTACACCACCCGCCTACAGATAATTAGACACCTACATTACTAAATATCTCTAAAATATATGCGAGCGTCGCCTTTTATTTATAGTACGGTCTGTATTGTAAAGGGGATTAATAGAATTCTACGCTCATACAATTTATCAATACAAAGGTTTTGATATTCGAATAAAACATGCCATTTGCGTTACTAGCGCTCGGCTTTTGTTCCAGAAAAGTAAAAACTATTTAATAAAGCGTTGGCAACGAGAAAAATGTTTCGTCGGCACGTTCGTCAAGTTGAGTTCTAATTACAAAAAAATACAGGCCTGTTGAATGGTGTTGGTGTAATTTTACATTTTTTATTTCTTCACTTTTAAGTTTATTCGTTTAGTAAAATGAATAATGCGTAAATGTACAACTACAAAAACTTTAGGATTTATTTCCCTTATTGTGATACAATAGGGCTAAATCCCTAAAAGAGGTAAAGTAAAACATTTTATTAAAAATCAATGGGCATCTTACATACAATACTTTGATTTAAAGATAACAACTTCGCCGTTAAAGTCTTGTTGTTTCCGAAAACCGTCGTAAATATATACAATATACCCAAGGGAGAGCTGTAAGACGAAGCTTTAAAGATAACAACAAAAACAAATTAACTGCGACAGCCTATTAAAACAGCTAAGGCTTTGAGTGCTATCCGTAAATGTTGAGTGTAATTTGTGAACACTGCTCAGTCTACCGTCAGCTTGAATAATTTCATAAACATACCTACGTGCCCGCTCAACAGATTCATAACAGATCAATTTTGTTTTAATTAGAAAATGTCACTCCCGAACGCTTTGACAGCGTGAACGAAAACACACAGATACAATCTGCTTTAACGTCGTAATTAATATGCAACACAGATATAGTTGGGCTCGGTATAGAATCATAAAGCCGTCTACTTTGTTATCCGACGAACTGAAAACAAAGTAAAAACAAAATGCGTTTGATGTTTAATAATGTATTTTACGCCTTTATAAAATATGAACAATGTGATTTGTTAAAATTAATAAACCGTCTATACTCACGCGAGGGTATTTGTGGCGCTCGTATTTTAGTTTCCAAACAAACTATTACCTATAATAAAACTATTGAATTCAAAAAGGAATACTGCAATTATCGCGTATTATTTTTAATCGCCCGAGGCACGAAAGGAAATTTCACAGAAATTGAATAAGTTTTAAGATAAATATTATTGCGGCGAACATTCGTCCATTATATTGATATTGGTAGACAGACGAGTCCTAGAATTATTAATTTCTGTATTAAATTAGGTATCAATGTTACCAATTACAGAATTAATATGATTTTGAATGTTTTGATATAGGCCAATTATTTATCGCTATCTATAGCTATAAACCTATCTTCTACGCAGCCAAGTGTATTACACACCTTCAGTACATCTTCCTATGAGAGAATATGGAAATTGACAATCGCCAAGATTTACAGTCGTTCACAAGCGAGACTGCTTGACGCGTCATACTCGTGTTGCGCTTGTACGGCTTATAATGAGATAATACAGTTGAGAAGTCAAGTGCAGTTAATGAACATGCAGTAAGTCATGTAGTAGTCAGGTGCTACACCCCCCCTCCCCCCTCCCCCCCCGACTCCTCATTCACCACTCACGCCGTCTTCCTTCCGCCTGCTTGTGACGCTGACGGGTGCAACGCGAGCGCGACTTCACCGGATCCGCAATTTCCCAACCTGGAAATTACAAATCCTAATGAAAACGCAAACGTTGATAGAATAACATCCGCACATACAAAACAACATTATGTTGAAATGCAGTGTCCTTAATAAAGATATAAAGTAGTACGTCGCATTGCCTTGTTTTCTTTTAATTTTCTTTCCACCTTTTATGCCTGGATTCGTTGGCTCAGACCAAATAATTCGTAATGTGTATACCTACGTATTCGTTTGTTTACTCATCTGATAAATGTAAATGAATCAACACAATGAAGGTAGATAACAATCCTATTCGTGAAATGGCCGCAATGTTGTTTATTTATTTACTTGCCTTCATTTATCTGAATTCGAGCCAATGTTCGTTCTATTGGATACAGCATTTTGCTTTCATTAACAGCTTCCATGATAATGATTGGGTATAATACGTAAAAAGGCCGCCAGTTTACCGGTCATTAACAACATAATCAAAATTACCTTAATATACTTACAAAAGTTATGATCTTAGCGTTGTTTGGGCGCACTGCAGGAGCCTGGTACGCAACTCTTGGCAAAATTCTTTAGCCAGACTCTGCTTTTACGGCACTCTCGAGACATTTTACGGCCTTTTATGTAAAAGTTGTTCATGTGTGTTATGACAGAGCGTTTCTATAACCCTTGAACAAATTCAGTCTTCTTACGGTGACTAAAACTACTACCAACATGAGTATTACCTGCATTTCTCTCAAGGGAATACAAAACAATAAAATAAACTGCTCCCACATTGTGGAAAATAGCTTAGTCTTAACTGAAAGATAATAACTTCACTTCTGGCTTTATAAAATTAAATATGTTTTACAAGCTATACAAAAATACAATATCAGATACAATTTTTTGCTAGATTTTTTAAATTATCTCTACGAGATACAATGCAACTTACATATTTTCATACAAAAAAAAACCTAAGAAAAAAACAGCATCTCAATCATAAATATTATATCCTTAAAATTCTCTCAGTATATTTTTTCTTTATTCTTCCTGGCAGCAAATGTTCTGCGGCATGAGCGGAGTCGGCCTTGCGTCTCGCACGAAGGATAGCGTAAGCTACAATTTATGAGGCAATTCATCAGATCGGCGAGAGTTCCAAGAGCCTTATGCCATTCCTGCGGTAGGGGCATGACAACGCAAATTATATCGACGCGATACTTCTTACGTTTGTTGGCACTGCCTTCCGCGTCAGCTTATGCCACCAACTAAATATATTGCTTTGTTATTCTTTGAATAAACATTGATTTAAATTTTTAAGTCGACCTGTTTATTCCCATTAAGACCTGTGTAAATATTTAGCCGAATTAAAGAATAAGATGCGCCATTTAAAAGCACGTTTTCGGTTCTCTCCCCTTCTATCATTAATGAAAATAAGAGTGTACTTTAATGTCTATTTTTTAATTATAATGTATCTTGTATGAGTTCTTAAACTTAATCTTGAAATCTTTAATTAACCTTGTATTCATACAAGATTAGTTCCTTTATCCGCCAATTTTAAAATCACAAACAAAATAAAACCAAGCTGATTTGCAGATTTCCCCACAGTTCTGGCGAGTGATGAAAACACCAAAACCACCACACCACCTTGATAAATAATTAACAACCGAGAAAATCTAGCGATCCGGATCTTGATACACATTGTAAGCGCCTCCCATTTTCTCGTAAGTGCAATAAGGCCTAAAAAAGGCCGTTAAACTGTGCCTGTTATTTTATTAAGCCCTTTGTATTACCTTAACATACAATAAATACTTTGAGTTTGAATTTGAGTTTAAGTGAAATCATTGCTATTGTAGAAGAGAGACGCCGCTCTACGCCATCTAGTGCACCGTCACGCTTCTTCATTTAAAATAATATTGCTGAGGTGATGATAGTTTCTCTATTCTTCATACACATTCTAAGCTCTAAGTATTGTTATTTTATTCTATATCTTTTATTTGCCATACTTTAGTAGGCAAATCGCAAGATTTTAGTAGTGGTACTCCGAATTATTGAGACCTTTTGTAACGCTTCTAACGAATTCGTTTGATCGCTTTACGTTCTTAATAAATACTTATTATAAATATGTATTCAAAGATCTGCTTACGTTAATAGTTATTATGCAAAGCACTTACATTTAGTTCAAAAGGGTACATTTTTTAAAGAAAATCATTTACATGTTATTATAATATTTACAAAGAGTTTTTATACGTCTGTCACAAAGATTATAATTGTTAAAAAACATTTGACCCCGTCTGCTTGCAATTAAATCAGAATTTTAAAATAACTTTATTTTTACTTTAGAAAACTTATCTACTTTAGAATGGGTACAATATTACAAAATTCGTTTTTATACTTTAGATAATATTTAGTTTATTAAGCATTAAACGTCTATAATTATTATTTACAAATTAAAAAGTGACGGACAAAGAAAAATAGTTTTACAAGGTTGATACCACGCCTGAAATAAGTTTATTATTACGTAGTAGATACGATACTATTTGCTATTTTACACAAGCAGAAACACTTATTCTACAATCGATCTAAATACTGAACAATCTCAAAATGAGGTTAAAACAGCCACACAGTAAAAAACTCACCCTAACGTAAACACAAAGAGTAGTCTAAAAATTTGTTGAAAAATTCAGTAGAATCATGTAACAAATTCAAAAATATATTATGTAACAAATTCGCTGAGTAACTCTCCCGCCGCAAACACCTCCTGTTAAAATATTTTTGAGGAACCTGATCGTTCTCTAATATTCCCAGCGAAAACATATTCCGCCCATCTCGCGTCAATTACCGCATGAAAAATTTCTCCTAAACTGTAGCCAACATTATGAAAGGCAATTTGAATATGCGCGCTTCTATACATAGTGTTGAGAATGTATCTATGTAGTGTTGTTTAGGTAGTGTTTAGCCCATCTGACTGGTCATCCTCTAACGTTTCCTCAGCGTTCCGCTCGCGTGCTAGCTTTCACCTCACTAACGCTGCAAAACGTAAATAATGCTTCTAGTTATTGCTTTTCAAAGTCGCAGTTTTCTAAACACGTTTCACAGGAAAATATTTAACGTATATTTCTTTCGATTAAAACTAAACCGTAAATATTTAGTTTTTTTCTAAACTATTCAAACATGTCACGCGATATAAAATGTATAAGTAAACAAAACACCCAAACTCTCGTTAGGTAAATCACGTAACTTTTAGTTAAACAACCAAACTAAATAAAAATCAATGTTGTTAGGGCGGAAAGATTCTTTCCAAAGTTATTATTAATGCCATAATGCTATGTAACTGGGTCATCCACCTTGAACTATGTAGGTATTAGTGACAGATAAGGTCGAGACATTACACTACTACTGGTACAAGCGACCTAACTCACAAAACTATTTAGTAAGAACATGCTTCCATGCAAAAGTTTACTTCCATAAGTTTAATGTAGCTATACACGCTTTCGACTTATCCCGCCGGACCGTTACTTAAAATTGCATCGTTTTGTTACGGGCTAAGTAAAGTAAGTACAGTGCTTAGTGGTACTGGTATTTGGACTGAGCTGCGGAAGTTAAATGAAGTTCAGTGTAATTACTCTCGGAGAGGCGGTTAACTCGGCTCAGTTATGGTGACAGCCACTGGCGCACGCCTCGCTCGCTCTAATTGAGCCCAATATTAATAATGAAATACACATTTTCAGGCAAAAGGAAAATTGTTTACGAAGAACTGGTTTGTATCGATAACAAAGGTATATCAGGTTACTGGATCAGATTTTGGAAAAAAATATACTAAGTAGTACCTATATGTATTATATTTTTGTAAATCGGTTTAATATATAAGTATATTCACATATTCCCAAAAGGGATTATTTCGTGTTGTTAACATTAAATGTGCCTTAATAAACATTTAAATGGAAAGTGTCCATATGCTGTCAGCTGCACAAACAATAGTAAATAAATCTCCATTAACATGAGCTGTCACCAAATGCGCACTAGATTTGGAAGGCTATATATAGCCTACTACATCCAGTGCCTAGCTGCCTAGGTATATGTGTGCGCAATAGTAGGTACATAGGCGCGACTGAACAAACATTCCGCTTAACCATGGCGTTTATCCAAGTATTTGTGAAATTCTAAAGCTTCTATTTGTGTACGATGCATTTGCCTAGTTACACAGCCAACGGCAAAATGAGTTGGACAACGGTGCTAAGAGCCAATTTTCACTAGTTTTTATTACGCCAGCTTTCACCACCCATTTATTGATTAAATCGTGAATTTGATTTAGGAACAAACGCGTTCCACTTCGCAGTCTCGCGGGTATGTTATTCTAGTAGATGAGTTGTTAGAAGTTTGCTACTAGAGTTTCTAAATGCCTCGGAAATCTGGGATATTGCCGGGAAGCGTCGGAAACAAAGAGGCTTACCTAACGACTCGCGGCACTATCTGTGTCCTCTCACTATCTCTTCTGGCACTCTCGGCTAACATCGTACTATGAAAGGTGCCAAATTAACATTAGTATTTCGTGCAGTTCAAGAAAACAACTGTACTCATACTTCTTCGTAGCGTGTTACGGGCCTATTGTGTGAGAACGTTGCTTGAGGAAACTATACTGTATCTAAACTACCTGTGCAGACGCCTTTACAAATACATTATTTTCTTCTATTATCCAGGTTTCAGCGTCTTATTTCATTCAAATTTCAACGCTAAGCGCAGTGTGGTTGGATGTAGCGTGAAAAATGGCTGTTATTTTATATGGATACGTACGTATTATGAACTACTTCTAGAGTTAACAAAGTATATCGAAATACTATGCTAGTAGTACAACTATAGACACTCACGAAGCATCGCCGCCGAAGTATCGTAAACCCAGAATTACCATCATTATTGCTGGACCATTCTCTACACTGTATGGAACCGGATATTTCGTGTGACAATCAGGTCATGCTATTAAGAAGATAGAATTAAAGCCTATTCGAAATAAACAATCTAAAAAGCTACGTGCCCTACCTACCTACCAAATTGAGAGCAAACAGAATGCTTTTTAGAACAAAAAACCAGTTAATTTACGTAGCGACGAGACCGTATACTTAAAAGTCATATAGTTGTTTACAAGTAGTTTACAAAATCAGTTCTCACTACTTAAGACAACATTCTTAGCTGAGCAATTGTTAAATAACGTAGAGTCGCAAGCCGCGAACCGTCCGGAGTCTCTTACAAATAAATCAGGCACCTTTTTATGGTTGCACGACACGTAACCAAATGGATTAAAGATACACAATATCTTTAATTTGTCAAGAACGAGCATGCTTTAGTAACTTTACCCAACGTTTATATTGAAACAGAAATATTTTCTAGAAAATGGATTTTACAAAAGTTTTACAACGGAGTGGAGAGACAGTTGAACATGTGTTTCTATAGACATACGTTGTCTCAAATTTTATAAACATTTCAGATATTAAAGTATTAAGAATCGAACAATTGTCACAATATTTTCTTCCAAGTTTAACTATCAAATAGACATTTTATTTTGCTATTTATAAAAATACAATACAAACTGTGTCTCTTGTCATACGTTGACATTATAAAAGAAAATGTTGGATAAATCTCATAAAAGTATACTTATTATGCTCTCGTTTTATTTTATTTTTAGAAATACGTACAATATCAAACTTATTTTAATAGAAAAATGAATTCAAATGTAAAAATGTAAGTGGTACGAGTATTATTTAGTCGTAACGTTTGGCAACACATGAACACAATGTACATACTTAATCGCAATAGTTTACATGTGTAATCTCTCTCGCTCGCATGCCCGCTGTAATTTTGAGCAACTCAACTCAATAAGCTTAGCAACATAAACAAAGTGTATTTATACTAAGCTGCGAGTAGAGACTTTATTTGTGTGTACGTAGTGTACCTACTTCAGAAAATATTTAAATCAAAATGGTATGAAATTCAATGCGAAAACTTATTGTAATTAAAATGTCAATGCACTATGATTTAATAAATAAATTGTAATGATAGGACCAAGGTAATTGCGAATACTGAGCCAAGATTCGGCCATGCTAGTAAGTCCTGCATAATTAATGCGAGCAGAGTCTTGCTCGGTAGTCCCGTACCAAGGACGTCCATGTCATTTTGACCGTCTTGAAAATTACCCTCGTGCTCGAAAGACGAAGCCACTAAGAGGATCGAGTTTGCATGATTGATACAAGTAGGTGACATATTAATATGTGCAGTGGTATAGGTCGGCGGCGTGTTGTGATTCGGCGGCGAGGACGCGGCACGGGCGCGCCGTGTTTGGCGACTCGGTGAGCAAACTCGCGCTCTAGCCGCATTTGCAATTCGTTTGCGGACTACGAAATACTCTGCACCCGACCAAGTCTTTTGTGTAACCGGATTTCTCGGTTAACGACCTAGATTCTGCATATTTATGCAGTTTGGTCACACAATTTTTCGTGTCTGTATCTATCTCTTAAGCCTCTGAATGTGATGCGATAGTGACATTTTGTTGCTGCTTGCCGTTTAATTCAGGGTTTACTTTTTTCTTTTACAGCTGTGCTGATATAAGAATTTTTTGTTTCTCGTCTCTTTTTCCAGCTTAAGATTCAATTAAATATCAGTTATAACAGCAGCAAAGTAGAATATTCATAAGGGGATATCATGATAATAAGAGCTTAACCTTACCCGTTATGGCTGTCACAGAGAGTCAGCTAAAATAATAAACTTAGTGAACTATTCGTAAATAATGGAATAACACAACGTTGAGTATTTAAATGTATAATATTACATTTCTATATGCACAAAGCAACGTTGACATTTTGTGCCACGACCCAGAGTTGACAAAATGGCAACAGTATACGCTTAAAGTAATTTTAAAAGATATCCGCTAGAGTAAAACATCAGTTCCTGGAATCTACGCAGACAAAGTTACAAGCTTTCGTTAGTTTGGAATGATATGGCTGGCAGCGCCAGATATCTTGGATTTAATTATAAACTTTAAACAATAGTCATGTAGCTATGTTCATGAACCCGTTTAATGTTCACTTTATGAGGGAACATTCTCAAAAATAAACAAACAAGATAAATAGGATCTGCGACGCCTCCGCGCGCCGCGTGCCTCGCGCCGGGTATAACCGTGCCAGTGTATGAGGCGAGGTGGGGTCGCGGCCGCTGCAACTCCGACTAATGTTCTTAATTTTTACACAGAGGGCAATACGAGCGTATCCAAGATTAACAATTGCCCTAAGCTGGGGAGCGAGAAAATTAACTTTTAAATGTAAATTTTACGAGGAAGTCATAACGTGAAAGCTGCCGCGGTTAGCTCTGATTTATTGCACTTGGAATTGAAAGTGTTAAAGGAGTTGCAATCTGAAAAAAGTTTTAATAGGCACCTCTTTAAAGAAATATAAATCATGATTGTAGAGCGAATTTAACTTTCGCAAAGTTGTACAACATTTAGGCTCATCTACTTGAGTGCCTATTTAATGACGACGCTTATTTCGCTCATCAAAAAAGTATTCATTAGCTTCACAGTAGAAGGGGCTGATTATATTATACCCCTCCCTGTCGCCCGCGCAAAGGTCTCTGGAATTTCTCCAAAATCAAATATTAACTGTAACAAAGCTGTGGTATTAATTTACTGAACGTGACTACATAAACTTAATTAATTTATATGAAGTGCCTATATAGTTATGATAGTCGCAGTTGTTTGTCACATCTTCATAAATATTTTATTAAACTATTTTGTATTCTCGCGAATCAAATTTCTGTAATGGATACGTAGAAACGTTGAGGTTTTTAGACTTCAAAGAATTTATTCTTTATAAACATTATCAACATAAAGTTTCAAAACAAATGGCTGGATGCATGCTGAAGAATAATGTTTTACGTCAATTACAAACATTTCCTCACCACATATTTTTAAACTTCTAAGCCATTTTAATTCCATAACAAATTTCAATTCCCAAGTACTTTGAAGCTTAACTCTTTGAACCGCAAAGTTATATGGATTGGAACTCCTTAGCGTTGACGAATGGTGGAAGGTAACGAATGTGTACAATCAAAACTTTGAAAAGATTCATTGCCGCAAATTTAGCTAGCCAAAAATATGATCCAGCCTGAGTCAAAGAATTTGAGAACGGATGTGGCTCGGGGCGGTGCGATGCCGCCGCTCGGAAAACTTTTTCATTTCCACACAGAAATATAAAAAGCGAAAAAGTTTCCACGAATAAACTATCATCCTGAAATATTTTTTAAACTTTAAGACGTTTTTATAGTGACGTAAATGTTCTTTTTCGAAAACAGGGAACACAATGATTATAACCGGATTTCAAACATTTCCTATTGCAAAGTTTTTCTCGTTAAAAGTTCTACGTGTCTATTGAGTTTTATTTTGGATACACCACTATAACTCACATGTATTTCTATATGCAAATGCATCAAATTTTCAGTACGAAATTGATTAACAACAGTTAACATAAACAAGTTATTCATGCAAAACCCGTATTACGTGGGCATCATAAAATATCGAGTCGATTTAGTGCGACAGAGAAACGGTTTGCTGTCTGGAGTTCACAACACAGCAATTTGAAATAACATGATTTATATTTCAAAAGTACTTTTGTACGGCATTGGATACATCGCGATACGACAGCGCGACAGGGGTTAAGATTTCAATTTTCTTTGCGTTCGCGCTATGATTTTACATAACCGTAACAGTGGCTCCATGACTCCGGAATCACTCAATTATGTTATAATCAAGGTGTCCGGGACCGACCCCCGCCTAGCTTAAATGTCACGGCTTTAATGTATGATCCATTTATTATTAAAAACGCCTCTCCCCGTACAACGAACTCCATTGTTTCTAAGTCAAAATAACGTAAATGATATCGCAATAAAAATAAATACAAACGAAACTGCAGACACTACAAACTTAACAAGTAATGTAATTCATGTTTTACAAGATAAGAACACTGGTTATCGCTCGCGGCGCTACAGTAACATTATCTTAAAATCGGTTCGGTGTCTCATAACACAAAAACAAAACACTTTCAAATCAAGGCTTCATTTATGCTCTATTGAAAAGATTTTCCTACATTACACGTGTCTCTCATTTGTAACTAAGAAAAATTAAACCTAAAAATATGGTTACATTAAAATAGCGAACCTCATTCTATAAAATACAAAGGATATTTTCCTTTAATCTGTAAACTGTTATGTAAGTTCCCGACACATAAAAAATGCAGAACATTTGTTGGGAATGTGTTAAACACAATTTATTTCTAAGTCATGCCTTCAGATTCTTGGCACAGCACGTGTTCTTTCCCTTTAACCCCACACAGCCTCACAGTGCCCGTATCGTGTACATTTATATTTCAAGGCCAAACATAAAACTAGATAGTAAGAATATAAGATAATTTCCAATGATTACAAAAATAACTGAGTTACTATTAACGTTATATTTCAGTGAGCTTTTTAAAAACGTTTCGCATGTAGCTGATAAATCTGCTACTTTTTAATTTGTAATACAAAGTATCACGAACGGCGCAGAGTGCTGTTATATTAACTTGACATGAGCAATCTAATGCATGCCACATACATGTACGAAGCAGCCTTTTTGTCATATAGCATGTGTATAAGCCGCAAAGCGCCGTCCGCTCGTTAATTTGCTCCTTTCTGTGTCGTTCGTAATCAAACAATCGTGGCGGTGTGGTCGTTGATCGAAGGACGGGACTATGGCGATTTGTTACATATTGTGTTGATATTTCATTTATCACGGTGATTCAATTTTCCAAGCAATTAATCATTGAACAATAGCGGTGGACAGTGGGCAAACGATAGGACGGAACGGTTGACGACAGGAAAATTACAAATATAGAACATAATACGCGTGCGGCCGATGCCTACGCTTCTGGAAAAACAGAATGTGACGCCATAAATGCTATTGTCTTTATTTGGGTATTTCACAAACAAATACCATCACCATAAAAGATAAATGAAAATACACAAACAATAAATATTTTAGTACTCTTGAATAGGGAAATTCAATTTAATTCCGATACATAAATACGGATCACTGGCTGCTGAAATCACGTATTCAATTCGTCTTATTTATAATAAACTAAAATGTAAAAAGTGTATGCATAGCTTTAAACTATAGCTATTATCAGCAATCATCATATCCATTATTTATAACAATAGTCTCAAAGAAGTGAGCGCAAATATTTCAGTAAGGTAAACATTTAAATAATTGGTAATGTAATATAATATTGGTAAGGGATATACTCGTCGGTAGGTAGGTAATACAGCCTCTGGCCATTTCTCACATTCCTTACATTATTAGCCCTCAGTACATAACAGATTTTGCGATAGCTAGGTATTGTCTTGTGCTGATTAATTGTTCGACCAAGGACAAGGACTATTAATTTTAATCAAGCCGAGTGTTTATAGTAATAACTCAGATAAAGCGGCACTAGCGCTTGAATAGACTGTAATGTATGCCACGGGCATATATTACGGCCTATTATTATGAGCCTATATTGTCTGAGCCTCAAAGGCCTGCCCACACTTTTTCTCTTTCATTAAACTGTGTAAAGTATATGCTAATTTAATTCAGATGAAACAATCAGAGTGATGCATTTTGCAGGATTTAAACTTAATAAAACTTTGCCACAGAGCCATTTTAGCTGCTAAAGAGACTAAGAGCAGCTATCAACGTTAGACACAGGATAATTTTGTCATGGAAATTTGAAATCTCTTAGTAGTCTGCAGCCTAATATCCAGCTCGGCTGGCGAACACGCTTTAGCCTTTACGAAGCGTCGCACCCATTAGCAACTGTACTACAGTTACATTTTTGTTCCGCCTTTTAATTTCACATCGCTCTTAATAGACCTATAAGAGACTTACGGACTTCGTTTCAAGTAATCAATGTTATTTAGTGCACTAACAGCATATTTTTATTACCAGCGACGATTGTTGAACTAGTAAAAAAGTAGGTACTTTGTAGATAAGAATGAGTGATACCCTTTTAGGTATAGGTAAAGTGTTGCAAATATTTTAGGAACACCTATTATAGCATTGGTATATTTCAGTGTGATGTGTAGTGGCAATTAGGATTGACTTTAATTAGTAAATGTCCGAGGACGGGCACACGAGAACACGCACAGAGACAGTTCAAATTGGGAACGTGAACTTTGTTGTATTTTGTTTTGTTTTCCGAGTGTGTTGGCGCTCCGGCGCCGAGTGCAGCTTTCCGGTAATCTCGCATAATATTGTGAAATATGAGGCGTATAGCCACTCGCGCAGATTCAGCTAATTACTAGCCCTCTTATTAAGTGAGAGTTAAGTAACTAGATTATGAACTAGTTTTTGAGTTTTGAAATGTAGTTGTTGCCTTTGCGTAGTAACTAGAAAACAGCAAACACTTTTAATAGCACAATGTAACTTTAGTGAAATAATTAAATCTAGTAAAACTCCATCTGCCTGTCATAACTAAACATGATATAAAAGTATTACCTATTTTTTTTTACTGCTGATTATATACCAAAAAATAAGTAATATAGGCACTGGTCCCGCGCGCGAAACTTTCAGTAACAGATAAATGAAAAAAACATAAGTCAAACAACCTTTTACATAGTTTCGCTGTTGTGGTCTATTGATTCCGAGCGGAACAATTGTGGGAGCGGTGCTCCATCAAACTTTATCCTGGCGTAGTGACCGTGGTTATATCCCATAGACGCAGCAGTAAAGCTGGATAATAATAAGCAGTGGCTGCAATAAAACACGGCGCTTACGATCACACAATTCGATGACACCTATAAAAGCCGAATGCATCCCCATCCGCGCTGTTTATATCGCACCCCCAATTTATATGCCTAAGAAGTTTTTATTTTACAGCCGATAATAAAACAATGTTTGTATTCATACAATGTATTAAATGAATCTTGTTTTATTGACATTTAAGCTTGTCACGTACGTTAATTCGTTTTTTACTTACAATGCGAGTAAACGTGTTTCTTTTTCTTTTCAAGACACGTTATTTTTTATTTTATTAGATGTTTCAAACTTTATTCGTTTATTTTACAAAAATCTATTTATTTTAATATTATACTGCAGGTGTAGAGCTGGACCTTAACACATCAGTCACAGGAATCGTTTGACGGTGAAGCGTTCAAACTACGGTATCGATATTTCAATTATTATGCATCGTTACTTTAAACTTTACTTAGTGGAAGTGGGGTGAAGCAAGTTTTAATAAGGGGCTCTCTGGGTCATTACAGGCTCGTAGCGGTAATTGTCAGAGGCGGCGCGGCCCCAGCACTTAACGACACTTCTGGTTGACGTAGGCAGCCACTCCTTACTGCCGCCGTTGTATTTGAATAGCTTTGTCAAATGAAATAAACGTATATCTGCTCCCTAAATACACGTTTATCGTACAGATATGACCAAAATTGTTTTGGTGTTGTTTTTTAATGAGAGCCCTCAGCATCGCTGTTCCAGGTAAGCGACCTCTAAATTGTTGTGAGGACTGTGGACCATCACGAGACAAGATTTGATTCTACAAACGCCACTAGTTTGATAGACTTTCAGAAGTTTTCAATCTAATAAAAGGAATCTCGTCTTCAACGACCCTCAAATAACTAAATTAAGACGAAGAGATTACAAGACAAAGAAACAACATCTGTTGAAAAGAAACTTTGCAGAGGGTTGACTGAAAACTCGTCCCGTCATATTATCAGATATTACTCCTTGCGTAGGTATATGAAAGAATTCAATTAACTAATGACGTACCTGCTTACTGTGAGAACATAAACTCTGTACGATTTTATATCTCCTAAGATTTTAAGTTTAAACGTAGTATAAAAGAGGAACAGGGGAAATAAAGTTCTAAAATAAACAAGTAAAATAACCGCTAAAGAGAAATAAGACCTGATGGTTCCAGTGAAACTTTTGCAATTCAATTAAAGAAGACAAATCAACGGATTAAGCAGTGATTTAATTAGCGAAGTTAATTATAATCTGCTTCACTTCCATCGCTTGTCTATCTTGTGTATTTATGAATATTTAATCAAATCAAATTACTAAGTTTTAAGGAAATCATAACAATAAGGATTTTCCGATTGCTACGATTTAGAAATTGTACAGATTCATGGAAAAATAAACACACTCCAAAAAGAGATAGCAATAATTAAAAAGATATAGAGATATTGTATAGATTCATCATTCATACAAAACGTATGTAAGTTAACACATTTTAAGCATCAATAGTAGAATCGCACGCGTCTTTGATTGCTCAACAGTTAAAAGGCGAATGTTTTAATTGGTAGCGTGATCGCAATCACTGCTGGCTTGCCATGTCAAACGTATCTAACGGGCCGACTCGATGTACGTAAGGCCGGGGGTAGACGGCGACGACTAATTCAATTCCGCAGCAGCGAACTGAATGCTAACGACCGGCTTAAAATGAACACGTATACTGAAATAACACATGCGAGAACATACTCTCCCCACTAATAATGCGCGACGGATATAAAGCTCGCGATCTCGCTTCTGATCTTACCTCCCTCGGATTATTGTAATCACCAGCCAAAGCTTCAAAATTATAATTTTCATAAAACTTGCCGAAAGATCTACTTATTTTTGAAATCACGAGATTTCTTTCCCTTCTAATTTTTCAGAGCCTTTGATTTTTCCGCTCACCTTCATAAAGGTTTTTACGTTTTGGTAATACAATTTATTATAGCAGTCTTCATCTCACTTTAATCAAGTGTCCTCACTGGCTCATTAATGGATAATTCTAACCGCTCTTTAATTACGCTGAGTCACAAGTTTTTAAGAATATTTCCTCGGAAGCCGGTGCCCCTCGGGCGACAGCAAAGATACGTCCAAATGAAAGTCACGTTACGTACCTTAAACACGCTTCAGTAAATAGCTAATGTTACGTGAACTATATACATGTGTAAAGGACGTGTGAAAACGATATTTTTATTGTATTTTGAGCATGAAAACTTTTTTATCGCAGTGGCGCCGTCTCCAGCGTCGGGCAACCAGTCCGCTGTCGGCAAGTAAGTATTGTGGAATGATTAATTGTTCTGTAAATTGAATTCACCGTGATAAATGAAATATCCGCACAATAGGTAATAAATTACGCTGACCCGTTTGGGCGTAAGATGAAACGGTCTGAAAGTAGGTACGGACGGATGTTACAGGATAATAGGTATAAAACACAACACACGTAAAACACCTGCCCGAAGGTATTGTTGGGATTTTAATTCGCATGGGGCACGGAATGGCTTTGTTCAGCCTGTCCGTACAACTCGCTTCACACTGTTACCACACAGTAGGTACACACATTCCTGTCTCGATTGTATTTTATTTATTCAAACCTTCTCTGATTTTTAGATATGGATTGATGAAAAATATTTATAACGAATGCTTACAATTCCAATTTCGTACGAAATTCGATTGACGTAGGTTTGGCGATTTATACGTAAATTAGGAAGTTATTAAAGACCTTTAGGTTTAATCTCCAAAGAACCATTATACTCAGTTTCGCACTTAGATTTTCTATTAAACAAATATTGCTTGTAAACATGAATGCATCCATGTGTATATTGTAGTAAATACAATACTACTAATACTTACTGTAATTACGTTCTAGTAACACATATTCATCCCTTCACGCTCTGAGCCTTGCTGTTGATATTTATACTGTTATAAATTTATTACAAGAAGAGGTTTCACTCAACTAACATCACATCAACGTATTCTTCACGTTACGCTATATAGAATAAAGATGTGAAAAGTTGTGACAATTCATAGTGAGCATTGCAAGTAAATAAATTAACACGGCTGATATTTCAATCATCTGTCATTTATGTTAGAGGCCACTGATCATTACAAGTATTGCAACTGGTAATTCGATAATTAACCGTATAGTCTAGTATAGGCAAGTCTGAAACCATATGATGAAAAATATTTAAAACTGTAACTTTCAATTTAAAAAAATAATGCAATTCATAAATAAAAAATAAAACACTGAAAAGTAATTTAAAGCGACATGGCCATACACCAATCGCTGGGGGCGGCGATATTCGATTTATTTCGTATAAACTTAAGCATTATAAAATCATGTTAAAGCCTGTTCCAAAATGATGTAATTGTTTCCTCTGTAATTACTACAAGTAAATTTAAGTCAAAGCAAAGAGCAATTCTGAGAACACGAGTCTATTAAATAATCAAGATCCCATCATCAAAGTTTAACTTCCTTTTACGGATACTTATATAAGTTACATTATTTTGCCGAAACACCGGTATGATGTCTTAACATCCAAGGTGAAGTGGAGATTGGAGCAACTTTTAAATAAGACATCGCAGCTTAAAGAGATAGCTGTTTGATGTCACGGATACTTGGCTTTAAACTTACCTTCATGTATTTCTGTTTAGTATTTTTATTTGCGAATATTCAGTGCGTGATATGTCTGTTATTTTTACATAGTTAAGTGAAACTTTCTTAAACGTTAACACTACTAGTTTTGTTTATATTATATCGTTAATACCATTCAAACCAACAATATTCGTAATAGCGTAGCCTTGTTAGATAAGGCCACAGATTGTTGTAATACACGCTGGCTTAACTGCCAGTCAATGAAGTTAACAGGCTACTGTAATGTAGAGACATAGTTTAAACATTTTTAATACGTAATTATGAGTGTAATATGAACCTAACATCGTGAGAAAAGCACTCGGGGCGTACATTTATTGAACAAAGCGGCAAGAAAAACGACGGCAACAAGCGGCGCCGGCTGTTCTAAATTGCCAACACTTCTGAGCCGTGGGCGTTTACTGGAGTTCACTCCACTTCATTATTTGTTACATTGCATCGATCTGGGATCGCGGAAAGTGTTATACGATGCCACCGTCACTGTATGCGCCAAGTAAAAGTCAATATTACGGAACAAGTTCCGTATTTTGTGTGTTCTTCCACATTTCTCGCTATAAACAAAAGCAGAAACTCAGTTTTATTGACTCCCATTGTTACTGAAATGTATAAATCTCGTGGACTGTGCTTTGCCTGAGCGTTACCACAGTTGTGTTAAATACAAAGAGAAAATGGAAACAAATCATATTTTCGAAAAAGAGCAAAGGCGCTGCCATTTACATAACTTTTGAACCAGCAAAATAGTGTAAATATATTTAACTGTTCGCTTTTTGGACAATAAGAATTTATTTCTCGAAACATTTTGAACAATGACTTAACAATAACAATCGGTGATGCAAAAAAAAACGTTAGTGCGTCAAGTCAGACGGCCGACCAGTGGCGTAACTTTTTTAAATTCCAACTCAGTAAAGTAATTAGAATTTTTCCAACGGCCCCATTGTGCTACGAACTCTGCTCACGCAAACTTTTAATGCGACTTAAATTCAAATGCTATTTTACGGTTTCTCTTTGTGAAGTTGATTTTATTGAAATATCGAATGCGGAGCATTGATTGCGTTTTCAAAATTTAATACACTTCACTCTGTCCAATCTACCTACATCTAATTCGAATCTAATGAAATATCGGTTAATAGCACATTCCGAATGCTTTTAGCTAACTGAAAGCAAACTACCAACTGTTTCCAGACGCCAGAAGTTAAAATTTTTACAGCATTTAAAAATGAAAATAAAAATTCCACCTATAAAATCTCTCGTAAGTTCAATCAATCTCAAACACCGAGCACTTAAAATCCTATAATTATTACTCAAATTACTCGAACACCAAAGGCCAACTCAAAAGTCATTTAACGAACTCAAACTTGGCGCAAATAGACGTCATCAATCGAAGAGGCTTTCGATCAAAGACAAGGGACAAAGGGGCATCGTAGAGCAAGGGCTGATACGCGGAAGAATTATTACCGAGACGGACGGCCCTAATGCCTCGGCTGAACGTATTTATTTGGCGACGTGTCGGGGATAGACTGACAGCACAAATGCACGTCAAACTCTTGTATAAATCGGGCGCACCTCACACTAATCTCTTCTATTTGATGTGTGTTGTTTTAATGGACTATTTCATTTGATGAGCACCCTAATTTAAATTAATGTTTTCAATCGAACAGCTTACTGGTCGTAGAACTTGATTTATATGACAAAAGTAAATTGGACTATTTACGTATTTTGCATCAACTCAAACCATAAAACATTTTCTATCCTGATTAATATTCTCATGTAAAAAACACTATAATTTCAAAAAATATGAGACAGCGCTGAGATCCAACATGATACGTAGAGTCAACATAAACAAAGATGTCGCGACGTGGTTGGCAGCGCGAGATCCAGACTGCAATCATCTAGATAACACTTGAGGGATTTATCCAAAATAACATTTCGCTTGCGGAAAGTTCTTAATGAAATAAGTTAGTAATCCTCGGGTAATTCGTTAAATGTTTGTGCGATAGATACTAGTTTCGAAGCTCTCCCCGAGTGGCTGTTTCATGCTTTGATTACAGTGCGGCGCGCCTTCACGATATCAATGATTCACGTAAACGTGCCTCACAAGTTTACCTATCATTTACAATGTTATGCAAGAACATGAGAAACTTTGTCTACATATTTACAAATTTAGCATAATGAAGAGATAGTTACATGCTTGTACTATATTATTATTACGTCTTTATTGTTTAACATTTCGACAACGCGTGTGTACGATCAGATTGTTTGTACTTCTACCATAAGTTTGTTGAAAACGTAGTAGCATTTGCAAAATAAACTCGTTTACAGTTTATGTGTATATTCGGCAGATCGTCAAGAGTTTGATTACTTTAGCGCATCGGTTAAGTTATTTTGAAGTACTATAAAAAGACTAGTTGGGTACTAATGGTATTAAACTTTTTAAAGGCTCTTAGCTAAAGGTACACAGTTGTAATAGAAATTCAATATAAAATGGTCTATAAAATGAAACTTGTTTCGATAAAAGTAGTTACAGCCTCGCACTGTACAGAGTGGCAATCGGGAGCTGATTTAAGCTCAGTGCCATCCTTTGACCGACACTCGATAACGACGGCATTGCACGCTTGCATCAACGTAGACAGCTCCGCAGCTGATTCGATTCAAAAGGTAGAGCAGTATCGCTACTGCTACACTAACTTTATAAAGATACAACAGCGAAAACTTTAAGCGTTACAATAAAGATATCTCCCCCAAAAATACCACAATCGGCGACCAGGGATGCTGAATATCAAAGGGCGCTGAGCAAAGTATAATTAAATAAATAACAATTTATTTACACGTCAGGGTGACACAGTCCATGTTATATATTAACTTACTACATTTTATTACATTTATTTAAATTTAGTAATAAATGCAGAAAGCTCTATATTAAATCTGATAAAAATGTCGCTGAGCGCTGACGTCTTTACTTATTAGATCAATGTTTTCAAGCGTGTCAAAGTAGAGGCACAGAAGCGCCTGAAGGAAATACATTTAATTACGAACTCCTTTATATTCATTCAATTCTTCAATAACAACAGAATATATTTAGATGCTAAATTTACACGGAACAATAGAGTTCTAATTCAGCCTTTCATAGAGTCTAAAAATAGAAGTAAATCAATCTATTTCAGACCATATTTGAGCACAAATCTGTATCCAATTGAAGGATGAAAATATCCTCAATCTCAAAATAGTGAAAGATTAATCTTTGTAAAGTTTATAACACAAGCCTGAACGAGCTTTACCCGAGTAATTCCCTTTTTGTGGACTTATCGAGATTAAAAATTATCCCATGTGTTAATCCGGGTTATAAACTACTACAATCTACAATGCTTGTATTTTAAACTGCCACTCTTCAATTTGATTGGTAATTTTAATGTGAAAAAGTTGCATTTTTACAATTCTCAAAATCTTTTAAATGGAGTGGTAAAAATATTCATCAATAGCTGGCCTCTTTTCTGAATTCGAATCTACCATTTCAATACTTTAAATATTTCATTTCTTTTTCTGAGAACTTGGTTGAAAATTGAAGTATGAAATCGGTAAAATAAACTCAAGTTAATAATTTGTGTTAGGTCAACGTAAGTACAGTTGGGCACAGTTCTCAACCTGTTACATCATTACACAAGTTCACCTCGTAGAACCTGACAGGCCGTATAACAATTTTCTCGCAAAGGCATCGAGAACCCAAACTTTGCCAACAGTTAGTTCCGCCGAATAAAAAACTCCCATAAAATAAAGCTAAAACTAACCATCGGTCGGTCGCAGGGCACAGGTTATTTATATAAGTCATGTCAGACAACGCTTCTGGGCTGAAAGTTGAGTCATATTTTTTGTTTGACAAATTGCCGCGGTAACGGGACTTGGCTAAAGTTTCACCTCCATTTAAGCGTCCATTAATACCTACCCGGTGGCCGTGACTCTCTTTACATTTTGTGAAATATGGAGTATCGACCTACCTATTGCAAAAAGTATACGACTCTTACCTCGCACGACTTACCTAGCTTTTGAACTATTAGAAACCTGCTGATATTTTCTAAAATATGTTCCTACGTATTATTACTTCAAGTTTTTAAACGCTGCTTACATTTTCCTTTTACACTTTAATAGAAAATGTATTAGGAAGTTACACTTAAAATAGGTTTTTTTAAATGTTGTAAAGAATATTTTGGAGTTATCCGTTACATTAAAATATCCATTAATTTGAGACAATTATCTTGTAAATGCCTACGCGGCCTACGGTTCTACAACCGCTACGGTACATCAGATATAATATCAGCGTAGCGGTTTATCTTTGAAAAGAGTACTTCGTCTTGTTTATACAAACTTTTTTAACTATATTTGTTAAGACAAATTTGAACAAGCCTGAACTTTATTGGAAAATCACTAATGAATCCTCTAACGCACTATCATTTCTATTGGAAAAATCAAACTTTTTATTGAAATTCAGGCTTCGTTAGCATGCCAACCGCAATACCGAAATCAATTAAATATACATTCCAGGTCAGCGAACTGAGAAATGCATGGGTGGTGCTCGCACGGGGCTCCGCGGGACCTGCCCCCCCCCCCCCGCCGCCTGGCCTGCCCGCCCCCTCCCCGCGCGCTAGGCTCATCCCGCGGCGGTGGCGGCGGGCCGTCGCGGCCACTGCTCATTCTAAACAACAATTACAACACTTCCTACAGTTAACATTACCAATCATTAGGATACTACCACCTCACTTTAATTAAAAAAAGGATAAAATAAACTTACCTTCAATTTATCTTACTAAGTAGCTATTTTATAAACGACGTTGCCTTGTGTTTTGTTTTCCGTATTTTTTTTTATACTTTAGTTTGGTCATTTTTTTTTTTTCTATATTATCAGGGCAGATATTTTCCAGTATTACCAGAATCAATTAGGTATTTTTTTACAGAGATGTTGCAATTTAAAACGATAAAATCAAATTGGGCAGATCTGATTGACTGCTGCCCAACTGCGGTTTCCAATGAAAATTGAACGATTAACGAGAGAAAATTGCAGGGTGTGGTGCTAAATGCGAAAAACAATGAGCTATCGAGTTCGTTTGGAAAATTTTCAAGTTATGTAAATGTGGCGGAAAGTTGCAGGCGACGAGTGCGCTCCCGAGCCCCGCGCTGACTGCCGATACTCAATACCATGTATCCTTAATAATTCATTACCTTAACTTTACCCTCCGAACTTTTGGTACTGACAATCGAAGGTAAAGTCGGCATCACATTTGACATGTTATTCATTAACGCCAAATACTCCATTGAATACGTTTTTGTATCTAAATCTTAATCAAAACATACTTTGATAACATAATCAAACTAATCATCGCCTTGTGTAACAAAATTAATTACCTCCTCAAAGTTAATTACGTAAGTGCTGTAGATATCAAACAAAAATGAGAACTAAATTCAGACACAATAATAAAAACTTTAAAATTAATCAATACAGACAAAGCAAAGCACTGCAGCCGCGCAATCCTCAAGAGAGCGTGAAGTAAATTAAAATCTAAAATGAAATAGATTTAAAAAAGAATATTAAAGGAGGATACGGAGATATTTTAACCTTTGGTGGGTAGAATGAGATGATAACAAGGCGTTTAGTATTCCAGTCGCGAGAGGTCGATCCACCTGCTTTTCATATCACGACAATTGCCGACCCCGAGGAATCGGCTCTCTAGCGGAATGACAATTCTTGTCTATGAAAATCAATTGGGGAGAACGAGGAGCCGGGGCCGGCGACAATTCCAATTTCATTAATAGCTTCCGTCGCTTCGCAGGGATGCCACTGCGTCCTCGCCGCCGGAATACCTCCGGCGCTTTTGTTTACGGCTGCAGCACGCAGCACCCTACCCTGCTGTAACGACCTCTGTAATTAACAAACGATTAGTAAACCAACTACCCTAAGTAAAAACTTACTTACTGGACAACGACCATCCCAAAATTAAGTAAATACAATAATACCATTTTGATTAAAACCGTAATTTTTATTATTTTCTACATTTACATAAATTAAACATTCCTTTTGTCACATTTTTCTTTCGCCCTCCATTTTAAATTAAAAATAACTCTTTATTTGTAAGTAACCCATTCACTGGCAGGCACACTGAAAATGTTCATTTTCGACGAAAATATTTTACATTTTCATGCTACATTTTTGCAGCGATCAAAATTACGGACCTATTTTTATATTGTGTGAGGCTCTCGTTTCATGCATTTATAATTAATTAATACTCTAAAGTAGTAAAAGACAACTTAATTAAGGTTATAAATACCATTTTAATAGATTTTTGTGGACGTCTTGATGTTTGAATAATAATAGAAAGTAATAAAAAATCGTGGCTTTTCAGCTCATCTACATATTATGATATATATTGTGTACAAGCACTTTCCTAATTATAAAAACAATACCAGGAATAGTACAATACTTAAAATGAAAAATAAAAGCAAAACGAAGAACGGTTCCTAAGATAATTGTAATAACAAGTCGGTACTAAGTTTGAAGTAGTTCTAAGTTTTAGGACGCTTATGTGCTCTACAATAGAAGTTAGTGTAGCAAAAACATGGTAATTACATTTTGTTTGGAGACATGGAAGTACGAACTATGCCATTGTAATGAAGCACGTAACGTACATTTTATGAAATTATGTTTATGTTTTACTAAACTTACTTTAAAAGGCATGAGTGTGTTCGTCTTCAGCGCTGTAAGTACAATAGCACAAAAAGATTTTGTAACTTCAATTGGAAACAATAAGAAAGTTTATTTCAAATATTTAATTTTAAATCGTCATGTACTCTCTAAAACTACAGTTTATACATATTCTTAGTACTTACGGTAATTTTTTTAACCATAAGGTTTACAAAACAACAAGGCTGTTTCTTTTAATTTCAATCTCCAATATTCCTCGCGTTCTAAATGTACAAACATGGCAATATGGCATGAGTACATCTCATACACGTGAACACTTGACTGATTACTACCGCAAACGTTAATCTATGACGTGCCTCGTAAACGAGCTCAAAATACTCCTTCATGTATTCAGAACAAAACAAGGTCGTGAAATGTCAATCACACTGTATCACTGCTCATTATTGTAACATCTGATATAATAATTACATCAAAGGAGAAAAATTAATTAATTAATTAACCAACTGTTTGGGTTTCCCTTTTATTAAAGTAAAGTAATATTTAATAAAGTATTAATAATTTATATATGAGTCATTTTACTCTATGCCTTATGTGTAATACTATTGTATTACGTTTTTATTATTAGTTACGCGTGATGAATGTATATCTAAATAAATTCTTATGTATATATTAGTTGCATACAAATTGCTAATTACCCGTGATTGATTGATAACTATGACAACTAGGGTTTCAATCTGTTACTTCATATATATACGCCGTCAAAACTAATATTCTATATCAACATAATCCCACACTTTAAGTAAGTCCCTTCAGAAAAGAAACAAGTAAAATAAGAAACTATTTCTATTTGAGCCGGCCCTAGATTCAACAGCAGTTCTAATTATTAAGAAAATTAGTTATTACCGAACTCTGAGACGGCACTGCCAGGCTAATATCTAGCAAACCACTTTGAGTTTCAAGCCTTTATGAAATTATCTCCAACTGTTTACAATGATTAGAAACTTCGCTTCAACTTAATTTCCGAACATTTTAAAAAGCAAATAGTTCAGAAAAGAACTAAAAATCTGTTAAACTCTAAGATTTTTTTCTATCTATTAAAATTTGTTGTTTTATAGCAAAAATGTCAGTAATTTTTTATTGTTTGTCATAATATTATGTTATTACTTGCGTCGGTGTTTTAACATTAGAGGTCCTGACATAGATAAGTTATCCTTTATTTTTCCCTAGTCTGACGAAGTTAAGTAATTCGAATTTCAATCGTAGCATTTCCGCACAAAGTATGAGCCAGCTCAGCCAGCCATAAATATTCTGATATACTTGTATTATTTCACCTGGTGTTAAGCCGATCGTTACTTATAGAAACAATCTCGCGAACGAGTTTCGGTGTCTGTTTGTTTTCATACCGAGCTGGTTATATCTCATTCACGTCAAATCGATTTGAATTTGAAGATGTTTAGCAAAGTGATACATAGGATTAGCTTCACATTATTCTGATGGATATTTACCTACAGCGTTTTTTTGTTAATAATCTTTCTCAAATTGAATAGCAATATTTCACCATGACTTCGGATACCTCACAACAAAGATAAAATAATATCTAAGCAAAATATTTTTCACGTCCAAACATAACATTTTTGTTTTTTTACAGATTCATTTAACTTTCCTTTCATTACACGGGATAAAATTCTTAGAAGTCTATAATTAAAACCCAGTTCCGATCAATACTTAACCATCAATATGCTGTACATAAAATATTTATGAAGATCCTATGTCAATATGGACGGAGCGTGTTACGTGTAACCTTCTCCAATAATATTATTTAAGACAAAATAACGGCTCCGTACAAATAGTTTGTAACGCTTAACAAATTCATGCACGTACTCATAAGTTAATAAAGTGAGCAAGTTACTATTATCTATTAGGGTGCTCATCGTAGACCCTGTTTTATGTCGGCATTCGAGTAACCTTTGACCACTAGAGACGTGTACCGCAGGTGTTGAACTACACCCGCAAGGACGTAAAGCTTTCATGTGTTCAGATATCATATGAGATATGTTAATAGGTGCGCCTAAACTTTGGGGACTCGCAGCCCAACTTCAGCCTTAAACAAGTACCTAGTTATACGCTTGAATAGAAGATTCGAGGAATATATCGCTGAACTTACACTGCAAAAACAATGGTCATTCAGTTAACGTGTCTTCTGTTAAATGTTAATCTGTTAGGACAAATGTAATACTAATCAAAAATTGGGATTATAATATCTATAATTGTAGGTTTGCATGGTCTACTCCTTAACTTTTTACACATGGGTTCCTCGAACAAGTAAAAACACACACATATACTCTTAATTGTACATAGCTGTGAAACAAATACCACAACATATTTAAATAACCAAACTACTTAAATAAACTGAGATAACACGAGCAAAACAAAAGTGATAAACCAGCGTCATTATTCCGCTGCCGAGATTAAACCAAGCGCTATCAAATAGGAATAGTTGCGTCACTCCGATAACTATTCTCATGAAGGAGTGGACCGTATCGCCGCAGTCTGGCATAAAACATTATACTGATATTGTCTTGGCACCTGGACGACGATGTTAATTAACTCCCCGTTACATAGTTAGTGGTGCAAACAGTGCACTACGCCAGCTGTATTTGCTCGAGCAGTGGCTGAGGGCGCGGAACCTCATGTTGGATTAATACTTGCTATTTAATAGAGAATTTGTGGCTGTAGTTCCTGTAATTATAGTTACCTGCACCGGACGTTTGAGTTCACTTGACATTTAACTCACTGACCCAAATCCCTGGGAAAATGCATGACGTAGTTAGTGGTTGCGAGGAATTAGTCGATTGATAATGGCATTTAGACAGACGTTAAAAACTTACAATACAATTTATGTTTAAAACTATCTTTTATTATACAAATTTGCAAAAAACCAATTACAAAACACAAAAACTAGATTTCATCTCCGAATATCTCAATACAATGAAAATGAATAAATATTAGACATCTAAACAAGCTGAAAACCTTTTCATAAAATACGCGCAATCAATTAAAGTAGGCTGGATTGGCACGTCGCACGTCGCGCGTCGTCCTGATTTGAATAGCGCTACAACACTCATGAGCTATCCAGTGTTATCCAGGGTATCCATACATAATGTGACGTAATAAAGTACCCGCCAGCCTGTTGCCGCCGCGTACCGAGCACCGACACATTGGAAGTATCCCACTGCTGGGATTAATACCACGCCGGGGCTGGTTTAGCGCGCACACGGATTACGCAGACTACGACGTAATTAGTTTCGGTGTTTCGTGTATACAAACAATCTTCTGTATGTGTTTATACGAAACTCGTAGAAGCAAAATCAAGCTTTGAACAGTTAAAATGTCCTGCATTTAATTTTTCTCTATAATAAATCTAATATACGGTACAATACCAACACAGAATAATTTAAATAATTTTGTGGGTGAAGAGTAATTGTTACGTGTGTTATAATGATGAAATATTTGTACACCATTACCACAATGATCAAACATAATTACACGTGTTATGTACACACAAAATGTTTCCACAATTGAAAATCCAGAACATAAATGGCTATTTAAAATGGTGGTTTTACCAGTTTATGGCACCCGTAACTGCATGTACATATTTACTTGTCGTAGCTCTCTATATAAAACTCTTTTAAGGACTGTACTCACGGTATACTCGTATATTGGGAAATGCCCGACTAGGCTTTGTTTCGGACTTGACACTTCAACCGTTCACATTAAGATTCGGTGCACGACTGTGAAATAAATTTCTTTCTTTCGTTCCGTTTTGTTTGGTTTCCTATAGAGACAGGCCGATCGGGCTACAGATATGTTGCAAGATAAACTTACATTTGATTCTAAAGGCAACATTAATTTGTAGTTAGAATAATAAAACCTAACAGGTTCTTTAGTTCAACTAAATTAATACAGATTTTTTTATATTTTACCGTAGTTATTTTAATTAACACTTTAAAAAAATCAACTGTGATTCGATAGATCTACATAATTAGATGAGGTTCAAACCTTAGCCAATGAACAACTGAATGTATCTTGCTTCATGTTTTCTAGCTGCGGTTAGATTATTTAATAGAATAATACAATTTAATTTAATTTTCTCAATGTCGCAGACAGGTGTCAATTGTCTGGCTGTGCAACAGTATTTGTTAGCGTCGAAGTCGCGACGCGTGCGCACCCGACCGGAAACGATGACGAAAGAAATCGATAAAAAGAAAATGATTTAGACAAAAGATTAAAAAAATGAGGGCGACCGCTTCGCAACATGGCCTTGACTGGCGACGCCCTTGACTCTAGTGAAAACGGTCGCGACTCTTGACAGCTCATCAATGCTACAGATTCGATGCTTTATGCGCACGAAAATACGCGTTATGGCTACATTAACGCAAAGATAATTTGCCCTACAACTAAGTACGCCGTAAATGAAGTAGTGTTTTATAATACATGCCACACGTCAAAGCTTCTAAAAGAAAAACTTTCCGTAAAACTTATGTTGTTACATGATCAACATTATTCTTAAAGGGAGTATTATCCGAGATCTACAGTCTCTATTTCGGTTTTAGCCTCGTCAAGGGAAAATGGAAGCGAAATATACACACACAGCACATTAATTTATTCCATGGCCCGAGTGCGTGACGGATTGGCTCAAACTTCAAATTGTATTATAAGTTCGTACGCCGCCGTCGGTTCTTCGATGGTAGTTTATACGACTTTTGCTTTGGTTTGGTAACCTAAATACATGAATTTTAATCATTTTAGTTCCACTAATAGGGTGGCTTAAATGACGAAAATATGTTATTTACTTATGCCATTTCAGTTAAACCCACTGCATATGGTTGACAAGTATAATATAATCCCACTGCTGGAAAGTATCTTCTCGTATATGTAGAGAAGGAACGGGTAGTAATCACCACGCTCACGTTCATTTGTATTGGTAATTTCCTGCATTGGGTTCGAAATTGCAACCTTGTGCACACATATCCATCCATTGAGCCACGACACGTAAACAAGTGTACCGTCCGACTTCTTTAATGATACAGAGATCACATGTAAAACTATGTTGGTATTTTCAGAGACGAATAAAAACTTACGAAACATCTTCAAAGATAAGCAATTTATTGAAGAAAGGCTTGACCTTATCGAAACATAAAATCAAACTTGTAATTTAAAGAGTCTTACCCGAGTGAAGATCTTGCGAGCACATTCCACGTCGTACGACCGTCGCCTCGTATAAAAATAATAATTTGTAACTATATTAAGCTGAATGCTGACCCAAAAAGACAGGAAAGATGAATAATTAAGTCAGCGCTCATCACAATAATTACACTGGGACTAATTTGTCACGACGGCTGCGAACCACTGGGACTCGAAACTTTGGCGACTCTAGTGTAAATATAATTTTAGTTAGATTAGTAAGATATAATATTATTATACCTACGCGTACTTCTAAATGTGCCCTTGTTAAATGTATCCAATTATATTCATGATTAAATTTTCTACAATATTATGTCAGTTATGATATCTTCCTTACAGTATTTTAATTACTATTTAAATTAAGACACAAATGTAAAAATATTTTTTTTAACTTCTTTCCCTCATTTGCCCATATCTTTAACAGGTTGTTTTAGGTAAAACTGATACCACTAGAGTACTTGAAGTGGATTTGTAAGGGTCAAACCTAATTAATTAACTAATTTGTCTTTGAGAATATTTCAAGCATTTTAGTCAAGAATAATTTCAATCCATGATTTTATTGTAACTTGTTAATGTTTAGTAACTCTTAGACAAGCGAAGCTATTTTAAGTGTAACACATTTCACTCAATTGGTCATACTAAAATTAAATAAGCTCATTTTGTATTACCTACCTACTTGTGTAATGTTTAATATAGAATTTATTCAATTACTTCGTCTTGAAGAACAAAACATTGAGACTGGTACCAATACTATTATTTAAAAATGTAATTCAGGTCAAACGCGTACCTGTGACCGTCATTCATTACCCTGACATTAAAAATACGACAACACTATTATTGGCAATACTATATAAGCTAATAGAAAAGCGTAACAGGTATCACTTGGCAATCATTGCCCAACAGAACCGGGAGAACACAACAGGATGAGAGCTACCGTCGTAGTTTGTTTAGTGGCTTTAGTGGTAGCCGTGTGCGCACGGGACATGCGTCAGAAGAGAGACGCAGACTTGGAAGGAGCTGCCTCACACAAGTGGGAGAAGGGAGGCGGCGACGAACACCATGGAGACCACCACCACGAGCACGGCGGACACGGCGAGAAGGGATACAAGGGCCACCATGAACACGAACATGGCAAGAAGGGACATTCTCACCATGAAGGACACAAAGGTCACTACGACGAGAGTGGTGGACACAAAAAGGGCCACCATCACGACGAAGGCTACTACGGCGAACATGAACATGGTGAGAAAGGCGAGAAGGGGCACGGATTCGAAGAAAAGGGACACTACCACAAGGGTCACGCCACGAAAGGACATCATGGTATTCACAAGATAGACGAATTCAAGAAAGACAAGCACTTCCACGACAAACACGGTGAGTCTGGTTTCGAAGAAGGTTACGGCGGACACCACCATGAAGGAGGTTACAAGAAGGGCGGTCACTTCGACAAGGGACACAAAGAGGGTGGCTTCCACGAGCATGAGCATGGCAACAAGGGTTCCTTCGAGAAGGGAGGTCACCACCACGACCATAAAGGTCACCACGACGAGGGCGCTGGCCACGAGTACTGGGGACACGACGAGGGTCACGGCAGCAAAGGGGGCCACGAAGAGCACAAGGGCTGGGGCTGGAAAGGACACAAATAAATTTAATTTTACGCATTGATTAATCTAAATGAGGTTTTTTGTTATTGTTGATACTTTGTGATACGCGAATAAATATTAATTTATTTAGCTACGATCAGTTCTTTTATTTTCACAACAAAACATCGTTATTAAATTACATATTTTTTTCAACCATCTAACCAATTTCTTCATAACATTACATTGTATATAAACATAAACGGTTAACAACAGACGTAATCAATACATAACAACCCAACCTATAAATAATTCATTAGAGTAGGTTTATAAAAACTAATGATTTTCTCGGAAGAAATTAGACAGCGGCAACGTTGTCGCATGTAGCGCTAACCCACCTATTTCGGTAAAAAAGGTCAACACTGTAGGTTTAACTTTATTAGCAACGGCTTTATAAAACTAACATTGCGGTACTCTCGAGACACGTCGGCGGTTAAATCCCCACTGAATACCTAATCCAGTGTCCTAACTGTAGTGCCTGTCTGCTGAAAAGTATTTTCTTTGCGGGACCTAAACACTTTTATATTGTTTTAGTGTATAACAAAGGCTAAAGCTTATTTACCGCTAAGTAAGAGGAAGATAACTAACAATCTACACTACCTTCTCACTATATTAAGCCGCTGTTGGATTATGTAATTTCAGACTTTACTCCACGTCTAGTCTTTACTCACTAATTAGTTTGGCATCTCATCTACATAATATTCCTAAATGTAAAAATGAGTTACCACCTTATCTATTTTTAACTCAAAGAATCTTGTACAATGTTCAACTCTAAATATAAATACAAAATAGAATATTACTTTTTAAAGCTCGCGTGTGCGGCTTTTTCGGGCTGAGTCTAAAGATAACATACATTTGTGTTTGTTGACTACCAACGCAGCAAAAAGAAACGTTAATTCTGAGCTTACGTCAAAAGTACCAACCACACTATGTTATGAGGCAGCATTATGAAAAAACAGCACTCGGCATTTCGCACTAATGTCAAAGGAACCACAAACATATTTACACTTCATATTTTAGCGAGCAGAAAAATAACGTATCTCTATTTTGCTATCAAAACACCCGACGCCACACGTAATGACAAAAATTGTCACTGGACTAAGGATGGCCTTAATTATTTGAAACCAATTATCCAATTTAAACAACTAAATGAACCGAATACACATAATAATTATGGCAACCGTTAAGTTATAATGCGATAAATTAGCGTAAATCCGCTGTCATTGCTAAGCTCAAATAAAGGTTGTGTACAAAATAAAGTAGAACGAGAGCTAGCCATGCGAACGCTTATTAACGTCTTTATGTAGTAATTTTGTTCAAAGCTTTTGTACAAAAATCATATTGTTACATACAAACATTGGGTAACATTTTCTCTAAGTGCTTTTTTATCATACACGCGACTTTGTTGTCAGTATCTTAGTAGATAGTATATTTGCTTTCATTGGTTATGAATCCATCTTTTTATTGACCTTAAGCTTACCTGAACTTCAAAAGAAGTACTTTGTAATTAACGAGTAAACAGTTTTCACAAAAATATTGGTTCGACAGAAAAGTAGGTTTGTTAATAATTTACCTTAATTCGTAAATTAAATGAAACCCATAAAAAATTCAAAAAATAAAATGAAATCTAAAGTAGGTACCGTTCGAAGTTTATTACAGGTCTTCTGATATATGAATTTATAACATAATATAGCTTCCAGGAAAACACATACATTTGAAATTAATTTCTTGGTTTATTTTGTATGTTTAATTCCACATAGCCTAGATTCAGTTCAGTTTAAAAATAATTAAAAAATTCCGACCGACTGTTCTTTGGAAAGAATTACGGTAATTTATTACTAGTTACTGAGTTCACTATCGCAGCATAAGTACAGAACATTATTCCCATCAAGATTTTATTGTAAACTACATGTTTATGACCTCTACACATGAATTCGTACGCATAAACATTGCGCTACCAGTTTTACGGTAAGTTCATATTATTACGAGTATTCTTGAACTTACCACTATTACCATTTTGTTATGGATCCTTACCTTTATAAATGAATAAAATAATAATACATATATTATGAGCGACGTAAAGTAACATAAAATCAACGCATTTGATAAAGCTAAGGTAACCTGTCGAGACCACATGGATACATAACATTATGAACAATTAAAATTAATTGCTACAGATACGTGCAGCTCATACTCTAAATTAATCAAACTGTAAACAAAGCGCTATTAACAAGAATTATTAACAAGTATACAAAATTACCAGTCTTACGAATACATTCTGACAACTTTATTTTTCCAAAAGAAGTGGTTATTTAAACTTTGTGTCTACACACGTTTAAACAGAATATTGTAAAAATCACTTCTTTGTTTGAAAATAAAGTGCTATAATCAGCGAAAAAGGTTTGGTTCTCCTGTGTATTTTCATCGGTTAGTAATAGTGTATAAGAATATTTTTTTTTTAATTAAAGGATTTTGGAAGAGTTTTCTTTTTTATCTACAGATAATTTACAAACGATTTCTTTACATTGTTTGTTAGTGTTATATTGGTTTTGTATGATTAAAAAAACTTTCATAAGCTAAATTCGAGAAGAGTTCTACTCGCGACCTCGCCGTCGCGTCAGCTCATGAAAAAGACTCCGGTTGGATCCGAAACTTCTCGGGCAATCAAGATAAATACACGTAAGTAAACCGTATAATTTTAACAACCCTTTTACCTAATGTAACCTTTAAGACTTATGTTGAACTTATACGTTTATTTTTTCATGCAACTCGGTTGTACCAGAAACTTAGAGATTCATTTAGCTGATAGCCACCGATCCACAAGAATTCCTCTCTCGGTCGGGCAGGCTCGGAAAGATAATGACATTCCTAACTACAACCCACTCACATTGCTAGCCCAGAATAAGTTTATATCCTGCCTCAATGAATATCAGCGTCTTTTCTTTTGGTTTCTAAACAAACTTGCCATGGAAATAGCTACAATGAAATCAAAGAACTATTTATAAGTTTGTTCTATTTCTATTTTACCTTTTCTTTTCTCACTGTGTATGGATACTTAGCAAGACAAATCATCTTAACTGACTAGTTTCTTTCTAACTTACTCATTTTATCTCAACACAATATGTTTCTTAGTATTCCTAATGCAATTTCAAATAATTTTGTAATGTAAATGGAATGTATGTAGGGATATTATCGTAAAAAAAACCGCTCTTTCGGTAAATAAACACCGATTTTAAATGGAGCACGCTAAACAAGTAATATTTTGCTGTAAAGCCAAGTCAGCGGGCAGTAATGCAACCAAATATTCAATATAACACAGTGCCTGCACTAATGTGAATGCCGGAGCTACATATTCAGAATGCTGCCGGCCGTACACACAAGTACACTCATTGCCTGTTGCGCAACCGACCGACCATTTATTATGTACCATTTGAATAAATTGTAATTGATATACTTAGGTTCCACGCGACCGAGCAACATGTTATACGTTAGTAATATCACTAATGTAAGCTTTATAATCAATGAATAGTGTGTTGTTTACCTTTCTAATGCAAATGCATATAAAGTATTTAAGTAAATTACATTTCATTTATATCTAATGTCATAATATGCTCGTAGAAAAACCTCCAGAATATATCAATCAATCAACTAGACATAACACTCACATACCTACTTAATAGCTGTTATCATAATCTGACAAATTATTACTTTTTCGAACGGTACGTACCGAGTGCGTTCAAAAGAAAAATGCTAATATAATTTTCCGCCTAATGGTAGCAAGTTTCAGAGATCGAAAATCGTCGCAAAACAAAGATAAATCACGGAGGGCATGAATACGGACACGAACATGGAAAATAAGTAAGAGGCACAGGAATACCGAGTATCAAACTCATTTATCATTTTCTAAGTGATTATTAACGTCATGTCAGTCATTTGGCAAACGAGATAAGAATGGTGGTAATGTCATTCGTAAAAATACTCTGTACGTACGTAAAAGATGTTTTTGAAACACGATTAAAACAGAGAAAATGTGTTTTTCTTCGAAAGTCTTCGTAATTATCGGCTTGTTGGAAACATGAGTTCAGTGTTTCCTGCTATCCTAGGAATATTGATTTTTTTTTTGTTTACAAGCTTTAATAAAATAAAGGAGAGTCTAAGCATGTTTCATTATAATTCGTTCGTTTCGTTTTATCAAATCTTTTTGAACCTACTCGTCTAAAACAACTAGTTTAACAATCATTATTATGTTTTCATACGACTATAATATGAAGTTTAATCAAACACAAACAATAGTTTAGTCATTATATTCGGGTTATGGTTTATATCATCTGCGGCTGTTATAAATTTATAATCTCAAATCTTATCCAATGCTAGTTCCGGCGTTACCTCTCTGCAAAGTAAATATTGTCAACATGGAAGGAAGTGGAAATCTCCGTCTCGTTAGCTGTAGCAACCTTGACACTATCAGACAACTGTAGCTTACCTAACCGCTGTTACCGTTTAGTATATAAAATCATTTGCACCGATGAATTGATATCATTCAACAACTGTATCAACCACAATCTCAACATGAGAAGAAGCCTTCTGGTGGCTTGCGGGCTTCTGGCCATCGCAGCCCTCAGCTCTGCTAGGGAAATCCGAGAGAAACGCGCCGCCGACCTCGAAGCCGCCGCGTCCGGGCACAAATGGGACAAGGGTGGTGGTCACGAGCACCACGGACACCACCACCATGATCACGGTGGCGAACACCACAAAGGACACAAGGGACACCATGAACACCACCACGGCAAACATGGACACCACCACCACGAGGGACACAAGGGCCATCACGGTGAGCACGGTGGACACAAGAAACATCACCACCACGACGATGGCTACCATCACCATCATCATCACGGTGAGAAGGGCGACCACGGCCATGGCCACGAGGAGCACGGACACTGGCACAAGGGCCACGACACCAAGGGACACCACGGCGTCGAGAAACATGACGAGTTCAAGAAGGACAAGCACTTCCACGACCACCACGGAGAGAAGGGCCACCACGAGCACCACGGCGGGCACCACCACGAGGGCGGCTACAAGAAGGGCGGACACTTCCACAAGGGACACAAGCACGGCGGACACCACGAACACCATCATGGCAAGAAGGGACATCATGAGGAAGGAGGACACCATCACCACCACAAGGGCCACCACGGCGAGGGCGGTCACCACGAGCACTGGCATGACCATCATGACCACGGCAAGAAAGGAGGACACGAGGACCACAAGCACTGGGGCCATAAGAAGGGCCATTAAGCCTGTACTGACTGAATTGTTATTTGTTGATATGTTGCTAACGAGTGTTTTTGTTACGTTTTTACGAAAAAGAATTAAATTTTGTACAAAATAACCACTTACTTTTTTCATTTCACCGTGTAATGGGATATCATACAATACGTACAAGCGCCAACATTCCTGATTACTTTCACGAACAAACAGTGCTTACACATCGAAACACGGCTGAGTTTTGTTCTTTTCAGAATAACTTGACGCAATAACGTTATTTTTTTAATCAATTGGGAACATTTTTTAATTAGATTTAACCGAAACAAACTATTTTATAATGGAGATACATGTGATTTACTAAATATGACCTGGTACCTGAAACACCATGTCATTGTGTCAACATGTAACATTTCATATCACTAATTAATCACTCTTTTGAGATACCGTACCCTATCTATAAAAGTAACACGATCAAAAACACATCCCAAAAATGATACATCTTTTAAAATCATGATACTGGTATATGTACTTTAGGTTACATGTAGATAATATATTATAAATAGCTAATTTATTTTAGTTTCTATTGATAAGACTAAAGGTAAAGAATATAAAGTTTACATACCTTTGGATTTGAAAATAGAACGTCATTAAAAATACTGAACAATTTATTGTAGTAATTATTGTTAAAATATTAAAAATAAAACTTGGTGTCGGAGGAATTTTCAATTGCATTAAAAAATTTACCAAAAATAATCTTGCTCAATTTGTTTTTTTTTTCTACAAATAGTCTATTCGTAATGTGTTACGTCTTCAGTCGAACGAAATGCAAATAAATAGGTAAATAATTTCTACAGTTTTTTTTTATAATATACCGACATTTTCTCTTTTTAAACTATATAAATCCTATCTTTCATTTTGGGTGTGACGTCACTAGCGTGTCTTTTATTTTTACGACGTCGTCAGTAAAAATGGGAAATGCCAAACTCATGGCTTAAAACATACGGTGCATTTCAATCATATTTTTAGCACTGGCTGCAGTTCTTCGACTTGTTCTTTTTTTAATCTATCTCTTTTATTTTGGGGATGACGTCACTGGTGTGTCATTTGTTTTGATGGACTTAGGATATAAAATATTGCGCTATCGTTTTTCACCGTTCCCTTTTTATTACTAGTCTGTCTCTTTCATTTTTGACGTGACGTCACTGGCATGTCTTTTGTTTTGAGACATCCTCACTGCGACTTGAGGTGCATTTCTAATCATTGTTTTTTAGTGATTTTCCCTTTTTATATTTTAGTAGTTTTAGTGATTGCAGTTCCTTTCCTTCCTTTTTTCAATAGTTATGATACCTCTATCGTTTTGGATATGACGTTATGGCTACGTGTTTTGGTCACATGTTTAGAAATAATATTAAATATAATATTAATTTCATACGATATTACATACGTCAAAGTTTCAGCAAATAATCCAATTGTAATAATTATAAATAGATATAATTAATTTATATATTGAAGTCACGGTTGACACTAAGTTTTCATTGGACCAAAAAAAACGAAACCCATATTAAGGTAAACTAATAACTTCATTAATTAACAAATTAATGTTTTTGAAAGGTCAAAGCGCAATTATTACTGGTTTATTTATAGTTTTCTAGTAGAAAAGGTCAACGACGACGTTATCTTTGTAGTTTTACTGAAATTACCATCAAGATACGGTATTACAGATTATTTGTAATCATACATGAAATTACCCGTTAAACTGAATTACAAGTTTCCAGATTTGTATTTCGGTGAAACACACACACGATGTATAATGTAAATCTATGAAATTATTGTAAGAGAAGTTTTAAAAATCATCAAGTCTTTAAGTTGAATATATAATTACTCCTAAAGTCGAGCATTTCTTTTTCCAGTAGGTATGCAAATTTATTAGACCAATTAAATTAGGACTCTAATAATATTGATTTTATCAGTCCAAGCTGTATTGTACTTGGATTATGTGGACGCATTTGATACGAGTCTCTTAGAAAATACAGAGGCTGAATCGATCGCAAGCCAACGTTAACGTAACTAACCATACGATGACTTTGACCTTTATCTTGTGAAAGTGAAGCGAAGAAAGTGCACGGAAAGGGAGAAAGAATGCGATTACCTCCGTCTACAATTGTAACTATCCTCTAGGAAGAAAACTAGCTAAATTTTCTAGCCTCTAGTAAAATAACGCACATATAATAAAGAAAATAAAAGAAAATTAATTAACTTTTAGAACTAAGAGTTTATTCTCTTAACTATATGTAAAAACATTTCGAGAGTTTCTTACGAAATAAACTCTCCTTCTGACAGAATATGCCCCTTACTTACGTCCTTTTTAAATAGTATTATCGTAAGTTGGAAAAATATACTACGCAAGGATTTAAAAGGTGACATTAAACATCAATCAGACAGAAGTCTGTGTAACTTGTTTTTCAAGCAGTCTGTATGATAGAGCAATGTTATACGTGTGGAACAAATGTCTCAGCATACGTGAGTTAATTTCATGATCTTATTAAAAGTCATATTCTCAAGCAATTTATGACAATTTATTTTTACGTTAAGATGTATTTACGCTTAACTAGGTAATTATTGAATAGACACATGTAGAGCCCTTTCTTACTAATTTGCCCGGGATAGGCGTTCAATGAACGTCTACGCAGAGTAGACGTAGCGGTAACGCGACGAGTGACGCAACACACATACGCAGACGAGTAACTAATAGCTATTCTATTCAATCCAAAAATATCTTGTAAAGATAGTAAGAGACGCTTTACATTTCTTAATTAAAATGAACTCAAATAATACAAATACTTACAGATTAATTTACGGCTTTATGGTTTTGTTAGTCAGCCTACTCCATTTTACAGCCAATTATGGGTTCCGTACTTACAGCATTTAATTCAGAAATTGCTCAATTACTTTAATACATCTAAAGCTTTTGAAAAATAAATTTGACAATTTTGGATAGTAATAGGTATATTCTACGAACTCGAAAAACACCGATGTTTAAAATTACAATGAAGATTTTTTTTATATAATTGTCACTAATAATCTTTGTGACAACTGTTACTGATGTCAGCAGTTAAAAGTTAAATCGGTATTCACCCAGTGCCAGGGCGCTTGACCTTGATATTAAAGTAAGTGCAAGTACCGGAGGCGTTGCAATAATTGCCCAATGCAGGTACGACAAAACCAGAGCTACAGTATCTATAAAACGTAGTCGTGGCAGTGACACGTAGCATATCACATCTCAAACCGCCAACGAATACAACAATCATGAGGACTGCGCTCCTGCTGAGCTGTGCGGCGCTGGCGCTGGTGGCGCTGGCGCAAGCGCGAGGCCTGCGCGAGCGGCGCGACGCCGACCTGGAGGCCGCCGCCTCCGGCCACCACCACGAGAAGGGAGGCGGCAAGGAGCACCACAGCCACCACCATCACGAACACGGCGGCAAGGGACACAAGGGATACAAGGGACATCACCACCACGAGCATGGCAAGAAGGGACACCACCACCACGAGGGACACAAGGGACACCATGACGAACATGGCGGCCACAAGAAGCACCATCATCACGATGATGGCCATCACCACGAACACCATCATGGTGAAAAGGGTGAAAAAGGACACGGCTTTGAAGAAAAGGGACACTTCCACAAAGGTCACTCCACTAAGGGACATCATGGTGTTCACAAGCTAGACGAATTCAAGAAGGACAAACACTTCCACCACAAGCACGGTGAAAGCGGGTTCGAAGAAGGCCACGGCGGCCACCACCACGAGCACGGCCACAAGAAGGGCGGACACTTCCACAAGGGTCACAAGCACGGCGGACACCACGAACATCACCACGGCAAGAAGGGTCATCATGAGAAGGGAGGACACCACCACGAACACAAGGGTCACCACGATGAGGGCAGTCACCACGAACACCACCACCACCACCACGGCCACGGAAAGAAGGGTGGACACGAAGACCACAAACACTGGGGCTTCAAGAAGGGACATTAAAAATTTGACCTCAAATTTTCTGATGTTCCTACCTCTAGACTTGTAAATAGATGTTACGTTTTGTTATATTTTTGTTACAAACACGATGTAAATAAACACTATTTTATTTCAGATCGTCTTTCTAATTTAATTTCCTGCATTTCATTAAAAAAATCAGAACGACTTTAAACCGACAAGTATTCAAATTAAAATGTAACAGCTTGATTATAATATACTTAAATAAAATAAGAGTTAGTTACAGTAAAAAGTTAAATGCACGTTTCCATTACAGACATGCAACATTTCTTTTCGTAATATTAAAATACCAGATCTTCCTGGGCATTTAGTTACTGCCACCTTCTAACATATATATAACGAGAGGTAGTCGAGGAAAATTAGTCAAGTTGGAGCAAAACACCTAGAATGAAAGATAATAGAATGAGAAATAATAAGCTATAAACTTGTGTACCCTTGTTTTGATACCCTAAATCTTGTGGCAAAGACTGCCTCTCGTCACTGATATATCAAGGCCAAAGGTCAAGAAATCAGTCTTTTAACCTAAATAAAGCGCAAATTTTCCTGGCCTAAAACCGCTGCTTTACGTCGTGTAGTCAGCTAATTAGCTTCTCCAATAGCGACGATCTTTCTTCAAGATGGTGGTTGACAGAACTCTTGTTTTTATGCTACGCACGTAACTGACACTAAGAAAGTCATATTATTTTAATTATATGTAAAAAAAAAACATTTTTAGTTTAGCTACGATTAAATATCTACACAAATCTATTCGTATAAGTAAGACAAGTAGCAACGGTCTCCTAATAAAGCCCTAATACTTAAAAGCACCCTAACACTTTAAACAATTATAATAACTTTCATGAGGCGGATTCATAATTGTTGAACTATAGGAGTCTAGTCAAGCATTCCCGATAAATTCGCTTGAGTAAATCGTATAGTTCAATAATTACTTACATAGTTATTTGAATATAACGTAAAATGTCTAAAGAGGTTTGAATGTAAAATAGCACTAATATAGAGACAGCTAGACCTATTGTACAAACATTGTCATTTTATCGTATTACAAAAGTATTATTAACTTTCATTAAATACACGTTAATTAACGATCTTGTATTTTAGGATGCTATTTAACATTTTATGTAATCGAAAGCACTGTATTATGTAATCACATTGCTTTCCAACTTCTTAATAAGTAACTTATACTAACTAGTTATTTGTGTGTAAACTTATTTAAACAATCATATTAAAACTATTTAAAACATCAACAACTAACTCTTTTTGTGTGTGTTTCAAACATACACAAAAAGAGATTTTATTTGACAAAACAAATAAAAAGCTTATAGATACATCTCTATAGTCAACAATATCTCGAGTGAACGATATGCAAAAAAATAATAATTTAGCAAGTATTAATTTCCCAATGTTTTCTATCTATTTATTACAACAAAAGGTTTCACACAACGATATTGTTCATCGTGTAGTCAAAGATATTGTTTTGGTTTCACCAAAAATAATTATCATTGTAATCGATTTGCATTTGATATATTTCGCTTTTGTAAATACACTTATATGTACTCATACCTATTATTTTATTATTTAGCATAATGTGTACACAATAACTTGCTATTATATAATGCAAAAATCAAAAGGTATTTATTTCGAGAAGACCTCTTTCAAAACGTTACTGACTCTTGTTGCGTACTCTAGTAGACTCTAATGCACACATATTAAGGTGAAAAGTTTTAAGTTATGAGCATTGCAAGCTTTAGTCTTAAAGGCATGCGTTTAAATCTCATAATCGTATTGAACTATACCTAACAACGTTATAAAACCATAAAAAATAGGTAGAGAACACAAATAAATGTAGATAATAGTACCTATTTATTATTTTTTGGACATTTTGTTAAGTCTCGAAGCAATTAGATATAACGAATGCAACAAAGAGCCTCCGATGTGTAAATTCATAAAAACCACTTCCCTGAAAAAGCATGAAATGAATAAAAACGTTATTGGTTTAGAGGGACGCTGTGCTAACAACTACGACAGCCAAGTTTTTGTAATCATACTAAGAGCTGGAAAACTGCAAATTGTATTACGCAAGCAGATATCCTAACTAACTAATTAAAGAAACGGCTACGGTTTTTGTGAACTTAGTCATATCGCATTTACTTAACACAGTTATAAGACAACCTTTAACGCTATTATTAACACTAAGTAGTGCCTAATTAACTGCTATGTTCTAATTTGTAATACTTTTAAACAGAAACTGTGTCCACTGTTAAAAAATCCAATTGCTGTGGAAGATATTTATCCATTCAGAGAGTTTCCCGTCACTCTTGCGTGTAAGCGTTTTTGTAATATTTGTTCAAAAACTTTTTAACTCAATAGCAAAATCTCTTCGCGCACATTTTGCCTTTTAAATTATAAAGGCGTTTCACCATGGAACCATTGAATGCGCGTCGGCGTTTCAAAAAGATATTGTTGCTCCAACACACGTTCATTATTCACTTGTTTGTCTTGTGCAGTATAACAAAGGGGATAGAGCACCATATGTTATACTGAACTATTCGAACTCGCTGGCCCATATTTCCTCCAACAACGACCATCAATCGTTGATAGGAAGCAAAAACTGACAATTTAAATTCTAACATAGACAGAGCACTGTAAAACCGGCAAAATAAAAAAATCTACGCTCCCATACTTTTAATGTTTAAAAAGTGTTTTCCCTAACACCATAACTCATTATAAGCAAGTCCACGTAGCCCGTAAAAAGTTAAAATAGCAATATAATGTCGTAGGCTCCGAAAACAAAACAGGATAATAAAAAAGAAAACGTTTCTCTTAGCCTGCTTGATAAACTTAAGAAGAGTTTAATGAATACGGTAGATATAATCTTATGTTTAACAAAGATTGATTGCTACCACGAAATAGTATTGTTTTAGACAGCTACACGAGGAATTCTGCCAATAAAACCCTTGCAAGGCACTACGTCAAGGACTTTTGTGCCTTGAAGTGTCCTTGAAATAATGACATCCTTTTCGCTCGACAGCACCGCAACGCCTCTCACTCAGGCATCTCAAGTCCACGGCAATTTGTACAAGAAAATTCAAATAAAGAGTAACAATATTAGTACTCAGGCTCCGTTTGTACTTGTTACTTTTCTACGTCATTATTACAATAGGGATTTAGCTCTTAAAATGTTTTAGAGTATTTTCGTGTTCAAATTAGAGGCGATATCAAACACACCTACATAAAATCTTTCTCTATCATTTTATATTGATACATTTATGACAATTGGTAGTTTTAGATCTGTTAACACACTAAAACAGATGATATACGCCTAAATAAAATCAATACTTTGGGCCGATGGTCGTCTGAATACATGGCATCTTTTTTGAGCTATGAAAATAGGTCTAGCGATAGTATCAGCATTCTATGATCATACATAGAAGTATATTACATAATCAATACTATTGTTGTAGTAACCTATATAGTAAGAGTAAAGCAGCAATACAAATTAACAGCGCCCCGACACAAGACGTGACTTATACTTACTACAGCAGCTAAGCTGGATGCCATCAAACATGCTCACTACGTACTCATTAGAATTAACCTCGATAACTTGCTATTACTTTGTTACAGACCAGTTTATTATTTTCATTTATACTACAACATTAATTCTACAATGATTCTTTGAGTTCTTAGTACATAGCAAACTTTGAACACGATGAAATTTTACCTAAATAACGACGACCCATTTTCGAATATATCTGTATATAGATAATATTTTTAACGTTTATTTTTCAATAAGAATTCGTAGGTTTCCAGAAATCGTATTAAATAAAAGAAAAGCTTCGATCGGTGAGTATTCAGCAGATGTAGATAAGTATAATCATTATATCATATTATTTTCTCTCCAAGCTACGTATTCGTAAACCTTATCTTCCAATAAACCGTAATTTGTTATCACTCTTGTTTCTAAATGGTTGGTACTAAATGTTAGATACGAAATATCGGACTAGAGCCAGTCTAGAATAGAATTCTAGAGGGGAATAACTGTTACATTAAATAGTGATGTAACCCTAGCATCACGTAACGCCAGTAACAGTAATAATATATTTCTCTTCACTTACCGTTACAACGCACGCGTGAAAAACTACCTCCAGCATTCTTATACTTTGTTTTTAGACTAAACCCGTTTCAGCACGAATGTTTCATATGCTAAAGTATGTTTCTACAATGTTTGCTTTTAAAAGATTTATTGCTTACCGTATATGTCACGTTCCAAATATAGTACCTACCTACATTTTTTTCGCCGTATACTCTAACAGGCGGATTTTTATTTAATATTTATGTTATTATGTTCATTGTTTATAATAAACATTATCGAACACGTAAATGAAGGCAATCAAAAGCGATATCATATCTAATAATTAAATGGGAATCATGTTATTGTTTGATGATTAGCGATTAACGACCTGACAAGCTTTCCCGGTCGCCGTACCTATTGACGGTTCGACCACAATTCACCTCTGCATCACACGTAGATAATACATACATCATCCGGCACAGATACAGGGCAACAATGAAATTCCTAGTCTACTATCTATGCCCACGTCAGTAACAATAAGATGTATAAGATAACTCACGTAATGTGTAACCGTAGTTGCGTGTACTGAACAATACTTGCTCTTAACCTACATACATAAGTTTCCTATCTCCCAGACATACACACGCCCACTGGTTTACAAAACTTTTAACGGTGGCGAAAATTGAAGAAGACTGCCGACACCTCCAGACTCCCACGACCAGTATTGTTCTCACCACGAGCAGTAATAACGCGACCTTTTCATATAATCGGGACCTGCCTACATAAAGGCGAAGTTTTATTGAATGCTTCTGGTTCACGTATCTTGTATAAAGTAATTATATGAATGTTTGTCACCTTAAAAAGCAACTATGTTGACACAGGACACAATTTATCATACTTGCTAATACTTTATTAACTGGATTTACCTTTAGAATACCTATATTACTACTCAATGTGAATGTACGTAGAAGAATGGTAACTGTCAGGTAGAACTATAGAAAACTACTAGTAAGTATAAAAAGTTTTACAGCTTAGAGGATAGCGTTCTAAGTTTGGGCTATTGAATTGATATATGTAGGTACACAATATGCGGAAAATGTGCAATTAACAAAAGAGCTGACAATAGCGGAACGTGGCTAATGCAGAGTTAAACAGGCGCGAGCCCGGCCGTCAGCTCCTGCTCACTTGCTTAGGATTACCAGCTGACAGCGTCTGCACCCATAAATCTAGTGCGCGCGTGACGTCACTAAGCCCCACACTCACTCGCTAATTAGTGTAAAAGCGTTATCAATGGATTACATCCTCACCCGTCTACTGTATCCTCGGATATATTCTAAAATATGTGAATGACTGCTCGCAAAGCTCTACGCGGTTTTCAGTTTAACGGTTAAAAGATCGAATGTATAGTTTTACACAGTTTTAAACAATTTAAATATTTATTAGAGATCAGTTAGTTACCTTTTCCTGCTTGCTGCTCGTTGTGGTATCATCATAAATATTACTATGTATAGGCCTCCCTTCTTTCACTTTGCCTCACCTGTACGTGCCTCATCTAGATTTATTTCGGTAAACATAATCATAACATTATAAAATCCTTTACGAGAATTACATTTATCCAAATACAAAATTTAAAAAGTCACATTTCAAAAGAAACTCACGATAAGTATTATAATTATCCAGACTTCTTGAAAAGGTTACTTTCATTAAACTTTTACGAAAGATTTAACACTAGTATTACTTCTAAAATTGCTGACTCATGTTCATTGCTTATATTTATAATTATTCTCAAGTAACAAAGTGAAATATGATACCGCCCTAAAAAGTTATTATAAAGTTTAAACAAAAGCTTTAAAACACACCTGCTGCGAGAATTGTTAAAATTACAGATTCACTACAAATGTACGTTATACGTACAGACAATACGTGGGTTGTTTGCGTATACATTACACATTATACAGTCAGCACAAAACTACATCGATATACGGAGCTTTAAAATACAAATCAAATCCGATACCACTTGATTTTTTTAAATGAAAAAGTTCTTGCTCGTATATTGATATCAAAAAACATACCTATACAATATACATCTTAATAAAACTATTTTAAAGGTTATTCCATTGCATGTACCTATGCGTATCCTGTCTTATGTTGAAGCTGTCTACGTGCCACACACACATGCGATTCTCGGGCGCTGTGTTCTTAGAATATGATGACAGTTGATGGCACCTCAACAGCCCATCAATCGTTTATTTCTCATTACATGCGAGAGGATATATAGTCAAGAAGAGTACCGAGTAGGAATGTAAGTACGAGTAAGTTACGAGAATGCTTTCAGTGCGGTTTATTAAATTAGGTTCAAATACAAAGAAAAAAATGTTTAGTTACATGTCTTATACAGATTCTAAGGTGTTTGATTGGACGTAATAACCCAATAGTGGAATGATGTTATGTATTATGTTACTGTGAACAAAAGCTTTAACAAAAAAATCACGCCTTACTTTATTTAATGCTGGATCAATAAAGTTACACAGTCATGCATTATTACGACTAGAAATCTGAACGCGCTATTCAGTTTACTTGATAAGCTCTAGCCTAAAAGGCGAATATACTCCGACGTCAACTATTATCGTCTCTACAATTCATAATGAATGAAGTTTCTTAGAACTAAGCACAAAGCAGCTTTTAGATAAAAGTTGCTGTAATCACGACTTTCTTTACTTATTTGTTTAAGTGAGTTACATAACTGAAGCGTAGACATGAATAATAAAGTTAATTGCTAAGTAAAAATAAATGCATGACTATATACTCAGATTGAATGCCTTCGCTAAACTAATATTAAACGTTGACGTTCTTCGGTGACTTAAAGACTCCAATTGGCAGCAAACTCCGACAGTTCGTAATCCATTAATACGCTCGCGACACATGTGGCGCAGCATGTAGGCGCCTCGATTAAGTCACACGGCTACAACACGTAGCGCTACGCAGCACGCCTACGAGATGAGTTCCGCTTTATAAATCGTAACATTTACCCAAAAGGCCAAATAATAAAGAACCGAAACATAATATACGGTATGAACCGGTTATTAAAGTCGAAATAAAAGTGCTACGTCAGAGTGAAGAACCTTTTTTCACTATTCGAAAAAAGATTTAGCAATTAAACTTCTGACGGGTCTTCTCAACTTCAGATAGTTTATATAAGGCGTGGATACCTTTGTCTAACATTATTTTTATCAATAGTTTACAACTAAACAACCTAAGTTAAATAGGTTTGCTAGATGTTGACAGCGAAACAAGATAAAGTAGGTCGTTCAACGTATTTCATTTTAAAAGCTATTTATAGATTAAAAATAATATGGTGATATAGAATCAAATTAAATTATGGCCCCTTCTGAAATATGCAGATATTTAAATTGACTGCAATATTGTAAGCATAACATTGCATTGTACGAATAATGAGCAAATTGAACAACTTTGATAATAACGTGAAGAAATAAAGAAGTTGTAAATTTTATAATATGTTTTCGTGTTCAGTAGAAGTACAATAAATATAAGAGGTAACTATAGTTACACCAATAAATTCTAAAACGAGATAAAGAACACGTAGCTTTCTAACTGAATAGTTGAGTGATCCTGCAACTAAATAAACATGCTCGTTCCATAATGGACTGGACTATTTGCTGGTAAAACGACAGATTGATAGAGCCATTCGCGTGCAGTGTGCACACTACCGAACCTTATTCATTTTTAATCCTTGACCGACAAGTCGTTCGATCCAAAACCGATCGTGTAACAGAAACCTTAATGATGACAATCCGTCAGCGAGCTAGAGATTTAATATCACGCCGTTGAGCTTTACAGCTGGGCAGCAGTCCAAGTATAACGAGTACACGCTAAGTGGTGATTGTCAAGAGCCAATGTGACATCACAACAATATCATAGGAATTATTGACATCAGTAGGACAAGGTTAATTAACCGTTAGATCATGTTCAACCTTCGCGATTCTATAGGCGCCTAATCATTTATTAGACCGGCACTTGTCCTAAATATTACCTATTACTTCATGTCTGGTAATAATTAGATTAAACTTAACATAGTTATCTACATGAAGTGATGAGAGTTCCAGTGGGATTCGGGACCTATTCCGGGCATATCTATAGGATAAAAAATACACTTAATTTATGCAGTACAAAATTTAATAACTTAAGCATTAACTTAAAATAAAAAATAATAATTTAGTTTTATTACCTACATATTTTAAGCCGTAACTCGTCTGTTGCCGCAGTACAAGAAGCACCGCCATCAGAGAAGTCACACTTTGGATCAAATAAATAAATTCGTATTCACTAGCACCGCGCGCTAAATGCTTGGCCTTGCAACGTACGTTCTTTGGTCTATGTTCAGTGGCCCTTCTTGTATGAGAATTTCTTGTGATGCGCATGTTCTCCCTTCTTGCCATGGTCGTGGTGGTGCTTATGATGCGAGTCGTGTCCGCCGGCCTCCTTATGCCCCTTGTGCTCATGATGATGACCTCCCTTCTCATGGAAGCCTTTCTCGCCGTGCTCCTTCTTATGGTGACCGCCTTTGTGATGTCCTTTATGGAAGTGCCCGCCCTTCTTGTGGCCATGCTCCTCGTGGAAACCGCCATGTTTCTCCTCATGGCCGGAGTCTCCATCCTCATCAAAGAAGTGTTTATCTTTCTTGAACTCGTCAAGTTTATGTATTTCGTGGTGTCCTTTGGTAGAATGGCCTTTGTTGTAGTGTCCCTTTTCTTCATATTTATGACCTTTTTCACCCTTTTCACCCTTATGATGCTCGTCATAGTGGCCATCCTGGTGATGGTGCTCCTTTTTATGGCCACTGTGATCGTCGTACTCACCCTTGTGATGTTCCTTATCGTGATGACCCTTTTCACCTTTTTCGTGATGGTGATGACCCTTATACCCCTTTACACCTTTCTCGTCATGTTCATCTTTGTGTTCTGAATGATGTTCTTTGCCTCCACCCTTTTTGTATTCATGATTTTTCGGTGCCTCCTTCTTGTGTCCAGTTGCTGCTGGTACTTGGTCCTTAGTTTCAATCGCGTCCTTAGCTGGCTCAATTTGCCGTAAAGGTATCCGCCGCGTTTGTACCACAGCCAAGAGGGTTAAAAATCCTAAAATAAATACAACCCTCATAATGGGAGGCTGCTGATATTGCGCGGTGTGTGTTACAGAGTGCTGTACTACTAATATTGACAACATTATTGATGGTGCAGCAGTTTTATATAAGGAATTGTGTAAGCCGTGCTAATCGACGCGTCGCGCGAAAGACTCGGCGGCCACGAGTTGCGGCAAGACTTGCCTGGAGATGGCTTTGTAAACAAATCAACCCCTTATTTGAAATAATTAAACTTAATTCTCGTGACGAAGGAACAATGAACATTAAATTAAATGCATTAAGGTTACTTTATCGAGAAATATATTTAAGATACATTTCAATAGAATTCTATTAGTTTCTGTCTACTCAAGTCTTTACAAAGTTGATGAATTGCGAAATTCTTCTCTGAAAATAAGGACAAGTAATTAAACGCTAACTCAGTATGAAACTGAAATTAATGATGAAAGCAAATTTTAATTGTGATTTAAATTTATTAAGTAGTAAGATACAAACTACAAACAACACAAATGAACCCAGGAGGTAATCCGGAGTGTACAATGTGTCCTTTATTATTAGGTATTTGATCCCGGTAGACCGCTAGCCTCAAGATTCAACCACTTGTTGCGAGGGATACTGTACACCACATAAGGTCGTAATGTACATAATTACTGAAATATTAATAACGCTAGACTCTAATCTTTGAACAAAAATACTGCTAAAACTAAACTCATCCACGAAAGCTGTACCAATAATGGCGTGGTGCCAAGGAGCTAACTGCATTTCTTGTCATTTACATCCGACTGCGTCCAATATCGTGCAAAGTGGAAAAGAATTATCATAACTGTCTTATTCACTCAAAAATGTTACTTAGAGAAGAAATTCAGTGCTTGAAGTAGGTGTGTATGGGAACTTGCTGTAGGAAGTCTGATAGAGGTTGTTGATTTGATAATATTAAGATAGTTTCGAATGGAAGGAAGAGACATACCTAGTCGTGGGTTTATAAGGGGATTCGTAAAAAGTACCATCATATGTTTTATTAAAAATACAGATAAAGGGTTGTTCTCCTATAAATATAAGATTTTCATTCGAAAATATGTAGATCCTATTATGTTACGATGGTGAGATAGTAAGTATTAAATATCAATATATATGTTATATTTGCAACCTTCTATTCAGTCGCCTCTTATTAAAACATTCCCTATTCAGCGTATAACCACTAATGCATGTTTCAAGAGTTAATTAAAACATAAAAATAAGCAAGAAAAGGAAATGTTAGGTACATAATTTGTTACTCTTAAAAGCCACTTTAGACCAACTATAGGATCATTAAAAGTATGCAGAAACTAAAACTGGTTAACATAATACTCTCATTTTAAATACGTACCAAAATAAAAAACACTTTACTGAGACATCACATTGACCTACGTCGACAAAAACTACATTGCATTAAGCGTGCTTGTTTTTTCTTCAAACGGAATCACTAACACAAATGGAGCTTTGTACCCACTTTAAGTGTTCAATAAACCGTGAAGCATCGAAAATAGGTTGTACTACGTGCCATTGAAATAAACAAGCAACTATTTTGCCAATAGCCTGTATAGAGACGGCCACAATAATAAGTAAACTGAGATGTCTTGAACATGGTAGTTCCGCCGATGTTATCTAGGTTTTTGTTAGGTTCCAGTTTCCACTTAGTGGTATTGACAAGTAGCCTATTGAGAAATGTTATCAATTTCAGCGGCTGCAAGTGTTTTCTATAGAAAACGGCTGATTGCAACCACGACTAATTCGTTGCCCAGTAAAATGTAGGCCAATCTCGGGCACCGCTCTAGTTTCTCAACGCTGAGTTACTTATCTCGCCGGGAGTCGTTGCCAACGGACCAACGCCAACTATTTTATGTAACTTTGTTGTCGAAACGTGCTGTGAAATTGATAAGTTTGTTTTTGTATCTGATTCCAATTGCAAACATGATTTACTTTTTTTTTCATTTTCAATTAAGTGTTTATGTGAATAGGCTTAAAAACACAGAACTAGTTAATTTTCTATAACATTTAATAAAAACAAATAATCACAGTCAACAAAACTTAATACATTATGAAAGCTTAATTAGGTAAAACTAAATAAGGACTTCATTAACTCGTATCGGTAGGTAACAGTCTTAGGAGAACAACTTTTAGTGTCCCTTCTTGTGGCCCCACTTTTTGTGGTGCTCGTGACCGCCCTTCTTGCCATGATCATGATGATGATGATGATGCTCATGGTGGCCATCTTCCTCGTGGTGTCCCTTGTGGTCGTGGTGGTGTCCTCCCTTCTCATGGTGGCCCTTCTTGCCGTGCTCATGTTCGTGGTGACCATGGTGCTTGTGTCCCTTGTGGAAGCCGCCTCCCTTCTTGTGGCCGTGCTCTTCGTGATGTCCTCCGTGGTGCTCGTGGTGGCCGCCGTCATGGTGGTGGTCGTGGAAATGTTTTTCCTTCTTGAACTCATCATGTTTATGCACTCCGTGATGACCCTTAGTTGAGTGCCCCTTGTGGTAATGACCTTCTTCGTGATGTCCGTGACCCTTGTGACCCTTCTCACCATGGTGGTGTTCGTGGTGATGGCCATCATCGTGATGATGGTGCTTCTTGTGGCCGCCATGTTCGTCATGGTGTCCCTTGTGTCCTTCGTGGTGGTGGTGGCCCTTCTTGCCGTGCTCGTGGTGGTGATGTCCTTTGTATCCCTTGTGTCCTTTTTCGCCATGGTCGTGGTGATGATGAGCGTGGTGCTCGTGGCCACCACCCTTATCCCATTTACCACCATGGTGGCTAGCGGCTACTTCCAAGTCTGCATCGCGTTTCTCCCGAGCCGTTCTGCAGCTAACGTACGCTAGAGCCGCTAAGGCTATGCAGCACACCAGTAAAGACCTCATGTTTCCTGTGCTCCGATGTGATCCAAGCAGTTGACTGATGCCTGTATTTGCGACTGACAAGTTTTTATACTATTAGCCCGTCTTGTTGGTATTGTATGAAAATTGTGTAAAGCTCCAAGGTTGCAGCTATGTGGCGAAGCAGTAGAACGGGTGCATTGCGCATACCCGGTGTCTCAATGTGAAAATCGGAACTAAGTAGTAAACTTCCTAACTACTTACTTACTATATATTATAATGAAAGTAAGTAATTCCAAATTATTCAAATAGATATCTATTCGTGGCTTATAAATCATGATTTTAAAACTCAAAGGGATAGTCTACACTAGTGGCGGAGGCAAACTAGTCTTACGTGAATCCCGTCAATTATAAATTTTACTCACATACCTAATACAGCATTAAGTTGTGTTTAAGAAGTATCCTTTCATCATTGGTAAACGGCGATACGTCCTAGCTAGTCTACCATAACAAATTGCAATGTACTTGTAACGTATATCGTGCTCCTTAGTAAGTCCTTAATCACCTTATGCACATATATGTATCTATTAGAATTACCTAACGTATATTGAACAGAATCGTTTCTTTATCTGGAGTCCGCTTTCCTATCTTTCCAATAATGTTTTTCAACAAGTGCATAACTTTTAGATAGGTATCTAGGAATGAAATATATTACATACTTACTAAGTAAGGAGAATGTAGGATACCTACTATTATGAAAGAATGGCAATTCATGAAATTCTATTATAAGACTAAATTAGTAATTAATGATCAATCGAATACTGAAAATGCAAATAAATATTTGTTTTGACTTGAAGCATGTTGATTATTTGATATAATTCGGCAAAATAACATTAGGTACATTAATTCAACTTAAAAAAAACTTAAGCTATTGCTTAAATTTGTGCTTACCGTTACGATACAACATTAAATGAATTCAGCACACTGCGTATTGTACATTCTAAAGTTAACCACCAATTAACTTTACCGAGATGTGTAATTTAAACTTTGACTTCAAGAAAGAAGTTCAATAGCTTAGTACAAACCATTTTAAAGACAAGCCAGGAACCCTGCGGCTTCTTTTTTTCATTGTTTAGTCAAAACGTAAGTAAGTGTATACTCATATACAAACTCGAGTATAAATACAAATATATATTTGATAAATATTTTCGCAAGTTTTTAGCTAGCCGAAAATTGTGATTTAAATAAACTTTAGCGCTACATTAATGCGCGTTCAACGGATAACTCATTAATTTACAACATTAAGATGGGTTTGTATGAAGAATTGAGTGCACCTGTTAAAGTGCTCTGCATTAAATTAAACAATACTGTTACCAAGTCGTGATTAATTGGTGAGTAGATCTTAAAGAAAACCATGGAGTTTTAATATTGATATTTACTTTCTGATGAAGGGAAGGTTTATTAGTGTTAGTCCATAGAATCCGGAGGAATTAGTTATGAGTCATAAAAAACCAGATGATTTTTGCTTAATTTATTGATACAATCCTCAACAACAATTATTACATGAGCACTACATGATGCCATATGGTTAATAATTTTAATCTAAATACCTATTAAATTTAAACTAAATATATTTTAATTCGTAAAGTACTTTTATAATAATAAATCACAATATATACCAACTTTCAGTTGACAAAATTATTTAACTAAAGGAACATATCTAAATATCTTTCGTAGAAACGCGTAAGTGTTTCACACCCTACAGTTAAAATTTTATATTTTTTACCACAATTTTAGTCCTAATGATGGTATCACAATCACACATTTAGTGCTACGGCTTTTATAGATATTATATATTTATTCTGGTGTCACGAGAATATTCCTCTTGTTCTTACTTTAGATTTCAGTCCTTGTCATTTAGGAATATAACAATCTGCTGGTGTGTTCCTTGTGCATTCTAGCCGTACCACAAAAATATGTTTTGATCAACGAAATGGTTGCATTTACTTTTGTTTTAATTTGTAAGGTTTACAGAAAGATTTATTTTACCAAATTGTTTGATCTGAAAATGAATTCTAACAATGTGTTATGGAAGCACAAACTCAAAAACGTAAATAGTAAATATATATTATTTTCCGAAAGACCTTTGATTACATTTCAAGAAGATGAGTCTTTGAACGACTGGCATACCCGAGAGTAAAACTAAATATCACCACAGCATACACAAACATTTACCTAAAATTAGATTGAAAACGCTAATCGCCTAAAACTTTATTAATTTACTTTCAAACACACTCAAACCAAAGTTACCTAAACAAATCCTACTGTTATATACGTTTGGTGTAATTAATATTAAATTTAAATTATCAAGTGAAGCGATGTCAAATTGAAGTGAAAATCACCTATCTTATAATAATATTGATATCCAAAATACTTTACTTTATAGATAAAGTTTAGAACGTTATGATGCTTTATGACGTCAACATTGAAAGTGATATAATACGCATTTGATGAATATTGCCATTAATTCCCAATATAATAAATAGTTTACAGTAGACAGCCTCTTCATTATTCGCAATCACTCTATACTATATTTCAACCCATGCAATTATTTATACATAATATTTAAAAATAAAATATATTTGCATGATAACCAAAACTACGACGTACGACACTATTATTTCTTCAGAGAATAAGTTCAATACCACGATATAATAAAATACTATTTATTTCATAAGAATAAAGTCTTGAAAAAAACGTTTCAAGAGATCATTTATACATTATTAGCTGACATACTAAAATGTTAATCTATGTTTAAAATAACTATATCTTCATATGTAATGCACTCTTTAAGTATTAGTTATTAAATGTTTGACGAGCACTGTAGTTTTTTTTTTCTCTTAGAAGTCAAGGACTACTGATGTTGAATAAATACATAATTATAAAGATAATTATTATTCTAATTCCACGTGGCCACAGGCGAAAGTGCAGTGTAAAAGTTATTCTCAACATGTTTGTGTTAATTTATGTTCGACCCGCATGTAATACTTCTGCCTAATTGAGATGGAAGCCACGCTCGTTAGTGGCTGCGAGCAGCCTTTCCCGCAGAACTTCCTTGCACGAGTACTCGGGTAGTTTCAAGTAGTGAACGCATGTATTCACCGACGGGTACGATCCATCGCCGGCGTCAACCTAAAATATATGTTACTATAATTAGTATTTATTCTAAAAATAAACGGTCAAGAATATTATTGTCATTAAATTTCGAATTACCTTTCGCACTACAGTAAGTCTAGGGTGGAGGTTAGCGAGTCCACCAGGCGGGAGACTGCTGCAGCCAGTCGCGAATTGTAGGAACGCTTTGCGTTCACGCAGGGACATCTCCACGAGCACATCTACGAGGCGGAGGAAACCGGGACTGCAAGAAAAACATACCATTGTTCGTATTTTTTTTTAACTTTCGCGACTTGTACACATATTTTGGACAACAAACGAGACTTATTCGCGAATAAGTCCCGTTTGTCGTCTAAAATATTGTTAGTTTTGTTGTTGCAAGACATGGATGTTTAGAAGGTGTGTTGAGTGGTACCTGTCGCGCGTGTAGCCGAGCTTGGGCTCCGTGTACTGCAGCAGATGGTCGCGCGTCCAGACGGGGCCGCGCTCGCCGCACAGCAGCAGGCGCAGCTCGGCGGCGCAGAAGGCGCGCAGGCGGCGCGGCGGGAACACGGCGCCGAACCCGCGCCGGAACGCGCCCGCCTGCCGCCGCACGCCGCCGCGCGTCATCCACCGCGCGCTCGCCTCCGCGTACGCGCGCGCGTTATGCGGCCCCACCTGCACACATCACACTTAATTAACATTTCTTAATAAACCTAAACTCTACGCTATTTTATTCTACACTAAGAGATTTTAAGTGTTTTATTAACTAAACTTTATTTAAATAACGTTAAAAAGAGGTATTAATTTTAATCAGAAAACTATTAAATATTTTTTACAAAGAGGTTAGAAAATATGGAGGGGGTCATGAGCATACCTCGATGTTCTCGCCGTTGTCGGTGAGCGGCTGCACGGCGACGGCGGCGTCGGTGTGCGCGGCCACGTGCGTCATGGTGAGCGCGAGCTGCTCGAACGTGGCGCCCTCCACCGTCAGCGCCGCGATGCGCTGCGAACGCTCTTCGGCGTCCAGCGACTGGTCGCGCATCAGCAAGTCATAGCTCTCAGCCGCAGCCAACACGTTTTGCAGGAAACTAAATCACATAAAACATGATAAAAACCAGTACCAAACCAGAATATAATATTTAAATACAGCGTGTATATTTGAACGACGGACTTAATGAAGGAGGGTGGTCAGTATTCGATTCTCGTCACAAATATGTCAAAAAACTATGACCTTAATTTTTCATATAATTATCCGATAAAATACAGTATTTATGATCACAGAGCGCAAAATGCCTAATATCACGCGCCAAACACGTGCCTCTCCTGTCGCTAAGGCAGCGAGCGCGCAAGCCCCGCCCCTTTCCTTTGTGATGTCGCCCCCGCGCCCCCCGCGCCCCCGCGCCACCCGCTTTGCTGACCGAGTAACCGCCAGTCTATGCGCACGCGCCGCTGCTTTCGTATTGCGTAATCATTCCCGTTTACCAAATTCGCGTAAAGTGCATTTCCTAGTGTTAGGTACCTACCTAGTGTGTAGTGTAATAATGTCGTCGCAGTATTCTAATGAAGAATGTTGGAATATGGTTCGTGCTTACGCGCTATCAAATGATCGTGTGCGAGCTGCAGTCAATTTGTACAGAGAAATGTACCCCATGCATGAGGAACTTGGGGTTAACGACCACGAACCTAGAGTGAATATTTGTCTAATTTAAACAAAACATTTTATTCACTGACGAAGCCACATTCACAAGAATGGGGATTTTTGATGTGCATAACGAGCATTGGTCGAGCAACGAAAATCCCTACGTAACGCGACAGGACGCTTATCAACATCGCTTCAGTGTAAATGTGTGGGCAGATATTTTAAATAACAATTTAATAGGCCCTTATTTTATTGATGGACGATTTGACAGTGTATCATATTTAAACATTTTAAATAATGTAGTGAGTGAGATGCTGGAAGATGTGCCATTAAATATCTACCGGGACTTGTACTACCAACATGACGGAGCGCCGGCGCACTATCAGGTGTGCGTACGTGAGTACCTAACATTACATACATTTTGGTGACAAGTGGATAGGTCGTGGCGGGCCCGTGCCATGGCCCGCACGCTCGCCAGATCTCAATCCGTCAAATGAATCGTCGTAAATACTCAAATTATTAACCGTTGTAAATAGGTGTGATTCCATATTTAAATACGCCAAAAATACGATAGTGCGTCGCGTCTTATGAAATTTTACATTGCAGAATGTTTATAGTTTGATGTACCTAGATATTTTTGCCTGTCCTAAGCCAGATTTAAAGTATGGAGGGAAAATGCATTCATACCTACGTCGGCGTCGGTCATTGACCGCGCATATGTTCTGCGCTTATCGCAAGGTTGTTAAAACGTTGCGATGTTTTTAGGACTTTTTTGGAATGATTTTGTTCGTCATTAATCAGGGTTTTTTTATTGTTTATACGTTTATTGGTGAAGTCTATGCATAAACTATTGGTGGTTTGAATAAGTCCGTCGTTCAAATATACACGCTGTATAATGTGTTAAGGAAATATTCTCACCGATGTCTGATTGGATCAATCTCCTCCAGACAATCATTAGTCAATTCTTCACCGCACATGATACGCAGGAAGGGTTCCGATAGCGGCAAATCGACCAGTCGCCCGTCTTGCAGAACCTAGAACGAAGAAAATGAGTTAATAATCTTGTAACTAAGTATGTTGTAAATCTTCTTATCGTGAAACCCACCATGGTTTACAAACTGGTGTCAGACCACTAGGCTATCACTACTAATGTTGAATTACTTTAACTAACATACCTTAGCTAAGAATACTCCTAGGAACCAGAAATATTTGCAAACTTTATCACAGATGGGCGAGTCTTGAGGAAGTGGTGCCGGGAAAAGACCACCAGCTCGTGTCACGTAATATCCTGGAGGTTTTTCTGTAAATAAAATAATGAAAATTTATATTTATTTTGAATGACAAACTTTCTAAAAATATGATGAAGAAATTAAATATTGTCATTCTCAAGTTCAATATCATATTTTTAGTACATGTTCTATTAGTCTGAAGAATAAGAGTTTTTTTTTTTTTTTTAAAGAGCACTACTTTTTAAACTATAGTGTAATGGTTGTTTTAGTATGATGTACAGACCGTCGGGCAGCACGAGATGGTGCGGCGCGGAGTCGTGGTCGGCGGGCCCGAGCGCGTTGTCGTTGAGCCACATGCTGAGGTCGGCGCGCTGCAGCTCGGCCGCCACCAGCGCGTAGAACTCCAGCGTGGGGCCCAGCCCTGTGCCCTCCTCGCCCGCGAACTCCACCTCCAGGACCGACTTGCGGCCTGCGTGCACGCGCATCACCTAACACAACAACGTTTTGTGGTTAATTCACTTCACCAGACTGTTTAGATAATCATGTATATTACCGATATCCAAAGTGTTAATACATAATCTGCTGCTTGACGAGCAAAGAATGTTATACGTTTTTGCAATATATTTTAATGATAAGTTCGTATCTATGTATAGAAAAAGATTTAATTAAAATGCAACCAAACCTGCATGGCAGAGCGCAAAAGATCGGGTTGGCGCGGTATCCTAACGCGCTCATGACGCAAACGTCCCATACGGAACTCGGTCGCTTCCAGCTCAGCGCGACGCGGAGATACTGTGTTACCAGATCTAAAACAAACACCGTAAATATATTCATCATCCATCATTCATCAAAAATAGAAAGATTCTATGGGACATTTAGAATACACACAAAAAAAAGCAGTAGAACAAAATTTTATATATTATACCTTTGCCTGTCTAGAGCGCGGTCCCTTTGAGCTTGCAGCCAGACGATTGTGCGAGAAGTTCCAAAAGCCGTACAAGCGAAGAACATTTGACGAGTTTCCAGAGGGAATAGGAATGGACACCAGTCATTCAGCTGTTGACACCTAAAAGTGAGATCTATCGTCAGTCAATCATATCAGCACTTGACTAAAATATCGCGATCCTGTAGTAAGGTTTGAGGTATAGGTAGAGTTTCGTTAGGGTAAATACCAGAGTTGCCGTGGGCGCGGAGAATGCAAAAGCGAACCCCGTACCCCCGGCCATAGGCAAGATGAAGAGGATGCTCTAGTGGTTTTAGGCGGTAACAGTCCGACACACCCCCTCGTCAACCGCGTGACGAGGGACTGTCTATGACGATTTCCTCTAGGATACAAAAAAAGGGGTAGTTACCAGAGCGGCGTGGCGGCGGCGGCCAGCGTGAGCGGCTCCTGCAGCTGCTGGTGCAGCTTGTTGGTGAGCTTGGTGGACACGAAGGCGTCGGGCGGCAGCGAGGGCGCGGCCGCGCGCAGGCGCCGCAGCACGCGCACGCAGCACGTCGCCATCGCGCCCTCCGCGCCCTCCGCGCCCGCGATGCCGCGCTCTGCACGGAACATACACCGATTAACATTATCCGATACAATGTCGGGTTAAATATTGTAAAATACTGACGCATATTTCATACACTAACTTCCTCCAATATCGTATCGTCGTCCGATACCGATATTAGCCCGAATTACGTAAAATGTATTTACTCCTCTTGTACATTACACATGTAAACACCAAAAAGTCCAGAAAATCAGCATAACACGAATAAAACATTGTACTTATTCTTCTAAATAAGTACAATACAACTAAATAAATAAAACATTGTACTTATTCTTCTTGTTTATCCGTGTGGTGTCCGGATATAAAGAATAGCACCACCCCATATCCTCCACTGGGTGTCGCAAAAGGCGACTAATGGACCTTAAGACCCAGTGCACTGTACCAAGCACCTTGGGTCACCCGAATGGTGGCGGGTAAACCATCAACAAACGCATTCCCAAAGAGGGTTAGTGTCAGGCAGGCGGCCGACTATAAAACCATAGCCAAATCTTTAAGCAACATGTCTAGAAGACGTGTTGCGCCAACCCCATGTGAAATGGGATAAGGGCAGGAAGATGATGACTTATTCTTCTTGTTATTTGAACAGATTATGCGACATACATTTATCATCAACCTTACCTGGATCACATGGTTCATCATCTTCACTGTCGCTCGAAGAAGCGAATGTCTCCATGCCTTCGATTTCTTTGTAGGTTAACCTAAAATAAGACAAGATTTAGCTCTCACTTTTTCTTATTAATTTCTATTATCTCACCAATTAGTTAATAAACAATGCGACAAGGATTTCAAGACACATTTTGTTATTAGAACAGCACGAAGTACACAATAATTTACAACATTATTTTTTACTGTCTGTAGAGTTGCAGCTATTGTAATTGAAGGTGAATAGGAAATGTATCGCGGTAAGCAGGAGCATAGTGTGTAGTTACGTGTAGGTGAGGTCTCGGTGCGTGTCTGCGAGCGGCAGACGCGCGTTGAGCGCGAGCACGGCGCGGTAGAGCGTCCAGGCGGGCCGCTCCAGCGCCACGGACGCGCCCGCCGCCGACAGCACCAGGCGCAGCGCCGGCAGCCGCCCCGCCGCGCCCCCCGCGCCCCCCGCGCCCCCAGCCGCGCCCCCAGCCGCGCCCGCCGCGCCCCCGCTCGCCGCACCGCCGGCAGCTCCGGCTTGACCGCTCTCCGTGCTGCTGCTGTCTTCTCCGTCTGAAGACTCGTTCAGAGGGATCTCCAGATCTATTATTGCAAATAAAACAATCAATCCCCAGATTTGATTTAGTCGTAACCAACAAAAAATATAATATACCCATTTAAAAGATTTGGATGTTACATTCATTAAAGAATTAATCAATGCAATTACATACCGACAGTTTGGTTCAGATTCGTTCTTCCAGGGCGAGGATCAAAGGCAGGTATGAGAGCAGAGAACTGTCGTTTGAGCACAAAGTCGTCATCCCATGGCTTACGCTGGCGGCCACCCTGGCCGCTGCTGCCGCGGACTGCCTCTAGAGCCTCTTCCTCCATCAAAGACAGAAGATTGCGAGAGACCTGAGAGAAATATTAAATTAGCATTTATATCTCGATAATTTAATTCTAAAGTTTGTTAAACAAGCCAATTTCATAGAAAGCGTACTAGTAACAAATATCTTGTTAACTCTCAAAAGCAATACAAAAAAGGTGATAAATACTCAATCAAAAAGCAACAACTCTACATAAATTAAAACAGATAACGCATACCGAGTATCAGGTGTAAGAGGGTTCGTGCAAGGCTAGGTATACTACTGTGTGTGTACTCACTACCTCCTGGTAGGTGGGCTCGTTCTCCTTGTCGCTGTCGAGCGCGTCGTCGGCCTCGTCGTCGTCCTCCAGCTCGGTGAGCAGCGCGGGCGCGCGGCACGACTCCAGGAAGTCCTCCAGCGACACCTGCAGCCACTTTCAATATTTAGGTTTGTATTAAACTACAGTAATCACTACAATTTTGAACACACACAAATAATACATTCAGATAAATACTAGAAAGATAGAATAAAGGCCAAATATCCAAGAACGAGGAATAGTAAAATGACGTTCTTAGCTATCATGATGTCATTGTCATTTTCAAGTCGTATTTAGACGCATATAAAAAAATTAAGCTTCACTTTTCTAAATGTCGTTCTTGCATATGGCTGTTTTATTGCTATGGCATAATTTAAATTAAGGGCAACAAAATCAAGGGACAAAAGTATAACAATCAATCAAATACACAAGTTAAAATAGTTAAGAACAATAAAAAAAATATATATCAGTATTAACATTTACCTGTTCACTTTCACTTGATGTGGATGTAAGAGACAAAGTGAGAGCATTTTGTGCGTTAGGAACAAGCGAAGGATAACTCTGAGCTGCAGATAAGAGTCCACCAGGGAAATTGCTTGACAGGGCCAAGCGCACTAAGCTGTAAACAAAAAAAAACAGTTGATTGAAAAAATGCTGAGGAATTTGTAGAAAAAAATGTTTCAATATTCATCAGATAGATAAGCAAAAGAAATTAAATGTTCATATCGATTAATAAATAATTTAATTACTTAGTAAAACTAAAGTTTTTTAGCACTAACCTGGGGAAGAGACTAGTAGAGTGGTTGGTACGCGTGGCGCGCTGCGGGTTGGCGCCGCGGCCTGCGCCTGCGCCGCGACCCACGCCCAGAGACTCCAGCAGCCTGGCCGCACCCTGCACAAGCAATCGACATCATTTAAATAATTTGATCATGTTATCTACTTGTTGCAATGTTCAGTTAATTAAAAAATATTATTATTATTATTAGTATATAGGTACATACTCTATTTACCTGTTGCGTCAGATCTGGTTCGCTGGCGCTCATGGCGCCCGACCCGCCGGATTGGCTGTCCTTCTTGTGGTCACCGTATTGACCATCAGCGGCATCGTTGTCCTCACACTGAAATTGAAACTTTAAGTATCACTTACTTGTATCTGAGTTGGTATACGATGCATACAACAATCATAACAAAGCATATACGGCTACATAATAAAATTGATTAAATAAGGCCTCATCTAAGTTACGAGTTACGTACTAAACATGTAGCTTTAATTTTATGCTAACTAGTGAACTGATGCCAATGCCGGTAGTGTGGTTGTGGAACGCGTGCCTTAGTGGAGGCCTAAATGGTAAATTAAAAGCAATGTCCGCACGCAAATACAGTGCGTATAGTATCCGTGATACCTGTATGTGTAGGCGGTTGGCATTGTTCCGCAGAGTGTGTAGCAGGGAGGCGGGCAGAGCGAGCAGGTCGCTGGACAGCAGCGCGTTGGCACTGTTGCGCATAGCGTCGCCCTCGTTGTGCCGCGCCTCGCTCTCCTGTGCGCAACACCGCGCGTCACACACACTGCCGCACTAGCGCGTCCGGCACGCACACACACACACGCATCCATTCACACTCTTGACTCATCATACAACTAGTCCACAAGTGCCAAATCTTACGACTCCTAACATTGACCAACGAACGATTCCACATAATTTACCCTTTACGTGTACAAGCAAAGAGGCAACAGCACCGTCAACACAACTTACAGTTCGAAGCAATATAGGCGCAATTTATAAAGTACACTTGTACACTTTCCGGTAAACTGTACAAGTGGCCATTGGTTTATCATACATTTTATGTAAGGTTTGTGAAAATGTGTATTCCTTTGATAACTTAAATATAAATTGCACCTAGCTTTCCCTCTCAAAATAATTTAAAATAAATAACAGTCACTGAGACACAGACAGACCTTTACGCTAGAGTTATTGAGCAACAATATACTGACCTCTTGAGTATTTGTTTCAGGTACAGGTTCTTTAGCTGGATAAGGCTTAGTTATGTCTGTGATGCTGGTTGGTCCCAATTCCATGTTTGTGAATGAAGTGTTGCCCAAATCTGCCATGCAGTTATTGCTCTCTGCGCCTAGAGTCAACGATTCTACTATCGTTGCCAGATCTAGAACAAACAAAAAAAACAGTAAAATTAAATTAAATTAAATAACACTAACAAATGTATTAGTGGTAACATACCTGTGTTAATATGATGAGTCGAGTTATTAATTGCTGACAAATCTGTGGCGTGTGTGCGAGGGCGAGACATATTACTCGCCATTTCTTCGCTTGATATGTTATCCGCAGATGACGCTTGCTCCGTTGACGCCACCGACACCTGAATCAAAATAAATAATGTAACACACAATCAGAAACGAACTAAAATAAATGTAATCAACAAGTAAAAGTATGTTTTGGGATGTTGCTGATTAATTAAGTGTACCTGGTGATCAACGGCAGTAGCATCAGGCAGGCTCGGCGTGGAGTGGCTCTTACGGCCTTGCTTGGCCTCTCCGCACGCGGCCCCACCAGTAGCGCCGCCGCTCACTACTTTCAGATCAAATTTCCCTTCGGCTCCCATGCGATAGGAGTTGCGTCCTCCGTGATCCCACCTGGTAGGAAAGAAGCATTCAGAAAATTTGAATTAGCCTAGATATCAAAACCGATACACTAATAAAATAAAAATCAGGCATTTTTTTTTAATTTTGACAATTACCAGTCTCTTTAAGCATTATTATGGACGTCATACATACATATTGCTGTGATCAAAAAACTCGGTACACTGAGTAGGATAATGTCGGTGGTTACCTGACGTCGACCCAGCCGTTGTGCAGGTCGGAGGTGACGGTGCCGAGCGCGGGATGCGCGCCGTCCTGGTCGCGCCACTTCCAGTCGGGGCCGCGCACGACGCGCGCGCCCGCGCACACGCCGCGCGCCCCGCGCGACCAGCGCCGCGCGCGCGCCCCGCCCGCGCCCGCACACCCGCCTGACGCCGTCGTAGTACTCGTGCCACCATTAGGCCCGCCGCACTGCCGGGGCGCGTTCTCGCATACGCCTACCACCTAACGATATAAAGGTTCCTTAAGGGCCCCTTATTCGAAATTTACGTTTCTAGATCGAGTTTTTTTCAGAGAAATCACCATATTTATATTCTTAAAAAAATATATAGTACAGATACATGCTTTATCTAGTGACTTTTTTGGATAGAAACGAATTATTTAACATTTTGCTCGATAAAAAAAAATTCAGAAGTAAGGTCGATTTTAAAAGTATTTTTAGTTTTACAAGACTTGGACTGAACGTAATTTTATATAAATTTAACATTTCATTTACTAATCGGATTTGCCAGGGATATTATTGGATACAATTTTAATATGGCGCTTATTTTTTTTTTAATAAAATAAATACGTGTAAAAGTGCTCGCGCGCACCGCGCGCTCGGTGCCAGTGTCCGGCCGGACGCCATCGAGGTAGGACCTATGCAACTTTTGCTCGCGACCACAAATTTACGTAAGTGATTGAAATGGTAAATAAAAAAAAACAAAATTAAGAAAAGAAGGGTGTCTGAAGTGAAGATAATCCGAAAGTGTATTGCGTAAGTACTTATTCTATAAATACGTCACAATATGATTACTTCTATACACAGAGCAATGAGAAGTCAGTATGTTATGGGTTAGCTATCGGTTTCATACATTTAGTTTCGACACTCGGCGCGGGGTATGTCGAAACTAAATGTATTTATTTTTATTAAATGAAAAAAATGTATGAAACCGATAGCTTATAATTATCGGCACGGATCTCAATTTGAGATAGATGTTTATTATTTAGTTTGTTTGAAAAAAAAGTCTTTCAGTTTACGTAATATCAAAACGTATCATGATTCAAATGATTCAAATGATTCATGGTTACTAGTCCTAACCGTGTTAAATTAATGTCGGGGTGGTAGCGCCACGCTGTATAGTACTCACCAAATCTTCTACAACCATTCTTTAAATTCTATAGAATGATCATCGCTTTCCTTAGTCACACATTCATAACATATTAGTGTTGACAATCAATAGTTTAGTGGATAGCACATCAAGCTAAGTATATTATTATGTCTTTGTTGCAAACTACTACTTATTACTAGCACAATATATATATGAACTACTGATTTATTTATTTATACTGTGGCGTGCCCGCCCGCCGCCATAGGTCACCGGAGTTCAAATCGCGACGGCTCCTAGGCAACGCGGGCGCAAGCCGTTTCGGTGCGTTAAATGCCTAAACTTTCGGAATAAGGGGCCCTTAAAATGATAGCCTGAATATTCGTAATTTGACCTTTAAAACTGTTTTTTTTTTTTTTGATAAGGTCGGTAAATGAAAACAGAGTAAATGATAGTGTGACGTCTGATAGGGGAGAGTGGAAGAAAAAAACGTGTTGCGCCGACCCCAAGTAAAATGGTTGGAGGCAGGAAGATGATGAAGGTCGGTATGGTTTATAATCATGAAATGTTACATAAATAAACCATCTGTGAACTGCATACAATAAATCGTAAATGAGTGCGGTACCTTTCCATAGATCTCCAACCCGGAGAGGGAGAGGTAGTGGCTCTGCCCGCTGGCGTTCTTGCCGTTCTGCTGCACGCGCAGATAGCGGTAGGGCGCGTCGGCCCGCAGGCGCCACGTGGCCGTGCTGCCCGGCTCCTGCAGCGCCTGCTCGTCCGTGTGCGCCAGCAGGGTGCTCCACGTTATACCGTCCGTCGACATCTGCACAACGGACGTTATTATTTATTCAAATGTTCTTTTAACAGCTATACACTAAGTAGCTTATAGCTTAGTTTTTAAAATATATGTTATATGCAAATAAAACCCAAATATGAAGTATCGTTTAACTATAAAAATCAAAACAAAAAAGTAATATGATAAAATTCTCAAGATTGTTTCGATGGATGAAACTAGTGTAAAATCAAGGCGTTGCGATATTTCGATCACGCGATCTGTTTCATTGTTAATAGACTCGGTTACGCCATTATAACTTGCAAATACAACGACTCACTGACGAAATACTGGTCGGTAAGTAAGGAAAAGTTAAAGTATAGTCTTTTTTATTTGTTTTCAAATACACTTTCCAAGCAGAGAATACCCAAGTACATAGTCATCTTACTTACCTCAAAGGCAAAGAATAGCCGGGGATATAATGCGCACGTAGTATGCTCAAACTTTCAAATAACCTACATTTTCTGACATATTATTGTCCATCACACAGCGGTTCAAATTTTCTTAGGCCTTTCCCTGATATTACCCTTATAGTATAGTAATTAGGAATACCTCTATCAAAAAGTAAACAATAAAATACAGAATCTAACACAAAATAGTGTATACTGGCCCAATTATCGGGATATAGAGGAGCAGCGAGCGTGCGCGGCGGACCGCGCGGTCCGCGACGCGTCGCCGCGCGCAAGCCTGCGAGCTTGCACAGTCCCGCTGCATCCTTCGCAGCAAGTACATTCAGACTTTACTCAAAACCTCACTTCAGATCATGAGTTTCTTTTGCTAAATTCGTCTCATTCCATGCCTAGTTCTACTACTAGCTAAATTAGGGAGATGAAACTAAAAAAATACTACAAACCAATGCCTCTTCCGATGGTTGTAAATTTAATCACCATAAGTTTTTTGTTTGGCAATAAGCTATCTCCAGTCTACATGAAAATCTTAAAAATATCATTAAATAAAAAAATGTTCTCACTTACTTGGAATAACCAGTTTCTGAGAGCTGAACGTCCATACCCGCGAGCATGGCGTAAAGTATACGCGGAAGGCACAACTTGTAAGCCTAGATCTACCGCTATAAAAGCTCGTCTGTCATCGTTGGTGTGCACATTCAGTGGCTCCGGAGACCTTGATAGAGCATCTTCGGCTCGGCCATAAGGTAGTTGTCTACCATCTGAAGACCAAACGCTCACTAAGGAGTGAGCACCAGGATTCACCCATTCACAAGTTCCTCCATTGCTGCCAATAAAGTAAAGAATACCATTCTCGTCGAAATCGTGCTGAAAAAAGTAGAAAATATGTAAATCACGTGCTTTAAAAATTGTCTACAATTATGCAGTATGAACAAGTGTAAAACTTACATCATAATTGAACACGATAGGCGCCTCTGTTTTTATCTTCTGCACGAAATTGAAACTGGTTCGCTCCATGTCGTACCACTGCCTAGCGACCGACTTTGCAAGGAACCTCTCTAGTTGACGTACTGTAGTCAAAGCCTCAACTTTCAGGTTTCGGCCAGCGTTGTTACCGTTATTTGTAGTTGAGTCCTCAGTGGATTCATCACTTGCGCGTTCAACGCGTAACCTAAAACGAAACGTTTAATGGTAAACAGACAAATTAAAGGTACATATAAGAATATTGGTCAACACGCTGGCGCATCGTAAAAATATAGCGTGTTGCCTGTACATGAGATATCGCAGATAGTCTGCAGCACTCTTCCCTATAGTTACAGCTGATTTTCAGACGGATCTTTTTTAGTAACGGCCATGGAACGGGCATGGGCCACGGTGAATGGCACGTGAAGTGACCTGCTTCTGAGTGGCGCGACGCGTGCGTACGGTGTATGTTATACCTAATGCGCTTGGTGAGGTGGTGCAGCGTGCCGGCGGAGGGCGGCGGCGCGTCCCCGAGCGGCGCGTGCACGGGCAGGCGCTCCACGCTCTCCAGCACGGCCAGTACGGTGTGTGACGTACCTGATGCGCTTGGTGAGGTGGTGCAGCGTGCCGGCGGAGGGCGGCGGCGCGTCCCCGAGCGGCGCGTGCACGGGCAGGCGCTCCACGCTCTCCAGCACGGCCAGTACGGTGTGTGACGTACCTGATGCGCTTGGTGAGGTGGTGCAGCGTGCCGGCGGAGGGCGGCGGCGCGTCCCCGAGCGGCGCGTGCACGGGCAGGCGCTCCACGCTCTCCAGCACGGCCAGTACGGTGTGTGACGTACCTGATGCGCTTGGTGAGGTGGTGCAGCGTGCCGGCGGAGGGCGGCGGCGCGTCCCCGAGCGGCGCGTGCACGGGCAGGCGCTCCACGCTCTCCAGCACGGCCAGTACGGTGTGTGACGTACCTGATGCGCTTGGTGAGGTGGTGCAGCGTGCCGGCGGAGGGCGGCGGCGCGTCCCCGAGCGGCGCGTGCACGGGCAGGCGCTCCACGCTCTCCAGCACGGCCAGTACGGTGTGTGACGTACCTGATGCGCTTGGTGAGGTGGTGCAGCGTGCCGGCGGAGGGCGGCGGCGCGTCCCCGAGCGGCGCGTGCACGGGCAGGCGCTCCACGCTCTCCAGCACGGCCAGTACGGTGTGTGACGTACCTGATGCGCTTGGTGAGGTGGTGCAGCGTGCCGGCGGAGGGCGGCGGCGCGTCCCCGAGCGGCGCGTGCACGGGCAGGCGCTCCACGCTCTCCAGCACGGCCAGTACGGTGTGTGACGTACCTGATGCGCTTGGTGAGGTGGTGCAGCGTGCCGGCGGAGGGCGGCGGCGCGTCCCCGAGCGGCGCGTGCACGGGCAGGCGCTCCACGCTCTCCAGCACGGCCAGTACGGTGTGTGACGTACCTGATGCGCTTGGTGAGGTGGTGCAGCGTGCCGGCGGAGGGCGGCGGCGCGTCCCCGAGCGGCGCGTGCACGGGCAGGCGCTCCACGCTCTCCAGCACGGCCAGTACGGTGTGTGACGTACCTGATGCGCTTGGTGAGGTGGTGCAGCGTGCCGGCGGAGGGCGGCGGCGCGTCCCCGAGCGGCGCGTGCACGGGCAGGCGCTCCACGCTCTCCAGCACGGCCAGTACGGTGTGTGACGTACCTGATGCGCTTGGTGAGGTGGTGCAGCGTGCCGGCGGAGGGCGGCGGCGCGTCCCCGAGCGGCGCGTGCACGGGCAGGCGCTCCACGCTCTCCAGCACGGCCAGTACGGTGTGTGACGTACCTGATGCGCTTGGTGAGGTGGTGCAGCGTGCCGGCGGAGGGCGGCGGCGCGTCCCCGAGCGGCGCGTGCACGGGCAGGCGCTCCACGCTCTCCAGCACGGCCAGTACGGTGTGTGACGTACCTGATGCGCTTGGTGAGGTGGTGCAGCGTGCCGGCGGAGGGCGGCGGCGCGTCCCCGAGCGGCGCGTGCACGGGCAGGCGCTCCACGCTCTCCAGCACGGCCAGTACGGTGTGTGACGTACCTGATGCGCTTGGTGAGGTGGTGCAGCGTGCCGGCGGAGGGCGGCGGCGCGTCCCCGAGCGGCGCTTGCACGGGCAGGCGCTCCACGCTCTCCAGCACGGCCAGTACGGTGTGTGACGTACCTGATGCGCTTGGTGAGGTGGTGCAGCGTGCCGGCGGAGGGCGGCGGCGCGTCCCCGAGCGGCGCGTGCACGGGCAGGCGCTCCACGCTCTCCAGCACGGCCAGTACGGTGTGTGACGTACCTGATGCGCTTGGTGAGGTGGTGCAGCGTGCCGGCGGAGGGCGGCGGCGCGTCCCCGAGCGGCGCGTGCACGGGCAGGCGCTCCACGCTCTCCAGCACGGCCAGTACGGTGTGTGACGTACCTGATGCGCTTGGTGAGGTGGTGCAGCGTGCCGGCGGAGGGCGGCGGCGCGTCCCCGAGCGGCGCGTGCACGGGCAGGCGCTCCACGCTCTCCAGCACGGCCAGTACGGTGTGTGACGTACCTGATGCGCTTGGTGAGGTGGTGCAGCGTGCCGGCGGAGGGCGGCGGCGCGTCCCCGAGCGGCGCGTGCACGGGCAGGCGCTCCACGCTCTCCAGCACGGCCAGTACGGTGTGTGACGTACCTGATGCGCTTGGTGAGGTGGTGCAGCGTGCCGGCGGAGGGCGGCGGCGCGTCCCCGAGCGGCGCGTGCACGGGCAGGCGCTCCACGCTCTCCAGCACGGCCAGTACGGTGTGTGACGTACCTGATGCGCTTGGTGAGGTGGTGCAGCGTGCCGGCGGAGGGCGGCGGCGCGTCCCCGAGCGGCGCGTGCACGGGCAGGCGCTCCACGCTCTCCAGCACGGCCAGTACGGTGTGTGACGTACCTGATGCGCTTGGTGAGGTGGTGCAGCGTGCCGGCGGAGGGCGGCGGCGCGTCCCCGAGCGGCGCGTGCACGGGCAGGCGCTCCACGCTCTCCAGCACGGCCAGTACGGTGTGTGACGTACCTGATGCGCTTGGTGAGGTGGTGCAGCGTGCCGGCGGAGGGCGGCGGCGCGTCCCCGAGCGGCGCGTGCACGGGCAGGCGCTCCACGCTCTCCAGCACGGCCAGTACGGTGTGTGACGTACCTGATGCGCTTGGTGAGGTGGTGCAGCGTGCCGGCGGAGGGCGGCGGCGCGTCCCCGAGCGGCGCGTGCACGGGCAGGCGCTCCACGCTCTCCAGCACGGCCAGTACGGTGTGTGACGTACCTGATGCGCTTGGTGAGGTGGTGCAGCGTGCCGGCGGAGGGCGGCGGCGCGTCCCCGAGCGGCGCGTGCACGGGCAGGCGCTCCACGCTCTCCAGCACGGCCAGTACGGTGTGTGACGTACCTGATGCGCTTGGTGAGGTGGTGCAGCGTGCCGGCGGAGGGCGGCGGCGCGTCCCCGAGCGGCGCGTGCACGGGCAGGCGCTCCACGCTCTCCAGCACGGCCAGTACGGTGTGTGACGTACCTGATGCGCTTGGTGAGGTGGTGCAGCGTGCCGGCGGAGGGCGGCGGCGCGTCCCCGAGCGGCGCGTGCACGGGCAGGCGCTCCACGCTCTCCAGCACGGCCAGTACGGTGTGTGACGTACCTGATGCGCTTGGTGAGGTGGTGCAGCGTGCCGGCGGAGGGCGGCGGCGCGTCCCCGAGCGGCGCGTGCACGGGCAGGCGCTCCACGCTCTCCAGCACGGCCAGTACGGTGTGTGACGTACCTGATGCGCTTGGTGAGGTGGTGCAGCGTGCCGGCGGAGGGCGGCGGCGCGTCCCCGAGCGGCGCGTGCACGGGCAGGCGCTCCACGCTCTCCAGCACGGCCAGTACGGTGTGTGACGTACCTGATGCGCTTGGTGAGGTGGTGCAGCGTGCCGGCGGAGGGCGGCGGCGCGTCCCCGAGCGGCGCGTGCACGGGCAGGCGCTCCACGCTCTCCAGCACGGCCAGTACGGTGTGTGACGTACCTGATGCGCTTGGTGAGGTGGTGCAGCGTGCCGGCGGAGGGCGGCGGCGCGTCCCCGAGCGGCGCGTGCACGGGCAGGCGCTCCACGCTCTCCAGCACGGCCACCAGGCGCGCCGCCAGCACGCCGCCAGCGCCGCAGCCGCTGCGGGACACCCACGACCGAACTATGCGGGCGCGCTCGCCCGCCTGGCCTGGAGCATCTGAACACAAAACACGAAAATACAAAACACATTCTCTGAACGCTCGCTTCCTCTATCTGCCAGGTCGCAGGCTCTGCCGACGACTACGCGTACAAAGCCCGCACGTATAATCGATAGTAGGTAGGAAAACTCTTGGACATCCATCTCTTCAGGAGAAGAAATGTGTAGTTTCATAGTCTTACTGACCAAAACTAACGTCTTCCATGGTCGATCGGGTCATAGCAATACGATGCAATAATTCATCAAGCACCGACCACGGGTCACCTACGGTCAACAACCGTGTAAGGCGATAAGTCAGAACACCGTACGGCCTCGACTATCTCCTTAGTCTTCGAGAGATTTTGTAGCTTGCAGTGCCTTGGCACAGGTTCATTTCCCCAGAATTGGTATAGCGACCGTGAAGATGCGTTAACACCTTCGCGCCCACATCCAACTCGGGCAGTCCGAAAGGCTATAAGCTTGTCTTATAAGCGGCATCGCGCTACGAACCAAGCAGCACCGCCGGGTCTTAGCCCTTAGACAACACAGACGCACCTGTCGCGGTTCGTTGCTATCTATCGCGTATGGGCAATCTAAAAGGAACGGTGCGGTACATGGTAGTCATCGGTGTGGACTCATTCAAAACTGCAGCTGTTGTAAGCTAAAATTCTTGCAACTTATGGTAAAAAAATATAATTCTTCAATTTTAATTGTTTACTTACCATTAGCTTGCGGTGACAATACTTGCAGAAGCGAAGGTGCGAGACCGGATGACTGTAATTCGTAAGCAGACAGCAGTTCATCACCGCACAAGAGCTCCGTGAGTTGTTCCAGAGATTCGTTCAGTTCCCTTTGCCAATCATCTGTTGCAAACATTGAAAAAGTTAATAAGACTTCTCAACAGTGCAAATTATTCAAATCAATTATTGCTTGGAATTACACTGACCTGTAGGCTGAGTAGCCAGACGCTGCATGCGCGCCAGTAAGGCCCGCAGTCTCGCTACCGGTGGACGCGGTTGACGAGTGGCAGCGTTTGCCAAGTGTCGCGAGTATAGCGCACGAGCACGTTCGCATACCTAACAAAACAGAATCAAATTTTACACTAAAGAAGCCTAAAAATTGAATTAAAAGGTTAATAAAACCATACATACTTGAGCTTTAAGTGCTTCCGCCTTAGCAGCCAGTCTTGACCGGCTGACGTTGACAGCATTGTGGGGCGTCACCGTCCTTCGGTCAGTCCAACCGCTCGCTAGCTCCGGGCCTAAGTTATTTATTTAAATAAGCATTAAAAACACAACTTTTGTAACTTGAAATTTTTACATTTACAATTTTAAATATGATGTACATATAAATAAACCTACCTAAAAATGTTTCAGCTGTAAATGAATGTTTAGTGCCCCTGTTGGACTCGAAAATAAATCCTGGCAAATCTTCTCTGAGAATCGTAGTTTGCTGTTGTCCGTCAGTATTGTGAATTTGAAGTTCTTTTTCTCTGCACAAAATGAAACAATTGTTAGGGGATTTCATGTAAATGTGAATATGCGAAGTTGTAAAATAAATACGTAATGTTACATACTTTTTACAAGACAGAGCCCAGTTTCCAATGATTAATTTAGCTGTTCCGGGTTTCGATAAAATCGGTTGTGGAACCGTATTTTTCACTGAAGCACGTGCCCTTTGAAGTTTATCAATAAATTCACCACGATTTTCTGTAAAGGAATCGAAAATTAAGCTATCATCAACATACACAACATTACTAATAAAAATGAATATACCAGCCTATAAACATCCCACTGCTGGGCACAGGCGTCTTCCCATATAGGGTAGGTTTTAACATTGATCACCACGCTAGCTCACTGCGGATTGGTGATTTCAGGTTCCAATATTTGAAATCCAGGTTTCCTTACGATGTTTTCTTTCACCGTTTGTCTGTAGTTTCTTATAATGATTAAGAAAGTACATGTAACTTTGAAAAAGTCACATTGGCACTTGCCTGCGCTGAGGATCGAACTTGCACTTCATGCATACAAATCCATACACAGAACCGCAAGGCCACCTTTTACTACAAGACTACAAATATAGTACCGGTGTTGTCGGTCTGATGCTCGGGGCTGCCGCTGGAGTACATGGTGGCGAGCTTGCCGTCGAGCAGGAAGCGGAACCAGCCGTTGCTGCCGGTGCTGAGCTCGAGCGCGGCGGCGTCGCTCCACACGTACAGCGCGTCGCGGCCGCGGCACAGCGACCACTCCGCCCACGAGTAGCCCACGCCGCTCGACAGGCACGACGCGTCCTCGCTGCAGCCTGACAACAACATATTTCACTTCAACAATCTTATCTCTGCCTACCCCCAAGGGAAAGAGGCGTGACGTTTATGTATGTATGTAAGAATCTTATGGAATTAATTTTAAACTCTGGAACCAATTCAATACTCATTCCAGCAAAACTATCTAAAATTATATAATATAAAAAAGTAAAATAAAATAAGCCTTTATTGCTGTTAGTGTTAACTTACTTAACTAAACATAACATTAAATGATGAATGTAACAACAGAGGTAATAAAACTAAAACTAGATTAACGAAACATTCCCGGCATTCGGTTTATCTCTCCTGTTAACAGCTTGTCTTTCCTCTAAGGAAAATTACATATATGCTGTTTTAATACATTTAGACAACCAGTAAAAAGCATTACTTTCTAAACATGACCTAATGGAAAAGTAAGTAGTTAAGTTTACTGTGATAGTGTCTGTTATTATCAGTCTTACCAGAGATATTAGAATTTTCACTATCTGACGATAGGAATGCAGCTGGAGCCGCAGCCAGACCCTCGACCTTGCTGAACACGCCGAGCCGAGCGAACTGCTCCAAGTATATGTCAGACGCCTTCACCATCAGCTCTTCAGCTATGCCGAGCACGATAAGGTGGCCGTCATCGTCATCCTAAATTAGACAGATCGGTTAAAAAGCAATAGCAATCATATTGTTATTCGTAAAATGATTTAAATTTTTTATCTTAGATTAAACTTTATAATTAGTGTCTGACTAATTTCTTTATTAAATTTAGCTTTTATTATTTTGTCTTTTACGAACAATCAAAATTAAATGTAGTTTATTTTAAATACTAAATGGAATAAACATGACTTGCTTGAAATTATTTTTTTATTAATAAAATCTTAAGAACCGCCATTTCAATCAATATAAAATATGCATTAATATAATAAACAACTATTAACAGATTTATTTATACATAAAAAGGATAAAACACAAAATAAAATCAATCAAAGGGGTACATTAAAACACAGAAAATAAACACGAAAGGATTTTTTGATGCAAGTAAGTTTCGATGGTGTGATGTCTTTACAAAAATGTAGATGCATTTAAGAAATAAATGATATGAGAAGAACAAGAAATCAGAATTTTAATACCAACTGAACACATTATAATTAATTAGTGTTTTAATTCCGATGGTAATGTCTACTGTAATTCATTAATATGTTTAGCTATTCTAAGCCGAGCACAGTTGATGGCATCGTCAGACGGATTCACGCCACAACAGGGATAGTAAATGGTACACAAACAAATCCGTGCAACGGTGTCTCAAGCAATGATTAGGTTACGGCTCTAAAACGGATGATCAGTGCCGCAACATGTACGGTTTGCTTTTCAAAAAGAAAGTACTAGAGTACAAATAAATACTAAAGAATATAGCTTTAAGATTGAGTGGGTGGGTAATTATGTAAAATAGAGAATCAGTCATTTTAGAGCCGGGCTTTGTTGCGCGGGAGGAGCATCACACCATCGTAACGTTACCGCAGGCGGGCGGATATAGCGGCTGCGCAGCACCCGCGCCGGCCCGCGCCGCCACGCGCCCAGCTCGCCCTGGCACACACAACGGAAGCCCGCGTCATACGCCGTTGCTCCAGTTATACACCATGCCTAACTTATCTAAGCTTCTCACCGTATGAGCCACATACACACATTGGCTTTTTATTTCAGGCTACCGTTATAGAAATATAGGATACCAATAACATCCTAAATTACAGTAAAGATCAAATCGTAATTTGTAGTTTTGGTTCTCCTAGTCTGCCTAGCGGTCCTATCTTAGGCATTTCGTTAATTCATGCGTATAATATAAAAGTAATGTATGTTGGGAGGTAGCGTGTGTGTACTCACGGCGTTGTCGAGCACGGCGGCGACGAGCTGCGTGAGTAGCGCGGCGGCGTGCGGCTCGCGGCGCAGGGAGATGGCGCGCAGCAGGCGCGCGGGCGCGTAATGCACCATCTTGCGCACCAGCGACAGGCACGCGCGCCGCACGCCCGCGCCGCCCGCGCCCAGGTAGCGCGAGCAGAACACCGGCACCAGCCGTCTGGACACACAACAACGCTCTTACACAACACTCACCGATATCCACCATACCATACTAACAGGCTGGTTCAATTTTAATCATCAATTTATTCTTGGCATAGCAATGTCTCTGATAAAACTTACCATGACAAATTATTTTTTATTATGGAGACATAAAATTATGTAATTTATGATCATAATGCAACTCACTCAAGGTAAACTGCAGCCATTTCCTTGTCTCCAGTTTCAGGAAAATCATCGTCATTGGATGGAGAGGGAGAGTCGTGATTGCCTACTACCAGCCACTCGCCCGGACACTGCAGTATAGCCGCAACTTCCCTGTGCCCTACATGGACAAATCAATGAGTATTGTCTTCTTTTTACCGAATGACTAAACAAAGATAAAATACACCATATTATGAATCATAATGCAGCAGTAAAACCACACTACCTACCTTGATCATGTCGTTCCCTAGCTTTGTCGAGAGGTGTTTTACCATCCTCATCACGTAAATCTGCATTTGCACCGTAACGTAGTAGCACTTTGGCGATAGCGGGGCGACCGAAGCACGCCGCGTAATGCAGTGATGAACTGCGTTGACCACGATTTACGTCAGCACCTAAAGGAAATAGTACATTATATTGAGTATTAAGTATTTAATGAATACTATTTCGATATTGAGACGGTATGAGTCCAACTCTCGAAAAGGATATTTAGTTACTTTCGAAAAGGAATTTTATTTGAGTAATATGAAACATTAAAAACGAACCTATTGAACAACACAAGGACACCATCCTATGGGATGAATCCTTTACAATACTATTCATCATTTTTTTTTATGTACCTTTTTCACAAAGAAACTCGACCATTTCCCTGGTGCCGAACGCCGACGCCCAGTTGAGCAGCGTCTGCCCGACGTCATCAGTGAAGTTGACGTCGACGGCGCCGCTGGAGACGGCGGCGAGCAGCGCGTCGGTGTCCTTGCCGCGGATGCAGTCGATGAGCTGGCGGTGAGACTTGTCGCCGCGCGCGCCGCTGCCGCTGGCCGACGAGCCCTCGCCGCTCGCGCCGCCAGAACCGCTCGACCCAGATGTGGAGCTGCCATTACGAGTCGATCCGCTACAACAGTGCACACGTCTTATATAAGCTGTTTACTATTATTAAAATCAACTCACCAACACAACACTAATAATATCAAGGTCTTTAGTGTTTTACAATAAAAACTTACTTCTGTATAGCATGTCGTCCCTCGCATAGAAGAACAAGCAGCAAGTCTACCAGCCGCATGCACTCAAGACACCAGCGCTCGTCGGCTTGCACCGCGGCTTCAACGGCAGAACACAATTCCAAACGCACGAGATCCTACAAAAAACAATATTGCTAACTCTAACAAACCCATTAATTTGTCTTAAGCTGTCATTGTTGTTGCAACACTTACATGAGTAATTTGTGCAGATCCTCGGCACAGTGTAGAGAGCAAACTAACAGTAGTCGAGACAGCTGGAGCTGAACATTTATCATCCCCGCTTTCAGCACTTCCTAGACGTCGGACGAGTTCCTCGATCAGACCTAGTTCAAAATAAAAACATAATCAAAACTCTACTAAACCTCACTAAGTAACTTTCCTTAAAAGTATTACATTGCGAGAGAATCTAATAAACAATTCTAAATATCATTCGAAATTACCATGTTCGGCGAGAGGAGCAGGGTCGGCATGCGCACGAGCAAATCTGTCGGCGAGCGATGCGAAACATCTGAGTGCGGCGTCAGCCACTCGCGCGTCATTATGGCGCAGTAAAGCCGATAATGACGAAACTGCGTCACCCACACGAGCGTCTCCCGGTTCCATTTTGCCACATACCCTAGGGTAAACATATTTAGGTATTAGTCACCCATCCACTTTTATCATTAGAAAAGATAACTTTTATTATCCATACGAAAATACGCGATTTTCCAATACAATTATATTTCGATTTTCTAGTAAAACTGAACCTACCTAGACACAACTGCCATGGCTGAGTGCAGAGTGTCCTTATGCACAGATGTACCATGGTGAGTGATAAAATGTAACACTGCTGGTAGGCCACCACCTTCCCATACAGCACCTGCCTCCCTGGTGCACACCAATTCCAGTACCTACAAGCGAAACAACACTGTACTGTATTCTGCTAAAGTATTTAAAAAATACTGACAAAGGAACACCAGAGTCTGTAAGATTTAAAAACAATTAAACTTACTTTGATGCACTGTTCAGCAAGATCCTTGCTAGTACGGTTATTAGGATCAACTGTGAGCAATCTGCTGCAAATAGCCTTTACTGCACCTTCAATAGCTACAATTCGCCTAGTACATTCAGCTGAAAATATAATAAAGAATGAAATATTCTAAGTTTATTAGTAATAGATTCTTTTTCAGCCACTTCAATATACATTACAAAATTTAAATATGTTTAAAATTTGGTTACGCAAGATGAAATTCATATTTTAAATTTTAATTATGCAAACAGCACTTCTGTTAGCTTTTTGATTGTGCAAAAACTAGAATTTACATAATAATTATTGCTGTGTATAAAGTATAAAAATCTAATAAGACTATACTATTAAACCTAATTACATTCTTATTGTTATGTTCATCATCATAATATTGAAGAACTAGCCACTTGAAGATTATCATATTATGTAAAGTACTTTTAAACTAATATGTTTAGTGCTGTTTCATACAACTTACCAGAAACATCCAAATAGTAAGTTATAGCCCTAGCTGTAACCTCCAGAACATTGTCTGGTGCACATTCATCAAGGAATATTTTGCACAATGCTGGCAGAAATGTTCTTGGAGGGCAACTGAAATAAAATAACATGCATACAATTACTGTATTGAAAAACAGAATTTTATATAACCTTATTGTTCATTATGTTTGTTTTTACATTCTGTCATACCATATACGTAAAGAGCCTTGTGGTTGTAATGTCATACAGTCATGCAACTAAAGTGACAACTGAACAACATTTAATAGAGACCAAAGTTAAACAGTAACATTTACATAATTAATGTGATCTCCGTTAATTATTATTTATTTATTGAAAACAAACCAGTAATTTAGAGAACACAAAAATTCCATAGATACAAGATGTTTAAATCATCCACCTACAAAAGGATAAAAACATGGAAAACATGACATTACTATCACTAAATAAAAATGCTTTCATCATTTTAACAAAGATTTTGCAATAACATTTTAGTACATGTTGTTTTCTGTCAGTCATCATTACTGATTGCAGCATTGTAAATTACCATATCAGTTTAATAGGATTTATCTATAACTATAAATACATAATTTAAAAGTAAACTAGACATCAATACAGTTCTATTGACTTTTACTTAAGTACACTAACTGCATTTGATAAGCGCAAGTCTATACATGGTAATTAAATTGTAACTCATTATTTCCTGGGTGTATATTTTCATGGAGAAATTATTATTCCTAGTAAAATCAATTACCTTTCAAAGCATCTGTCAACATTATCAGACATAAGCAGTAACATGCATAGTTGTTCAAGAGCAATGAGTTGCATGTCACGCTCATCACCCTGCCCGGTCAGCAGCCATTCTAACAGGGTCTCTGGATCCACTTCCGCCATCTAAATGATAATAATAGAAAGGAGTTAAGTACCTACTACAAAACAATTCTGACAGTAGTACAGAATCATATAATTATTGCTTTACATTAATGTTGAATAAATACCTTGCTGATTTAGTGGCCCAGGTCACCTGAAACAATTACAGTATTTTTTTGTAACCATGTATCCTTTACAAAATTCAGAGCAATTCAAAGTTTAGTAAAATAATGCCTAAAAAACACATTGCATTTTGACAATATATTAGTTTTACTTATGGAATGTCATGAATTATTGTAAAAGATTAAAACAATTTCGTCAAAAAATATTAACGTTTTTATTCAGATGTCCTTACCAAATAAATATCTGGAGCATCATATCACTAAAACTAGGTAAACTTCCTATCTCTCTGACAATGGCCCATTAACATACTAAAGATAGGACGATGAATACGAAGGCAATGCGAAACTAGTTCAATGAACCTCTTGGCTCCTTAACATCCTTCAACAAACTAATCATCATCACGTAAAATCAAATTTTCAAGAAGTAAAGAAGCTTTAAGTACAAAATATTTAAGCCATAGATTTTAATAGTTATTTTATGTAGGTTACGGAATATTACGACTATGAGAATAATGTATAGAATGGCCTTTCTCTTTCGTAATAATCACTTATACGATCATCGACATGTTTACAATAATAATAGAATCGATCGATGAAGTGCACTGTGAATTGCGATATAAAAACATAAACACTTAAAATAAGCATAAATAAATAAAGTTTTAGGACAAGAGTGAAGGTGACAATGTATTTCTTACCACTTGCAATCAGTTGACACTAATCATCGATGTCAAATAAAATGCACTTTTAAGTATTTTACAGAAATCTAAAGTTTTTATGAAAGAATTAACACCAGCTGATATTACAACGCAATTTATTCGCACAAGATTTTCTACAAAAATCTCTTGACACCAGAATCATCAGTCGCCATTTCCACAGATACACACATAAACTTTTTTTTAATATTTTAGTCTAGCAACCTTAACTTCAGTACCATAAACAATATTACAGCGCAAATTAACATTACATGTTCGTTTTATTTATTTCTCAAAAGTCACATCTATTCGTCGCTCTACTTAACAATTTGGACAATAATTAGAAAAATGTGATGAACTACGCGTATTTTAAAGCACTGTGTTAAGACTACTTACACTATTAATATGTGTATGTTATCTATTATAAATTATATGTTAAAAATACAATGAATGAAGAATAAAACAATTCTGTAATCTTATAGGTAGAAAACGGTGAAATCAACGTTTACGTTTACTATATAGTGAGTTATTTAATTAAAGATGCCCAGAATTGTTTTTTACCTGTCGTTGCTAGGTTACCAAACTAAGTTTAATGGTCGATGAATCAAAATAATATTTTTAAATACATATAAGCTTAATGATAAGTTATAAATGAAGTTGCATTTAATACGAATTAATATTGCAAAGAAAGCTGCATAGGTGATTTAAAAAAAAAAATATTTATTTAAAAAGCAGTCGAATACGTACATAACCAGGTAAAGACGACGCAATAATAACGACGAGACGATGCTTTCAATACCAGAAATCGCCTCACAGTTAATTGAAAAAGCACAAAATGAAGACAATGATAATAGCTCTAGAACTATTTTCATAGTAGGAAGCAAATCTGTAGTAAGTAATAATATCAGTAGATACTTAGCTGACATAATTTTTCAACATTAAATTCAGTTCAAAATTTGGTTTTTAATGATCAACAACTCATGATTTTTTTCTATTTGGGACTCGCTTCCAACTTCCTTCATAATTTCATGCGTATGTATGTATAGGATGTTTAGTAATAACGTGAAGCTATCTTTCCACTTACTAAGTAGCAAAGACTTGTAAAGGAAAAAACTAAAAATAATTATCTTGCGGATATATGTATGGATTTCTATGCACAAGGTGAAGGTTCGATTCCAACGCAGGCGGATTCTACATATTACCTGTATACATAGATATATATTTAGGTATATATGACTATTTCAGTGTTAATGGTTGGTCTTAAATATAATAGCACGAAAGAAACTAATTAAAATTAAAATTTGCCTTCCAGGGAAAATCTACACTGCTATATTCTTTTCTGGAAAAGAATGACCCTCCTCGTGAAACTCTAGTGGTAGAATACTCGTTTGGAAGAAAATCTAAACAAAAACAAGGTATTGATAAAATCTTGTGTCATATTTGGGAATACGGTGGAAAATTGGAGACATTGAATAATATTTTGTTGTCCACACCGATTCGAGGGAAATATTATTTCTGCGTCATGGTGGACTTGTGTAAAATAAAATGTATCTGGGAAACTTTAGAAACATGTATTGGTGCCATGAACGATATCTATTCGACATCAGAAAACCAACCTGAATTGATTATAATTGGCGGAAAATATGACATTTTTAAAAACTATGGTAAGCTTGTACCGTCTTTATTTCACTGCGTAATTGAAGGCAATTTACACAAAAAATGTACCTATTTTTTAAACCCTTAAAGTAAATCTTTTTCAGATAGCGAAATAAAGAAATTAATCTGTACAACTCTAAGGAGCTTAGCACTACTTTATAATGCGCATATGATATTTTATTCATCTAAAGAACCGCAACTTCTGAGACGTGCGAAAGACATGTTGCACAATATAGGCTTTGGCAATTCTGTTCCGGTCAAAGAAAAGAATACAAGCTACACGAAGCCATTGTTTATTCCAAAAGGCTCTGATACTTGGGAAAGTATTGGAGTCTCACCTTCTACACTAGAGCAAGTGAGTTTAAATTATGAGCAAATAATTAAAATTTGAGTAGTCTTATAGACCATTTGTTATTTCTGGGTTTATAATTACCAACATAGATATTTATTCTTTAATACTTACTTAACCACCTTTAAAACGCTTCTCGTAATAAAAAATGGTTATCTTATGTTGACCGTTAAAAATAATTGCATTTTCAGGTCAAAATTCGTCATAACACTCGAATACCACCTGCTCCAGTTACAAGTGAAGCAAATTCCTCTACATTAGCGCAGCTCCACGTCCATCCGGAACCTAACCTTGATTCGCTTTTATCCCTCAAGTACGCTGAACTACGCAATATGGAATCACTGGATATACCAGTAGATTACTTACTAGCAATAAGCAAATAAAATGTCCTTCGTTAACATGATTAGTTTCTTTTTTTACACCCATAATTTAACTATAGTGACTAAACATTGTAGGATTTATTAAGACTATCTAAAACTTTTGCAATCCACGCGCCAAATCTAGGTTCCTACTAGAGGTAATAAAATAAAAATGCTACGGTTTATATAGTTTGCATTTATACATATTAGGTCGTTTAAAACGAATAGGTAATTAGGTTGCATTACTTTTTCTCGCTCGTAATCTTGCATCCAACGCCTGTAGAGCATGTTGTGAAGCTTCATTCTTCGAGTCTATTGCAAGACTTACTTGCAGGCACCTATAAGCTAAGGTCACATCGCCCGTAGACTGCAATTAATTAATTAATATAATTAAACCAAGTTACCGCCTGGTCAATCGTTACACAATTGTTTGTATGGAAGACTTACCAACGCAACGTGGGCAAGATTAAACCAAATATTTGAACGTATTTCAGGGTCGGCAGAAAAATAAAGAGCTTGTCGAAAACAGGGTAAAGTCAAATCCCACTGATTACAATACAAACAGCATAGTCCTAAATTGTTATATATTTCCGGACCCACAGGATTTGTAGCCAATAATCTCCTACAAATATAAAAGCAAAAGTAAGTTATAAAACTTAACATACATTTAACAATTATTTGCTGCTGAGATTTTACTTACCTATAATATCGCAAAGCAATTTCTGGTTGATCGTTATAAAAATTAAACATAGCGATATTGGCTATAGCTTCCATGTTTGAAGGGTCCTCCAATGCCACCATACGGTATTCTTTCACAGCTAACGCAGCGTTGCCCATTTGATCATTAATTCTTGCTTGTTCTATCAAAAGTGGCGTATATTCATGAAACACGGATAACCCTTGCTTACAAACTTCGAGTGCTGAAATCGGTTGATTAAGTCCTACGTACATTGCAATCAGACGCAGATAAATAGAAATGTGTTTATTTTGTTTGAGTGCTTGACGTAGGCAGTCTTCGGTATGCCTGTGCATTCCCAGTGCAGAATAGCAACGAGCTAATGAGAAATTCCACCACCAGTCTGAGGTGTCATCGGATTTTTGAGCCTGGAATGCCACTTCCATAGCCTGTTAAATAAAATCATTATTACCGCTTATAAATAATATATTTACAAAGGTCAGGATAAGAAAATATTTCCACAAAAAATAATTACCTTTCTAACATCACCTTCCACATAGTAAACATACTCAAATAGTGTTTTTGATGCTGGAGTAAATAGTTTGTCGTCTTTAGATAAAAATCTTAAAGATAGTGGTGCTCCAGGAGTAAACGGTGCTCCTCCAGCGAGTGCTGTTGCAGCTCGGGACATGCGGGAAGCTGTGTGGAGAGCGGTCCTCAGGCTACGTGCTCCAGCAGTATTTGTGCCAGCTCGTGAACGAACCGTTGCTGTGGCTCGTTTCTTTATTAAAAATACAAGTTTTTAACATTTAATTTGTTAAGGTATATTGCTCTGCAGAACACGTAAATAATTAAATAGTTTTTACCTGATATGACGACTCAAGATTCCGAGCTGTTTTGGTATCCCTTTGGAATGAAGTTCCAGGCCTTGGTGTCTTAGCCACTGCCGTAGAAACCAATTCATCCTGTTGCGGATAATATTCGACTTCTTCGTAACCATTTCCGACTATTTTTGAATGTATTGTCATAGCTCTCATTCTAATGAATTCGATCATCCGATCATCTTTTTCTTGTAAAGCTACTTCACATAGTTTAAGGCATTTTTCCAATTGTTTAGTTTTGTACAGATTTAATATTTGATATTCAATATCCATCTCATATACTTAGTCACGGGGCTCTTATGTTTTTATTAAACCAATATTAATTGCCTAGCAACCAGTCCTATCAACAAAGTTCGGAACTACATACGCGGCTCGAGTCTGTATATACTTACCTACTTACTTATTAATCGTTGTTTATGTCCGGAAATTATTTTCAACACGATACAAATCCTGTGAACAAGACTTAATAAAATGCATAAAAGGGGCGCGTTTAACGTCGTCGCCTAAAGTAATTATTTCAGTCCGTTTACTTTTTGCTTCGTATCATAACGCTACAAAATTCTACGTCAGTAAAGTTTATGAACTGTAAATGTTTCCCGACTTGGAAAAGATTCAGAAATGCTCAACGTTTTCATAATTTAATTTAGGTACTCGATAAAATATTGATTAACTATAGCGGGAAGACGTAGCTTCAAAAGTTTTAGGGCTTGTAGGTAGCTGGTTTGGATACCTTAATATAAACCTGGCCAGTACCAATGTAACTGTCGCTTTAAATCTTCTAAGATATCCCTGATAAACGGTACAGGAGAAAAAAATATTTAGAGGTAAACAGGATGCCAGGTTTTCAAGGCTAACAGCTATTTATATACCATGCAATAGAAACTTTAGATATAATTTCACATCTTTACTTTTTCTCTCAACAATTTTGATTTCCTGTCGTCTCACTTGACGATCCCTGTTTCTTGCTTTTCCAATATAAGAGCAGGATCGCGTTGCTAGATTCATTCACAACCCGGTGCTTGAATAAATCGGTTCAAAATGCTTTTAAGTAGTTTAATTTTACTTATATCTCTTAGTAACGTTCTCACTGCAGAGTCATGGAGGAAACCGGGGTGCCATCGAATTGGTTTGCTACTTAGTTTTTCTATTTTTTTTATTGTGTTTTATGAAGTAGTGCAGTAGGTCTCTGTGAGCAGACGAAAACCTATAAACCTTTCTTAAATTCACAGGTCATACGAGAAATATCAGTATACCCGACTGCGTAGAGTTTAAAATTACAACGAATGCTTGTCGCGGTTTCTGCGAGTCTTGGTCACTACCAAGCATTATGTTGGGGTTCAAACGACATCCCGTCACTTCACTGGGCCAGTGCTGCAACATAATGGAATCTGAAGACGTACGTGATTGTGTCATGTTGATAGTATAAATATGTCGACTCCCGATATCCGTTTACTTACTGTGTTTCATTAAAAGTCTGATAGAATGACAATGATACAGCTCCGTAACTTTACCTACTGTTACCCCTGATGATTATTCGTTTTCTACTTAATTATAACGATAACGCTACCACGTTTTGAAGATCTTATATGTGTAACATTCAAAAGAACGATCCAGATACAGAGATGAATGAGAATGCTTGAACATAATTATTATATTTGATTACAGGTGCCCGTCAAGGTGCTGTGCTTAGATGGAGAAAGAAACCTGATATTTAAGTCGGCGGTTTCGTGTGCCTGCTATCATTGTCAAAAGGAATAAATTGAACTAGGTTTAATACAATATGTTAAGATATCTGTATAGTGAATATTAAATGTTGAATTACTTACTAAATTAAATGTGTAAAAGTCAACAATGTAACTTGCAGCATTCTCTGTTATACTTTTAACAATAAGTGCAATTATACATATCGAATATCACCAAATGTTTTTATTTTATTAATCTAATTATTTACGGATCCTTTATTTGCTGCTTCGTGCAGTTTAATTACGTACCAAAAAAAATGTTTACAGAGAGCTTGACTATTACTATCAAGAATGAAAAAAATATTTATACTATATCACTACATAGTATAAAACAAAGTCGCTTTTTCTGTCATGTTGTTGTATGTCCCTATGAACGCTCAAATCTTTAAAACTACGCAACGGATTTTGATGCGGTTTTTTTTAATAGATAGAGTAACTCATGAGGAAGGTTTTTATGTATAATATCATCCATTAAATAGTGGACAAATACTGTTATTTTTGAGGTTTCTAATGTGATGTCGCAAATAATTACATTTTTTCCGCTTACATTGCAAACGCAGGCTGAATCCTACGAGATTTATCAAAATAATGTACTAAGTATTGTACACAATGAAAAGGTCTACAGAAAACTCCGCGATGGTATATGTCTATCTCTTATGGATATCCCACAATAACATTTTTTTGTCATTTACTTTTTACGACAAATAATGACTAATATTCGAAGCGATTTTAACCAATACAGCATTAATCCTTATCCAATTAAATACCTTAAATACATTGTTGATTTAATATAGATCTATTTGGCCTTTTACAGTATCTGATTTAAATGAATATTTTTGAAGATGTACAGATTTAAAAATTGCGGAACGTAGCGTTTACGGCGACGCGGCGCGGCGGCAGCGTGCCTATAAATAGCGCGTCGGAGGTAAATGTAAAAAACATGTAAAAAAAAAGTAAATGTAAAAAAAAGTAAAAATGTTAAAAAAAGTAAAAATGTTAAAAAATTGTAAAAATGTAAAAAAAAAGGAAAAATGTAAAAAAAAGTGAAAATATTGTGTATAAAAGATATTCCAAAGATAAAGAAAGGGGAATTGTTTTAAGTACTCCAAAAACGCGTGCGGGCTACGGGCAGTAAATGAATAAATCAAATCTACTGGATTGATTTTAACCTTTTTTTTTAGTGAGTTACATATTTTAAACCCGTGCAAAGCCGGAGCGGGCCGCTATGTTTTTTTATAAACAACGTTCACAGTTTTTCTGTAGCGTATTTAGGATTGATTTTAACCTTTTTTTTTAGTGAGTTACATATTTTAAACCCGTGCAAAGCCGGAGCGGGCCGCTATGTTTTTTTATAAACAACGTTCACAGTTTTTCTGTAGCGTATTTAGTATATCAGCATTGCACCCGTGCGAAGCCGGGGCGGGTCGCTAGTACTTGTAATAATTTTGTACTTGTAATGTTGGTTTGAAAACCTCTAGACCAACAAGAAAATTACGTACCCACCTAAATATATGTAAAACTTCCACAAGTAAGAGTTTTTAAATTTATATTGCCCTTAAAAGAGTCGGAGAAAACAACACAAAGTTTTATACGAAAACATACATTCTACCTACTTTCCCATTGTCGCAAAAACAATGTGAAAATTTAATTTAATTTACATCATATGTCCCTCTGAATAAACTTTATACGACCCGGATAAATACCAGATCTAAAAAGTTAGTATGGTCTGCTGTAATGAATGTAAATTTTGGGATCTTAACTCACTTAAGTGTGTTAAAATTTGTGTATGACCAGTCTGGATATTTTTAGTGTCGTATTGGAAGAGCCGTCATAGTTAACCAGTGAATTAATCAAATTAGTAAATATCAACAACCAATGACGTACAGATATATGTGATCATTAACTGCTACTAATGCCAACACGGCAATTTTCAAATAAGACTAAGGAACTGCTTTTTACCAGACTAACTTTACATAATATTAGACTAAAACTGTGTCAAGAGGCGTTACAGGGAATGTCACAAATAATGAAAGTCTTCCAATCGAAGCAGAAGTATTTACAGCTGTTTTGACCAATACTTTGACTTTAGTCAGCAGAACGAGAAGCGAATTATTTATCCTTAGAAAGTTGAAAAGTTTGGCAACCCTGGTAAGTGGATTAGCTGTCTGCTGTCAATGTCACAATCTCATATCGTGTCATGTCTGTCACTTTTTATTTACCATGTCATGAGCTTCTCGGGTGGATTTACGAAATTTTATATATCTACGTTACTTACCTTGAAAATATAATTAATTGTTCCAGTTTTTTTGAACAAAGATGGTATGGAGGACAACTCAACATCTTGTAAAAAGCCTACATGGCAAAACTGTGTTCACTGTCCTAGACTACTTTTCACTTCTGCCACGGAATTTGAAAGGTTAAATACATACTTATTACTATATAATTAAGGATAAACTTGAAGAAAACTAGTTTTGTATGAAGGTCAAAACCCTCTTTCGATTTTCTTTTCAATATAATCCCTTTTTTCAGGCATGTTCAAGAGAAGCACAGCATTAAAGAAGGCTCCATCATACTCTGTCAATATGGCCAAAACGGAATGTGTTCAGCTTTGCAGTTCGGTGATTTGCGGAAAGCAGGCTTTAAGTATCATGTAAGAGAATATCACTTGTATACAAAAGATTTGAATGATGCCTGGACGTTCTACTCTTCCTCACAAAACCTTCCAGCAGTATTAAATGACCCCAACAGAGGTAAACAAAGCAATTTCTTTACAAAGACATGGGGTGACAGTTTTATTGATAAGGTTGATATCTACCCTAGTCCATATTTACCTGAAATCACTTTAGCACATTTTGAATCATATTGTAAAAGAGTTGCAAAGAAATATCGCCGTCATTGTAGACTCAAAGAAACTATTCCAGTCAAAAACAAAACACCTGTGGTTGAAAATGTATGTGAAGTCCCTAGTATATTTTATGAACAATCATTGCCATTGAATGACCCAGAGGTATTTAGCAAAGTTTTTCCTAGTCTATGTAATTCTGAAGAACCTAGTACGGCTATAAGATCTCTCCAAGAAGTATTGAGTACATACCTAGATGTTATAGAGATGAAAATTTCAAAACAAGTAGCCCAAAAATCTGATGCTTTTTTCCATGCAATGTTGTCACATGACACAATAATGGAGCAAATGGCAAGGGCAGTAAACACAGTTAGAAAAACTAGAAAAAATATTACAGATGTAAAAGGTAATTTGACTGAATGTCCTCTGAAACTAGCAAGCTTGACAAGGATTAACCATAACCTTATGAATGTTCATGAACTGTTAAAACTAATGGGTACAGTGCAACAAACTCAACCAATGATACAGCTTCTTTTAAGCACATCTGATTATGTAGCAGCCTTAGACTTGATCAGTTCTACTCAAAAAGTATTATCTACGCGGTTATCGGGAGTTCAAGCATTTCGCCACCTATCTCCACAATTAGCTGAAATGAAACGACTCATACACAAAATGTTAAGTAATGAATTTTTAAGATTTATTGTCACTGATCTGAACAGACCTCCGAAGGATGACACAGATATCCCTGAAAGAGAAAAAATACTATCTATAGTTTCAGGAATTCTGCGTCTCAAAGAATTTGATTTTATAGATACTTTTAAAATAGAAGCAATGACATCTATTCAAGCAACAATTAAACAATGTGTTATAGAAATAATTTCTGAAAGGGACGGGAGCACAGAAATTGTATTAAGAGGATCTAATGCTGACAATACATGGCTATTATGTAATGAAGGAATAACATTCCTGCAAAAAGTTACCCCAAACCTGATTACCTTATTTAAGAGAATCCTATCTTTAAACAATTTAATATTGGAAATTACTCAAATGGATGATGTTACTGGTAATGATAGTGAAGATGTTTGGACGCCTGAAGAACTACTTTCTGTAGAAGAAAAATTGAAAAAAATGATTGCATCACTCTCAGACTACTGCAATGAGCGGTGTGCTAATCTAATAGTAACAAAAACTGACAAAGACTATATTTTTTCTGATATGTCTCAATTATCAATCTTATCCAAACTTATAGAACATTTCTGTGACGAATGTGAAAAAATCACAGGACATACCAGTAATGCTATGAAACTAGCTCTAAGAAGCTATGCAATGAAGTACATTCAATGTCTACACACTGAGAGAAGAAGCCAACTGACTGCTGCTCTAAATACAGAGAGATGGAAAGCTGCAGATGTCCCATGTGAATTACAAAGTGCAATAAATAAAATATATGAATCAGGTGAAATACCCAACGCTCTGCAATATGATGGTGGGAAACCAGATGGAAAGTATTTATTAATTAATAAGGAAAGTTTTGCAGTTGTTGCAACAGTACAGCTTTTGCTAAAGATTTTACTTGAATATTGTGATGCCACCAAGCAGTCTCCTGTTATTGTCCAATATTTGGTACACTGTATGTTGGAATTGATTCGACTTTTTAATTCTCGGTGTTGCCAATTGGTGTTAGGCGCTGGTGCAATACAGAGTGCTGGATTAAAGACTATCTCTACATCCAACCTTGCTTTAGTTTCTAGATCTTTGCAGGTTGTTATGTGGTTTCTACCCAAAATAAGGGGATTGCTTGAGAAAGAGCATTCTAAAGAACTTTCACTGAATGGTTTTAGTAATATTGAAAATGACATTGTAAGCCATAAGCAGGAAATAGAGAATAAGATTTGCCTAATAGTAAGTAATATGCTTGCATCTCAGCTAACAGGATGGGATGCCAAACCTCCTGTACCATCTCAAACATTCCGAAATATTTCTAAACACTTAGTTAAATTACATGAAGCTCTAATTGATATATTACCTAATGAACAAATAAGGACCATTTATAAAAGAGTACACGATAACTTCAAAGATAAACTTAGAGAACAATTGCTAAAAATGAACATAGTAGCAAATGGCAGTCCTCAACATGGTGTAGTCACTTCCGAATTAACTTTTTACTTACAAACTCTTAAGACATTGCGAGTAATCAATGAAAATGACGCCGAGGACAATATATTATATGATATTTGGTTAAACTAAGGTAAAATATTGTTTATGATAAAGAGAATATTCTAGCCATTTTGTATAAAATACTTAATTATTTCCAAATACTATTTATTGCTCTAAATAAGTACCTACCTATTAACATCATTTTACAACTTTGGCAAACACTCGCTTATATGAAGCCAAATGAAAACGTAATGTTATATTGATTATTAAAACCGATGTGTACGCACCTATTATGTAAATAAAGTGTTTAATAAGTTTAAATGAAGTGTGCTATATATTATTTACCTATCTTTTATGTACAATAATATTAACCAGATTGTTCTGTAAAACATTCCAGTCCATTAAAGTACCCTTTCCAAAAGTCTATACATATATTATTATTATTATAAGCTGCTTTATTGATAAAAATGTGTTAATTTGCCTATAATATGAGAGGTAATTTTCAGCAGTAATACAGAATGAGATGATGTAACATTTACCTAACACAGAATCGAAATTAACACGCCGACAATTCGGAATCGTTAACTATTTCCGGACTCATTAGTTCTAGAAAGTAGAACTATGCTTCAAATAGCAGCCTGAGTTACTACCTACCAATTATTCGTTGCCTTTGTTTAGACAACACCGCAAGCGAAACCTACTTTGCGTTTAATTGAATTACGTTATCTCTATAAATCACGTTTTACAATATCGATTTACTCTTAAAACAAGTAATATCATAAGATCATTGTAGCAATTTAATCACTTCTTTTAAAAAGGATTACTTATCTCAGATTTTTATCGCAAGTATTTCTTATCTCGACGTAGAGACAGACAAGTTAACTTGGAGAATACTAAGATGTCGGTTAGATGTTCGTCGCCGGTGAATAATCTTTAGGTACTGGCATTATTAGTTAACAACATTTTGGATATGAGTAGTCGTTGTCTTGTTATTTATAAGTATTTAATGTCAATGCGATAAGCTTAACCCGCAGACGTTTGTAATCAAGCAGTTACCTATAGGTCACATTTCAAGAAAATGCCCAGTTAGATATAAACTTATCATTTTGTATAGGTATGAGGTAGACATTTTCTTTTACATCTTTTTACATCACCACATTGATATTTATTTTATCGTTTCCGATGGCTATAAAGCGATTAGGGCAAATGGTTAATTAAATTTGTGTGTTAAATAATCGTTACATTACCTACACGTAGGTAACTACGGATTATTTTTTAAATATATTCTTAAACTTTGTAAACCTTAAAGTAATATAATAACTTTTTATGATAAAACTACAAACAGTCCACATATTTTCAAACTGCTTAACAAACATTTTGAACACAATTGCTACTACCGCAAGCTGTCAAGACATAAACCGCATCAAAATCGGAACATGCGCTTGGTAGTTAAGCCACTGGCCAAAAATAATATAAACACTACCTACTGATAGAAACCTACATCCTGAGATTTGTGCCATAGTAGGAATACCACGTTTGCTTGGAAATTATAAAAAAGCAGGTAACACACGAGATTACGAGTCGAGTATCTCCATGCCCAAGTAGGTTATCAGATGAAAGAATGTGATGTTTACATTGTAATATTCTCTAGGGATGGATTTGTATGTACGAAGTGCAGGTTCGATCCCAACCCAGGAAAATACTAATGTGACACTTTCGAAGTAAAACGTATTTTTTCTTAAAGAAGCTACTGATATACGGTGAGAAAGCCTGGTTGCCACATATTGAAATCTAAAAAAGGCAATAATGCTAATAAAAAGCTTCCCTATATGAGAGAAGGCCTGTACCCGGCAGTGGGATGTTTATAGGCTAGTTTTGTTGTCATTCGGGCTGGAGAAGATCTATCTAGAAAAAAAAGTTTATAATGTATTCAGATATTATGTAGAGGCTTGTTTTTATTTTTTTATAACCGGAATATTTTGTAATAAGAAATACCAGAGAGGATTAAAAAAAAATATTTATCAAAGATATTTTTTTTATTGTTTACATAACAACATCATACAAAAATATTAACAGCCATTACAATTCCATGGAATTATTTTCATTTCAATGATATCATTTAACGAATTTAAAGAAATAGGATGTATGAAATGAAGTGCCAATTTGTATCACATTATCATCTTTGGCTAACCCTATAAAATATACGTAAAAAATAATATGGTGATATATAACTATAACTTCACAAAAACAATGTCCTTAATCTAATTTATTGCATCTTTTCACTATCATAAAAGTATGATGCCATTGGATACCTTATAACAAAAGCTACAAAAGTGCAGAAAACTTGAAAAGCCATAAGCTTTGTAGTGAGTTGTACTTCTGATGTTGGTCCTAGCTTAATTAAAAATAAATTGATTAAAGTCATGTTATTGATAGTGATGCTCTCTTCATCTTCAATTTTATCAGTTAGATGTAAGATAGTTAAGATTTTAAGAATTGATTTAGTTAAAAATGTCATATCCTTTTTTATTATGACTGTCCTACTTGCATGGAGTAAATCAGTCTCTTCAATATATTTTGGTAAGCGATGTCTTGGACAAGGAATAATGTGAAATAGTTGTGGCACTGAATACAAAAAGTTAATGATTTGAGGAAGGAAAAATAGTAGAACAGTTTTGCTAAAATGACTTAATATAGCTACTACAGCAAATGTCATTCCAGACACATAGCAAAATGTGTCTCCAACAAATACTCTTGATGGGTACCTGAAACAATACCAATATTTAAGAGAACTGCTTTATGTATTTCTTTTTATAGTACAGTATCAAGATTTATCAAACAAACTTACCAATTATGCTTCAACAAAGCTAATGTAGTTGCTAGATAAGGTATCATGATATGCAATGAGAATGTGTGTGCTTTAAACTGGTCTCCTCTCAATTCAATAATGTCAAAGATAATTATTGATAAAGCTATAATAACTGACTGCCCAACTTCTAGTCCATTGATACCTGCTAATATATTTATAGCATTTGTGCAGAATACAGCTAACATCCCCATGTAAATATAGTAAAGGAAACCTGTAAAAGAAATACGATCTATTAACTATGCTCCATTTTTAACATAACCATAAAATTCTAGATATTTATAATAGAAAATACCTATGTTAATGGAAATCCCCAGCCATGGTCTTAAGGGTATAGGAACAATGAAAGTAGTGGAGTTAAAATTGACATAGTACACCACCAGTAATGGTAGTGATGCTACAGTTGGCAGTAACAACTTGTATCTCCATCTCAAGTCAAGGACATCATCAGCAAAGCCCAGGAGGAGCATGCAGCAGATAGACAGCAAGCCTGCCAACAGTTCTGCAAACTAACAACAATAAAACAATTCAAATTAAGTATTTCATTGTGTGGCACTTAAAAGTTTGTTTACATAAGTGAAATTATTATTAGTCCAGAGTATTCATTGTTCAGATATGGCACCAAAATTTTACCTGTTACGGATTTCATACTGTACATAGATTGAGTTATATCTTTGTACTAGTTATCACCACCTGTGCATACTTCTAAGCATTACTCATAGATTTATTGTAATAAATCATCTACTTAATACAGTAATCAATTATCAACATAATATAACCTACCTCATTATGAGGAAAATGTTGTCTGTCCATCAAACCATTGCCAAACACTATTGGAATAAACAAGAAACTTGTAACTAAGAAGACACAGCCTGATACTACACCTATTGCCTCTGGTCTGAAATCATAATTGAAGTTTAAGAACAACCCTTTATTTATAGGCCATGTTACCATTAAACTTATACCAATAAATAAAGCACACACACTTGTTATAAAAAGTTTGGGAAAGATAGCAGTGCATAACAAATCTTTCTAGCAAGGTTAGAAGTCCAGCATATTTTGTATACTTACACTTTTTTCTTATTTGTTTTGCATAAATCTACTCCGAATAAACCGGCTTTTATAAATAGCTCTGAGAGGTTCGGTATTAATTCATCGGTAACGAAATAGGCTGCAGCCGACAAAATCAATAGTATTATTATTTCAAACATCTTGAATGATCTAATGAATAATATGTTTTAAGGGTAGACTAATCGAACCATACAATAGCTCGACTTAACAGTTTATATTGAAACCACATTACTATCCAAGTTTAAAAAAATTACAAGTATCGAACAACATTCAGTTTACACCTGACCTGACATGTCATCAGGTCACATTGTTGACAAATAGCCATCTGTCATTGACGTTTCTATGCATGACTGTCAGTACTGTCACGGACCTCTATTATAATACACAAATGATTTTTTGCTACGACGAACCCCGGCTGTCCATGGGGTTAAAAAAGACCTGCATTTGAAAGCCATAAGTCTAGTTGTGATCAATTCTTTTTAAAAAGTTATATAATAAAGTAATTTAAGAATATTCCAGTTGAGTATAAAATATATTATTGTTTTTTGAACGTCACAACAGATGTCAATTGTCATCATCCGTCTGTCACTGTCCTATCTCACGTCAAAAATCGAAACTTCCGAATTGGAAGTGATCATCAATATCATATATTTTTGTCAACAAGTGCTGTAAATAATTTATTCGTCGATAATTATCCTCAATTTCTCGTTTGTTAAGGTTTTCTCAAATACTTAGAGACAAAAATGAGTACGATGGAGGAAATAGAAGAAGAGGCGAAAGCTGCAGCCGAGAAGATGGTGATGAATATGATGCAGAGACCAGGACAGCTGGAAAAGGTAATCCTCACCACTTTTGAACAAAATAGAGTCATCAAAGACTTTATAGCCCTTGAAATGTTACGGCCTAAATCATGTAAAACCTATCGTCCAGTAGGCGTAACTGCTACGTAATGTTTAGTAGAATATTTTTGTTTGTCTTAGTAACTCTAGCAATAGGGCTCAAAGTGTATTAAAAGCAATAAAGATTGTTGCTCCTAAATTAAAAAAGAGATGGCTTACTAACATATTATATCAGTAAATCACTGATAAAAAACTAATAACATTATTTTTTATAGGTTGAACATTATAAGAAAAGAATAACACATAAAAAAGCTTCCATTGAGGCTCAGCTTAAGTCAGCAGTTCAGGGCAAACTGGATGGAGTCAGTGTTGGGTTAAAACAATTACAAGAATGTTTGGAAGATGTTCAACAAGTTAGCCTCAAGTATGTATTCCTGTATAAGTTTTGTTTCAAATCTAATTCAAATAGATTTTGATGTAAGGATCAGAAAACAGTCAGATATTTTATTTGCATCCTTACATGGGTGCATTTTCATCTCTGTTGTGTACTTATGTATCTCTAAGTGTATGAATTAGTATTACGAGGTATACAAGGATTTTCATACAATTAACTAAAGTTAATACTAAGTTTGTAATCAGGGTTTATTATTTGAAAACTTCTTTGTTTTATGTCTGTACACCATATCTTTATCAATGTTTTTACCATAAGTAAAGGAATATACCAAATAATTAGTCTGAGCCACAGATATAGAAGAATTAAATGAACATGTGTAAATTTATGTCTAAACAGAATGGATGAGTTGGAAGACTTATTAAGAAGTGTGCCCCCTCTGGTGGCATCTCTGCAAGCAGTGAGAGAAGAAGATTCTCGTCACTCACAATATGTGACTGCTATGGACAGTCTTAAGCACATATTCACAGTGCCAGAAAGTGTTGCTAAAACAAAACAATGGATTGGAGAGGGAAAACTACTGCATGCACATCAGGTAAGAGCACTTGTAAATAAAAATGTATTTTTAGGAAAAGCAAATAAATAAAAACACTATAATTTCTATTCTCCTTTCTTAGATAGGTGAAACAAATGGATTAATTTTATATCACCTAAGTAGTTAATATTTTTTTCATTTTGCATTATAAACAAGACTTGGTTTTATCACGGTTAACCTATTACATAGTAAAAAAAAAATACATAACACTTTAATTCTTTCAGTGCCTAAATGACTTGGAGAACTCTAGAGATGACTTATTGTATGAGCTGCATAGGTTGCCCAACCAGTCATCACATGATAAAATAATGCTTAAGGCATATTTCGAAGATGTGGAGATGGTGTCAAACCTCCTTGAGAAACAAATCAAACTCATTCTTGCAAGAACTTTAAACACGGTTCGTAAAGAGCCTACTGTTATTGTAACAGCGTTGAGGATCATTGAGAGAGAAGAAAAACGGGATCAGATGGCATTGCAGGTAATTCTAGATTTTAGATCATTTTATACATTGTTAAATAACGTTTTATTTATTTATCTTTATTCAATAAAAATTGTATTTTACAGCAACAAAGTCAAACAGGCTTTATGCCGCCAGGCCGACCTAAAAACTGGAGAGCGAAGGCTTTCGAGGTACTGGAATGCGCCGTCGCCCAGCGAATAGAAGGCACTCGCGTTGACGAGCGTGAGGACAATAAACTATGGCTCGTTCGATACCTAGAACTTACGAGACAGCTCATTTTAGAAGATCTTAGAGTTGTCAAGACATTGTGTGTCCCCTGCTTCCCGCCACACTATGATATTGTTAACAAATACGTTAACATGTACCATATATGTTTGTCGGCTAGTGTAAGTATAATGTAATAAGAACATACATACATTTACTTGTCCACAAATTAAAAGTTTTACTTTTCTATTTATTAATATTACAGCTTCAAGATGTTGTGACTAATGGCATAGAAGGTAACGAATACGTTACGTTATTGTCATGGATATTGAACACTTATCCAAAACACGAACTGATGGGCAGTACAGAACTAAATATTGATGTGTCCACCTTACCACCTTTACTTAGTAAAGAAACCATGCAAAAACTACAAGATGAATATTTGCAGGTAGGCAGCATCATTATAATGTTGTTATTAAGATTATTGCCATATCGTTGTTATCATTATTGTATAGTTGCATTTTAAAAATAACCGTACTTTTGTGCATAGAAAATGGAGTCAAACTACATGGAGTGGATGGAGAAGACTTTAGAATCAGAACGCGCGGAATGGGCGGGGCAACGCGCACCGGACGTAGAGCCGCACTCCAACGCCTACCACACGCACGCACCGGTCATCATCTTCCAAATGATCGACCAAAACTTACAGGCTAGCATTTTATTATTCAACATTTGGAATATCCTACATTGGACAAGCATAGTAAATGATTTGTTTTTCGCAGGTCACTGAAACTATCAGCAAAGATATAACGTTCAAAGCGCTACTACTCAGTATAGATCAAGTAACACGCTATGGCAACATGTACAGAGAAGGAGTTATACAGTTCAAGGTGAGATCATTTTAATTGAAATATTTCTAATGTGGACAGGTAAAGATAAGTAATTTTCATTTTATGCACTTGGGATTTGTAAACTTACTCTGGTTTGGTTGCGGACGCATAATAAATAACAGAGTGAGAAGCGTAATGGTTCAATTATCAACCCCTCCAAGACCAACCCATCTACAGAAAAATCAAAATAATTTTAATGTTAAATTTTATCCACAATAGAACGCCCACTTCGCGGACCGTTCCCGCGTGGCGTACTTCACGCACCACATGATTACCATCGTGAACAACAGCGAGCAGATGGTGCGGCTGGCGCAGCAGACGCAGGCGCGCCACTGGCCGCCCGGCCGCCACGACCCGCCCGCCGAGGCCAAGTTCGACAAAATGCTTAACACTTTCCAGGTTAGTTAGATATACTATAGTATTACCTCCTTAAGGCAATGTTGGTATTATCGCTTTTATGATGAGATTCGTTGGTAGATTACAGTTTGGATTCAAATATTTAAATTAGTTCTTAATAGAGTTGTCGTTGCGTTCTCTATTCGAGAATAAGCTTTGGCCCCGGTAGATGCATATTATGTTATGTGTAAATTGTCTTTCAATCAACACTTTTTAGGAAATTTTACTTTAATATATTTTTTTTGCTCTGATTTATACTAGTGCTACTAGTTCATTGTCGATAGATAGAAATGAATAGATAATTATTTTGTACGAAATGTAATTCTTTGGTTTAAGAACGTAACAAAACCTTTCCTTAGGAACAAATCAACAAATAACAATTCAGGTACATTGAGTAACAGCTTAATGACCCTTCTTATGGCCCCAGTGCTTGTGGTCCTCGTGTCCTCCCTTCTTGCCGTGGTCATGATGGTCATGCCAGTGCTCATGGTGTCCGCCTTCACCGTGGTGACCCTTGTGGTGATGATGGTGTCCTCCCTTCTCATGATGACCCTTCTTGCCGTGGTGGTGTTCGTGGTGTCCGCCGTGCTTGTGTCCCTTGTGGAAGTGTCCGCCCTTCTTGTAGCCGCCTTCGTGGTGGTGCCCGCCGTGGTGCTCGTGGTGGCCCTTCTCTCCGTGGTGGTCGTGGAAGTGCTTGTCCTTCTTGAACTCGTCATGTTTCTCGACGCCGTGGTGTCCCTTGGTGTCGTGGCCCTTGTGCCAGTGTCCGTGCTCCTCGTGGCCGTGTCCGTGGTCGCCCTTCTCACCGTGATGATGGTGGTGATGGTAGCCATCGTCGTGGTGGTGATGTTTCTTGTGTCCACCGTGTTCACCGTGATGGCCCTTGTGTCCCTCGTGGTGGTGGTGTCCTTTTTTACCATGGTGGTGTTCATGGTGGCCCTTGTGACCCTTGTGTCCTTTCGAGCCATGGTCATGGTGGTGGTGACCGTGGTGTTCATGACCGCCACCTTTGTCCCAGTGGTGACCGTGCGAGGCCGCGGTCTCGAGGTCGGCGGCTCTCTTCTCTCGGATTTCCCTTGCGGAACTGAGAGCAGCAATGGCCATGAGGCCAAGTGCCACAAGAAGAGTGCTTCTCATAGTAAGTCTTGTTGTTGCTCTTGTACAATGAATGATATTGATCCATCGGCGACAATGATTTTATATACTAAATGCTAGCAGTAGTTGGGAAATCCTTTGTTGTTCGATAGTGTCAAGGTTATTGCAACTAACTCGTTAGAGTTGGACGTTGCTTTTCACTTCCTTCCAGGTCGAGAGTATAATTGTGTTGTAAATGTAACATTTTTTATGGATTTACTTTTTATATATTTTAAATATGAAAAACGATTTTAATAGTATAAAATTACTTCACTGCGTAATTACCTGGTGGAAAAAATAATCAGCGAAACTAAACAATATGTGATTAATTAGTATTCATAGGTGCTCATTTCTTTGAGGCTTTATTACATACGGTTCACGGGTAAAACGTTACAACATATATTTATGTTATTTAATTATTATCTCCAAACTATTTTTTAACTATTTATAACTTAGACCTAACTAGAACTCGAAAGGAATAAGGCACTTATTTTTTAAACGAATTCCAAAAGAATATTCCATTAGTGTGTTAGTTAACAATATGTATTAAGTGGACATTACACGCATGTCCGGATAATACATATTGCTGCGTGAATACATGCGTAGAAGGCAGTAGTAGGTCTAGGATCTATTTTTGAGATGATGATAGATAAAGTTTTTTGCGGCTTTAATAGTGGATAAGTTACCGGCGACTTCACTTTATTTGGTTGAATATCACATATTCGTAAGTTGACATTGAAAACGTCATAATCGGACTGTTTTGGTAGAGTCAATTAATTGTGAAGAAGTTTTCAAATAACGAGGTTGTATAGATTTTTGTTAATCTTTAAAACATCTAAATAGTTTTCAAATAAATTTTATAAATTTAATTTTAGAATTGTAGTATCTCGACACATCTACGGGAATATCTTCTTATATATAAAAATCAATTGCTGTTTGTTAGTCTCGCTAAAACTCGAGAACGGCTTAACGGATTTATCTCATCTTGGTCTTGATTTGTTCCTGGAGATCTAGGGAAGGTTTAAAAGGTGAAAAAAATCGAATAATTAAAATCTTTTTTTTTCCTATACAAAAGTTTAGGTCTTTTTTATCGTTGCGGCAGTACGAAGTCTGCATGGTCAGCTAGTCACGTCTAAAATTACCAAAGCCTAGATTTTTTTTAATAAACTTCAATCGGTATAATCCACCTGAAAAAAAAGTGGCCTTTTTTTGCTTTGATTCAAAATAATATCATTTCTCCTTAGAGCTTGAGAGATGAAGCAGCACAATTTCTACTTGAAGAAGCCTTCCTTGACCTGGAGGTCCACTTTGATGACTTATTTACTGCGAAGTGGCTGCCCTCCACCATACCAGTGGACACTATATGCATCACACTCGACGACTATTTCCAAGACTACAACCATTTGAGAGACAAAAACTTCGAGTACGTCATTAATGAAGCGCAAAATCTCGTATACAAGAAATATATAACGGCTATGTTGTCCAAAAAAGTTACATTTAAAAATGTTGAAGAAGCTCAGCTAGCCGCTACCAAAATTGTGAAAGAAGCAAATCAAATAAGGTCGTTCTTTAGAAAGATTGCTGCCGAAGGCGTCAACGTCGACTATCCATTCGAAGTCATCAGCATGTTGGCAGAGGTGAGTAACATAATGATTACCTAATTTTTGATCTCGTATTTTAATCAATGTAACAAAGAACTTATTAGTGAAGTAGCACATTACTTTTAAGTATTATAATAGAATTGTGTCTGAAATTTAAATTTGTTATTTACCTTACGAAACGGACCGTTTCTTAAACAAACCTATCACTACGCAAAGTATGCAAACAGTACTCTACAATACGCAAGAGAAGCGAACCGTTTCAGCTCACGTCTATGTAAAGTGTGTAGTAACAAAACTGTCATGCTTAGGTACTACGTTGCCAAGACATCGAGATGCTGTCGCTAGACCTGCACAGCGTGGTGGCGAAGTGCCCGGACATGTCGGAGGAGCAGCTGTGGCGGCTGGTGTGGCTGCGCGGGGACGTGCCGCGCGCGCGCCTGCGCGACACTGTGGCCATCGCGCTCGCCTCGCGCCCGCCGCCGCGCGCCAACTCACACCCCTCGCTCTTCAAACATATCACGTTTAATGAACGATTACTCGCGCATTTTAACCTCTAAAGTCACCAACTTGACATTACATGTTCCAAAAAGCTTGTTTCGCTATACACTAGCACTTTAAAAGGCAAACGGAACGGGCGTTAAAATACGTGATTCATTAAAGACTCATTATCAAAGTTCCAATATATTGCGCCTTACCTATTGCTATCAGAAAACGTTACAAGTTTAGTCAGTTGTTTCCAAAACCACCAATAGTAGCCAATAGGTGCAAGGATATCAACGTTGGTATTGATAAACATAAACAGTAGCACTGTTTCGATAACTGGATTGGAACACTATAAGTATAAATTAATTATAAGATAAAATTTATAATAATTATGTCTATACATATAAATATTAATCAGTATTTAAAATATATGCATATATTTTTGTTTATAAATAGTTTTATTTTATTATTAGCGACATACGTGGGGAGATACTTTATTTATACACGTATAATTCAATCTACGCTTCCTGGTGTCAGCTTATTCTGCTAATGCAATAACAGTTGTAGGACTGAGCTGATTTAATCTTTCCTACTACGGTTTCTCAATATCTACCTACCTACCTATGTACCTACATATGTAAGCAATGTCGTTGTTTACACGCAACAGCAATATACACATAGTAAACACACATTACATTCATGGTTCCACAGATTTGATTTGTCGACTTGATCTTAAAATACGCTAATGGGCTCATAAAGGCAAATAACCACATCCGAAACGAAATTAGACAGGTAGGTCTTAAAACATTATTATTTCGTATAGCCAGTTTCCAGTAACGGCAAATATAAACCGTGAAGGAAGCGGAAAAGAGGTGAGGTGAGGCCCCATGCGAGTATGAGGTGTTCCTTAGTCCAGCTCTTTTCTTTCGTCCCCCTGGATAACTAATCTATTAAACAAATATTCACGTGTTTCGAGAAACGATTTTTTTATAAAAAATCTACAATGATGTCACAACTAAAACTGTGTCAATAATGTTGACTATTTACATTAATTTATGAGAGATGTGGCTTGCTATGATAAAGCGGTGACAAGTCAACAATGAGTTGAATGAGGTCCTGCGTGATGCTTCTTCACATCGACCTACAAGTATTATTCGTAACAATTTAGTGGTTACCTCGCGCTGACTCAAGGCCAATTGATGGTGCGAAGGGCGGGCGGGTCGCGGCTTGCGGCGTGCGGCAGTCAGTCGCGTCTGCCGCGCGTCGCTCGCACGCGATGTCCGCCTCAAGCACGCCGCCCCTGCGCGCGGCTTGCTTGCTCCTGTGCTTTGCCGCAGGTGCGTTATCCGATCCTCGTCACACACCGGAGCCTCTAAACCCCCTGTCTCCTCGGAGTGTCTAAATATCCTGCGCGTGATTTACAACAAATTCAAACAGTGATCTTACGTTATGTTTACAAGATTTTTTTGTGACAGTATTTTTAATTTATTATTTACAAATTTTCGCGTACACGTCATTCAGCACTAGATGCTAGAGTTACAATCCATTCAATAAAAACCTTAAATTTAAAATTTTACCGGTGAAATTTATAATTTTGAAAATATATAAAAATACTTAGTTGTAAATAATGTTCCGTTACCTTATCCAACCACCCTCTAGTATAATTAAGTGTGTATGGTAGACAGGTAAACTACACTAAACAGACGCTGAAGCAATACCTATATCTGTAAGTAAAGATACGCTACTCCCCAACGCGTACAATAGGATGTTTGAATCCCTGTTCTATTTCACATGACTCATTCAATCATAACACCACAGGAAGACAAACTTTTGTATGCAATTTGCCTTTGTGAGTTCTGTACCCACTCATGTATCATTTTGATGATGTCTGTTTCCTATAAGACTTGTATACTAAAAATGAGGGGAGATACCTATGATGAATAAGAACCTAGTGCGTATGGGGAGCACGGATCCTTTTAAGGATATCTAAGTGGCGACAGTGATTGCAATAGTCGATGCGGTTCCTCTGCTAGTCGGTGATCTAGTAGTAGGTATAATATGGAATAGTTCAAATATCGCCGACCCACACCGCGTGCGCTCTGATCGCGGTGGTATTTTTAACATTCCCGGACCGCCTCAAGGTTAGCCAAGATAGTCGCTTATTCATTGGGATATGACCTAATTTCCTATAACAAATTATATATAGATTCTTCATAACGAAAAGTTTGAGATCTCAACGTTCAACGAATGAACTCAATAAAGGATCGACCCTATTGAGGTGTTACATACGGAAGTGCGTTGTCCGCACTCACGTTAAGTGCAACGGCATCGACACCGGTGTTATGTTTAGATATTATGTTTGAATAATCCGTTTTATAAAACTAGGTATACCTATCCACAATATTAAAGATTCGTTAAAAAATATAATGTTCATATGATTCACATATTTCAATTAGGACGTGTGATAAGTACTAAAATATCCCAGTCTGTCATAATTGCATCATAAATCTTAACTAATGCAGATTTACTGCCCACCCTAGTAGTTCCGCAGGTAGACAGGACGGTAATGATAGTAATCTTGCTATTGCCCGTCAATTTCAATTCCTTCGCTCTTAACAACAAGAAGACCATTACATACGACATACACTAGACGCTCGACTGAACACTAGCCAAAACACGAACAAATCAAAACATAAATAAAATTTACGATACTTAAAAGATGACTGACTACCGTTTACTATTATATTTGTAAATAAAACTTTTTAATTATTAGGGAGTTTAATGTGACCTTTGCTTAGTAAAAGCCGTATCTGAATCTAATTATAATTGTGTTCCTTCAGTAGATATTTACATCTCTTCTAACCAAATCAGTTTTTAACTAAAACGCCGACCTTGATAAAACAGTTTATTAGAAATGTCATTTCTAATCGTCACACTTCGCTGGCGTATTGTTAAAGAGGCTAACATTTAGGTACCAGTCAAACCTAGAGCTTTGGCAATAGATATACCAACCTGCAATTAATTATTGTAAACAAACCGTTCATTATGAGAGTAACATTTAACCAAGACTAAAATGTCATCAACTGAACTAGAAATCGATATAGCGTAACACTAGCGCAAATGTGTATAGCGTAGTAGCATTGAATACGGGTTTGTTATTAACCCATTTATTATTCCCGGAAAGTTACTAGTTTTGAAGGGCGGCGCGAGGCTCAGATACCTTGTTATAAATTTATAATTAAACGAAACGACAAAAAATTTTGAAAATAAATTTAATTACAGGCAGCCTACAATTTTCTATAAAAGAATTTGCCGTGCCTAATAAGGTGGAAGTTGGGAATGCTGCCGAGTTGATATGTCAGTATGAGTTGGGGGAGGGAGAAACTGAAGCGGATCTGTACGTCAAGTGGTGGTGGACGCCAGACTCGTCCTCCAGTGACGACAGGAAACAAATCTATCAACGCATCGCTGGACAGGCCGCTGAATCTATACACCGGAGTAATGCTAGCAAAATAGGTTAGTACATACCACTTGTCCGTATTGCTAAAAGGATTTCATATTGACTACTAATTTTCCACTGTTTAACAGTCTGTTATTTTTTCGAGATTTATTCCCCGATTCGAAATATCTTTTTGTATGCAGTGTTTTTTTCTAGTCGTACTTATTTTATACCAAATTTGCTCAGAAAAGGTTTAGTGGATTAGGCGTACAACGTATAATAAAGATGTAAATATAGAGTTTGAGCAATATTTATATTACCAAGTTTAGTAACACATGGGAATGTACATTACTTTAGCGGAAAGAACTTTAATTAATTTTTGCGACGCGGGGGGGTTTGACCGACATTCAAACAAAATCAGCCAGACTTAAAAATTATTTTCATATGCTGGGATTGAACCCGCGATACATTTCATTTTAATTTGAAAACTTGATGAATAAACACTTTATGTTTCAGAAATAAGGGATAACGACACGATAGTGTTGCTAGATGTCAACCCTGTGGATTCGGGAACCTACGAGTGTGAGGTCAATAACATCGACGAAATTCGCAAACATGACAAATTGATCGTTTTCAGTGAGTATCATTACTGAAGTAGTATTTTGTTAACGCCCTCTTATTTTCTTATTCTTATATCAGTAATAAACAGTAGGATAAGTCTTCCTTATCCTACCGTTTTAATACTCAGACGAAACGTGGAAAGCTGAGCACCGTACCAAATGGTCGTTCGTCGGGCACCGGTGACCTACGCTGTGCCCAAGCGCCTGCATAGTTTGTTTCAGGCTATTCATATTAGGAGTACATGCACAATGTTTACTAAAGCAAATAACGTAAAAGAGATAGGGAAATAAATGCATCTTCACGTGGAATAGATACACATTTCTTGTCCCTTTTACGAAATTTGCTTTAGTAGGTACAGTCCAGTAGGAAAAATAAACAAAATTAGAAAAACGTATGGAATTCATGTTTGACGCATTATAATGGAAACTAATAAATAAATTCGTTTTTCAGCAATGGGTACAGGTCCAGAAGTAAACTACACTTTGATTGAAGATGATGACTCAAGTGCTGATGATGATGATGATGACGACGATGACGATGATGAGGATCAATTATTTATAGAATGCTCAGCAGAAGGTGTGGCGCCATTACCTGATATGTCGATAAGTGTTCAAGGGTATGTTTATGAAAAATATGTTAGTGTTCTCAAAATCACTTTATTCTTGACTTCTTTATTAAAATGCTCCTTTCACAGATTCTGCGCTCGTATTAAATACTACATCCTCTTGTAATAGCTACATAACTACTATAAATAGCTAAACTAATTCCAAATAGTATTATAACGCATTGATCAATGTTATTAACGTTTTAATAAAATTATTTATTAATAAACATGATCAATAATTAACACAACGTCAATACCATTTGCAGTAACAAAGTCAATCTATCCAAAACTGTGGAGGACGTCAATCAAGACGGATTCTACACAATATCTGCTAACACAACTGTGAGTGCGAGCAATACAGAAATCTCAGAAATACGTTGTGAAATGTTCTACGCATCTCTAGAACATCCGCCGTATGAAGACGTAGAGACATACACACCAGCAGGTATGATATCCACCTAGCGTAATGTTGAGGAACTAAACGCGCGTAATGTCTATTTGTTTTAAGCACTTTTCTTCAAAACCTGAACATGCATGGTTCTGATCTCAGACGATAGAAACAAACTTGTTTTTAATTGTAATCTGAGGTCTGATATATTGTTCAGATGGTTGCAAGTACGAAATCGAATGCACCAAACCGCTTTATGGCACACAGATGTTGGCTTTTGAACGTCTTTACACTCTGTTACTGTAATTATTTGAGCTGCGAATGGCACTGGATTTAATTGTTCTTGCAGTTTTACAAAAAGCCTTAACACATTAAATATTGCGCGAAGCTATACTATTTGCAGTTCTAAGTAGATGGTAGACATTATTGTATAACAATATATTTGTTGTAAAACCTTTAAAGGCCGTGTAGGTCACCAGTGAGCGATAAAAAAGATTTCACAATTCCAAAATAAGTAAAATTGGATATTTTAGAACTATATTAGCACGCGGTTATTGGACGGAGTAAGTTAACTTTCATACATTTCTAGAAAAACAAAATTTATGAATATCTAAACTTGTTTAGGGTACAATATCGGTAGGTATACGAATGTTCTACGTAAGAGCCATTTGTTGTTTGCTAATAATTGAGTATTATATGGTAGATCTAGTGTGTGCCACTGTGTGTTCTCTGTGTACTAACGTTGGTTGTCGGTGATGGTCGACGCCAGGCGCGTTGCCGCTCACCACCGAGGTGCCCGAGGATGCGAGCGAGCCAGAGACTACGCCTGAGTCTTTGGAAAACCCCAGTAAGTCATTGACAAACTAGGAACACGCAAAACAGTATTCTACAGCTACACTCTTTTTTTACACGAATCTTTTTTTCCAACAATTTTTTATTGTATCTAACAGAAAATGTATCCACAATTATTATCAATTTTCTATTGTTAAATTTATATTTTATTTGTGATTTTCAGCACTTTCAATATTATTTTATTTATGTTTATGTAAATATCTCATATTACTTTTTTATATTTTACCCATCAGGAGATCCTGGCCACGTCCATGCACCTTTTATGTAACTTTCTAACCATTTTATACAGGAGTATTGGGTAGCAGCTGGTTAAAAACATAAATCATTGTTATTTCAAATTTTTAGCCTATTGTACAATAATATATCTACCTAATTAATTTATAAATAGAATAATCTTTAATTAGCACTACCAATATTCTCTACTATTACTAAAACTAGGTATCCTCGAATTCTCAAACGAAACTTATATTGAAGTAAAGTATATCTTTCATTGTATAAGATCATCAAGTCACACATCCTTTGAGAAACTGCCATAACCTAAGAGTTTGTATTGCGATGAAACTACAGTTTGATTTGATTTTTTCTTGATTCACCCTGTGTAGATACGACACTTATTTTATTGATGATATGAATAAATTGTTTGAGAATTCGGCCGTTATTCTTGCACTATTAATGTGTTTAGTGTGTGTCATGGTATGTGAGAATTCTTAAGTATTTATGTGTGAGCATTAAACCTAACATAACACAACAAAACGGCATCAAACCGCTATTCTTGACGCCAGTCTGACTACGGCTCAAGATCATAAAAAATGGATTGTAAATTCTTGCCTTACGATAACGACACTTACTACCTATTATTATTTGATCCTTATTGATTATTACCAAATTATAATATTAAAAATATCAACCTGTTGTTATCCCATTGCTAGGCAGAGGCCTTTTGTCATCCAGAGAGTATTGGCCACCACGCTTGCTCTTTCGCGGGTCGCAGTTGCTAATTTGAATGCAGTATTATACATTCCCTATGATTTACTCGCTATTTCTCTGAATGTGTCATGTGGTATCCTCATTCATTTTATACACCGATTTCAAGTTCCCTTCGCTCATTGTTTTACCCGACTGCACGACAGAATAGAAGTAGAACCTACTGGTAGAACACGTACCTATATGCGCAACTCCCTGTTTATTTTACCTTGAGTATGTACTCATAATTAATATTAACGTAAATTGATAAAATATTGTAATGTGTTGCAGGTGATGACGGTGTACGAGTCCACAGTTCGTGGGTGCTCATGCTTGCAGCCTTGGTGTCTACTCTAAGAGCGACGCTATAATACCCCGCTAATGTGATACTAATTTTGTAATTAATATACCAAATACTATATCTATTTACCTAAGTTTTAATGTTATTAAGATTTATATTTTAAGACCGTCTATAATATTTCAATTATTAATAAAAGATATCTAATTATTGTTACGAAATACTATAGTTTTATTACAAACACCTCGCATCACGAAATTGAGTCTAGCAACAAAGTTGCGATGCATACCTTGTTTTTTTAAATAATTAAATATAAAGAAATTAACACACTCATAGCAGTCATAAGGCAGCTCGCACTGAAGTTAAGGTATGCTCCTGAAAAAAATGTAAGAAAAAGCAATAAGTAAGTAGGTACTTTCACAAATACTATCAAAACATATTACTGTACAGAGGTACAAACCATTGAATATAATTTTCTTCTTTATAGCTGTATAGTCAGCTTGCGGTAGAAACAAACGACAAGCGACTACAGTTTTCACGTTAACTGGGTTTACATCAGCGTGAGCGACACAGACCACATCGTATAGACCTTCATCATTGCGCACAACTCGCTGAAGTTGTCCTGATACCATTGCACTGGAAATATTTGAAAGTAAGCAGTTAAAAACAACGTATTTTTCAACAAAGGAACAGGTACTACATAGGTACCTAAGGACATTAAAATAAATATTCCCCAAAATTCACACAACGCCATCTAGACTCAAATTAAGCATATTAAACAGCTTGTGTTATGAGTAGAGTTAGATAATAAAAAAATAGTTACTTGTTATATTCTATGGTTAAATCGGGACGCGGGTATACACCTCTTGCTGTACATGAGAAGTCGATTACAGTTGAATTGTGACGCTTTTCCGCAGTTAATTGAAAGTCACGTTCGACACCTGGTAAATAAAGATTAAAGTAGTAAGGATCTGCATCTGAGTGTTTCAGTAAAAAAAAATAGAAATGTTCAGGTGATACTATATAGGTTTATCTGATTCCCCAGGCAGTGCTAGGTATTTCCACCGCACTTTATTAATAGTAAAGGCAACTGTAGCTACTCCATCAATAGTTTCTAGGTAGGGAGACTCCTTTTCCCAAGCTCTATTCAGAAAAGATTTCGTTGTCAACGGGCTTTTTTAAATACCTAGGTATCTTATTTTATATGGAAACAATCCATTTGACTGTACGTACAGTAGCACAGGTACATTAACGAATTTATATTAAACACAGTTGAAAAACTTACTATAAATCAGCATGGCTTTAGTTTTCCGTACTTCAGTCCCATGATTAGATACAATGCATGTATATTCTCCACTAAGGTCGGTTGTCAAGTTAGTGATACGTAACGCGCGACGTGCTTCACGTGGAGAACCTGGTAATGGTGTAATAAGACTTAATTATTAAGAGAGCAAGATACATAATCATAATACAAAACTGTAATCTTACGAGACACTCGATAGGATAAATCTAGTCTTCCATCCAATATTCCTGCGACTTTTGGCTCTGAGTAAGGAGTCCATTCGTAGACGGGTGAAACACCATCGTTGAATATCCATTGCAACGTATAATTGTCATCAAGCACTGTATATTGACAATCCAGTATAACATCGTTTGAAGTAATTTCTACCAGCTCTGGTACGATAACTTTTTCTATTCTCACTAGTTTAAAGAAACCTGTAAAAATAAAATCGCTGTCGATTTAAATAAATAAAATTATAATCAGTCTTGAATAGAGAAAAATAGAAAAAAATAACTCAAAATGATTTTAATTTTATACTCACTGGTAACGAATAGTAGATTTTTTACCACAGATGTTCTTAGCTCTTCGACCATCTCAAATTTAGGACTGCTTACAACCAAAATTTCCACACAACAATATTTATGGGAAATAGCTAGACAACGTCGAACATGCGTTACGTCCACTGCAAAGCACTTTCTTGTATTGTTTGCTCGTCCGTACACAAGAGAAATCTGTGTGCCACAATGCTGTATAAAGGCAACTGATCAATAAGCTAGATCTCAAAGAATGCACTATCCCAAATAGGTAATTTTAACGCCTATACTCGAATATGCTCCTGTTAGTTTTATGGAATATCGCCTGTGTTATGTAGTGCTGAGACTGATATAAAAAACTACTTATGACGCGAGCCAATTATGGTCTTCTTAGTCAGAAATACAAAAGGGAACAAGCGATTTCTGAACAAAGTGAGACGCATGTAGGAATCGAACTGAGACCACAAGACAACCTTTCTTAGAAATAAAATTAAAATCATTTTTTCAAACTCAGTACTTTTAATTCATAATCTACCTAGAGAATACCTGGTCTAATGATATTTTTACAAACATTTATATTTACTTTACCTACACTAAATACACAGAAATCCCAATAGTTAGAAAAGTACGATACAGCGATAAACATTGCCGAACCATACAAACTACTACAAACTCATACCCACTTGCAATTTACTGCGGGAAATAATGGTACAGTATAAGAAAACACCTACCTAAAATTGATATAGGGGTCTTTCGGTACTAAATCCAAATTAGTGCCTATAATAAGAAAAAAGTTCGAAACCTTCTGGCTCAGCGAGGTTAGCGAATGCTCTAAGTTCAATAAATAACTAACTGTGGAAACAATCTCAGTTTTGAGTATTTTAGTATAGTTATACTTAAATTTATTACCCGACTGGGCCAGAAGGATAATAACAAATCAAAATTAACTAGAACTTCATGCCTGTTACAGTTGATTGTATTTTTTAATTGTCTTTGTTGGCTAGTCACACTAAGAAAAATAATTCTTAGGTATATAAAAACTCCTACCTACCTACGAACTTTCATGCGAAATATTTTTTCTACACACAGACAACACTTAAGCTGAGTAGAGCTAATGTAATAGAACTTTGAAAGGTAAGTTTTAAGAAATATGTAGGCTGCGACATCCGATGTCGGGTCGGACAATTTGAAAGACAGACACACTTTTTCTACATTATACTTCTTCAGATATCGGATCGTCGTCCGATACCGACATCAGATCGGATTATGTGAAAACTTAACACTATGAACGGTTGTACCTTTTACACACTAAGTAGCAATTGAATAAAATAATCTTTAGCAGCACCATTATTTCATTTAAATATCTAAAGCACCTACGCTGCAGAACTACGCCTTAAATATAAAAGGGGTTTAAAGTAAAACTATACAACATTTTTTCCCATAAATATAAAACTTAGTAAATCTCATTTTATTTGTATCATACAAAATCTTAATTTAAAGCCTCATAAACAATAGGAAATGCTTATTAAAATTATAAACATACATAATGCCTCAATCATAATAATATGACAATAATAATGCATGGCACACTAACGAGGTGTCTCTATGTAACAAAGTGTTGACTCAGTCATGGAGGTTTCCAGGATACATAGTGTCAAAGTAACGATATCAAACACTGGTACCTATTCATTCCATTAATATTTGGTTTCTATATGTATTTGGTTGATTTATGTGAAATTCACCTACTGTAAACTAAGAATATCAAATGCACAGTCACTAGCAAAAGGTGTATGTTGCATGCCTGTTCAAATACATAATTGCAAATGATTTCATAAGCAATTGTTTAGCAAATTTACAGTTTTTATTTTTGATTTTAGTTTATTTGATTATATACAATGCATTGAACATTCGCTTTTTGCTCGTGACTGTACAATCATATTATAAATAACATGATTTCGTAATTACAATTTATGATTCAGCTATTTATTTAAACATTACTACATTCCACACTTTTTGCTTATGACTGTATCGTCTTTATTGGATAATTTATACTTATATACTTATTATAATTCAGTAACATACACGTTACTTTATCTTATTTATACACCGAATACATCAACATTTACCTAAATAAAATAAATTTGTCTTTGGCAACCAAGTATACTGCATTAGGTCGACGTTTAATTAGGTAATTATGTCATAGAAGTAAATAGTTACTTGAAATCTATCCATCACTATGCTGATTATATCATCATATTCAAGTGATGCTGCCAACGCTGTAAGGCTCGATAAATAAAGATAATAGAGCAACTGGTACAACAAACATCATCACAAATCTAAACTTATTCATTCATATAATTAATTTTGGATCTTGGTAAATAGAACGGAAAGAATTCGTTGCATATTGTGTTTTTTTCAATTACAGTAACGACAAAACTCGCATAATTGTGTCATGATTTGCTCTGCCTGAAATCACTTACAAAATAATGTGAAACTAATGTTGAGCCTTTTAAATGTAAACTTATTAACACCGCAACTTGTTCCCCTACTTATTCACAAACATGATATATATTATAAATATAAATTGCACTCTTTGTTATTTGTCATTTTACAACTTGTTAAAATTGATCAAGATTTTGTTCGGTTAATTCTAACTTTGTTACGATTGTACTTTTCTAGGTCCTTTTAGTCCTAGACAAAACGCCATAAAATTCAGAGTTATAAAAACAATCTCATGATCTTCCCAAAAAAAAAAAGATAGGAATACTCACACAGTGCTAAGTATGGAACTGATGAATGTAATATATATTTTACTTTTTCGTTCTGTTCTACACCACCCAAATAAGAGGTGGATTATATGAATCACATTTTCGTCTCTATTTCTTACACCCCTAGGGCTCAAATGTAAAATCCAACTTCGCAACTACAGTGTAAATAGAACCCCACAATCGAATTTTCTGCGACCAGTAGTTGGACAGTAAGTTGATAAGTCAGTCGGTCAGTAAAATTTTTACATTATACGGATTTAATGATACATTTGGTAAATTATTACTTTGGCAACAAGCAATACAGGTTTTACACAAACTGGCATAGGAACAATAATCATAATAAATATTATTGACTAATAAACTGTAACATTAGTTTGTTGCAAACAGCATTAAAAAAATGTTTCTTATGCAACATATTTGAACACATACGTACCGCAGTTATTTACATTTCATACTGGCGGATTTACTTATAACTACATATATAATATCACCTGCAAATACCAACTTTAATCGGCTACTACAATATTCAATATATCAATTTCTTTTCTGATTATGTCGTTTTAAAAAAATATATAAATAAGTATTTGAAAACTGCGGTGAACGATAGAGAGAACAAAACTGATCACAATATCCTACATGCTAATTTGGCCAATATTCTAAGTCTTCCATTCACCTGAAACATTTAATTACTGTGTTCGATATATCCGTATTTACTTCAGTCCGAGTAGGTAAAAATAGAATCGCCACAACAGCATAATCTTACTAGGAACTAAGTTCCAAATTACAATATTGATACCTACGTCATACTCTAACAATATAATATGTTTAACGCGACATATTAATATGGCTACTCACAAATCAGTGACGGTATTAATGATTTTAATTTTTGTTTTTCTCATTACTGGCAGGACTGCCACACACTATATTACATGAATTGTGTCTAGTTTTACGAACTCCATCTATATCAATATCTGTTCCGGCAGCCACCGACGTCAATGCTACTGTCTTATCGAAGTCAATAGTTGTGTATCCGATAGCAGCAGACGGCGCCACACCAGACATGCTAGACAAGTTGACTTTCTCCACGCTGCACTGCGACACAAGCCGGCCCCGTGGCTGAGATGAATATGAAGCCACACTATCATTTTTCGAACTGTTATATGATTGACTCTCGGGAGATGTTAATTCTCTAGACAGTTTTACTGTTTCCTTATTAGAATCAATATCGAGAATTGCATAATTTACCTCCAATTCTTCAACAGGTGACATAGAAGTAAAAGTATCAGATTCTGAGAATTTCTGGTTGTGTTCAGATGGTGCAGAAAAACTTAAGATTTGTTTCGCATTTTTAACATTTTCGCCCAGTTCACCTAACGATAAATTAGCATATGTATTTACTTCTGGTTTATTTCCCACAGACAAGTTACAATATTCCACTTGTTTTGGTGTTAAAGGAGTGGTTGGGCCTGTATCATTTTTACCAGCAGGCGGCATGTTCGCATCACTGGGCACAATATTCATATACAATCGAGCTGCATCTGGTTGAGGTTGTTGTTGTGACCCTTGTGGCTGTTGTGCCAATTGTTGCTGTTGCTGCTGTTGTTGTTGTTGTTGCTGCTGCTGCTGCTGCTGTTGTTGCTGTTCGAGGCTCAACTGTGCATAGTGTTCACTGGTGTTACTCAATGTTGGCGACAAAGGACTGTTTGCCTGTTTGTTATTGGTAACATTTTCATTCATGTATCTGCATTCCAGGAATCGCGTCTCATCTTCAATGTCTCTCATTGTATTTAATGCTGTTTCTTGGCGTAAAGTATTTCGCAAAATTGCTAAGTCCTTATTTAAATCATTGGAATATACGTGTCGGTTATCGGTTACTCGATTTTCGGCCACAGTATCACCCTGATTGTTGTTTGTTTCACGCTTAAAATCTCTTAGCTGATAGACATTAGTGACTTGATTGGAACTTGTTTGAGATCTGGGGTATAAAGGCATTACCTCCAATATATCTGCACTTGAGGGTGATCTTGGAGATTGAGTTACGTTACGCGATCCTGTTACATTAGATATCATATTTGGAAGATTGTTGTTAACCACAGGCCTAACATTATCAGGTTGGCCATTATCTATTGAAGAACGGTGTACTACACTCGCTTGTAATGTTTGTCTTCCCTGCGGCGATGGTGTTAATCTAGATACAGGATAAGGTACTGAGTCATGGATCACATTTCGTAATTGAATTTGTTGTTGCAGTGTGCGAAATAATAGGGAAGCTCTTCTACATCTGAATGCATATATCCCTTCTCCTGTCTCACACCTCCTACCTAAAACAAGGTTTAAATCATTTATTATAATGTGGTACTTTATACAAAACTAGATTTAATTATTTCGAAGTTCAAGCTATCCCCCTACCAAATTCTGTCATAATCAGGGATTATAACACAAGAATGGATTGGTTGCAAACCCTTTAGGAAATAGAAAAAAACCGGCCAAGTGCGAGTCGGACTCGCGAACGAAGGGTATCGTACTATCATACTAGCGTCTACCTGTTACCGTTTTTAATATTGAGCAAAAAATACGAAAAAACATGTTTATTGTATGGGGACCCGCCTTAATATTTTTTTTTAAGTTTTAGTATTTGTTGTTATATCGGCAATGGAAATACATAATTTGTGAAAATTTTAGCTTTCTAGCTATCACGGTTTATGAGATACAGCCTGAAGATAGACATAAAGACAGACAGACAGCAGAGGCTTAGTAATAGGGTTCCGTTTTACCCTTTAGCTATGGAACCCTAAAAAAATATCATTATGTGGGTCATAATCATAATGAGCTCATATTTTAAAAAATATTGACATTTGGTTTAATAACAAACTGTTGCTAGGCCAACTAAACCAACTAATTTTATTTAAATAAATTACAAACAATATGTAGAATATTAAATGTACTATTTAATATTCTACATATTGTTTGTAATTTATTTAATATATTTTAATTTCACTTATTTGAATAAAGAGATGTTTTAGATGTATATTTAGTTATTATGGCACTAAGTCGCTGCATCAAAAGAAACTTTCCACAATAGAGAGTAAAAACAACCAAATTAAAATGCACCTATTTAACTTACTTATGTAATGATCTTCTTTACTTGAATGCATATAACAAATGCAACCAAAAGTCAAAGATCTCTTTCTATTCACAAAAATGTATTAAGTGTTGATGTTGAACTTTTCTTTAAAATATTATCAAAGGCAGATTGAACATATTTATTAGTAAAATGAGTTGATTGTTATAAAATGTTAAAATAGATCGAGGTGACAGCATTAAAAATCATAATATGACTTTGTTTACATTTTGGTCTACATTGAATTTGGCTTGAGTATAGAATAATTACAGCACATCTGAGCCCTGCGAGCATGTATCATATAGTGGCCCAAACCACAACCCATTTAATGAGGTGCCTAGTGTCTACTACCACATGCAAATGCGAGGACATGTAGAACACTGACGACAAACCTTTTAGCATGGCTCAGAACTGATCTAATATAGTTTCTCAATGCCTTTCATCAACATATTATTATGATGAAAATAATATGTGATAATCTAGTGTCTAGTGTTAAAGCTGGATTCTCACATACAGGTTGCCAAGGAGAGTTCAGACGATGCAATGAGCAATTAGGATGGCTAACATGTAAATAATTTATAAGCTGCAGTTTATAAGTAGTTATTTTGTAAATTTAAAATGAACCCTTATCCTACAATCAAGGTATAGCTTAAAAACCAGACTATTTATGGAGTAGCCTGGATTTATTGTTTAGATTGGTAGGTTGATGATGACATTTGTCTTGTGATTTGAAAAAAGTTTTTGCCCAAATATTAAAAGTGGTGGCATGGCAATGCGCAGATAATGCGGACAAATTAACTACAGATACAAATAACCAATGTCTTTCTAATCCCATCAATAAAAAAATCTAATAATACTTCTTAAATTATACATTAAGTATGTTCTTAATACTCAATCTTTTGTTTACATGTACTTAGACCAGTTAACTATGCATAACAACAACAAATACCTGATTCAAAGCTGAATATATCTCCTTCAAAGCCATATCGTCTTAATGAGTGTAAAGGCCAAACTGTGGAGTCTCTGCCTTCTCTGTAGAGTATAATATCCGATTCGGTAATCTCGAGCTGCCCCGAACATAGGTCTGCACCATTTTCGTCAATGTTTACAACACGAAACACATTAGGATGTAAGTCTGAAGTTTCCTTTTTGCTGTGTAGGCACCCCATTACATTTCCAAATTATTATCCATAAGTGTGTAATCTGAAAAAAATAATATAACTTTATATTTGATAGTAGCTTTAATAGTAAATTTTAATCTATTATCGAGCATAATATGTCTTACATAGAACTATACTTCAACCTACGATGACAAAATCGTATAAAAAATCTTTCCATGCAAATACAAAGTTATTATTTGTTATCAATTATCATCAAATATCATTGGATTATTATATCAATAGAGCTCAATAAGATACACTATTTACATCACAGAACTAATCACTCCGAAGTGATAACTATTTTCAAATTTCTTATAGGAAACCGGTAACCAAATTCAGGAAAAATAAAGAACAAACCCTTCAAGGCTATCAGTAGGATTGAACCATTTAATTCAAAGATTTATTGATAAAATTAAAATAATAATAAACTTACAGTCTACAGATTCTACAAAGTGCAGCAGAGCCACAGAGTCACAGACAGACAGACAGACATTTATAGCTATAGACAATATTTATACTTCTGAAGATGAGGCCATATTATTGATAAATGCTTATATCTTCTTTTCCACAACATATTATGTCAATTGCCGATGATCTTTATTTTTATCCTATAACTCCAATTAAAAAGAAATAATGGTTCCTAATAACTCTGAAAACTCTGCCGTTTTGGGACTTGCTAAAATCATTATCTGCCCTTAAATTGGCAGTGTATGTACTGGCATACATTAACTTAGTAAAAATATTTGACATAGTATAATAAAAATGTCTGTGTCACAAATCATTTTAATTCATTGCAATACTAATTATTTTTATAAGGAAAAATAAAACACGTCTCTGGCAACACTTATTTTGACATTCGGTCTCGAAAATGGCGGCCCGGCGTAGCTCATCTGTGTTGACTAAGGTATTTATATTATTTTAACTTGGTTTGACATGGTTTGTGGTGTTTTTATGAACTATATTTTATGCATAACAGTATAATCGAATGGATTTGATATGTTTTTGTGTATGGTGACTTTGTGTTTTGAGTTTATTTTGGTCGGTAAACTGATGTATGCTGTGGCATACATTGCCAAATTCGTAATGAAAGACCCTTCGTTTTATCTGTATGACACAGCATACATTGCCAAGTTTGTAATGAAATGCTTTATTTGTAATTTGCAAGATACCGCATGTATTTGTGATTTGGGATTGCTTTTTATTTTTGGTTGAAGCATGTTTTTTTGTTTCTTTGTTGCCAGCAAACGCTACTAACTCGAGGTGGTAGAATATTAGCTCTTGTGCCTGCTGACAATGCACCCTCTGACGATAGCGAGCGCTCAGATGTCGAAGAGGAATTTCGTGTACGCACCCCGCTTTCTTCATTTTCTTCTCCAGCACCTTCTATTAATTCTTCCTTGGAAAGACTTAACATTTTAGATGATGACGAACATTACAACAGCGACAATATTCCACTTACGCCTATTTTTCAAACAGTATATTCAAGTCCGTCTTTAGAACCAAATTGCAATAAAGTACCGGTGCTGAGTGATATTCCGTCACTCCCAACAACTCCTCTTACTCCAGTAAATCCACCAAATCCAAAAACCAGATCCCGACGTCGTCAGCCCACCGTTCCTGTCCTGAAAAGACCGAGACTAATGAAAAGATTTACTTTGAACTATCAGTGGAAAAAAGCCGTTTTTCGACACAGAGCTATTATAGAAGAAGACTCCAATTATACAGATGTTCCGGATATATCAGCGATGGATTATTTTTATAAATTTTTTTCGCCAGACATTCTAACAGATATCGTAGAGCAAACAAATTCTTACTCAATAGAAAACACTGGACGTTCACTTGGTTTGACGGAAGATGAGCTTCGCGATTTTCTAGCCATACATATTATAATGGGGGTCGTGAATATGCCAGCATATACGGACTTTTGGAGTTTACGATACAGGTATAACTTAGTAGCAGATTTGATGACACTAAAACGATATCAAAAAATACGTCGCAATTTGCACTTCGTTGACAATAATATACAGGATTCCGACCGATATTACAAAGTGAGGCCATTTGTGCAGAAAGTAAGACAAAATTGTCTAGCACAGGAAAATGAACGGAAGTTTAGTATAGACGAAATGATGATTCCGTATAAAGGAACCAAAGCTGGAAAACGCCGTCAATATATGAAGGACAAACCCAACAAGTGGGGTTTCAAAAATTATGTCCGCGCCGGAGTCTCAGGCATGGTATATGATTTTCTTCTTTATGGTGGCGAAGATACATTCAGATTTCACACGTTTTCAGATAAGGAAGCTTCTATAGGTTTCGGAGGACGAATTGTAATCGCTTTATGTCAAAGCATAAAATTCAAACCGGCTTTTGTTTTCTGTGACAATTTTTTTTCCTGCCCTGAGCTGTTTTACATTCTACGCGAAGAATACGGTATATTTGGTTTGGGGACTATAAGAAACAATAGACTTAGAGGAGCAGAAAAAGTGTTGCCTTCAGAGAAAGAGATGAAAAAGAAGCCTAGAGGAAGTTATTCACAAGTAGTGTGCAACAAAAATAGATTATCGGTAGTGAGATGGAACGATAACAAACCTGTTACCCTAATTAGTTCATATGTAGGCGTAGAACCTGTCGAAAAAATGAAAAGATACTGTAAGGAGACAAAAAGCAAAATCGATGTCGACTGTCCCCAAATAGTCAAGGAGTATAATAAACATATGGGGGGAGTCGACTTAGCCGACATGCTTATATCTCTCTATAAAACACCATTTAAAAGTAGGCGTTGGTACATAGGTATTTTTGTTCAAATACTTGACATATGCATAAATAATGCCTGGCTTTTATATAGGCGGGATCAAGCTCAATCAAGCAAGCAATATATACCTCTAAAAGATTTTAGGTACGAAATATACGAAGGCCTGAAAAAATTTGGTCGTGCTGATAAAAATGACAAAGCCAGAAAAGGTGTGGCATCAGCTAACCCAGTGGAATCGTTACGATACGATGCCATTGGTCATTTTATGATAATGACCACTCAAGGCAGGTGCAAGCTATGTCAGAAGCTTACCACTGTATTGTGCATGAAATGCAAAGTGCGGCTATGTTTCGTAACAGGGAAGAATCCCAGAAACTGTCAATTAGATTACCATGTAAAGGCGTAAATTAGTCATTTCAGTTCAATAAACGTTTATACTATTATTATCTTTTGTATTTTTTTTGCTATTCCTGCTCCTGGATAAACTCCCGTCGAAATTTCATAAGTTTTAGGACTCACTTCCGTCGGTATTTCATTAGTCACTGCACTTGGCAATGTATATCCCAGCATACACGACTTTGATCCCTTGGTTTTCTATTTACTTGGCAATGTATGCTGTGTCATACATGAGTTTTCAGGAAAACTGAAACGTAAAGATATTTTTTCATATTTTTTTGTAATGCCTTAAAACGTCTTAAACCCGATTTCAATAAAAAAAATCGGTTTATGTAAAAAAAAAAAATCTGCCAAATTAAGGGTTAACTGTCCGTGACATTTCATTTTGACAGATCAATTTGTAGCAGTACCATAGATTAATAATATACCCAATATCACGAAATTCAGACTGTGTTATTCGTGGAGGTGTAGAATTCAATTGATTTAATAATAATTGCTAAATCGGCAAAGAAAATAGATATTATAATTAAGTGTAATACCATGTTATGATTATTAAACATGTCGTGTCAAGTGGAACAAATAGCTGATTGCGGCGATATATCAACATTGGGCAGAGCATTGTTTATAAAGGAAAAAGAAGGTATTGTTTTTAATCGACCTTGTTCCATAGTATATTTATTTTCGACAATGCATTCATTGTTGTTATATTTATTATTTCAGACTCTAATTGGTTGACACAATGCGCCATATCCATGTCTTCTTGCAGCAGTTTATTAGCTGTTGGATACCAAAATCGCCTTTGTTTACTTACTAATCAATGGATTAGCCAAACGAATAGCAATACCTTTTTGATTTCATGGAGTGGAACTTTACCTTCAGACATTACAGCAGTTTTAGCATTACCCATTTGTCCATCCCAACAGTCATCCCAGGTACACAGATCATATTTTTATAATTACATTATTGGTCTGACAATGGATTATAGTGTGACAGAGTGGTGTTAGACTAATATAGTGATCACTCAGTCTCTATATATTTGATTCTAAGAAATTTTTAGAAGTTAATGTTAGAATATTACATTTTGACCATATGGTTAAAATAATAACCATTCAGTTTCGAAAGGCAAGGTAAAAATGTTAATAGTGTATAAACAGCTTTAGGCTAAAAATGACATAATTTATTTACTTACACTCAAATGTGTCTAAAATAAAATGATATTTGTTAGTAAGTCGTGGTGGATGATTATTTAATTAATTAAAAGATTTAATTTTAAAATCCATTTCTTTCAGAATGGACCAGATTGGTTTTGTATTATTGTGGGGTTTCAAAATGGCAGTGTTGGGTTCTATACAAATACAGGACACTTGATGTTACTTGAAAAGTTTGATGAAAAGCCTGTATTAAAAATATCATGCCACACTGGAACATATGGCACTTTACCTGATGATATACATATTCTGTTTCAAAGTTCTGAGTGCATTATCTCTGCTTCAAGCTTGTATCAAACACTTAGAAATGCAAAAGCTCACTTGGCTAAAGGTAAGACATATTTTTAATGTTATAAGAGTTAAATAAAATTAAATGAAATTTTTAAGAAGGTTTGTAATGTGGTTAATAGCCAATCTAGTATTTAGAAGTTACTATAATTATTATTACCTTAATACTTATAGCTTGACTAGCTTGCTGTCTAGATCATACCAGTTTTGAGCTCTTTATTTTATTTTACAAGACACTTAGCAATAGAGATAGATGGAGGAAACTGCACCAACAACAGCTAAGATCTTAATTTTAATTATGATGATAACATTTAGGCATTTAGAAATAATGTCTAATGTCACTCATGTAGTGATAAAAGTTACTTTTAGTTAAGAGAAAACTATCACATTGATTTTTATTAACTTCATACTTTATTGAGATGCCTGTTTTTGCATGGTTTTAATTGTTATTACCATAGTACATGCTGGCATCAAAGATGACTACACAGTGGACAGTCGCAGCCTAAACATTCGAAAGTGGATGTTCTCTGACCAAGAAGTTATGAATGATGCTGCAGTTGTAGGGCTAGACCTCAAGAATACTTATGATCATCTCTTAGCTGCATCAACTTATGGAGGCTATGATATTTGGTAAGTTAACTGAAGACTAAATGAACATGTTGCTTTATTTGATTTATAAATATGGGTCTTAAACTGTACCTACCAAGAGTCCAAAATATTTGGTTTGTTTCATAGCATTGCAAGAAAAAAAAAAGATATTTATAAGGACTGATTCCGCATTTGTCACACGCTGACGAAACTGCGATAAGTCCAATTAGATCTGCGGCGCTTATTTTGATAATCAGTTCCGAAGGTCGACGACCGAGTAAATCAATTAGTACACAGAAATCTCATACAGAATATTTGACTTACAGGTATCGATCTGTCCCGCCCGTCAATACATTGATTCTTGCAGCTGGTGCTCAACCTTACATTGGTTTTCACTATGCTTTAGAAGGTGGTACAATTCCTCCCCTTCAAGATGTTGCCAGGGTGGTTGCAAATAAAATCAAGTCAGCTCTCCCGTAAGTCCGAATTGATAATGTGTTATCCTAAAATTATTATATACTGCAGTATACTTAGTTGTATGGTTGGTTTCATAGGGGCTGGCTTGGAGGAAACTCTAATGAAAACCCAGCGGCCGGCAATGAACCATTAATTCGTTCCGAGGTTTTATCGAAACGCAACGGCTTATACGATGGACAACGTCATGGTAATGTAGTGGCCATCTCACCAGACCGCCGGCTCGCTGCAATCGCGGACAGCTTTGGACGAGTCGCAGTTTTAGATGTTACGCGAGGCCATTTAATAAGACTTTTTAAAGGCTACAGAGATGCGCAATGTGCTTTTGTTCAAGTATGTAGGGATAGAATATTCTGTAAAATTAAACCAGATTTAATTTTAATCTACCGGTTCTTGGAAAGTAATAATTTTATGTTATTATTTTTAGATATTCGACATGAATGATAAAAAACCACAATTATCGGTTGTGAAAGATCTACGAAGGGCTATATTTTTGATAATTTATAGTCCTAAAAAAGGACTCATCGATATAAGATTAATGCAGAAAGGCGACCGAGTGGCGACATTTACCGCCACTAAAAACGGGAAACTTTTATACAATACTTGTGGCCTAGTCGGTGCCGAGAAAAAATATTCCCATAAAAAGCTGAATTTGCCAGAAGTACAATGTGTTCTGATAGATCCCGACGGCAAAATCAAAAAGTTCAACATTCCATTTTTCTTTGCTCTGGATGGTGAACATTCCCTAAGATCGAAAGACCTGTACATGTTAAAAGAACTACGTGAAGATTTAAAAAAGAGTTCTTCCGATTATTGTGTTGATGAAATAATTCAAAAAGTATCGGATTTGAAAACATTAGATGCGAAAAGGCATTGCATAGATATGTTACTTAGAAAATATGAAATATCGCCAAAAGATTTAATGTCTTGTTTGAATTTGTTATGGAATAGTTTCAACAGTGACCTGAATCTTGAAGAATACGAACTCAAAAATTACTTCGCGACTCTTGGTCTAGCTACTTTGTTTTACAGATATATAAATGGCGATGACACCGATGACATGCAAGACTTATCGGATAAAATACATACTTTTCTGCATTTTGACGATGATGATGAAACTGCAATAGATTCGAGTGAGCTGGAATCGAAGGAGCTCGAATCAAATGAGAACGACCAAGCTTTAACTTTTGAACTTTTAGAAGACGACAATTGTATTCTAGAGAGGTTACTAACTTTAGCACAAGAAAATAATTACAAGGAGCACCAAGTCAGAGTTAAATTCGCCGACAATAATACTAGCACTTACAAAGAATTTGTTTCATGCTTCAAATTAGATAAAAATTCTCACTACATGTCGATATCATTCGATACATCAAGCGACAAAATTAATAACATCGCATGTTTCATGTTTAAAGCTATATTTAAAATTAAAGACAGTTACTTGTTAAGTAAATTCATCAAAGAATGTAAAGTGGATCCTATGCAAATAGTCAAGCTATTGATAATGCACATAATGAATATGCCATTAGAAGAAATAAGTCTTGAACTTATTGAACAATTTATCGAAGTGGTATATTACATCTGTAATGCGTCTGAAGAAGCCACAATAACTGCTTACAACGAAATATCGACTTGGTGGCAAGGTATTCGCGATATATTAGTAGAAATGCCTTGCCCGTTAAGAAGTATGACAGTCGCAATGGCTTGTAAAGCAGTAAGCAAAATATTTGAAACTAAAACTCAAGAAAAGGATGAAGAAATATGGGAATCGGTTACAAAGGAAAATGCTAAATGGGGCATTCTAATTGGAAAGCTAGAAGACATTTCTATTCTCAGTATAATTTTAATGTTCAAAGATCCTTTTAAAGGAAAATCACTTCCGAAATTACAAGTAGCTGAATTTGATATCAATCTCAAAAATATATACACGAGAGGTAAAGGCTCAGTTACAGAATTAATATCGAAATGGTTATGTGGTATGGGAGTATTACCTGAAGCTATCGTCGCTAACGAGTTGATGGAGAAATATGCTAGCTTAGGCTTAGAGTTACCTAATAGTAATGACGACAATGATTGTGATTACCTATACATTGAAAACAACAGAATATATGTTGATGAAAATCCTAAATTCTTCAAATGGTTTTCTCTTTTAAGGCAACAGTTTCCATTAAGCACATCGGCGGATTATATTATATCAAATATGTGCTGGGAATATTCTATGGCGTGGCAGAAATCTATGCAAAATTTAGAATATCTTAACACTGTTCTTCTTTGTTTAAAATGTGTATCGAGTATACACATAAGATTTGGTTTATTCTCGATAATATGGTCTACATATATAAAACACATGTTTGAAGTAAGCTGTCGTTTAGTGAATAAAGTAGGCAGACTGCCAAAAGACCCATTGTGTCTTCAAGATGTAGGTTTCGATAATACTACCATGACAGCTTTTCTAAAGACTATAACAAGTTACTTAGAAGATTTTCTGAACTGTTCCAACTCTGAATTCAATCAAGAAAAACAGGACATTCAATTTGAGAAAATATGGGGTGAAAGTCTTCCTTCTTTGGTGGAAGTGGCACAGAACACGAATAATGTTAATAATGATATATTGAATTTAAATTATCAAATATCATGTACTGTTTATTACATATGTTATTTTAACATAAAATTGACGAAGCCACTGGAATCATTGTACGACGTTGACTACCAGTATGTATTGGAAGCGTTAACTGGTAGTACTAACAACAGACAGATTAATATGAAGGCATCAGACAAGTTAAGAAATCCGAGAATGAAGTTTATAACTAAACTTATCAGACACGCTGTGGAGACGATAACTACGACTGATTGTGTCGGACCCTACCCTACATACAATAGCGAAGAGTGCACTGCTTGGATTCAGAGAATTGAGCATCTAGCGGAGCTGTGGAGTATTGACGAAGATTTTATTACACGTCAACAGGTAATGATTCTAAATATCTATATTCTACGCTGTATATGTATATACGTACGTAAATAAATACGTAATAACGTACGTAATACGTAAATAAAAAAAATTGGTAGCATCTTTTTATTTAATCATATCACCTCCTGAGCTATATAATTTTATGTGTTGCAGATGGTAAAAAAATATTAAAAAATAAAACACTATTACGCTGTTACTTACTGTCCTCTTGATATTCTAGAACACTAATAGATTTATGAAACTAAAATTATATTGATTTATAATTTGCAATTTCCTCTACAGGTAATTTCATTATATCATCTTGGATATGATATGCTGGCAGAAAATATTATAAGTCTACTCAAAGAGCCTGAAATTGTTTTACCATCAATTTTGGCTATTACTACACAGAGGTTTAAAAGGAGTTTGGAACATTCAAGTAATCAGCCAGAATGGATTGTGACTATGCCACCTCAGCTTTACAAACGTCTTCAAGGCACAGTAAGTAAACCATACCATATGGAGGAAATATTGGCTACATAAAGGCTTATAAAACAAGTAATATTTGCTTTCTTCTTATAGGTCTTAGATACTTCAATACCAGCTCATCCTTCGCTAGCTACAACAAAAATAGTACTCCAAAAAATACTCGTCCAAATTGATAAAAAGACCACTAAAGACCCACAGAACTATCAGGAAATCAAAATGGCTGAAATATTTATTGAGAGTTGTGATGTGTTGATGAGGCGTAAGCTGTAAATTATTTCGCAATTTATAATCTGTTTAGATTTGCCTTTATAGATTCTTTATAAGTTATTGTTATTCTACTAAAGTTAAAATGAATATATAATAAATTTTATTATTTTGTTTAATCCAGAATAATTGTTTTATTCTAAGACGTTATCCTAGTTGCAGTAAACATGCAGGTATAGTGCAAGATTGCGAAACTTGAAAAAATCTAGTTACCCGAAGAATTAGCCTCTATTTCTAATCCTTAGCCAGACCCCTTTTCTTTTGTTTTCCGTGGTGAAACGCTGACTTCAACCCACGCCGAGGGCACGGCGCGCGGCGTGGGGATATGTCGGACTCCCATCAACTAAAAACACCCCGGGCTTCTTCTACTACCTAAGCCAGCGTCACAGGATCGGTCGCGCATGCTCTGCGTGACCCTGGCTGGCTTAATTGTGTCCGATAGGACTTCTTCTCGAGGGGTAGGTGTAAAGAGCTCACCCTCACTCCTCGTAAAGACGGCCGCGTAGGACGACGCGGCCGTCTCCTCTTGGCCTGTTAGCTGATCGGATGACAGAGTGCCCTCCCTGCCATTCGCAGGCCCGACCGTACGGTGGTCGCAGGTCGTTTTGCCAGACCCCTGCCTTCACTTAAAGTAGAGCTGTTTTGGCATTGACTGAACAGATAGCAGAGTGGTATAGGTCACCAGACAACCACCGTGCGCGACGTGTCGCGGGATTGATTTCCGCGTAGGGCAAGAATTTGAGCGATCAACAAACGTACTCCAAACGAATCAACGGATTCATGGGCCTACCACAGACGTTCCAGTTTTTTCATTAGGAATACTATTTATAGGCTTTGTGAATGCACGACGATGGGGGTTCGTTTCAATTGTGAGTGAATTTTTTCGAACGAGTGCGGCACGGCGGCGGTATACATATAAAATTGGGTCTAATTTATTTATTTTGGGAAAAACAGAATCAAACTAATATGAAATGAAGCTATACATTATCCAAAATTGTTTTCACGTCATATCTAATTAGAAGAATTATATACAAGTGAATGGGTGAGGTGAATTACATACGTTTGTTTGTTTATTTGCGTAAAAATATGGCATAGAGAAGTGCTGCCTTAATCATAATGCCATTAGGTTTTTCACTAATTTTGAAGCTGTGTTAGCTTCGTGGCAAGACCGTAGGACTGCTAAGTCAGAGGTCTTGAGTTCGATCCCCACGGCGCGCACCGACTTTTCGAATGTTGTGTGCGTTTAAGAAACAAAATATCACAGCTTCCATGTTTCGGAAGGCACGTAAAAATGTGGGTCCTGCGCCTGATCTCTCTCCGGTCGTGTCGGGTTACCGTCCCATCGGGCTATGGGAGTAAAAGGAATAGAGAGTGCACTTGTGTTTGCGGACACGCTTGTGCACTATAATATGTCCTGCGTAGCTGGCTGGTGTCATAGTAACACTGGCCGCCGTGACCGAAATCGGTCCGGACATTATTATTCCGAATGCTCGAGCTGGTTGGTATTTGAAACTTACGCGCAGTATATTATATTCCAAACAAAAAAAATGTATGCGGCCAGCATTAAAGCATTGGTTTAATGCTCTAAGGATTCGATTCTCCGAATGAGGATATTGAATAAGGAGTGCCAAATGGCAAATCTTTTACTATACAGCCACTTGATACAGGCCAGTGATGAAAATAAATAAGTTTTTTTCGTTTAATTTTCTCACGATTTTGTCTTTGGTTTTCTATATAGTCTCAGATAGTCTGTGGTCACGGCAGTCACCTGTCAAGTGTCAAGTTCGCGAGAAGTTGAAAACAAAAATTATTCAGATTCCGAAACCTTAATCTGTTTTCATCTTTAATTTCACTGTTCTAAAGCTAATATATAAATTTGTAACAATGGCTCCGAAAGCTGGTGGTGATTCTGCGAAAGTTAATTCAGCAGTGTACAAAGATAAAAGCAAACCAACTGACATTAGGCTCAGCAACATAAATGCCGCTAAAGGTAAAAACATCTGTAACTTTAACTTATGAATTCTAGCTATTTATGACTTAACCAACATTTTATAATACATTGGAAGAAACTTTACGCTAGTAAAAAGGCGGTGCTCACATAAATGGCTGCAAATATTTTTTATTTTCTCTCCGAGACAGGAAAATAATCTCGTGATGTTCTCGAGAATCTATGGTTTATCTCTTGTGAAGATATAATATTACTCATAAAACAATACCAATTATTGTAAATGTTAAAATAATAGTGTCTTTCTAAAAGTAATGGGTTTATTCAAACTAATTGTAAATAGAACAGATAGAAATAATCATAATATAAGCAAATAAATGATGACTTCACAATAATTTCAGACATGATTAGAAAATTTACTTCTGACTACTTATTAGTGGATTGTCAGTAAATGACTAACAGCTTAAGTTACACCCACTACGAAACATACAAACTAAACACTATAAAACAAAACATTACAGTTGGAAAATCTATTTGATAATTTTTGCAGTCTACTAACTCATTATTTGTAGATACAAATTACCTGTAAATTATGAACAAGTACAGGTTAAACCCAATACATTATGTTAACAATAAGAAAATATTGTCAATATTATGTTTCTGTACAATAAAATGAGGCTTATTCTATGGCTTTCTTAAACCATTAGGTACTACATTTAAACAAAGGAGGTACATAATTTAAATCAACTTATCGTTCATTTCAGCGGTTTCTGATGCCATTCGCACAAGCTTGGGACCTCGTGGTATGGATAAAATGGTAATTTATTATAATTATATCATTATATTTTTTTAATAATTATATGAGAATATATACTTATAACTTATTTTATAATATTCGGTGTGAAACTTCATCAAAAATACCTATCACAACTTACTGCATATTATTGAATAATTAAGTTGGGCCCAATTAATAATCAAAACACACAAAGACAATTTATTTTGGCCCTTTTGTCAACCTCATTATACATTTTCAGATCCAAGCTAGCAATGGTGAAGTTACAATCACAAATGATGGTGCTACAATCTTGAAGCAAATGAGTGTCATCCACCCAGCTGCTAAAATGGTAAAACACTTTCTAAAATGTAGTACAAATAAACTTAATGGGATTAAAAATTATAATTTCAATATTAAGCAGGAATATGTCATGTCAACCTTGTGTTTCAAAATATTATTTTGTAAGCGCAAGGTGCAGGTTTGAGACTAAATACTAGTACTAATGTGTCTTTTCATAGTAATATGTACTTCTTTAATTATTTAAGACACCACTGACAAATGTTAAAGTGAAACATCATGAGACTTTGATTCTAAATATTATAATTTAAAATTACTAGAGCTGCTTGAATTTTAGCTATATGTGAAGAGGCCAGTGCCCACCAGTAGGACATATTTGGACTGGTATTATTATTATAACCAAAAGCATAAATGTGAACTATTTTATTTCAGTTGGTAGAACTGTCCCGTGCCCAAGACATTGAGGCTGGTGATGGCACTACTTCCGTTGTTGTTATTGCTGGTGCCTTACTTGATGCCGCTGAGAAACTTCTGCAGAAAGGAATCCACCCTACAGTGATTTCTGATGGATTCCAAAAAGCCTTGCAAATGGCTTTACAGGTAAATATTAACATTACATCATACATTATATCATACACATTATATTAATCTTATTTATCATCATAACTTAGACATTTAATATAAAAATATATGCTCATGTTACATACACTTGTGCTTAAAATCTATTTATTTTTAGGTAGTGGAAGGTATGTCTACACCTGTGGATCTGTCAAATGAAGATGCCCTGCTGAAGGCAGCAGCAACTTCTCTGAACTCTAAAGTAGTGTCACAGCACTCCACAATCCTTGCTCCTATTGCTGTGCAAGCTATCCGTGCAGGTCAGTATTATCATATACACCGTGACTTTTAGGTCGTTTTAGAAAAGCAGCCCAGTTCATGTATCCAATGATTAGTAAACGATTATAATAAAAAAAATATGTTTTTTTAAGATTTGAATGAATAAAAATATTATTCATTATTATGACACAAGGCAGTCTTACGAACACTCTGTAGTGAGCGCGGTCCGAGCCTTGTGCCAAAGGGGCCGCGCGGGCGGCGCGGCGGCGTCTTATCATAGGTTCACCTTAGCGTAAAACAGCTGTCTTACTATTGCAATCATAATGTTCGCAGTAAGTATGTAGCATGTAGGTATCTTCAACAGTTTGATACGTAAACATTTTTAACAGGATGTTTCATATTTCCAATGTATTATTTATTTTTTTCATGCATATTATTTTAATTAATGATAAAAAAAATATATTCGCGCCTAGAGGTATTTTATGACGGATACACTGTGTGGACGACTTTTTTAAAACGACCTAAAAATCACGGTGTATAAAAAAAATATTTATCAAAAGAGATCTGATTAATTAAAAAAAAGCTTGGTAATAAGGAAATTAAAAATACTCTTGCCTCATTTAGTAATGGAACCAATCGTTGGCGGCGTGGGCGCACGTGTCGACCTTCGCGACGTGAAAGTGATTGAGCGTATTGGAGGCACTGTTGAAGACACTGAGCTCATCCAAGGACTTGTTATCCCTCATCGCGCATCCAATGTCAATGGGCCACACAGGATTGAAAAAGCTAAAGTTGGACTTATACAGTTCTGTATTTCTCCACCAAAAACAGATGTAAGTTTTTAAATTATACAATTAGGAAAAACATGTAGCATAAATTGTCATTTTTGTAATAATATTTTTCACAAATATTGTAGATGGACCACAATGTCATTGTGTCAGATTATGCTGCTATGGACCGTGTCTTGAAGGAAGAACGTCAATACATCTTAAACATCGTGAAACAAATCAAAAAAGCTGGTTGTAATGTACTGCTAGTACAGAAATCTATTTTGAGGTAAGCTACAACTACTAACTTGTTCAGTGTCAAGAAACTTCACATTGAATCTTATTTTTATTGTTTTTACTAGACTCGAGGTCTATAATATTCGTATGTTTTTGCGCAGAGATGCTCTGAGTGACCTGGCAATTCACTTTTTGGACAAAATCAAGACCATGGTAATCAAGGACATTGAACGTGAAGACATTGAGTTTGTGTGCAAAACTCTTGGCTGCAGACCTATTGCTTCTCTGGACCATTTCACAGCAGAAAACCTTGTCAATGTTGATTTAGTCGAAGAGGTTAACGAACCCGCCGGAAAGTACATCAAGGTATGCATGATGCAAAAAAACAGTTATTGCAATATTACAAACTGAATGGTGCTCTTGGCGTAGCGTTAACAACCTCAAGTTAATAAATTTGATTAACTTATCTATACTTTATGATTGCAGATGAGCGGATGCTCGGCGGGCGGGCGTACAGTGTCAGTGTTGGTGCGCGGATCCAGCGGCGCCGTGGTTGCGGAGGCGGCGCGCTCACTGCACGACGCGCTGTGCGCCGTGCGCTGCGTGGCGCGCCGCCCCGCGCTGCTGGCGGGCGGCGGAGCCCCCGAGGCCGCGGCTGCCGCAGCGCTAGCGCGCGCCTCGCTCGCCGCGCCTGGCGCTGACCACTATTGCCTCAGAGCCTACGCAGACGCCCTTGAAGTCGTGCCTTCCACACTTGCTGAAAACGCTGGTAAATAACTACTTCGTATACTATTTTGTTGCATTACCTAATGAGATTACTTTACACGCAACAAATACTTCATTAACACAATTCTCATCATCCTAGGTCTGAACCCTATCGAGACAGTAACAGAGCTGCGCGCGGCCCACGCACGCGGCGCGGAGAGCGGCTCAGGTTCCAACGCAGGCGTGAACGTGAGGCGCGGCCGCGTCACCGACATGCGCCAGGAGCACGTGCTGCAGCCGCTGCATGTCACCGCCTCCGCCCTCGGACTCTCCACGGAAACAGTACGCGCTATACTCAAGATTGACGACATCGTAAGTATTATTACATGAATTTATGAATTTCTATACTACAACTAGAAGATAATAATAATGAGGAAAATATTCTTAATGAACACCAAGTAAATTTAAGGTGCCATTTACGTTACGTTTGGGTACCAATGTACTCATATTGTGAAAAGATATTTTTATTTAATGTTAAATAGTTAAATGAAAAACAGGATTTTTATTTCCAACTGTAAAATATGTATGTAAATCACTAAATTCGTTTTCTTTTTGTTTCAGGTTAATACATTAAATTAATTTAATGCATTTTGTTTTATGTTTAATGTGGCCTTCTCACTATTGTGTCTATTAATGTTTTGCTTATTGTATTTGCACATAAGAATGTAATACTACAATGTATTAAAGGCAAGACTCATTTCTAATGTATGCTAATATACTATGGTTAATTGCTGAAAATTTTGTTTTCTGGCGAAACATATCGCTTGATATTTTCAATCACAAAAGCCTTTATGTTATCTGGGCAACTATGCAAGATAAATTTCCTTATGTTTGGCACACTATGAAAAAGTAGTTGCAACACCAAAATGGATTAAAGATACTAATTTGTTATCATGCATAGTTGTCCTTTCGAATTAAATAACATTAGTATTATATAGTGGATATTTATTCCAAATAAAAAACTAATTCAATTAAAATATTTGTTTTATTGTACTTAGATGCCTATATGATAGTAATTAACGTTGATAAGGATGAATTTGATTAGCAGCTTTGATATTAGTTTTAATAGCAGAAGGTGCTTTGGGTAGTGAAGGCGCGGCTTGGCCAAGTTGTGGTGCAGGCCCTCGCGATGGGCCCATTCCGGGAGCTACGCCTTGCGGGACTATCGATGGAATGCCGGGCCGTAATCCCTTGCCAGTACCAACGGCAGTTACCAATGCATGTGTATCAGCAATGCTGTGAGTTGGTTGCATGCCTAAAAATAAAATAGGATAATTATATTAGGCTTCTAGTCAACTACCACCTGTAGCATGCTCACTTTAAAACCAAGGGAATATTTAATACATAAGTTCAGGTTAATCAAGTATTTTAGAAGGTTACCAAGTGAACTAAAATCTTATACTTAGATAAGAGATGTAATATTTGAAATTATTTTCATTCCAATGCCATATTACATAGAAGTAAATCAGAATTTAAGTAGTTACTACATATTCTTACCAGCAGATCTCATAGATTCTCCATCCCAGTCTTCTTTTCCTTTAGATATTATTTCCCAAACATGGCTAACAACTTTCGTAAATTGAGCTACTTGTTTCTGTAAAATTGAAGTTATTAATAAAGAGTTACTTTATAATCAAATAGTAACAATAAAGAGTTGAAAATACCTGTGCTGTATCATAACTTAGAGTACTGGCTTTGTGATTGAACTGTTGTAATCTCTGTTCAGCTTGAGGTTCAGGCTTAGTACGCAGCAAGTCTGGGACCAGGTCATGGGTGCAAGCTGGAACACGACCTTCTGTTAGCCGAGCCAATGCTTCATCCCGCTCACAGCTAAGTTGTAGTGGTAACACAATTCTTGATCGTAGCGATGCTGCCAGTTCCGCTTGCAATATTTTGCTCAAACCAGTCAACTGCAGGAAAAAAGTAGTGTTTCTTAATGTACACTAAATTAATAATACACTAACATTATATGGGCAATGATGAGTAGTATAATTGCACTGATATTACACTCAAACTACTACACTTACATGTCCTGATAAAATAGCGTAATTATCCAAAAAAGTAGGCCAGTTTATAGTTTCATATTCAGTTTCAAGCTTATTAATTAGAGACTGAATAGCAGTTTTCAAGTCATTCACTCTATTTAATATGGCTTGAATAGTAGTCTCAAGCTGCTTTTCTTCCCTTTGTTGCATATTCATATTCATGATTAAGGCTGGGTGTTTAACACTGCAGTGTCAAAAAATAATAATTAAAAACAAGAGGATGCAGATAGATATACACAATCACTTATCAGATTAAATTAATAATCGTAAAACATCGAATCTGACAGCAGAGCTACAGAGCGATCGAGCGATGCTCAAAATTTTATTCAATAATGTCATTTCGATTTGTGACAGATCACAGAATGTTTCTCTCACTTTGATAGAATCTAAGTCATAGAGAATATTTTCTTATAGAGGCGGAATAACTGACCTTTATTATAATACGCTGGAATTGACTGAAAACTATTTCTAAGGGGCCCTCCTAGTACCTGCCGGGGCTGCGGGATGTTCGTGAGAGTTACCGCGACCCCGGCACCCAAAAGGCTCCAGAGGCAACATAGTGGGCTTTAGTCAGTAAAGGGGTCCTCTTAGTATATCTGAAAGGCATTTTTTTGCGCACGATTTTTTTTACAATTAGGGATGATTTAAAAAATAATATTTACATTCTCTCCACTTTAAGCTAAACATTATAACTTCTTTATATCCCAGGTCTTTGCTAAAAAGTAAAAACACTTCTCATATTTTTTTTGCGCACCATTGCCAAACTCCATCGAACCCACACCGTAGATTGAAAATCCTCTGTCTACGCCGCCACAGAGTATAATTGACAAAAGCATGAAGCGCATCTGTCTACATGACAGGTGTAGAAAGAAACCGAGCCCGAAAAATAAAAAAGTTAAAGTAGTCTAAATAGAAGTGTTGACCGTGTTGAGGTCTACTGAGATTTTAATTACTTTCAGTATGTATCTCGGTCTTTTTAAATTTCCTGATATATTTTCGCAAACTCAATAATCTCACGAACAATCTTTCGGTAGATAGTGTGGAACAATTTGTGCTCTGACTCGAAAACTATGCAACGTTTCGAAGTAAAACACAGCAAATCATAACAAACGGAACTTTTTGCACCTAATCTTACTTTGTTAAACTTTTTTTAATTGAGCGTGTGAGACAGGATTACTCTTGTACCTTTATAGGTATAACATAACTCATTACCAATAATAAATAACGAGTAACTATTGAAATGGATAAATTAAATGAACAAGCCTCATCGGAAAGTGCAGAGAAACGCATGACTCCATCAGTACCTACAACTGACTGGAGCACTAATGTAAACCAAGAGGTATGCAGAATCTCTAGCATAATGTGAAAATTATAAATATGATTAAATAATAAGATGCACCATGTTCAACTAAACACGCATTTTATGATGTAATCTATTTACAAATCTGTTTATACATTGCTTGTTTATACCCCAATCAGTATTTTTTTTTAACTAACTGTGCATACCCACATTTAATATAATTGATATATCAACACAATTGATCTAAATTACAGATGGAGATTAGTAATACAAATAGTGGGAATAACATAAACATGAATCAAACACCAAGTCAGTCTGGTTCCAATAAGTCAATACCGGCCACTCCAGCTCTCCTGAGCTCTCAGTCCTTTGTGGCTGGGGAGGTGGCCCTCACACCCACCCACAGCAGCTTCACTCCACAAGCTGTGAACCCCCACAGTGCCATGACTGCTATCACCCCTATGGCTAGTGGGACAAACCAAGCTAGGAATAGCATAAAAGTTCAGTAAGTTACTGATTAACATTTATAACACTTAGGAAATTAAATAGGGGCATAATGCCTGCAATTTTAGAAGAATTGCTTAATTACTGTATAACAATATAAATATAATTATCTTCATCATATAACATTCTAACCAACTACTTGTAAGACATAGATGTATGAAAAACTAATAATCTTAATGCAATTTGTTTTTTTTTTAGAAACTGTGTTTCAACTGTTCATCTGGGCTGTGAGTTAAAATTATTGGACATATACTGTAGAACTCGTTTTTCTGAATATAATCCAGCAAGATTTCATGGCGTTGTCATGAAAATAATTGATCCAAGAGCTACAGCACTGGTATTTAGGTGAGGTTTTACTTTGTTAAAAGAATTTTGTATCAAAATGAAATAATTGTAAATGTTATTAAAAATTTACACACATGTTTTTTATAGATCTGGAAAAGTACTCTGCACAGGACTAAGAAATGAACATGATTCATACATAGCAGCAAGAAAATTTGCCAGAATAATTCATAAACTGGGATACCCTGTAAGTTTATAAACAACCAAAAGTTAATACTGCTTGGAACTTTTCGACTAACAAAGTAACATAAAACAACTGATAATAATTATAAAATATTCTTTTTTTCAACAGGCCAAGTTCTTGGACTTCAAAATACAAAATTTTATAGCAACAGCTGATCTAAGGTTTCCAATAAGACTAGAAGCCCTACAACAGGCTCATGGACAATTTGCATCATATGAACCAGAACTGTTCCCCGGTCTCGTATACAGAATGGTGCGGCCTAGAGTGGTCTTATTAATATTTGTTAATGGGAAGATAGTCTTTACAGGTAATTATTTTGTAACAATAATAACATACATGAGTCTAGTATAGTTCAAATGAATGGTTAGTGTCTGTTTTTCTCTGAGCTAGAAATTTAAAGTATAATATACATAATTGCAAAAAAGTTAGCTCAACACTAAGTGTGTTAAGTGTCACCTGAATTATGTCATCAAATGTTTAGTCAGTGACATCCTAATATTTTAAGACTTTTAATTTCATTGAATACTTGCCACTATAAAATCCGTGTGGTTTCCGGATATAAAGATTTCCGGTTAAAGAATTCCGGTGTCGTAAAAGGCGACTAATGGACCTTAAGACCCAGTGCACTGTACCAAGCACCTTGGGTCACCCGAATGGTGGCGGGTAAACAACCAACAATCGCATTCCCAAAGAGGGTTAGTGTCAGGCAGGCGGCCGACTATAAAACCATAGCCAAAACTTTAAGCAACACGTCTAGAAGACGTGTTGCGCCGACCCCAAATCATGATAATTGGGATAAGGGCAGGGGAATGATGACTTGCCACTATAACCATCCTATGTGGGTCAAAACCACCACAATCAAAACCTAGTACTTACTAAATAAAAGGTAGAAGGAATGTACAAAGAAACTAAAATGTTTGTATCTATTTCTTACATTTGGTAACTATTGAAAAAATATTGTTTCTTTGTACTAATCTTTATGTTTCAGGTATAAATGTGTACAGATAAATCATCTAATTTCTTATGTTTTCTTTTTAGGTGGCAAAACAAGAGGTGAAATTAATGAAGCCCTTGACATTATTTATCCAATATTAAGAAGTTATCGAATTAGTTAAATATATTTACTTAGAAGGAAGTAATATTGCAATATTGAATGGCAAATTTTATTATTTAATATTGTTATTATATTTGTAAGCTTAATTAATAATACAATTTAAGCCTCTTATGTTATTGCATTTTCTTAAGTAAAGTAAAGACCTTTAACTATGTTATTTTACTTATTTGTATAAAATTACCTAAGTACATTATTAAATCCTGAGCATCTAAAACAAATTTTATATCTTGCTGATCGTCTTCCTAGTTACTTTTAGAATTTGGAATTTTCGACATTCCGAGAACAATACTATTGCAGATGATACTTTTCATTGTGCTACGAGGATCTTGGTACTTGGCCGACGTCGGAATTAATGCCGTCACATATGAAAAGCCACCACCGATTCTTGTTGCGAATTTGGACACCATCCTGCTTATTTTATTGTACAGAAAACTTATTGCAACTTCAAAACATGATTAATAGCTATTTGAGTAATTTAATAACAAAATATTTACTGAAATCAAAACTTCCGCTATAAGTAAACATGAGCATATATATCTCGTTTTAAAACGTACGACATAAATTAACACCTACAGAAACAACATTGGCAACATGTATTAAGATTAATTGAATATGACGGGGAATTACTGGGATAATAGTTAGGAATAAAATCAATTTATAGGTAGTTGTGGTGGCCTTGCGGTTTTATGTATAGACTTGTATGGACATGGTGGTAGTTCGATCCCCAGCGCGGGCAAATACCAATGTGTTTTTTTAAAGCTATATGTTCTTTCTAAATTATTCTTAAACACCACTGACAAACGTTGAAAGCAAACATCGTAAGGAAACCTAAATTAAAAAAAAAAAATATAAAAAAGCTAATCTGCAGCCCTAAATGGAAAGAGGGCTGTGCCTAGCGGTGGCATACTTATAGTTATCCTCAATACTTATTGTTACTTTCTTATAAAGAAAGTTATTACCATGGGCCATCCTCCCCTGCTCTATGGACGAACAGACATGGACAGCAATACGTAGTGTAAATCATGGAGATGAAACTAATTTAAGCTATGTTGAATGCAAATATTTCCTTTACTATATAACGATTGAAAACTATGGCACCCGCCTTTCAATACATTAGAATGCCATTCAAATGGCAGGCTGTGGCTCAAAGACGGTCTCCTTTAACATATCGCCACGATAGGCAGCAGACGGGCAACACCAGAGGAAAAGGCTAGGTGCGTAGAGATGTGCGAAACAGATTTCCTCGTCGCAGGTCAGAGACCCGGAACGGGTTCCCTTCCATCGTGTTCTTATTTTTTTTTTTCTTTTAATTCACGGTCTAACTTCAAGGAAAGAAACCCGGTCTTTTTTTAAAGGCTTACACGGGGACAGAGGTCCAACATGCAGAGGCCTTGTTGAGATCTTTAATCTAAAATGAGATGGGGCACCTACCAAGGGCCATCCACCCCTGCTCTATGGAAGAACAGACATGGACGGCCCAAGGTAGCTAAAAGACTATTGTAAATTATGGAGATTTAACTTTCTTATTTTTTATTATTATAGTGCGTAATAATAAGGTGAAATCAAAAGCGGTTTGAAGCAATCGGAGAATTCAAAACAATATTGTAAAACGAGGGGAAAATATTTTTGAGAGGTTCTGTTGCATGTGTTGTAAACACGTTGTAAACGTTTCAAAATAGGTAGATATAAGCCGTTGATGAATTCTAGAAGACGCGGAGTAGTGTGTCGATATTTCAAAAAGGGCAAAAATGTCCATGCAAGATGTAATTTGTTGTCAAAAAGATTATATTATATAAATGATCACTAGCAGCATATTAATTATCTGTAGCGCCGGACAGCGTCCTCGTTTCCCGCCAGAATTAACGTCATTCAATTCGTTGGTCCATGTCGATTGTGGACAAAGGACTTTCAAAAAAGGAAAAATACACTTTAACCTTTTGGCTTTGACGTAATTAATCGAACTTTTAAAGAAACATCTTTAATATTTTCCGTGGGAATTCGCGATATCGTGTACACTGTATTGATCTAGTATAAAATTCTTATATAGTCATCATGGTCGGCAAGTTAAATAAACTATTTGTGCTGAAAAGAGGTAAGTGCTTCACATATGCATATCGTAAACCTTACTATCACTAACTGATTACAATTATTACATTTTGTATACTTATAAGACTATTTTCCTTCTTATTAAAACATCTAACCTCCGTAAAGTGCTAATGGCGAAAATGCTCCACATTTTACTTGCATTATGAACTCGCATACCTACCTACCTTACTAACTTAATAATTCCCTTTATCAATGACAATGACAATAGAGTAACAAGTTTTAACAGGTTTTTCATGACTTCGGTTAAGTTCGGTTACTTTTAGTGTTAGTGATAGACATAGTACTGTGTACTTGAAATATAGGAAGAGTTGAAAAATAAGTATAAAATAACCAACTTGTTATAAAAATGATTTACCTTGGCTGAAGTTTTTGGAAATTTAAAGTAGAATTAAATTGTACAAATTCGAGTAACACTGCACCTTTAAATAACTTTTAAATTGTATGTATAATTTTGTAAATAATTTTGTTACAAATTTATAATGTACAGACAGATACATAAAAAAAATTGGTTTAGGATACATACTTATTTCAACTGTAATGCCTTCAAAGTAAATAAAACAAATACCCACCTAAACAAATTATAAATGTTTAACTATTTTCAGGAGGAAGAATGGAAGAGGTCCATATTGACAAGATCACATCTAGAATAAAGAAGTTGTGTTATGGGTTAAACATGGATTTTGTTGACCCGGTAAGTAATTCTTATTAGAGTTAAATGTATAAACTAGGTTTATGCATATCATTCCCTTATCTGGTTTACAAATATTAAACTGATATAATAAAAGCAACAACCAGTGATGATGCTTCTACAATAGTTTTTCTTTTTTATTAGGAAAATCATTTAGGTATTATTAATTTAATGCCCATTTCCTGGGTGAAGGTCAAAAATAATATATATATATATTTTTGCAGGTATCTATAACTTTAAAAGTAATAAGTGGAATATACTCTGGAGTTACTACAGTGGAGCTTGATAACTTAGCCGCTGAAACAGCAGCTACTATGACTACTGACCATCCGGATTATGCTATACTTGCTGCCCGGTTGGTCATCTCCAATTTACACAAAGAAACTAAAAAGCATTTTTCAGGTATGATGATGGTAAACTCTGTAGACAAAAAACTTGGTATACAAGTACTTTCAGTACATTTTACGGTTTTTTTTTTTGTTTTATATGTTAAAGTATACATACAGCACTTAAGTACAGTACTGCCATTATTGTCCAACTTCTTTGCTGCATAATATACATTAGTTCTTTTTTCTGTTGTAGGTATTATAACAAAATATACAAACTTACCCTTGTAATGCTCTCTGAATATACTCTATCTCCTCTGTTCTTGATTATTAAAATGTTTCTTCCTTTGCATATTATTCTAAGTACTTACTGCACTTTTCAGATGTGATGACTGATTTATACAACATAGTTAATCCTCATACCAATAAGAAAACACCAATGATATCTGATTTCCATTACAACATCATCATAAATAATAAGGAGAAATTAGATTCAGCCATTGTGTATGACAGAGATTTTAAATACAACTATTTTGGATTCAAGACTCTAGAAAGGTCATATTTGTTGAAAATTAATAACAAGGTAATTATGTTATTTAAACAGTATACATGACAATGGAATGATTATGTTTTTACTTATTTTAATTTAATTTAAAATTAAATGTAATTTTAGGTAGCAGAAAGGCCACAGCACATGCTCATGCGAGTTTCCATTGGTATACACGGTGAAGATATAGAAGGAGCTATAAATACATATAATTTACTCTCAGAAAAATACTTCACTCATGCAAGTCCAACTCTGTTCTCAGCAGCCACTCCCCGCCCACAGTTATCTTCCTGTTTCCTTATAGCCATGAAGGATGACAGCATTGAAGGAATTTATGATACACTCAAACAATGTGCCTTAATTTCAAAATCTGCTGGTGGTATAGGTCTTCATGTCCATTGTATTAGATCCAAAGGGACCTATATAGCTGGCACGAATGGAGTGTCTAATGGCCTTGTACCCATGTTAAGGGTTTACAACAATACAGCCCGTTATGTGGATCAGGGAGGTAACAAGCGTCCTGGTGCTTTCGCAATTTACTTGGAACCATGGCATGCTGACATATTTGAATTCTTAGATTTAAAGAAAAACACTGGTAAGGAGGAAGTCCGCGCTAGAGAATTGTTTTATGCTTTGTGGATTCCTGACTTGTTTATGAGAAGAGTTGAGAGTAATCAAGACTGGAGTATTATGTGCCCACATGAATGTCCTGGACTTGCTGATTGTTGGGGTGAGGAATTTGATGCTTTATATGAGAAATATGAAAAGGAAGGTCGTTTTGTAAAACAAGTGAGAGCTCAAGTTTTATGGAAAGCCATTATTGAAGCACAGGTAGAAACAGGTACTCCATACATGCTTTACAAGGATTCATGTAACAGAAAAAGTAACCAGAAGAATCTGGGCACTATTAAATGCAGTAATCTATGCACAGAAATTGTTGAATATACTTCAGCTGATGAAATTGCTGTCTGTAATCTGGCTTCTATTGCACTAAATATGTTTGTTAATGAGGATAAAACATACAATTTCGTTAAGTTGAAGGAAGTTGCTAAAATCATAACTCAAAACTTGAATAAAATCATTGATGTAAATTATTATCCTGTGCCAGAGGCAAGAAATTCCAACATGAGACATAGACCTATTGGCATTGGCGTTCAAGGATTGGCAGATGCTTTTGTATTAATGAGATTACCTTATGAAAGTGAAGCTGCAATTAAATTAAATCAACAGATATTTGAGACAATTTATTATGGAGCTTTGGAAGCCAGTTGTGAGCTAGCTGAGAAGAATGGAGCTTATGAAACCTATGAAGGCAGCCCAGCCAGCCAAGGTATCCTACAATATGACATGTGGAATAAAGTACCCACAGATTTATGGGACTGGGCGTCACTCAAAGAAAAAATTGCAAAGCATGGTCTTAGAAATTCACTTTTATTAGCTCCAATGCCAACTGCATCTACTGCACAAATTTTAGGCAACAATGAGTCATTTGAACCATTTACATCAAACATTTACCAAAGACGTGTTTTGTCTGGTGAGTTCCAAGTGGTAAATCATCACCTTTTACGAGATTTAACTGATGCAGATTTATGGGACGAAGACATGAAGAATCTCATTATCCATAATAATGGATCTATTCAAAATATTGAATCCATACCTAAGGACATAAGAGACTTGTACAAAACTGTTTGGGAGATATCTGTTAAAACAACTATTCAAATGGCTGCTGACAGAGGTGCATTTATTGATCAAAGTCAATCATTTAATATCCATGTTGCTGAACCAAATTATGGTAAATTGACATCAATTCATTTTTATGCATGGAAAATGGGCCTGAAGACTGGAATGTATTATTTAAGGACAAAACCTGCTGCCAATGCTATTCAGTTTACTGTTGATAAATCAAAAGTTAAGGGTAAAGCCATGAATGGTAAAGCAGAAGTTGAAGACGCTAATATGGCAGCTATTACCTGCTCTCTACAGAATAGAGACGAGTGTATGAGTTGCGGATCGTAATAACTGCAGTAGTATAATGTTAAAAATAGATTATTTTCATACTAAGATCTATGAACAAGTGACCTTAAGATAATTATGAATAAGTTTTATATTATATGATGTTACAAATAACAATATTTTTAAATGTCAAAGTAATGATGTATTTATGAAAATTCGCGATTATTCGTTATTTAACACAATGAAACCAGTTTGTTGCTAGTGCAAATTAGGTGATCAATAAAACAAAATCATCAACAATACCAAAATTATTTAGTAGTAAGATCTTCATTATTCAATAAGATGTATCATTTAAGTTAGTAATTATTTTTGTTTTAATAAATAATATAATTAAATATAATATAGTTTTTCTATTTCCTTTTAGTAATCATAAGTAGAAAGCGGTTCAACTATGGTAATAGCGGGAAAAAATAAAGTTAGGTGTGGATAATGTTCAGTGAAAGAACCATAAACATGATTAAAGTAATTTATTTATAATATTTTACAAATCCCATTTGCATAAAATTTTTCACTGCAAGTACCTACCTATATACATGGTGAGTGTATTCAGCATCAGCATAAATGTACAACCTCGACGTAAAATAATACATTTAAAATATTTGCATATACATAGTGTGTAAAGAATATTATTATACCCTTTTTTAAATAGAATAAGTATATTAGATACTAATTTTTTCGGAAACATGTTATCCTATTAATCTTTTCGTCGGGTGACCTACGAACCTGTGACGCACCCTTTTGTGTTCTACGATTTTACTTCTCTACTTGGTTACTGAACCCATTCAACATTAATCTATATCTTATGACCTGAAGATGTTAATAAAGAAAATATAATCTATTAAATCGTCGGTCATTATTGTAAGTATATAAGAATCCTAAATATCTGCGTCTCTCAAAATAATGGTCAGAGCACAGGTAATTTTGTCATACAGGTACCTACGTACGTACAATTTCTTGATACTTTAAAACAGACATTAATCCATGTAAAGTTCACAAATGTTTGACAAAACATAACTCCCGCGGTTTTTTTTAAGAACAATGCACTTCGACTTCATAAAGAATTAATGTGCTGCGCTCCACCAACTGCATCGACCCCTAGAGTCAGTCTGCTCCTTCACACTAGCGTTTCTCCAGCGCAGCCGTTTAAAAAGGGTAAACGATGCAACAACGCAACGAATACTTCGCGTAAACGCAGACTCATTAGTCTACAGACAAAACACCGCTTATACGCCTACGCTAGAGAAACGCTAAAACTCAGTATTAAAGTTTTATAATATTTTTTAAATCAATGACACGGACGAACAATTGGACCAACCGAATTAATTATTAACCAAGACTATTTTAATGGCAAGCCATGAACATAGCAAATTTAATATAATTGGGACATTTGATTTGAAAAATCAATTTTAATGTATTTTCATGGCATTGGTCATCACATACTTCTCAACAAAAGCTTTGAAATCAGGAGTTACCATGTCATTCATGCAAATGATGGTATTTTATGATAAATATTAAATATTATAGTTTTACCATTCATGATCAGATAGGAAGTATTATTTTATTCACCATTTTGTATTTATCTACAATTTAATTATTAAACTATTATTTGAATATGATATATTTGGAATAATACCAAAGCAACTTTAGGCCATGACAACAACAAAGAATATAAAAAAGAATATCAATACACCAAACACTTTGAACATTAGGGCTCTGTTACCAGTAATGCTTTGGAAGTATTTCATGATTTCTCTGTGGCCTGCTTCAACATTCATTTCTGCTTCTTGAATATTGGCATCAATTCTGCCAATAGCTTCATCCTGTTCTTTGACCATATGTGCTAGCTGTTGGAATATGCCTCCTAACTCAACTATAGTACTCTCAATATTATGCATTGTTTCAGCTCTTTGTTGTACATAGGTGTCTGAGTCATCCCTCATAGCTAGCTGTTGTGTTTGCATGCTTGGTGCATCTCCAAGGTCAATACTAACATCATCTTGCTGCAGGAGAGATGGTACCTCTTTAACCAAGGGAGCTACTCTGGAGAATTGTTCACGTCTATTATTTTGATGTTTTAAATTTTCTGATCTGACTTCAAGGACCTAAAATAAAAAAAAATGCATTAGATACGTACATCATAAAATTTTTGATTTATTAGACCTACTTACTAGAGTTAATTATTTTACATATTCACAGTTTTAGCAAATTAAACATTTATTAACAAAGTAAATTAATTCATATTGTATTTTCTCTTATACTAATCTAATTACAAATAATTTAATTACATCTGTCATAATTCTCGTATTATATTAAAACCACTTAAGGTTGTAACAAGTTGTTTGAGTTTCATATTAAGTTTAATAAAAGCATAAGGATTGCATCAGAGAGTATTCACCTGTTTGAACTGATTACTCATAGAAGCCAGACGTGATTGTAAAGCAAGCACCACACTGGATGAGTGACTGTGCATACTCCGGCGCCCTCGGGGCATCTCTCCCAGTCTTGCAATTTGCTGGTTTAAGGAACTCAGATCTCCCTTGATGATATAAGTCAGCTCTTGAATCTCAGTTGGTCTGTCATCAAATAATGACTTCTTTTTTGCCACTGTTGAAATAACAATGAATTATAAACAAGAAATATATTATGTATACATCATGTTTATGTTTAATTTTAAACAAGATGTAAGCAAGCATAATATTAGATGTATTTAAAAAATCTTAAAAAGCAATTTTCTTTTAAAGGATTTTTGTTTTTTTTTTTCTATTTAACATGTAACTATTACCATAATTACTTTGGAAAAGTTGATAGTGTAGATAAATAAATCATTATTTGACCTTTTCAATATAGGACTATGTTTCTTATACATATATATTGTATAAATTGGATGATTCATTTCCATAATGACAGTTCATAATTAATACTTACACATGGCTAGCTTTTCAAGTTTGGTGTAGGTGCTTGTTATATTCTTGCTAATAACTTTGGCACTGCTCATGAATTGAGAATATGTCTCAAGTATTTGGGCTTTTCTTTCATCCCTGACGACAGGCCTTGCCAAGGTCCTGCCCTGAAGGCTCCGTACAGCTGATATAAATTCATTTGTCCTGTCTCTTGCAGCCATAACTGGCTCAAACACAAATTCTTGGAGAATATCGAATGTTATGTCAGTATCAACGAATTGGTTAGACTGCACTGGCTTAGCTTGTGATTTCGAAAACGGGTTATATATCGTATTATTAGAAGCTTGAGCTCCTTTTTTGTCCAATTTACTATATGAATCAAAATCTGTTTCCGAAGGTAATCTCTCTGTCACACCTCCGATGTTTCGCCGACGAGGGAGCATCGCATGCTATAGTATTTTCGGTAACGTATATAAATTTGTTTAAAAATGTGATTTATAACTCATTAAATAACAAGAGTCTAATCAATCATTTAATAACACTCGAATCCACTCGAAACTCAATTGAAAATTATGACAGCCAGCTGTTGTCAAACGTAGTGCAAACATAAAGTCGTGACGTGTCACTATAGTTCACTACTGTTACCATAGAATATACCTTTGAATTACTTTGAAAGTAATTTAGTCGAAACCTTAAAATAAAATCGTTCTAAGGTCTCCTCGATGAAAGATCATCTTGAGTTATTTATTTCGTAAACATTTCGAAAAAGGATATCGAATTCATTATACTCTTCTATTCTATCTAAAGTTTATTCCAATCTCGATTGCTTAGTGACATCTGTGGTAATTTTTGACATAATTATAAAATTGATTTTTGTCTGTTTACCTATGTATCGGCAAGTCTTGATTGGGTGTATACCTTTACAACTTTAAATTTATAAGCAATTATGAGTTAAGTCATTGTTTTACTGATATATGTTACTACCAATTATACATTTTCATCCTCTATAGTATTATACTGACGCGTAATAAAGTGTCGCATCATTGATAGTTATTTATTATTCGTAAAGCAATTCAGTACAACTTTCTGTTATAATCCAGTATAAACCTCTACTGATTCATATCAAAACTCATATAATAATTCTATCTCTGATATTTCAATAGGAAATTTGAGTTAGTTTGTAATGGTTTGATTAATTGATTAAATTGTCAAGTGGTTTATGCAGATAAAATGAAGGTCTCTGATCAGCAGGTTGACAATTCTCACTTTTCAATCGGTCTAAGCCTTGCTTTAGCATCTAGTTTGTTTATTGGATCCAGTTTTATTATAAAAAAAGTTGCTTTAAAGAAGCTCCAAGTATCTGGAAATATTAGGGCCTCTGCTGGTGGTTTTGCCTACTTAAGACAATGGCTATGGTGGCTTGGGCTTTTAACAAGTGGGTATCTTAATTTTATATATATTTTTTTTTTGCTGAAGTAAACCGTGTCTAATTTATCATTAATCATTTGTAGTGGGTATTGGTGAGGGAGCCAATCTTCTTGCCTATGCATTTGCTCCCGCTGCTTTGGTGACTCCACTTGGGGCTCTAAGTGTACTTGTCGCAGCAATCCTTTCTTCAAAATTTCTGAAAGAGAAACTGAACTTTATTGGAAAAGTATGTATGATTTATCTCAGACAATGTTGTGGTATTTATCATAATTCCTCATTTGGTTCATTTTCAATTACAGATTGCATGCTTGCTGTGTATCATTGGATCCATAGTATTTGTAATACATTCACCAAAAGCAGAAGAAATTAAATCATTTAATATGTTGGTTGATAAGCTGTTTGACTATTTATTTGTATCATATGTAGGATCAATATGTATTATGTGTTTAATTATTAAATTTGTTTTTGTTCCTCGATTTGGTAACACCAACATAACTATTTATTTGTTACTCTGCTCATCCATAGGGAGCCTGACGGTTGTGTTTTGTAAGGGTGTTGCTTTAGGTATAAGGGAAAGTATTTCAGGAGAGGTTAATAATTTTTCACATTACATGTTTTGGTTGTTGTTTGTCACAGCTGTGGGATGTATAATGGTTCAAATGAACTATTTAAACAAATCACTGGACATATTTAATACTAGCATTGTGACTCCTGTGTACTATGTCATGTTCACAATACTAGTTATTGTTGCATCAGGTATTCTCTTTAGGGAGTGGGACCACATGAGCATCCCAGACTTCATAGGGTGCCTGTGTGGGTTCCTTATTGTAATAATAGCAGTATTTATGTTAAATGCTTTTAAAGATTTTCAAGTATCATTTAAGGACTTAAATCTAAATACTCGTCAGAGAAGAGCTGTGTTGAATCCGATCCCGATTGCAGAGGGAAGAGATTCTTTGCATACTGAAGACAATAACTATGCATTAAATTCATATGCAAGACAGTTATAGTATGAGTTTTCTCTTCACTATATTACATAAAAAAGAAGTTAACAAATATTAACTTCCATGAATATCATTCATTATAAAGCTTAACCTATAGTGTTAAAAACTCATTGTAGAACTTATTAGATATAAGCCCCAACATATTTATTATTGTAATAAGCGCACTTTATTGGATCTGTTCAATGATCAATTTATTTAATAGTGATATTTAGTACATTTTGTAACTTGTGTTATAAAGTAGTTTAGAAGATAGTTTTATAAAGCCAAACTAGTCTGTAATTAATAATTATTTATGTTTTTAGTATTACTATTTTTTTATTTTTGTACTAAGTTTTTGTTATGAAAATTTATGTGATATAAAATAAAAGTAAGATAGACTTTTGAAATAACCCATTTTAATTTCCACTAGTGTAATTTGGTATTTAAATGCTCTTAAATTGCTAAGTCTTCTCTTTTATAAATAATGTAAATGGTCATAATGACTAAAGAAATTTTCATTCCTTACAAGCTTAACAATCTTATACAATAGAAATATACCAGATATTTAGATATCAGATCCCTTTAAGGTTACATTTTATAGACTTTAAGTAATGGTTTATCATTGTGATATTACTGAAAAATATATTCATCTTAATATATACAAAAAAGAATTTGTTTTATTTTGTCATGTGAAAAATAGTTTATAAATTACACATTCCTTAAAATATTATGTTACAAAATTGACTGCACATGAAATTCCACAATGTGACAATAATCATTTAAATCAGAAACAGACAGATCTCATTTATTAATGAGGCTGTGTCAGCTGATAACAATTAAAATGCCATTAACAATGGGAATGCTTACAGTATCAAAAAAAAAATATATGTCACAAGTACACAGTTACTGCATGGTAAATAAATGTTCGGCATATTGGGCAAGTGCGCTGATACCCATACAAGCGTCTACAGCAGTCTGTGCACAGGCAGACATGGCGACAAGGCAGTGTAAGTACACATTTCTGGCGTTCCTGACATATCACACACAAGGCATCAGCTGCAGTGGCAGCATCATCTACTTCTTCTGAATTGAAATGCATTTCTCTCAGTCCTACATCTCTTCCATTAGCTATTTGTGTTATCATACCCACATCTGAGTTAGAAAAGTAATTATAAATAACATAGTATAAATATAGAACATTTCTTATAAGAGACCAATACAACATTGTAATCTGATGAGATATTGTTTCCCTAAAATGCACACATAAACGCACAATTATAATGGCACTTGTGATACCCATGAATGATTGAAAAGGCACTTCTGTTAGGTAATTTGTAAACTTCAATAAAGTCATGTAAGCATCTACAATTAAATTCACAATTATTTCTCCAATATACTTAAAAACCGCTTTGAGAAGAGGAGGAAGGTGCACAGGTATAAAAGTGATTATAAACCAAGAGGTATCTCCTATAAGTATCACAGTATTTTTAAATAAAGTCATCAACTCACTAATTATGACAAACATTGTTCGAATTAGCCAGTCTACACCAGACAAAGCCGCACCACATTTCACATAAATATTGTTCGAGACATCAACAACTCCATCCTGAATGTGAAAAAACTGATTGACTGCAGAATCAATTATCCCATTGGCTGATGCTGGTATTTCTTCGGTAAATATTGTAACATTGTCATCGTAAACTATTTGAAAAAACACGATTATGCTCCATAAAGTACTATAAATTACAGATGAGATCCACGTTACTGCTAAAACTATTAATTTTCCAGTGAACGATGCTAATAGGAGTATATTTTGAAGTGTTGAAGCGAATACGTTGATAATTTTAGCCACAAGTGAAATCATTTTAAAAGTTTCATAATTGTTATAATGTGTAAAAAGTAACTTTGTTAACTTATTCAGTTCTTGGTGTCTGAAAATATAACAAAAATAACGATAATCTTCATATCACTGTCAGTGTCATAGAATCACAAATTGACAACTCGTAAAAACAGCTGATTTAGAAGTGAACCCATAGACCAAGTTTACAGGGTGAATCAGTATGATGTTCATTATAATCGTTTCTATGTTGTTGATAACTTTGATATGATACTTGATAAATTATGTTAAAATACGTATGTTGAATGTTTCAATGTTAAATGATAATTTTAGCATTCAGTTTTATTGTTCTACAAGAATATATTCTCTAGCGGGTAACCTACTAGGCAGGTATACCCACTTCCTCCCCCGAGGAGGTGGGTGTCCAGTCCATGAGGATTCCCCCGCCTTATTTTTTATACGTCTTATTTACCACCTTATTTACTTTTAACAAAAAAAAAGGAATATCTTATTTCTTGAATTCGGATAAATATAATAAATAAGTTTAGAATTTCTCCGTTGTATTTTTCTGACATCCGTGTTCAATAGATTATTCAGTACTTTATACTATATAGTTTAAAGTTAAGTTTATTATAAACCAAGCATTAAAATGAACCTCTATGAACTATGATAAAATTATTTTTATCTGTGGTATTCATTAATGACGTTGTCTGTGATCAATCAATGAATGCTAAAATCGGAATGCCAATGTATTGAATCTTGTCAAAAATAAATAAAAATCCGCTGTTTGGTATTTTGTGATATTAATACGTCTTAAATGGTTAAGTTATTAGTGCAGTGCTGTAATTGGAGCTTAGAAATCTGAATGTTGAGAACGATTACACGCTAATAACAAATTTTTCGTTAAAATGGTGAGTTTTTAGGTTATGACAAGAATCAATCAAATAAAGCTTGGTTATTTGTAAAGAAAAGGCTTATAAAATGTGTTGTATTTAACGTTCTTTGATAAAGTTATGTTATTATTTAGGAGCCGCCCAATGCCGGGACCAGTTCGCCTGGTCTGATCGGTTCTGGGCCGTTGATGCCTCCAGCTATGCTCGGTGGACTGCCGCCTCCGATGCCGCCCGCTGTGGGTATGCCTCCGGTGCCTGGTATGCCGCCAAACATGGCTGGCATGCCTCCACCTATGGGGTTTCCTCCAATGATACCACCATTTTCTATGCCTCCTCCTGGGTTTCCCGCATTTAAACCTGTAAGATTACTTATGATTTTGATATTATATTTTGTTACCCATTATCCCTTATTATATTAACTGCTTAGTATGATGAGTTGCATGTAGAGTTATCTTCAGTTACTATTCTTCAATTATTATTTTTTTATATTTTTTTAAAGCTACTGCAATTGTACTCTACTCTTTGTTAAGATGGTTAGACGAAAAATGTACTTAAATATATACATTTCAAATTCACAATATTTTTAAGTCCTCCTACATACTATGCTGTGCTGTACAGGGTCCTTCCACCTGGTTTTAAGCAAACAGTAACAATGTGGAATGCAATAAAGTATTGAATATTGAAATGATTTTGACATTCTTATGTAAGTCAAAACAGCAATGGTAAAATTTTATGTTAAGACTATGGCAGTTTAATTAATTATCTTCTAATGATTTGTAAGAGTGTTCATCATCCTCAGGATATGAATGCTCCGGCACCAGATGTGGCCCCCATGGCCAACCAGAGCAGCCCCTGGTCTGAACACAAGGCTCCTGATGGAAGAACCTATTACTATAACTCTGTTACTAAGCAGAGTCTTTGGGAGAAGCCTGATGATCTAAAAACTGCTGCTGAAGTACGTATTTAAAACATTATTTTATTTTAGTTTACTAAAGTATTGAGTGGTACTGTAAACTAAACCCACTACAACAAGCATAACACTAACTTTTTTTTAACAGAAATTACTGTCAGCCTGTGTTTGGAAGGAATATACAACTGATGCTGGCCGTGTGTATTATCATAACATTGAAACAAAAGAGTCCAGTTGGATTATACCTAAAGAACTTCAGGAGATCAAGGATAAAATAGCTGCAGAGGAAGCCGCCCAGTAATTATTATTTTTTGTTAACTAACTATTAACTTAAAACTTTGATTTATTAAATTTCAATAAGTTATGCCAACTGAAATTTACTGCAAGTGTTCAACTCCTATAAACTTTTTCAGGGCTGCTCTCAGTGCAGAGGTAACTCCCGCAGAAGTTCCTCTACCAGCTTCACCATCCAACCAAACTGGAAGCTCTGCCTTAGATGAGGCAATGGCTAAAACCCTTGCATCTATAGATACAAACCTGGCCAATTCTATTCCCATCCCTGAAGAAAGTAAGTATTAAAAAAACCAATCAATGTGATTAAATACTCTTTTAAAAAATCTTTAAGTACTACCTTTTTTATTTAACTTGTTAAACCAGGGTAAAAGAAAATGATTAATTAAATATTAATTGTTCTCAGAACTACAGTAAATTGTAATAAAATATCTTTTTTCAAGGTAAACCTGAAGAAATGTCATTACCTATGCAAGGCAATAATATGGATAATGGTGAACTTCAGCCAGAACTACAGTATAAAGACAAGAAGGAGGCTATTGAGGCTTTCAAAGAACTACTCAAAGATAGAGTAAGCATGGGAAAATTAATGTTCACATTAATTGTATACTATTTATATATTTTTTAATATTACTTTGCCTTTCAGAATGTGCCATCCAATGCTACATGGGAACAGTGTGTAAAAATTATATCAAAGGATCCTAGATATGCTACATTTAAAAAGTTAAATGAAAAGAAACAAGCATTTAATGCTTATAAAACTCAAAAGTTGAAAGATGAAAGGGAGGAGCAAAGGTAAGTAATTGATTATTTTATTTTTTTTCCTTACCTATATTAGTGGCCTAGTGCTAAACAATAGACTCCCGCAATACCTTCCAGCTTTTTAAACATCATGTATTAAATATATCTCACGATATGTTAGAAAGTCACTCCATGAAGATTGGTATTCACAGAGTATTAAATTATTTTTCAGATTAAAAACTAAGAAAAATAGGGAAAACTTGGAAGAGTTCTTGTTAAGCTGCGATCGTGTAACATCACTCACAAAGTATTACAAATGTGAAGAGATGTTTAATAACCTTGAGGTTTGTATATTGATAGATTTTAAAAAATACATCCGTCTTCTAAATCGGCGTAATTTGTATCTTTGTACGCCTATTTCTAAGTTACGTTCTTCTATTAATGTATTTGTGTAAAGGATTTTTTAAATAAATGCTCATAGAATTTAGAAGTGTATATTTCCGTACTTCATTCAGAGGTTTCTTTTGGCGTAGATATGGCGTTGTGTTCCTGAATCAGATCGAAGGGATATATTCGAGGATTGTATATTCACTATTACGAAGCGAGAGAAGGAGGAAGCGAAGACATTGAAAAAACGCAATATGAAAATGTTAGCTCAGGTATGTAATTTTTAGAATGTGAATTATAATAATTTACTTAATTCAAATACATCTGTTTGTAAGATACCATTCTTAAACAATATATACTCGAACATGGCTATGTAAGTATAATATATGTTTCTGGAGTAGGTAAATCATTAATGAAAGATATAACAAGTCTTATAAATAAATAGACATGTATGGGTTTAGCTAATATAATGGGTGTTTAATTCAATGTGATATTGCAGGTCCTAGAAAATATGAGTGAAATTACTTACAGCAGTACATGGAGTGAGGCGCAAGTTTTACTGCTAGAAAACTCAGCTTTCAAAAATGATGTGAGTTTGTTGGGCATGGACAAGGAAGACGCTCTGATAGGTGTGTACTTTTCTAAGTTATAGAATACTAACCGTAGCCTACGACTTTATCCGCGCAAATATCGATTGTAGCTGCAAAAGCATTACCCCTTCTGACATAATTAATTAATCCAGAGGTCAGCTAACCTGTGGTATGTAACATACCACATTTAATCAAAATTGCTCCAGCAATATGAGTAATAAACATCCATACTTATAATTTTTCCCATTTACTATACCTACTAATATTAGTAGGAAATATTTTAGTAGAATATGGCGCATAAGAAAAAAAGTATATGCATTTCGCACTTTTCGTTAAATATGTTTGTTTAAACTTATACTTATTGTTTTAGTGTTTGAACAACATATTAGGAATTTAGAAGCTGAATATCTGCAAGAGCGCGAACAAGTCAAGAAACGCAATAAAAGACAGCAAAGAAAGAATAGAGATAACTTCTTGGTAAGAAAATTTCTAAAATTATTTGAAGGTTTTTACGGAAATTGGGAGCAGTTTATTATAATTATTATAATTTCAGGTCTTACTGGACACATTACATGAAGAAGGCAAACTAACTTCTATGTCATTGTGGGTAGAATTATACCCTGTTATATCTGCCGATATGCGATTCTCTGCTATGCTTGGTATGTTTTATTTAATTCTCATTATTGTTGATAATGTTCTTTACATTAAGCAATGTTTTCACGATTGACGATCAAGATTAGAACAAATAGTTAAATGATTACTCAATTTTTTATTTTATAGGGCAAAGCGGATCTACGCCGCTTGATTTATTTAAGTTTTACGTTGAGAATCTGAAAGCACGGTTCCATGACGAAAAGAAGGTGATCAAAGAAATATTGAAAGAGAAGAGCTTCGATGTAAAACCTGATACTACTTTCGAAGAGTTTGCTACCGTAGTTTGCGAAGACAGCAAATCAGCATCTTTGGATGCTGGCAATGTTAAGCTAACTTATAATTCGTTACTCGAAAAGGTTAGTCACCAGGCTATACTTAATGCTTGTATTTTTTTTTTGCTTTACAAATCGATTCCTGCACATGTGTCACGGGATTTCACATAGGTACATGCACAAGGAACACTCAGATATCTATTAACAATTTTTAATTATAATTAAAATTTCAGGCTGAAGCTAGAAACAAAGAAAAGATCAAGGAAGAGTCTAAAGCTCAGAAGAAGATTGAGAGTGCATTTAAATGGGCTCTGACTGACGCCAACATAGACCACCAGCTGTCATGGAATGAAGTCAAAGAAAAACTTGACCTTAATGCCCCAGAGTTTGCTGCTGTGCCCTATGAAGAGGACAGAGTTAGAATTTATAAGGTAAGCTATTGTAGTTGTAGATATAATAACGCAAACCACTTGAACAAAGTCTATGTTGTAGGGAAAACTTAGGTTTGCTAAATACTTCACATTTTGCCAAGCTTACTAACTTTACATTCACGTCTCTGAGTAATGATTTTATTGAAGCTCCGTTACTACGATCGAAGTCAATAAATCTGTAAAATTATTTTTTCAGGACTTCCAACATGAGCAGGAAGAAAGCTGCATGCATTATCATCACCCGAAGTCCAGGAAAGCCAAGCGATCAAAGAAAAAGAAGCGCTCCCACTCTGCATCTCTGGTTAGTGAGACACGTTTAATGTTATACCATTAATCATAAAATAACCGTACTAAACTCAATATTTCTTTTTCAGTCGAGATCCCGGTCACCGTCTCCCATACAAACGGCGCGTTCGCCGTCTCCCGTGCCGAGCCATGGCACATGGACGTCCGATGAAGGCAGGAAACACAAGAAATCTAAAAAGAAGCATCGCAAACACTCGCCCATTCCAGTAAGTTATTACGATACAGCTATAACTATTATGAGCCGTCTTCTAGAGCTTACCACTACCGCTTAATGCCGTATTGTGTACTACATTTGTGGAAGAGAGATGCTTCCATAACTGCAACAGTTTTACTTTAGGAGGTAGTGCAAAGACACTTAGGACAATAAGAACTTTTTTATTACGTACTGTGTGCTAAAGAGACAAAAAAAATACTGTGCTTTTTGATAACAGTAGTCATTCACGAACTGATGGCGTTCATATTACTGAATAAAGTATTATTTTACTCGCATAGAAATCGCCGACGCCGGAAGAAGGCGGTATAACTGATGACGAGCTGATGCGGCACAAGAGCAAGAAGTCCAAGCGCAGCGCGCCCTCCAGCCCCGAGGAAGAGGCGCACGAACACGCGCACAAGCCCAAGAAGAAGAAGGACAAGAAAGAAAAGAAGGAACGGTATGTCGTTTAATCGGTTCAGCTAGACAAACATATAAAACAGAAGAACTGACAATCCACTCCTTTTTTTGAAATCGGTTAAATATTAAACAGCTACGTGTCTCCCTCTCTTAATATCAGACTTTAAAAAGTATATTTTATTCCAGATCAAGTGGGTCTACAGCGTGGAGCGATGCGGAACTGGAGTCTCGGCGAGCCGCTTTGCTGGCTCAGTTACACGAGCACGAGGCGGACTGACGTCGCGTTACCCAGATCCACATCTTTAATGACTACCCGAAGGCGCCCGCTACCGCTAAGTCCGCCTCCGCCGCAGTCACCGCTACTGTAACCGCTACAGTCACCGCTACCGTAACAGCTACCGCAACAGTCACGTCGCCATCGCAGCTTGAGGAACCGCTCACATATTACCCAGTCGACGTTGACGACGCACAGTTTAACTCGGACGAATCATAGACAATCATATACTTTATAAAGTGAAGTTACACAGAATCTTAAACTTTTCAATAGTGTTAAACAGGCATGTAATTTGAGTTACGTGAAATATAGACATTTACAAGCATTTGCTTATTGAGTTATTTTAGTAACAATTAGTGAGTGTTTTCTTCTCGATGTTATGATATAAGTGTTCCATAGACTGTATTACTGTATGACTAAAGAAAAAAAATAGCAACTTGGATATTTGTGTATTTCATATTCAATAGTCATTTTTTGATGTCTTGATAATATATTCTTTTTCAATGTTTTTATAATACTTAGCATAAGCTGTATAATTATTCAAACTGGTATTTTCTGACGTAGATTAGGGATAATTTATTTGCTGGACATAAATGGCTGAGGTTAGCTACTGTTTATCAAGCTTATTTACCTACGCCATGTAAACAGTAACTAAACACGGATTTATGTCCGACAGAAAAGTTGTTCCTCGTAAGTCAACACTAAAAATACTACAATGTACTGATTGAGCTATCTGTGAAAGTCAATAGATATTTTCAATAGAAGCTAAGCGGTATTCACCGTGACGCAATGACTGTTCGCTGCTCACTATATGAGTGATTTATAATAGGTTTCTTATCTGTGAATTCTTTTAAGGGATTAACTTAGTTATTAAGTTTTTAGTAACTATTTTATTGTATTCAATCTAAATTGGAATACTACATGATGCAGTAGTTTTTAAATTATATGTTAGAATACATCATCATTTATTGTTTTATTTATTACCACTACCAATCTTCGAGTCCGGTTTCTACTTAACAGAATAATCAATTAACTGGATGTAACTCGAACGCGAAAACTCGTGGTCTGCAATCGTGTTCGTAACCACTAGAACACGAAAAAATGTATGTATAGGAGTAAAAATCTCCATAGATAACTGGGATATCTGGCACTCGAAGGCTTTCTACCCGTTCGAAAGTTTAGCACGTAATATTCACGTGGAGAATAAAAAATGTAGGGACAGTAGCGAACGATATTTTTAAGTTTGGTAACCTTACATTTTTGTTCCAAAAAAATATTATTCATATGGCAATCGAGCATTGTTATATCAATTTTGACATTTGATTTGACATGACTATTTGAGTGGATAATACTTTCAACATTATGTTTTATGGAAACTATTACTTAAACAGGATTTATTAAAAGGATTATTAAATAATAGTATTTAAGTATTTTAATATATTAACCTGTAAGTGTAAAACTATTTATTTAAGCATGTCAATTTGGAGTTCTGGTGAAAAAAATGAGCTGGAAGATCATTCAGAACTTGTAACAGATTTCCCTAAGAAAAAACATTCAAAAATCGACGCTACATTTAAGTTACAAGTGATACAAGCTTTGGACAATGGTCAATGTAAATCTGACGTAGCTAGGGAATATGGTGTTAATCTCCAGACTGTAGCAAACATATACAAACAGAAGGATACTATCATAAAGAAATATACACAGAAATACAAATTATTAAAGGAAGTTTCTAATCTAAATCTGGAACAAAATCTGCTGGATTGGTTTGATCAGCAATTTAAAAGTGGAAATACAGTGACAGAAGAACAACTACGTAAAAAAGCAAAGGATATTCTTAAAGGACTAAGTCAAGAATTTACCTGTATTGAGGACTGGTTGTCAAGCTTCCGCAGCAGACACAATATATCCAAATATAACTCTGATAATGTGTGCAGTGAAAAAGGCAAAGAGGAATGGAAAAGATTTCTTAAAAATTCAGACTCAAAGGATGTTTACCTTGGTGGTGTTTGTGCTTTATCACACAACCTTGACTACAATAGCTATTTGAATGGTCATCACAGTGACAGCTATGTATCATTATTATTTATAGTCAACAGTATAGGAACTGATAAACGAGAAGCAGCAGTTGTTGGGAAGGAGCTTATGGAAACAGAAGCACATGTCAGAAGCTTACCAGTTACCTACTATTACTGTGCTAATTCACAAGTAAATTATTCAGTGCTTCTAAGTTACTTAACAAAATGGGAAACTGAATTAGTATCTAAAGGAAAATGTGTTACATTGGTGTTGGATATACCAGATCAGTTTATTAGAAATCTACATTTTGAAAATATTAGAATAGTAAGTACCAACAATCTGGAATATGTTACTAACATATTGGAAAAGGTTGTTGAATGTTTTAAATATCATTATAGAAGATTACAAATAAGTAGAACTATAACTTATGGAAAAGATAATTCATCATTTTTGGATTATTTACATATGGTTGGCATGGCATTCTACAATGTACCATCTAAGTTTATCCAGAACCTGTCATTCCCTCCTGGAGAAGGTAGTCTATTCTTTAATGTTAAAGATGACAGTGAGAGTGACCACAGTATATCACGGTGGTGCAAAATATATAATGTACCACTGAACATGGATCAGTGCCCAAGTTTATTAGATAAATATATTTTTTGCGACAAGAAACTACCATGTATTTACTCTGGGCCATTGGATGAGAGTTTGCAGGCTACTGAAATTATACCTCACAAAGCTTGTCAGTCCACATCAAGTATGGAGGCTTACCAGGCCATGAAAAGACTTGTTTCTTATCTACAAGGGGAAAGTGCAGGAGGGTCTATCATGAAATATGCCAAATACTTGGAAAACCATCTTGAATATGGAGCACTTCTGCAAATGCACCAAATTATAGCTAGTACAAATGATTCCATTTAAATAAAATATCATTTTAATAGAAAATATATTTTATTGATCTTACTGTAAATAATATATTATATGTATATCATTCTTATTTTCAATTATATTTAGGTAAATAGTTAACATATTATACTTAAGATTACTAGCTTATATAGATATGGTTATTAGGCTTACAGAATTTATTTGAAAAATATTCTTGCACTTGTGAGACTGTAGTACAATAATTTGTATTCTTCCTCTAAGGTTTTAAGCTTTTTCTCAGTGAGTGCTAAAGCTTGTTGTAGTTGCACTGAACCCTTATCTTGCTGCTCTTGAAGTAATTTTCTTTCATTACTGATGTGCTTCCAAATGGAGTCAAACCAATGAAGTGCTTCAAAGTTAGTATCCTGAAAATATTTAAAAATTAATTGCTTAACTGCATATAAAAAAAATTTATAGTGGACTGTGAAAAATAATTTATAAATGTACTTACCTGGTCTAGTAATTTTAAAATATAGGCAACTCCCATTGCGAAACCGTCGTCAGTAAACGCGGCGCCGACTTTATTTTTCTTTGACATTTTGTCTTTAGATAGTATCATGTGCTCAACGAAATTCAAAGACAGTGGTGGAATGATGATGTAGAAGTTCTTCAGGTGAACATTTTTAGGATTACGAAAAACTGGCGCAAACACATCGACGAGGAGTTTAAAATATTCAGTGCCTTGAATGAAGTTAGATATCAAATCATTGATATTATGATCCAAGTTTTCTGAAGATTGTATAGTTCTGGGCCCAAGAGTACTCTCCTCACACATTTCCTTGAAAGACACGACATTGTCGAGATTTGGTAGAAACAATGTCGCATCTGAACAACAGTGGCGCCCTCCCGACCGAATCATCCTCACGTATCCCATTGCATTTCCGATTTGACTGATGAGATCGCGAAACAGATCTAAATAGCTTTGTCCGTCTTCATTGCACCCTAAAACTCTTATGCCTTTGTTAAACTTTTCAGCATTTTTGTATGGATACATATTTCCGTTGGTAGCAGCTGACTCTTTAAAGAGTCTCAGATCTTTAACCAATCTTGATTTGATATGCTCGTCGAACATGAATTGAGAAAATATAAAAAACTTTTTCTTTAAGAATTGGTAAGTAAAATTTACTGTAGTATTCATGATTCCAGTACCATGAGTTCTTATGGAGTTAGCAATATGCCTAATGTTAATGGAATTCAAATGTTTGTTGTTACTGCTCTTCTCTATGAAAATCTGGTTATTTAGATTGTATAAATATTTTGATACGAATATATGAATGTTTCGCATGATTTCTAATACATCCAATCCTTGTTCTAAAGTCTGCGTCGGTAAATTATCTTGAACAGTATTTAAATTGAATTTAAATTTTGCCATTTGTCGCATTTCGCCGTAAGTTTTCCAATCTGACAAAACTACTGTTGTGAGGTTGTAGTACATTGTAGATAGGTAATGTTCGACAGATGGTACTATGGACATGTAGAGACACTGAATTCTGAAGTTATCCACGACTAGGAGCAGCTTCTTAGTCATTTCAAATGTAAATGGATTAATCACATCTAGTTGCAAATGTGAATGAATATGTAGTCGTAAGTTAGTCTCTATGTTCTGGCTGGTACTTTGTATAACTTCTTTCTCGATCATACCTTTCATATTGTTAAGAAATTGCTGAAACTTTACTATGTCGTAATGCTTGTCAGTTTTGTGTAATAATATGATGCAGTCTTCTAAAACCATCAAAAAATATTTTAGTTTTAATGAATTTAACTGCATGCTAAAGTTCGGTTCGAAATAAATTGGAATTATATTTTGGTGCCACAACAACCATGAGCAATTGCATAATTTTTCCATGGTATCCATAAAATTTGATAGAGATTGAATTTTGTCCATCAATTTTCCAAGTCTTACATAACTGTCTTCTAAGTAGGTTGAATCTGGTACAAAACTTAAGGCAACATGAGCAGCTATGTTCCTTTCTATAGTTGATGCTCCCTTTAGAGCTTTCTCAGCTATCACCAGGCAAGTCAACTCGTCTAGTCTTTTGTTAGCATAGTTTTTGTCTGTCATCAACGATTTCTTCACTTCTAGTATGGATGACGTCGATTGAAATATCAGATGCTGCAAGACCATATTTATAGAAATTATAATTTGGTTCCGATTTCGAGATAGTGCATTTGCTAAAGTTTTTAACATGTACATAATTTCAAACAATGTGATCAACATGCTCTTAGGAAGTGGTATTCCCAGTGCAAGATGCAAGTTGATCAATGTCAGCACTGAATGGTTTGTGCTGGATGCAATATCAAGGCCTTCCAGAAGAGTTTTGGCATGCATACTCATTTCTGCAGCACTGAGTTTGTGGTTGTTGGAAGAAAATGTGTCCTCAACAGTAAGCACCCACTGTGTACACATGAAGTGGAGATTTGTGATGTCCTTCATCAAATTACTTTTCTTCATGCTGATGTAAGCTTGGCGTGCTTTAACCATAGTTTGTGACATTTTATCATGTTTCGCCCACTGCGAGGCTACATGTCGCTGAAGAAATTGTTCCGGAAACCAAATTGTTGTACCAATAACATGAATGCTGTGTGCCTGAAAAAAATGTACAAAACTCTTTTAAATCTTAATAAAAAGAGTAGAAGCAATATAAGAGGTTAAAGTTGCAATTCTTCATGGTTCTGTATTAGGACCACTGTTTTGAGATTATGTGACACACATCTTGTAATAAATTAAATCAAACACAACTGCAGCTTTAGAATATGTTACAAATGATCCTGTTTATAACTCACCTTTGTATTCAAATCAATTAAAGACCTGAAAGTTTTCTTATCACTGTTGCCAAATAAATGTGATGACAGTACATAGAGACCATTTACTTTGATACATTTGTACATGTTGTTAACATTAGGCTGCTCTTGTACCAACTTGTCTAAGTTTGCTATAGCCTGTTTCAAATATTGACTGAATTCAGAAGCTACTAACGAGCAATTCTTATCCACAAGACTTCCTCTAAGCACTGTCAAGTTATTAAGACTCTTTTGTACAATGTCATCATTCATTATTTTCTTAGTAACATTGTTAAGAGCTCCCACTAAAGCCTGGAACTTTTCTGATGTTAAATCTAGATTTTCTGGTGTATTGTTAAAGGATTTTATAGATTTGCAATATTGGTTCCAATTACTGGTTAATGAAGTATTTGATATTAAAACTTCTAATAACATGATAATGGTGAATAATTCCCCAATGTGGTTGATTATGAAGTGGAGTTGAATGCCATCTGAAAATAACATATTTTTTTCAAAATGAGGAAGCTATTATATTCAAGAGAAATACTCAACTTAGTTAGTCTCTAGGTCTAGGAATGGGTGTATAACAAACTGACTAAAATAATCTAATTTTTTTTTCTCTTTTCAGACAGTATATTTAACTTACTAATATTGATAGCACTCTTAGTAAATACAGCAAACACTTGGCTGCAGAGGTTGCGCAGTACATCATCACAGCGGGCTGCAAATGCACTCAGTCCGCAAATTGATTCCATTTGTTTGCCAATGTCATTACTATTGTACTCTTCATAAACTGATAGAAATATGAAATGCCTGTAAATCAATAAAAAAAAATATATACTTGTAATAGAATATTGAATAGTTGTAGAAGATAAATTAGAAACCATAGGTATTTCAGACCATAGTTAAAACTTAGTGATACAGTTGTATAAATTATGCATAATATGCTAGGTACATAATTAGTGCTAGTTTCATATTTTTTATTCATTAATTTTAGCAATATTATTAGCTGCTGTGTATTATTATTCATATAAGAAAGGTAAATAGAACATGATGATAAAATTAATTTTATAAACATATTAAGTAAGTTACAAGGGATGAACATACTTTTCAAATGCTTCTTTTTTTAAAGCTACAACTTCTACACATAAAGAAGAGAGCACACTCAAGACTTTGGTCATTAAAGTATTATCAGATGACACTAAGTCTGTAATTTGTATGAGTTCATTTGATGACATCGCCACTTGTATTGGTAAAAATGTCCTGTTTTCTTCCCAATAGTCGCCTTTTAAAGGACCTGTAAGATCTTGATACTGCGTCTTAAAAAACTGTCCATAGCGTTTTAGAAGCCAAGTTCCGGCTTCTTTTTCTATATCGGACCTCATTTTTTTTATATTAATTGGATACTTTTACACTTGTGAACAGTTACTGAAACTGTATCATCGGTACAGTTACACCCACTGGCACAAGGACTATTAACTACTTTTGCATTACGACATAATAGTATTAAATATTTGTATTTAAAGTACAAAGAACTTTGTGTTTGTGCCTGTCGTGAATAAGTCAATAAGTTTCGGCACAAGACCAAAATTTGTTGTTTTTAATTTATCAGCTGTCTGATTTTTGACAGCAGACATTTTTTCATAAACTTTTCAACTTACCTCGATATCTAGGCTTTTTAGACAAGCTCAACGAATCAACAATATCTAAACGAAATAACATTTATATTTCAGTAGTCTTTGGCTGTAGCTAAGGCCCATCAATTATTCGCCGGAAGCACTGATTATGATTGGGTACAATTAATTTGTTTTTACTAACAAGTAACAGACATTCCATTTGTAAACATTACAGATTAATATCACTGACTATTACAAATATCGCCACCACTGTGTAAATTTCTAATTCATTATAAGTAGGCGAGCCTCCGCAGTCCAGGAGTTGTAGTTGAATAAAAACAAAATATAAAGTTTATAAAATATGAACAAAATTTATTTAATTCACTTAAATAATACAACATAAACATTACTGCTTTTTAAAGCTTTTTAATATGGGATATATATTATCAAAGGCCTCGTAAATTTCTTCTCGTACTTTTGCTCCAGTTAAAACCACCTTTCCAGAGACGAAGATCAATAATACTATTCTTGGTTTAACCATTCTATAAATCAGTCCAGGAAATAGCTCGGGCTCATAGGAACTGAACTGACCGTGTGTAAGCACTAAGCCTTCAAGCCGAATCGGGAACTTTACATCACAACTTCCTACCATGTTCTGGATTTTGAAGTCTAAAAACTTCGCCTGAAAAGTAAAAAAAGATTTACTTTTAGTTTTACGGAATATTTAGTTTAATATTAGATTTGTTTAGTGTTACAGATTTATGAACTTACTGTGAAACCAAGTTTCTGTATAATTCTTGCATATTTCCTAGCCGCTAGTCGGCTATCTTCTTCACTCTTGGCACCAGTGCATACCATCTTCCCTGATGAAAATATCAGAGCTGTAGTCCTGGGTTCTCTTATTCTCATGATAACAGCAGCAAATCTCTTTGGGTTGTATTCTGCATTTCTTGCATGTAAAGCAATTTTTTTTAAGTCTAATTTACAATTTAGATTTACAGTTGATACAATATTTCTGAAAGAATAAAAACAAAATAGATATTATTAATTGTGTTGTGTTTTGTTATTTTAACCATTATAACACTGAAAATATTATGTTCTTTAATGTAAACACAAAGTTTTCCTGTTGTTCTCCATAATTTAAGAACATAGCATGGTGTAAGAGTTATCCATGAAGTTCAATAAGTATATTTAGCAATATAAATATTGAAAAAAAAAAAAAACAAATAACTGCAGTAAATTGTTGTCATAAATAAAAAATACATATAAGTTGAAGAACACTCACTGTAATTGTGGTAAGATACCAGGATCTGCAGAGTGTGGAGTCATGGGTGTCATTGGTGCTGGACTGGCTTGACTGAGCATCTGCTGGCCAGCCAAGCTGCCACTTGTAATCATTGGTGACATAAGGTTTTGCTTAAAAAGGAGAATACATGTGAAAATGAGTAAAAGGTTTTGTGAGCAAATCTAAGGATGAAGTATAAATAGCAGCATAGTAGTACAGTTACAGATTTGATTAAAGTTATGTGGTAGTATAACTTATTGTGTAGTTTTATAAGTAATATTTTTAAAGTTGAAACAGTTTTCCATGATAATATTCAGAAGTAAGATGTGACTTACTGACTGCAAGCAAGTTTAATTACAGATAGTGGAATTTAGAAAATAGTTACTGGTGTTTGAGGCTGCATCATCTGTTGGGGAGTGGCATAACTGGCGGCTGGTGCGTACGTATGTACTGATCTTTGAGGAGTTCCCATTAACGATGAGCCGAATCCGACAAGTGGTGATGACCCCATCGCGGCGAGGGAATGTTGTTGTTGTTGTTGTTGCTGGTGTTGGTGCTGCTGTTGCATAGCATTTGGCAAAATCTGCTGATCCTCTTCAGGCTGGTGCAAAGGAGTGCCTATCCCAGGTATGTTATACGGGCTTGGTAGCATTTGATCCATTTTTAAGTTTGTTTTCTAACTTCGATTTTAAGCAACAAGTTAACGTCCAACACCGTCCAATTTATTGAGTTTATGTCAGCTTTTGATATATTATATACTAGCACTAAATTTGCAGTGACCGTGGTTCAGGAATTATATTAAAACACCGTGTTATAGTTTGTTGTAAAGCGACAACACAAGTTACCTCCATCCACCACCAATTAACATTTGTGTCAACGTCAAATAATTGTCAAACAACTGTAACTGACGGGATTTACTTTTTAAATAGGTTTTGTTAACTTCTTAAATGAGTTTCATGATTTTTAAGCAAGCATGATATCACGGGGCGTATTGAATGAATATTATAGAACTTAATATAAGATCTACACAAATATTCTCATATTTGAACATTTGCATTTTCGATACTACTTGTTAATTCTTCTCTATCTATGGAGTCCAAACCTTCTATCTTTGATCTAAGTAAATGACGCTGTCACTGTCAATCGTGTTGCAACTTTTGATGCCACGCTCGTAGTAATATTATTTTTATTTTCTGTGTTAGATTGTATTCAAAAAGACTTAAAAATGGCTGAGACCATGAAGCAGACAGTTGCAACAATATTAAAAAGTATTGAAAGGTAATAAGAGACATTAAAATTCGTTCTGTGAAAGGTTATGTTCAGGATCATCGACGCTACATTTTGACTGATACATACACTCGTTACGATATGTTTTAGCCCAATTTTAAGTAGTCGGTATCATGTATAATTTTTGTCTATACATTTTAGATACAACCCTGCCAACCTACAAACTCTAGAGAGGTATGTGGAGATGCAATCAAGAGAGAACACATACGACTTGGAAGCAAATTTGGCAGTCCTCAAGCTGTACCAGTTCAACCCAGAGAAGTTCAATGCCGATATTACATGCCAGATACTATTGAAGGCTTTGACTAATTTCCCACACACAGATTTCACTCTGTGCAAATGTCTGCTCCTTGAATCAGTGGTAATTAGTTCATATCATAATGCCTGTGATATCATATTAACTTCTTATTGTACCTTAATTAGGAAAAAATCTTATTTGTAGTGGGATAATGCTTTGCATTTACAATTATTAAGTAAATATCTTACTCAAACAAGACATAAATAACTGTTGTATGTAAACTTTTAAGTTATTTATTTAAAAGGGATTGTTTTGTAACCTCTCTTCAATGTTTTAGGTGGAGAATGAAACTATTTCTCAAATCAAATACCTGGCAGATATTCTAGAGCAGTGTGACTTTGCACAGTTCTGGAATCGAGTGCACCAGATGCCAGAGCTATGTAACAGGATCAGCGGGTTCCATGACTCCATCAGGAAGTTTGTGTGCCATGTTGTTGGAATCACTTTCCAGACCATTGATAAGAACAACCTAGCTAACCTCTTGGGAGGAATTGACGGTCAGTATTGTTATAAAAGAAAATATAAAAGTATCATATATAAAAAGCTAGTCTTGTTATAGTTATAAGGACTTGAAACAACTGTTAGGGATTAAACTACCCACTAAAAATAATTAGAGATGTATTCATTCTCTGATGTATTGTAATAGAAATCATGTCTTTGTTTTTTTTTGTAGATGTCGCTTTGAAACACTGGGTGAAGAAATATGGATGGAGAGACGATGGGAACCTCATCTTCATTGCCAACCAGGATGAAAACATTAAGACTAAGAATATTACTGAGAAGATTGAGTTTGACCATCTTGCTCCACTTATGGCTTTGTTGTAAACCTTATGCAACACAATAAACTCTAAAATAAAATAATTGTGTAATTTCTTGCTCTGATTATTTCAGTCACTATTTATGCATGTAGTTTTAGACTTTTTTGCATTAACCAATTGGTTTTATTGATTATTTCGAGAATAATCAAACTTTGTGTATATGGCTGTTGTGTAGCTGGCCAAAAGCAGTATAAAATGTTTTCGATTATAATATCGCCGGGGCCAGCTTGACGGTCTCGCAGTTAGTCGCAATCACGACTGAGAAAGAAATTGTTCATGATTTATCTTTACCAGGTAAAAAATGGAGGTCAATACGCAACGTAATAATTTTTATTTTAAATTAATAATGTCTTACGTAATTTTTATGTACAATGACTTGTTTCAAAATATAACAATTAAACACAGTAACAACATAATTTAACAAATAATTAAGAGGATAACTTATTTTGTCTTTACGATTTCTTTCCATGGCTGTACCCATGCTCCTTGCCGCCGGCATGTCCTCCCTTCTTGCCGTGGTCGTGGTGGTGTGCAAAATGTTCCTCGTGACCGTGATGGCCCTTGTGGCCTTTGTGGTCTTCGTCGTAATGTCCCTTGTCGTGATGGCCCTTCTTGCCATGATGTTTCTCATGATGACCCTTCTCATGGTGGCCGCCTTTCTTGTGGTGACCTCCTTTCTTGTCATGATGTCCGTGGAAGTCTCCATGTTTGTGATGGTGGCCACCCTTGTGGAAGTCGTCGTAGAACTTGTGTTCCTTATGATATTCGTCTTTATGTGATTTGTGGTGGAAACCGGTAGTTTTGGAACCTTTCTTGTGTCCCTTTTTGTGGCCGAATTTTCCTCCCTTATGTCCGTGCGCGGCTTCGTGATGTTCGCCATGGTGGTCGTGCTCGTCGTGGTGTTTCTTCTTGTGTCCCCCATGCTCATCATGATGGCCTTCGTGATGGTGCTTTGCGTGGTGTCCGTGATCGCCTTTATCGTGATGATGATGTGACTTATATCCCTTTTCACCTTTATCTCCATGCTCTTCGTGATGATGGGCATGTTTCTCATGACCGCCGCCCTCCTCATGATGGCTCTCCTTAGCCTTCTTGTGTTCGGTTCCCGCTATCGCTTGATCTTTTGGCTCACTACCGGCGGCAGACAGATCAACACCAGTAGGTGCAACTATTTCAGCAGCAACTTTGGGTGCAATATCCTTGTCACCTTTTGATTCGGCAACATTACGAGCGTGCGTGAATATCAACACGCACGCCAATATTTCTAATGAAAGTAGAAGCCGCATCTGAAACAAAAAAATATTACTTAAAGAGTGTGTTTATTGAGATATCAATCAACATTTTAAATAACATGTAGGTATACACTTACTTTGTCTGGTTCGCCTTAAGACGTAGCCGTCACCAAAGCTACAAACACAGTGTCAATGTAGTTTCCGCTCTTTGAATTTATAGATAAGATCGCTTTCATCTGATGTCGACAGATTGTCATTTAGCAATAGCTACTGCTGATTTCTGGATGAGTGATTCTGCGTCGGCGCGCGGAGCTGCGGCTTCGGTTGTGACGACATCGTGTTATGGTTAAACTGCATTAGTTCCGTTAGAATGGCTGATAATAGTATTGCTGATTTTCTTGAGTTCTAAATATTTATTTGTGTTATAAAACTTTAGATTAAGTTAATAGGGAATACGTTGTAAGTCAAAGGAAAACGACGACGTTTTAAATAGGCTTTCGTTTATTTACATGCATAATATAACAAAGTAAACAATAACATCTTAACGGTAATAATATCAGTGCTTGCCATGGTGGAATCCCCAGTGCTTGTGGTCCTCGTGACCGCCCTTCTTGCCATGGTCGTGGTGGTGGTGGTGATGTTCTTCGTGTCCGTGGTGTCCCTTATGACCTTTGTGATCCTCATCGTAGTGATGCTTGTCGTGGTGTCCGTGTTTACCGTGGTGGGCCTCATGGTGCCCGGAGTGATGATGACCGCCCTTCTTGTGATGTCCTCCTTTCTTCTCGTGGTGTCCGTGGTGGTGACCGTGTTTGTGGTGCTTGCCTTCCTTGTGGTGGTCATCGTAGAAGTGGTGGTCCTTGTGGTACTCGTCCTTGTGGTATTTCTTGTGGTAACCTTCTACCTCCTCTCCCTTGTCATGATGTTTCTTGTGATGGTGCTTGCCGCCCTTGTGGTGATGTCCATGCTCGTGGTGCTTGCCGTGGTGATCGTGCTCATCCCAGTGTTTCTTGTGATGGCCTCCATGCTCGTGATGATGTCCTTCGTGGTGGTGTTTGCCGTGGTGACCTTCTTCGCCTTTGTGGTGGTGATGGTGTCCTTTATGGCCTTTGTGTCCTTTTTCACCGTGTTCGTGATGATGATGGGCATGATGCTCCTTGCCTCCGCCTTCCTCATGATGATGTCCGTGATGGCTGGCAGCGGCGACCAGGTCTCCCTGCTCTACCTCTCGTCCAGAGCAAGCTATTACTACGCATGCTAACACAGCAAGGGCGACTAGCGACCTCATGTTTATTGTTTTACTTCTCTAATTGTTGTAGATTTGAATACTTGGACTGAACTGTCTGTGAACTGCCTGTGACAGCATTTTATATCATTAAATTTGCGGGTTGCAGTCGGTGAAACCAAGAGGCAAGGACGCCAGCGGCGAACTCAGACGGCGTTACGCCTGTCATTGCGACATGTCAACGGCCTACGCAAAAAAAAAAGTACCTTAAGGTAGTTATCTCTGTAAACAATACAATCAATCAAGAGTACGGTTAGCACCGATATAACTAATTGAATGATTTCTTTTGTAACTAGTGGCAAAGAACGACAACTTACTACACTATTCATATTCGGAGTTCGTCGACTTTCCTGGAATTAGAGTCGCTTTTTACGTAGGTAATGTGTGGGAAGGACTAAGGTAGGTACGCTTACTTTGCTACAAAGTTTTGGAAAAACAAACAAGCTATTAATTAGATCACATCTACATATTATCTAGATACCACTAAAGCACTATTTATTACTAGTTAGGTATATGTAGATTTGACAATCAATTTGCGAGTGATTATATCAAAAGAAAATGCTTGTCATTACAGCTTTTAATTAGTGTAGTTAACGCTTTACTTGTTCGATTCGGTTCTCGATTTGTATACTTACTGATTGGTGTAACAAGGTAATTAGTTATCAACTGACTTATTTTAATACTTGCTGTCTAATTGTTTCCTGATCATTTCTTAGGTTTTTGGGTCTAAATGAGGTTCTCCAAATTTGGGCTTGGTCAAAGGACTAAATTAATCCACCCATTAGATAGGTACTTATAAAGTACATTGTTTGATAGTAGGTATGAAATACGTAGTAGAGGTTATATCAATTCAAAAATTGACTTTTATGAACATTCTTAAACATTAACACTTAATTAGTTTATAGCCAATGTTAGTTGGTATTTACAGGTAGGTACTAGTGATCCGCCCAAGCTGCGCGCGGCTGTAGTACTAACGTATTGTACATACAATAAACTTTCCTCTTGAATCATATCATTCTATCTATTAAAAAAAAACAGCTTCAAAATTCGGTGCGTGGTTTTAAATATTTAAGCGCACCTACAGACAGACAGCGACAGCGACTTTGTTTTATACTCTACATTCACGCCCCTTGCCTGGTGTACCATTTGGCCACATCAAATTAATTGTTCTTCATCTTTCATTCTATTTAAGTTGATACAGAGTACAGACTTTTACTGACCTGTGGTAGACTAATAGGTACATTTTATAGCTGATTTTTTGATTTTATAGTGAAGTTGTGATAGACTAGTGGTAAGACCATAGGACAGCCAAGTAAAAGGTCTCGAATTCGATCCGCAATCCGCGATCCCGCGATCCCGCAATGACTTATCGAATGTTGTGTGTGGTTTAGAAATAAATGTCACAGCTTCCGTGTTTCGAAAGGCACGTAAAAATGTGAGTCCTGCGCCTGAGCTCTCTGGTCGTGTCGGATTGCCGTCCCATCGGACTATGAGAGTAAAAGAACAGAGAGTGCACCTATGTTTGCGCACATGCTTGTGCACTATAATGTGTCCTGCGTAGCTGGCTGGTGTCATAGTAACACTAGCCGCCGTGGCCGAAATCGGTCAGGAGACATTATTATTATATTTTATAATGATTTTTTTATGAAAAGATGTCATATTTTACTAAGTGCTGAAACTAATCACTAGTTAAATTATATAATCGATTTGTGTCACTGGTGCTCGGTTGTTCGTTAATTAAATCACTTTGTTAGCTAAACTATCAAGTTTTCACTTGAGGTAAATTCTTGTTTACATAATTATAGAAGTACCTAAATGTTGTTTTTTAAGTAAGTATGTAGGTAGGTAGCTATACTTATATGCTTAAGTTGATTAGTATCTTGAATATTGGTATCTGGGTATGTAAGCTTGTAGTAGAATCATGACGTGTAGAGACGTTACTTTTTAGAATTAATAGGTAGATCTAATAGGTAACTACCAACTAAAAAAAGTTATTTTAAGTCCCATAAGTAACGAATTAATTGTTTATGTTATGCTAATTTACTTTAATTAATTGTTAAATTAAAGGTACTTAATAAAATTACTTCAACGACTCTCAAGCTTTAATGGAAACCTAACCTTTTAAAATTACTTACGTTAAATTTTACTTTAATTCTGTACCTACTGTAAATGAACTGAATGAATAACACACATTATACTGAGCTTCTACCTAAAATATGACCACCAGAAAACTTACTTACCTTATTTTCTTGATTAGACTAATTTTATTTTTACTTTAAGAACATTAGTAATTTCGAAGCATAAAATTTAAAAATAATTGTAATCGGGGTTTCTACTTAATCTGTGTGAACACTTTTTGTTGACAATCCTTGGTAAGTCCGTGGCCCTTTTTTCAGGTTTAGCCGGCAGAAAAACCCATGATGAAATATCAAATTTATTGTGATCCATTTATAAGGTTTGTTAGGATTGCTACCATCTTACCATTCCCACTGACTGTTTACTATTTTTTAATTTTAGTAAGTTTATGTAGATACAAATGTAAATAGTTCCAATTGAATTAGGTAGTTACAATTAGTGAAACAAAAGCAAAGGTAAAGCTTAATGGTTGTAATTCAAGTAGTTTTTATTTTTTGAATGTGTGTAGAGGGATTCGGTGGATTTAGATTGTGGGATAAAAAGAATAGTCAAATATTATTTTGTGAAAAATTATTTACTTTGTATAAAAATATAAACAACAATAACAACTTTCATGTTTAACAGTAATTCATAACAACAAGTGTGTATTAATCTCTTAATGCTTGCCATGGTGGAAGCCCCAGTGCTTGTGGTCCTCGTGGCCGCCCTTCTTGCCATGGTCATGGTGGTGATGGTGGTGTCCCTCGTGTCCGTGGTGTCCCTTGTGGCCGTGGTGGTCCTCGTCGTAGTGGTGCTTGTCGTGGTGGCCGTGTTTGCCGTGGTGTCCCTCGTGGTGGCCGGAGTGATGATGACCGCCCTTCTTGTGGTGACCGCCATGATCCTCATGATGCTTGTGGTGATGTCCGTGCTTGTGGTGCTTGCCTTCGTCGTGGTGGCCGTCATGGAAGTGGTGGTCCTTGTGGAAGTGGTCCTTGTGGTACTTCTTGTGGTAGCCGTCGACGTGCTCGCCCTTGTCGTGGTGCTCCTTGTGGCCGTGCTTCTCTCCCTTGTGGTGGTGTCCATGTTCGTGGTGTTCACCGTGGTGGTCGTGCTCGTCCCAGTGCTTCTTGTGGCCGCCGCCATGTTCGTGGTGGTGTCCCTCGTGGTGGTGCTTGCCATGGTGACCGTGATCGCCCTTGTGGTGGTGGTGATGTCCCTTGTGGCCCTTGTGTCCCTTGCCGCCGTGGTCGTGGTGATGGTGGGCGTGGTGCTCGTGGCCGCCACCGTGCTCGTGGTGGTGGCCGGACGCGGCGACCGCCTGGTCCTCGTCCTTAGCTTCGGTACTGGCGCACAAGGCGGCCAGGCATAGCACACCGAATACTACAAGTACCTTCATGGTTGAAGTTATGGTGAACTCCTTGGTTAATTGTTGTACTTCCTCTGTTGGTAGATCCTGAGAGGAAGTCCGGTTGTGACTGACCTCTGATACATTGATTGCCTATTTATATCTGTTAGTTGTAGTGCACCGTCTACAGCGGTGGAGAAATTATTCCGCAAGCGCCTGCACTAGTTCATGGACAAATTAAAATAAACCAGTGACTAGGTATTGTGTTGGATGTTTAGGTAGAGCCAATTGCTATTTCCGTTCATACGACCGTTATTTAGTTATCGCGGTACCTATAGACGTCAATACAACTGGCGGATTGAATTAATGGCCCATTATTACAATATTTTCCTCTTTCATTCCATAATGTCAAGGAAGTGTACAAAATATAATATATTTAAAAACTGTGTGTACCTATTAATATCACTCATGACTCGAAAACTATACTTAGGTACGTATATTAAGAAATAATGTCAACTATATTACAATTAGTAGGTTTAGGTATTACGCCTAAAAGAAAATGTTAAACTACTATCACAAAAAAAATGCTATATCATGCGGTGTTGACAAGTTACTTATGAATATCGATTACAATTCAATCGATCATATGAGAAATATCAAAACCTAACAAAAAAAAGCTCTACCTGTGCATAGTTAAAATTACACTGAAAAAAAGAATCTTGTAATTAGTGTGATGTGTTCTCATCATCTCAAAATCATTTAAGTGACAATTTGATTTAATTAAGTTTGTTACGTATGACAGTGTTGAGGGTCCTCTCGCACTGCTGGGCAAAGGCCTCCCTTAGGCACAGATTACTCAGTGATTATCTACTACGTCGCCCTTGTGTATCGCCCCTGTATGCAGATGCAAGGTGTTCATTAACTAACACAACACGCCCCAATGAAGTTCTTTTTGTTTTAATTGTAGAGGGTCATATTGTTACTTGTTTTATACCATGAAATAATGGGGTGAGTACCAGTGTACCTTTTGGAAGTAATTAGGTATGCGTTTGTTGGTAACAATAATGTGAATAGCTCTATGTCGTAATGTACGAAAATTATTCATAAATGAGTACCTAAGTTTGGGTTCTTAGTAATGACCAATCCGTGTGAATATGTGTTGAGCAGCAATGTAATCAAACGAATTAACAGTTTCATCTAGTTCTTCATTCACGGATTCTCTATATCGATTCTAGACAATGACTCTCCAGACAAAGTTTTAGTACCTACATAGCTAACAAAAAGAACTACAGAGTCCTCAAAATATTTTAGGAGACATTCATGGTAATAGCATAGGAAGATTATTAATGGAATCTTAGCTTACAAGAAATTTCTACCAGTTCAGATTATCATAAACATTTCAGGTAAGTATAAGATTATCAATAAGTTTTGATATTTAACTTATTTCATTCTCAAGTAAGTACCGCATGCCGGTCGACTGCGTGCGTACTGTGCGTAGACAGCGCTGGATCAATTTGAATAGGCCTCGACATCAATGGCGGTATTGTTAACCTCGCCACGGAGATATCTTCATTCAACGTAACACACAGTTGATTGACGGTTCATGAGCTCGACTCTATCGGAAATTATCTGCTTAGTGGGTCTTTTCGTGTTCCAAACGCCGCTATTTGGATAGCGTTAAACAATTCTTCCGAATGACTTAGCACTGTTAATCCTCACCCTTGTTGGTCCATGTCCGGAATCTTTACAACATAATGCAGATCTGTTTGAGTATTCAGTTTGATTATACACGCTTATGAGTTCATCACGGTCTTTTGTAAACACTCGATTTATTATAGAAAATATGTATGTTATGTGGGCTATGCACATGTTTTGTGTGGGGATAAGAGAAATTACATTTGTACTTTTTCTTTTGTATACTCAGATAACTTATCCTTGAATTTTTCAATAGATTTCAGTCGAGTCAAATGTATTGCAATACATTACAGTAAGACCGCAGTGTGCAAGAGACGGTGACATATTTCAATTAAGACTGCTGTAGCGCTGTAACGTTCAGTGTTAATAGATTACACAATTTCTTTAATGTAAAGTAAATGTCTATTTGCTTGGTATTGTGAAGGTACATAATGACGTTCATCAATAAATTTATAATTTTGTCTGCGTGGAATTTTTAGGTCGAGGGTTGAGTAATTCTGAAATATTGTATGATAAGGGCCCACATCTCTCAATACTACCTTCCTATGGAGATGGACAGGCACACGCTGCCGCTTAAACATTAAATTAAACAACGAAAGATAATATTCTTACTTCTTAAGTTTATTTAAAGATTAATTATCTTGCTTATTCATCATACTGATTTACAATCAAATTGAGGTGGCTTCTTACCGACGATGGTTTTTAGAATTGCGCTAAAGTCTGCAGTCATACAACCCGAATAATTGATACCTCTCATATCATCGACGCGTAATTTTCATTCTTTTTCCCTTATTAAATGAATGACTTAGCAGTCTGAAGCCAAAATGACACATCTCTAAATATCCGTTTTCTTGCAATTGTTGGCCAACCCAAATGTTTCTAAAGAAGAGTTCAGTCAAGTGAACAGTGTCATAATTTTTAAGAACTGTCTTAAGTTGAGTTACTATTTTTTGTTCATCTCCCTAAAGTACCTAGTAACTTTAAGATATTTATTTTAAAACCAGTCCAGTACTAATTAACTACAATATTGATGTAATCTTACATAGAAACATAGCGATAGGACTCTACATTATCATCAGCCAACTTTTGAGAAATGATTTCAACACAAGTTTTAATTCAATAAACTTATTATGTATCTATACTAATAAAAAGTGGTTTTCTCTTATAAATTAGGCATGTTTGCTCGCTATGTAGGTATAAGTTCATGATCGTCGCGGTCTATTGAGCACTTTTCTAAAGGTTCGCTTTCAAAAGAGCGCCGCGCCGGTCGCCGATCAAGGTTCCCGTGGCCTTCTGGCCTTCTGATGAACTTTCGCTAATCATGGAAGATTTACGTCTTATGTAATTTCTTCAAACCATACCTTCCCTAAGTTATGAAAAAATAGTTTTCCTTTCAGGATCACTTAATACTGTATTTTTGGTCATGTTTGCAACATGATAGGGGTCTTTGTAATGGCGCATAACGCATAAGCAATCACAATGTCTGATTATTACTTATTATTATTCAATGTGTATAAAAAAAAACATTAGTTATAATATAAAGACTAGGAAATCGGCCTACTTATAAAGTGTACAGGAACATATGCAATTTTAAATAGTTTCTTAAGGTACATTGCCAGATAAACTACAATCGTATTTAAGGTTTATTCCATCACAATAACAGTAATTAGATTTCCAAATGCATATCCAATGCTTTGTTAGAAATCTTCTGACGAACTAATTAGATTTTTAGACCAATACCCTATTCAATAGATAAATTATATTTAACTATTAAATAGGTAAGTATAAATTCCGTCTTGTAAAATGTTGTCTAGTAGACCGCGGAAAATGTCTGCCAATACGTTATGTAATGCCAGTCGTTTATTCGATCCACTTATCAAATTGGATTGTTAGCAAAATACAATTACACATTCACGTATAGTTGATTGGATGCAGCGAAAATAAAAACAAATATTTTGCTTGCATCACATCTAGGTTAAACCAAATTATTTATATGAAAAAGATTGTAAAAAAGAAGAAGAAGGTTTTATGTTAAAATTTAGGTTTTTAGCAATGTTTGTACTGTATAATTTTATTGGTGGTCCCAAAGCCGCAACATAACAAAATTACTTTTTCCTTAGATTTGATGATAGGTAGAGCCAAAGAAACTGTAAGATTTGGAATTTCGCGTAACTTTTTGCTGTTTATTTTTTCACTCTGAACTTTTTTCTAAGTAGAACAGTGATCGCCAAACATAAGTTAATAAAACAAATAAAACCAAACGGAAAGGAACGGGTGGAAACTAATTGTAAGAGATGGTGCCAATAAACACTTTTTAAAACGGTCCACGATGTTGAGGGTGACATTTTTGACAAAAAAAACAAAAATTCAAATTCATATATACTTCCCTTACTTACTTCCCTTAGAGCAGCTTGGTCTCCGTATATGTCAGCTATAGTTGCAAAAACATACCCTCCTTCTGACGCAGTCGGGTAAAAAGCGTATGGGCTATTCCCGTGTGTCAGCTAACTCCATATCGTATTTCAAAATTGGTCTTGCCGTTGGACCGTGAAAGAGTTACAAACATCCACATTTCCATACATCTCCACGAACTTTCAAGTTTATATTATCAATAGCATTGTATCAGGGTTGTCAATTGTCCAACCTACATCGTATATTATACTAGTGAGTATTAAGTATAAACGTATAAAGTATCCGTACAGCGGAGCCCCAGTGACAGTAAAACACAAAGCACTAATGCTCTTAGCGCATCCAGGGCGCCGTACTTAAGGGAATTAGGCGCTAAGAAGCCTAGCCCTACATCACTCAATCTTGTTACCGACGTGCTTTACTAACACTGTTATTACTGTAACATTATATTCTTAGGATTAGATTTCTTTTTAAATGTAGGTAGGGAAGGTACTCTATGAATCAATAAAATTAAGATAATACTTATTTGAGAGCCGTACATTGGCTAGGGCAGCCAAATTCGTTTGAAAAAATAAGTTAATTATTGATTGTAATTAAACTCATTTCCTTTAGCTTAATGCTTTGATTAAATGTGAATTTATAAAAGTCTTGTACAGCAATCTATAAAGTTGTTAATAAAAATCGCAGGTATTCGATTTGACCGGAGACTCAGGTGTGCCAATTTTTTAATACAAGCATTAACTATCAGGGTTTCTAATTAAAATGACATGATGGGTAAGTAGGTATTAAGATCAGATGTCTATTAAAGTGACAAGTAGGTATTTAATGCCTTTAAAGTCAACAGTGTGAGAATATGTTTACATAGCATAAAACCAATCTATAATAATGGTATCTATCATGAAGTCCTATCACTGAATATTTCACAAAATGGTAATAGCGTACTTGAAATTAAAGCAAATGACTACTGCAAAAAAAGCTTTTTTTTAAACAATTCGTATTTGCATACCCGTACCCGCTCATACGAATTCTTAGAACCATGTCTTGCTGTTTTTATCTCCAAACCCAGCCTGGATTAATTTACAAACACCGAATGAAATAATAATACTTTGAATTAATAAATACGAACATAAACCATACAAATGTGTATCGCGAACATGTACACAATCTATTGCATTGTAATGTTCCACGCATATGTATGTGTATAACTAGACATGTAATGTTTGGGCATAGCAAACGTGGTTTGAACAACACATTGTTGGCAATCAGGAGGTTAGCCCCGGATAATCCCGGCCATTGTTAGCTATTTTAATGCTTATGCCCTTTGTGTGTGTCCTGTATTAAGTCATACGCGGATAATCGTCGTATTATATAGAGTTAATTTTCCATTGGCTCGCATCAAAGGGATTGCCAGCTGCTTACTGTCGCAGCGAAACAAATTGGCGACATTTACCGAGCGTGGTACCAATCCGATATGAAGCCGTGTATTTACATTTGCATCCCACATTGTCACAATATGTTTGGGATATTAATGCCGAAATCGATATTTATTGTTGATCGAGAGCAGATGGATGGAGCCTTGTAGAGATGTGGACGTTATAAAACTTTTTGTTTTAATTAATGACGTAATATTTGTGAGAAAGGGGTGTTAAACCAAAATGCTATTATTTTGTGCAAATTAATTAATATTATTGCAAATTAATTCGGTTTTATTAATATAATCCAGTCCGTAAAATATGTGGCTCATTTTCACGCAGTGTTAAAATATGACCGCGGTCTGTGTAAACACGTAGCATATTGTAGATGGTAGTAGAGCATAGTACTATCACATCGCTTTAGCACAATCATCGCCATAATTTTCTATTTACGATCTGAGAGTCGTCAACTCCACAACTCATGAAACCAGTTTATCTACACGTGTTTCTGTAGAATAACAACCAATGTGATTTTAGGAACTAAGGTAGTAAGCCACTGTTTACTGATGTCGTTTTGTAAACGAATTTCAAATTGTTTGCATTGATCTAGTCGAAAAAATCTTGATTTTTACAGGTAATCTTGACTTACTGTCACGCATCGTCGAGTGACCAATATTTGCCGGAATAGAACACCGTAAAGATGTTTCCGGTTCGTAAAAGTATCATATTAACTGTTCAAACATTGGATCGGAGGTTTCGTCGGGAGCAGCTGGGCGACACGACTAATTACATCAATTACAGGCAAACAGAGCGACGCTCGGGTTTCGCTCCAGCTTTGTCAATGTTTGCCGAGCGCCGCGGCCGCCCCCGGACCGCGGACACCGCACCGCCATCGCCCGCGCCCGCCGCTCGCCGCCCGCTCGCCACTCGCGACACGCATAAACGGACATTATTAATGCAAGGTCATACCTACTCCGCTAATGGCCTACGTGTCATTACGAGATAACACTCACCGACGCCTGGAATCGACTCCGAAATTGCCAGCAATTAAGTAAGCTATCACTATTTTAAAACACGTATTAGGTATCTATTCTGCATGGAAATATGACTAGGAAATATGGTCTAAATGTGATCTTACTTATTAAATCTTAAGACGCCCATGACTTAATTGTATTGTTTACTTTTCCCTTTACGAAAAACCAAGTCCGTTTCGAAAGTTATGTAACAAAGGTCCGTATTCCGAGTATTTATTTTTGTTCTCTATCAACGTCTGTATTTCAAAAACATTTATTTCGATTCTACTTGGTATATGACAAAACCTTTTTTTACCCTTTATCCGTGTAATAGGAGCTGTGTGTTAGTGTGAGTATTAGGTATTGTTATACGATTCTCATAAGCTGCAAAAAGACGAACGCGTCGTGAACGCCGCGGGCGCAACTTTTGACAAAACAAGTCATTCAATTTGTTCGCTGTTAGGTACAAGTTTGCTAATCCTCCGTCTTCACAATTATCACAAAAAGCCTGTGTCGCGGTCTCGTGACATGTGTGGGAGGTATTATGTCTATAAAAAAACACCTTTACTTATGAGCATTTAAGGGCGACCGTGGAACTTAAGATAATATTTTTTACATCCGATAAAAACTTACAACTAAATAGTTTGTTTTAATTGCAGTAAACTATGAAGATTTTACAGTCCATTTAGTCAATGTACGCATAAATACGAATACCTTTTCGCACACTCGATAAACTCTAAATAAAGGGTAACAACGTGGAGATAAAAATGTTTTCCTTTGAATTTTGATCAAGTTAGTCTTGCCATGTTTTTGTTTACTGCAAATGTGTAATCAGAGTATAATTTTAATCTACATGACGAAAAGAATCGATGTATAATAAAATTTCTTTGGGATTAAAAAATGTAAAACTTACTTATGTGTATGTGCGTCTGAAATAATTGTCTATTATGAAAGGTAAGGTAAGTCGATTATTGTCAAATTCACAGCGACATGCACGTTGAGCAGCTAATGGCCGAGCGGGCGGCGGGCGGCGGCCGCTCTCCGCACTACATACGTACGCGTTTCATTATAACAGATTACAACTTATAGGGAGGGATACACAGATTACTATTATATCAACTGTTCGGGAGCGTCGTATTGTCACATCCATTAAGCTGTGCGCGGGGCGGAGCCTGCGCGGCCACGCCCCGGCGCACGCCCTGCTCTGCTCACCCCACACACGCCGCCGCACGACACTCGCGCCGCGACCCTACTACTCACTAAAACGATTTGCGAGCAATCGCATCACGCCGAGTGTTATCCCATCATCATACCAAAAATACTACGATTTTCTGGATTCGATGACTTTACATATCTTTTAATCTTCGCTGATTACGGGTCCTTAAAGAGTGCAAGATTCAAAGTGTCTGTTTTAAAATATTAATTAAAGTGCGTGCGTTGATGATGTTCCTTGAGACTTTAGACAGTAGAGTATAATGTGGTGTAGTGGAGTCTGGGTCACGAGCTGGTGGCGGTGAGGGCGGCAGCCTGGCGACGCAGGAGGGCGGCATGGGGGGCGCGGGCGGCGGCTGGGCGCGCGAGGCGCCGGCGCTGCTGAGCACGGCGCTGCTGCTGGGCGGCGCGCTGCCCGAGCGCCCGCCCGCGCCGCTCTTCACCATCGACAGCATCCTGGCGCCGCGCCCGCACCCGCCGCTGCCGCCGCTGCAGCTGCAGCACCTGGCGCACTCGCCGTTCCATAGAGCACATGACCTCTTTGGTACGTTTGCCAACAGTTTAGGTAAACACCACTCTTTCTCTTACTTAACTTCATCTTCGTCCTATTAACATAAAAGCTCTTATAATATTCCTATCGGTGAAGCAAATTGCAGAGGGACTTTCTGCAAAAATTAGGGTTTTAAGTGTTTTAAAATTACCCTCTCTGTTGTTCCTGTTAAAACAGCAGAGTTAAATTAGATAACGCATTTCATTAGGCATGAACTATTTAAATAAACATAATATGAAAAACTTTGTTTAAGTGCAGTCTAATTACAAAGAAATAACATGAAATAACTTCAGGTGTAACTATTAAAATGATAATCACCTTTTAAGTTATTCGAATTTATTGTACAATTGTATCTCGTTTTCCCTACTTGATTAAGTAAATACTGGAAGTGAGACATTGTATCTCTACATAAGTGCTACGTCTTAGCCGACGCATGCTACGAAACTTCTACGCAAAAACTTACATGCTACATATTTGTACCGGGTTTACCGAGATGTATGTCTTTTGTTGCTCTGTTCTAAAGACTTTCCCTCGTTTTAATTTATTCAAATCATGATTTAATATCTTAATCCGAAAATCCACGATTAGATATTATTAAAAAATAATATTTTGTTTTAAAACTAGCTCACAATTAAAATTCATATTTGTTTGAATAAAATAAAAAAACTTTGACGCAAGATATTAAATAAAATTAGTTTTACACTGTACATTACTTGCATTATATGCAGATTAAATGTGTAGGGATATATAATCAATGGGGATAGGACAATAGGCTGTACAGCAAACACACTGCATCAATAAGGTTTACTCTAAGATGAATGAACATTGTTTACACAAGCTAGGACCTAATTCTGCTGCACACACATAGATGGGGACGTATTCTATACCAATTACAGACAAAGTAATGATGAAGATGCTTTATTTTGATATAATCTATCTGTAAATTAAAAATAAATAAAATGCGAGAACTAAAGAAAATATCGCTGTTTGTAGTTGGGAAATTAATAATCAGTGTAATAAAAAAAAAAATCTGCAAGAAGGATAGTGCTATAACTTTTACATGACTTTTATAGTATTTTTTGAGCTTGCCGGAATCCTCATTTCCTATCTAAGAATTGTCAAGTGTCGCTGTGTCTTTTGAAGTTAAGATAATTTTTGTATTATGATTATAAGTTTATAAATAAATGCCGAAGATTACCTGGATTAGCCTTTTGAAGAAAGTACCAGATCAAATCTGAGCAAGTCTGTGCCAGCAAGCGGTATACATACACTCTTACATCCATTTAATATGCATAAGTGGTAGTAGGTACCTACAACAAAAGCAAATTTAACTGTTACTTAGTGTTGTAGTTAATTAACATTTAGTTGCTGTAACTAAATCAGGGAAATAAATTCACTATTTCGAGTTAAATAGTTATCCATTTTTTCCTTCAAATACAATGTTTGTTCACAATTTTATATCTATGTGAGAATGTAAATTATCTTATACGGAATAATCAGTCACGTATAATAAAAATAAGTAGTACGGCAGTGATAAACAGAATTTAAGGTCTTGAAGTTTAATAAAATTTAAGATATTAGTGAGCGGTCCCTAAAAATTGTACTTACTGAGTATAAAAAAATAATTGTCAACAATATCACGACCAAATTGTGCAAAACAAAATTGGTACACATTTACTACCTCTTCTTATTTAGCAAAACAGGTTTTCTGCGATTAGGTATTTAGGGCGTAACTCTTTACTATAAACCGACTACGCAACGCAATAACATAAAGATCAAAATCAATACGTGATAGAATATTCTCATTATGCTTTAGCTGATGCTCTTCGAAAATCATTCTATAGTAATAAAAACAAAAATTGATTCGTTGTAGCCTTATTAATTACCTACTAACGTCGTCAAGTATATTTGTTACAGTCATAGTGATTAATGAGCGATTATACATAATGACTAGTCATTATGGATAATAGCTAAATTCACTAGACAGTGTAATAAATTAATCACTTTATCTAGTTATTATTCATAATATCGTGTCAAAGTTAGCCAAAGTAATAATACGGTCTTTATCTTAGGTTCACCCTTGTTTGATCGAACAACGTTTGATATAATATTACTCAATCGAACAACGTTTAAGAAAATCATCATTTTGTATAATGTCGTTTGACATAATTTTCAGTTCGTCGAATATTTATTTGCTATATCAACATTTGCGCTAATGATCAAAAGGTATAATGTTCATTTGATATCCACACTCCTGCCTAAAAAAAAACCTAAGCTAACCTAAATTAGGTGAGGTTAGGTTTTTTTTTTTTATTTGTTAAAATCTATGTTTGTTGAGGTGAAAATATTATCTTATGTTATTTTAATTGTTAAAATAATCTTTCTGATATGTATGCTTAAGGAAAATTTAAATATAAATTTATTCTTAAACGAATATCCACTTGTTTTATCACTTTATCCAATTCTTTGAAGATATTATGTATAATAGCTAGTTAATGTGATTAATTTTGTGTGAATTATCACTTTATCCAAATTGCGTAGATATTATTCATAATAGCTAGACAGTATTCATAATATCTAGATTAATCACTTTGGCTGTAACATATTTAAAATTTAAATCACTCAATTTGAATATACATATATGACCGAATAATCTCATAACAACTCGATTTAATCGTAATTTAAAATTTTGTTTTGATATATTTTTTTTGATTCTCCATTTATAAAAAAAAACCTTTTATTTGTTACCTATTTAATATATTGGTCAATGAAATAGAAACATTACAGAATTATGCAAACCAAACAAAAACTAAAACAAAAAAGTTTGTACTTTTCTATTTTTAAAAGAGTATCATTGAGTTTCTTGCCGGTTCTTCTCTATAAGAATGACATTTTGTAACCGCGTTTATAACTAGAGTCAGTAACGTTTTAAAAGTGCCTGAGAAGGCCTACTCGAAGTCAATCCCTTTTGATTTCGAAAAGGAGCAACAAACTTAGGGTTTTACTGAGCAATACAACACTAACAATAGTTTTGAAACACCTCGCACGTCAAAGTAATAGCCACATAGCTACTTGTAAAATTATTATATTTAATACTAGCTTTTGCCCGCGGCTTCGCACGCGTTAAGAAGTATTATTGTTTAGCAAGTTAGTGTAAAAAATTAGGGCCTACAAAACTTCCTTGTACACAATATTCTTAACTAATTTGGCGCTAAACCTATCAAGCTACTGGGAGAACTTACTCGTGAGCAAGCAACATAGAACTGCCCATGAGAGAAGCAATGTTCTCTCAAGTCAATACCCGCAAATTTGAGAGTTTGCCCCTGAGACCTTTTTTATAGTCATGGCTAGTCAAAAGTCTAAGAAGATTTCTACAAACATCCCCTATTTCATCCTCTTATGTGTGGAATTTATCAAAATCTTTCTTAGCGGATGCCTACGTTATAGTACCTACCTATGTGCATGTAAAGTCTCAGCCCGATCGGTTTAATTTTGACAAAGTTTCATAAAAAATTTCATCCCCTATTTTATCCCCTTGGGGGTAGAATTTATCAAAATCCTTTCTTAGCGGATACCTACGTTATAACATCTACCTGCATGCCAAATTTCAGCCCGATCCGTCCAGTAGTTTGGGCTGTGCGTTGATGCATTAATTTCGATCGAATTTGATTACCATAAAAACGGTTCTAGTGAGTTAATCTTAAAAGATAGACATATACTGTCGCGGACATTTTTCTAGATCATTTCAATAGGAATAATTCTTACATACATATATTGTATGTATCTTGAACCGTTTTCGCAGCGCACGCAACGGAAGCCCTCAAGGATGAACAATTTTCCCCGTTTTTTTCACATTTTCCATTATTTCTTCGCTCCTAATAGTTGCAACGTGATATTATATAGCCTAAAGCCTTCCTCGATAAATGGTCTATTCAACACAAAAAGAATTTTTTCGATTCGAACCAGTAGTTCCTGAGATTAGCGCGTTCAAACAAACAAACAAACAAACAAACTCTTCAGCTTTATAATATTAGTATAGATACACAGCAACTGGTTACTGATAGAGCAATTTAGTTTGGCTCCTCATAATAATATTGATAGTCGGGCTATGCTTGCAGTCAAACTGCAATTCCTTATTATTTTTTTCCCGGTTGTTGGATTGAATGGGTGATTACTTGAATCATTTATCAGTCAGGCTTCTAAATAAAGGGTTGTGCTTAATAAAGAGGTTAGGTTAACAATTCATTGGCTAGCTAATTGAGTAGGTAATATATGTAATTTGGCTGCTTTACATTTAATATTTCCAGTCGTATTGAATTTTGTTCCGTTTAATATCGTCGTAATAATGATATAGATACCCACAACTGCCAAAATGTACATGAATTAATTAGTTAGGAAGATAATATTCTGTTAGCAAATAAAATAATGCAAGTTCGTTTAAAGTATGCAGTCGATTGAGATGAAATATCTGTTGAAATCTAATAAGTTTAACTAAGACAGTTTTGGTTTGTCAGTTTAAAAAAACTTTAAGTACCTATAAGTAGATGTCGTTGGATTAACTTTCTGTTGAGATTTGTCAAGAATACTAAATTTGCTAGATAAACCTTTTTGATAGAGATTGAGAGTTACCTAGGCGTTATACTCAGACCTACTAGCTATTATAAAGTGCTGAAATGATTATACAATAACGCACCGTTATAAAAAAAAAAATATGTGGTTCAAATTTCCCGAGTCAAGGTTTTTATAGCCGCGCCGGTAGAGTCGTAGTTTTTGATTTTATTTTGATCGCTATCACCATCATTATACACGTTCATCTCATTTTTATATAGAATCTCATTAGAAAGGCCTCGGCCACATTTAAATACCGCATCTGGGTTCGGGACTTTTTTTAAAAGCAAAAGTTCCTAAAATATACTTGAATACATACAACACAATATTGGTGATCAAAATTGTGTTATAACCCAGCGGTAGGGGTTGTCAAGTTAGCCGATACCAGGATGGGTGATTTAATTATAGTTTTCATCATACCTCATTATCGTTTTTTTTGCGGAATCATCAATCTGCATTTTTTTCCGAGAGTAACCGCACATCACGGCTTGCTAAACGCTTACGCTGAGAGAGAATAAGCGGCGCAACAAACTCTCTTACATACAGCTGACCATTACACATTAACAAATGACAACTGTGACAATACAGTAGTTAATCCTATTACTCTATTTACACCACGATTGCGAATTACTTGGCTCATTAATTAATTACTAAACTAAACTCTTTTCTTATTCTGGCATCCCGTTTAACATTTACTAACATATATGCCAGTATTGGCGCGAATATTTACCATAGAGGTTTCATGTAGGTATTAGTTTACTACTGAATTCATAAATGAGGTTTTATTAACCTAACTTTTAGGTAACAAAATAAAATTAAAGTGACTAAATTAATTTAGCTAAATTTCTTGTATAGAGAGAGTAATAATGTTCGCTAATATAACAACATTTTATCAAAGCGATTTTTTTTATCAGAAACCTGGTGCTTTCAATGTCCTCCAGTTCTGACAATAGCATTTAGAACACCATGTCCTAATTTTTTAATCGTCAATGGCGCTGTTGGAATCTCTCTTTACATGCACAGATAATACGCAAGACTAAGTTACTAGATTCGTCGAAGAAAAATTATATTTTAAAGTCGACCTGATGATGGAGTCAAAAACACACATAAGGGAGCTCTTCAACGATTTACAGCAGTTACCTTGTGTTTTGACTTGATAATTTGTGTTTATAAGAACTTTACACCTAGATGCGTTGTGACTGTAAGTGGAGATCTGGTGAAACAGACGAAGGACAGTAAAGGGCCTCCTCTGTGTCTTGAAGCTAAATAAAAAGCTATTATAGACTGAACGGACTGATATTTACATCAGAAACCAAACAAAAAAACAATTTAAAACAACGACACTAAATCTTGAAAAGAAACTGAATAGAATGAAGGTGTCAAGCTCTAAGAGAAAAACTAAAACATGGGAATAATAAATTCAACTTGGTGATTTCTCACCGACTTTGACACTATGACGCGGGACTGTCCAATTTCGTTCTGCCAGGGTGACTGGCCGACGTTAAAATGTTTATTATGAACTAGCTGCTGCCCGCGACTTCGTCTGCGTGGTATTCAAGATGTGTAGTACTGTACAAAAAGTAAAGCTAAATAATGTTTAATGCCAGCTCCCTAATCCTGTTCCGTTCCAAACTACCTAATTTCTTAATCCTAACCTCTAGTCTTACAAACATATTTGACTGTTAGTTAACACTGCTAGTTTTTTGGTGTGGCCACTATCTTGCACTGATTTGACAATTTGGATTGAAGGACTTGAAAACGGGCGATGGCAAAGAAGTGTACTGGACTCTTACTGGCTAAACCACCAGAGTGCTTCACCGTATCCTATTGTCGGGGGCCACGGGAACGCTTTCGCAATCTACCGCAAGCCCCGACAGGAGAGCTCTTTTTAACGGGAGCTTCTTCGTTAACGTGGAGCCAGCTTTTGCCAGCCCTTATAAAGAGGCGCGTGGAAGCACCACGCATTTGGTCTTTGCTTTTATCCAGTACAGTAGACTGCCCTGAGTCTACTGGCGTAAGTTATTTATGGTGGTTGGAGGAGGGCAAATAAGGCCCTTCTTCTATCCTATGCTTGCTTATCGAACATGGATAAGCCTGTCGTGCTCTTTCCACTTTTCCTTGAGCGTCATCACTTCTTCGCAGAACTTGGTGACGGCGCACTAACTAACCGCGAATACTTTGGCCACTCTAGGCGGTGTGACATCGTCGTTACGAAGATGTCGCATTCTCACTGGATGTGAGAGGGGTCTGTATACCCAAATTTATCAAATTTTGTTTACCTACCTATTTGGGTTCTGAGACGGTTGAATGCTTTCCGAACTGAGGTAGGACATAAGTAGTAGGTGGTAGTGGTCGATCTGCCCAGATCTTGCACCGAGCTCGAGTTAGAGTTGCAATAGTAGTCAGTGTATATCGGAAGAAGCTCTTTTAGCTCTTAAGTCTACCCGATTTAAGTCTCTTCTAACGTCAGGTAGAGCAATGCCAACCAGGAAGAGAACTTATTGAGCGGGGTTGGTCTTAAACAGCCAGATATTATTCGACACGTTTGCACTGTGCGCTGTGGTGCGGAGAACAGCAGGCGCTGCTCCCCATTCATCTTCTATTTCGTTTTCTTTCTACCCTTGACAGATGTTTTTTTTTTTAATCATGAAGTAGTGCTTACTTACATGGTTATCAAAGTTCCAAGTTTCTAATTCTAGTAGTTTGAGCTAACCCAACTGAGCCTGAAGAAGGTTAATGTTACGCACACATACAAAACAATCGCGGGAGTACGCGTGCGGCGCATATTCGTACGCAATATTAAACAAACATTAATAATAACAGCCTATCTTTATAATACTTTACCTATGCAACTACCCTATACCATCGCAATTGGTGCACAATTGTGGTAGTGTACAGGCACTATCAAATCTTTACAGCCACGCGTCACACACACCAAAATTGCAGTCAACAGCTAAGCAGTTATTTAAGTAGGTATAGTAAATCATTAACCGTCCACACTATTTTTTGTTTTAGTGTCGTTGGTTTTCTTTTACTTCATATCCACAGCTCCTCCTAAATTGGATAAGACTGTTCTAGCTTAAACAGTAAGTAGGTAGATACCATATAAAAGTGTTTTAAAGATCAATTTTAGGTACGGCAAAAAAATCCAAGCGCTTCTTACAATACTTTTGTACTACCAAAAACGATAGAAGAAAAAAAGTGCAAATATTAATTTTAATCGAATTAGCTTCAAAACTGACGGAGTTTCATACAATCTTACCAGCCCCTGTTTACCCCCTTTAAGAGCAAAATTCCAAAAAAAAGATAGCTTAAATGTTAGCGAGGACTAATAGCTACATAATAAAAAAAGTTTCATCAAAATCCGTCCAGTAGTTTTTAAGTGAAAAGCGGACAACAAACAGACAGACAGACAAAAAATTTTTTTTTTATACTTTTGGCTTCTATTGGTTGTATGAAGATACCCCATCTAAGTTTTTTTTAATATCTTTAATGTACAGACATGAGCTTGTTACAATTTTATTATATGTATAGATTAGCTTCAAAACTGACGGAGTTTCATACAATCTTACCAGCCCCTGTTTACCCCCTTTAAGAGCAAAATTCCAAAAAAAAAGATAGCTTAAATGTTAGCGAGGACTAATAGCTACATAATAAAAAAAGTTTCATCAAAATCCGTCCAGTAGTTTTTGAGTGAAAAGCGGACAACAAACAGACAGACAGACAAAAAATTTTTTTTTATACTTTTGGCTTCTATTGGTTGTATGAAGATACCCCATCTAAGTTTTTTTTTAATATCTTTAATGTACAGACATGAGCTTGTTACAATTTTATTATATGTATAGATTAGCTTCAAAACTGACGGAGTTTCATACAATCTTACCAGCCCCTGTTTACCCCCTTTAAGAGCAAAATTCCAAAAAAAAGATAGCTTAAATGTTAGCGAGGACTAATAGCTACATAATAAAAAAAGTTTCATCAAAATCCGTCCAGTAGTTTTTGAGTGAAAAGCGGACAACAAACAGACAGACAGACAAAAATTTTTTTTTTTATACTTTTGGCTTCTATTGGTTGTATGAAGATACCCCATCTAAGTTTTTTTTTTAATATCTTTAATGTACAGACATGAGCTTGTTACAATTTTATTATATGTATAGATTAGCTTCAAAACTGACGGAGTTTCATACAATCTTACCAGCCCCTGTTTACCCCCTTTAAGAGCAAAATTCCAAAAAAAAGATAGCTTAAATGTTAGCGAGGACTAATAGCTACATAATAAAAAAAGTTTCATCAAAATCCGTCCAGTAGTTTTTGAGTGAAAAGCGGACAACAAACAGACAGACAGACAAAAAATTTTTTTTTTATACTTTTGGCTTCTATTGGTTGTATGAAGATACCCCATCTAAGTTTTTTTTTAATATCTTTAATGTACAGACATGAGCTTGTTACAATTTTATTATATGTATAGATTAGCTTCAAAACTGACGGAGTTTCATACAATCTTACCAGCCCCTGTTTACCCCCTTTAAGAGCAAAATTCCAAAAAAAAGATAGCTTAAATGTTAGCGAGGACTAATAGCTACATAATAAAAAAAGTTTCATCAAAATCCGTCCAGTAGTTTTTGAGTGAAAAGCGGACAACAAACAGACAGACAGACAAAAAATTTTTTTTTTATACTTTTGGCTTCTATTGGTTGTATGAAGATACCCCATCTCAGTTTTTTTTTAATATCTTTAATGTACAGACATGAGCTTGTTACAATTTTATTATATGTATAGATTAGCTTCAAAACTGACGGAGTTTCATACAATCTTACCAGCCCCTGTTTACCCCCTTTAAGAGCAAAATTCCAAAAAAAAGATAGCTTAAATGTTAGCGAGGACTAATAGCTACATAATAAAAAAGTTTCATCAAAATCCGTCCAGTAGTTTTTGAGTGAAAAGCGGACAACAAACAGACAGACAGACAAAATTTTTTTTTTTATACTTTTGGCTTCTATTGGTTGTATGAAGATACCCCATCTAAGTTTTTTTTTAATATCTTTAATGTACAGACATGAGCTTGTTACAATTTTATTATATGTATAGATTAGCTTCAAAACTGACGGAGTTTCATACAATCTTACCAGCCCCTGTTTACCCCCTTTAAGAGCAAAATTCCAAAAAAAAGATAGCTTAAATGTTAGCGAGGACTAATAGCTACATAATAAAAAAAGTTTCATCAAAATCCGTCCAGTAGTTTTTGAGTGAAAAGCGGACAACAAACAGACAGACAGATAAAAAATTTTTTTTTTATACTTTTGGCTTCTATTGGTTGTATGAAGATACCCCATCTAAGTTTTTTTTTTTAATATCTTTAATGTACAGACATGAGCTTGTTACAATTTTATTATATGTATAGATTAGCTTCAAAACTGACGGAGTTTCATACAATCTTACCAGCCCCTGTTTACCCCCTTTAAGAGCAAAATTCCAAAAAAAAGATAGCTTAAATGTTAGCGAGGACTAATAGCTACATAATAAAAAAAGTTTCATCAAAATCCGTCCAGTAGTTTTTGAGTGAAAAGCGGACAACAAACAGACAGACAGACAAATTTTTTTCTTTTTATACTTTTGGCTTCTATTGGTTGTATGAAGATACCCCATCTAAGTTTTTTTTTAATATCTTTAATGTACAGACATGAGCTTGTTACAATTTTATTATATGTATAGATTAGCTTCAAAACTGACGGAGTTTCATACAATCTTACCAGCCCCTGTTTACCCCCTTTAAGAGCAAAATTCCAAAAAAAAGATAGCTTAAATGTTAGCGAGGACTAATAGCTACATAATAAAAAAAGTTTCATCAAAATCCGTCCAGTAGTTTTTGAGTGAAAAGCGGACAACAAACAGACAGACAGACAAAAATTTTTTTTTTTATACTTTTGGCTTCTATTGGTTGTATGAAGATACCCCATCTAAGTTTTTTTTTAATATCTTTAATGTACAGACATGAGCTTGTTACAATTTTATTATATGTATAGATTAGCTTCAAAACTGACGGAGTTTCATACAATCTTACCAGCCCCTGTTTACCCCCTTTAAGAGCAAAATTCCAAAAAAAAGATAGCTTAAATGTTAGCGAGGACTAATAGCTACATAATAAAAAAAGTTTCATCAAAATCCGTCCAGTAGTTTTTGAGTGAAAAGCGGACAACAAACAGACAGACAGACAAAAATTTTTTTTTTTATACTTTTGGCTTCTATTGGTTGTATGAAGATACCCCATCTAAGTTTTTTTTTTAATATCTTTAATGTACAGACATGAGCTTGTTACAATTTTATTATATGTATAGATTAGCTTCAAAACTGACGGAGTTTCATACAATCTTACCAGCCCCTGTTTACCCCCTTTAAGAGCAAAATTCCAAAAAAAAGATAGCTTAAATGTTAGCGAGGACTAATAGCTACATAATAAAAAAAGTTTCATCAAAATCCGTCCAGTAGTTTTTGAGTGAAAAGCGGACAACAAACAGACAGACAGACAAAAAATTTTTTTTTTATACTTTTGGCTTCTATTGGTTGTATGAAGATACCCCATCTAAGTTTTTTTTAATATCTTTAATGTACAGACATGAGCTTGTTACAATTTTATTATATGTATAGATTAGCTTCAAAACTGACGGAGTTTCATACAATCTTACCAGCCCCTGTTTACCCCCTTTAAGAGCAAAATTCCAAAAAAAAGATAGCTTAAATGTTAGCGAGGACTAATAGCTACATAATAAAAAAAGTTTCATCAAAATCCGTCCAGTAGTTTTTGAGTGAAAAGCGGACAACAAACAGACAGACAGACAATTTTTTTTCTTTTTATACTTTTGGCTTCTATTGGTTGTATGAAGATACCCCATCTAAGTTTTTTTTTAATATCTTTAATGTACAGACATGAGCTTGTTACAATTTTATTATATGTATAGATATACTATTTGCTATAAAATTCACAAGTGTTATAATATAGTTGCAGTAGATGATATTTTCTTACATATTTTTATCCTCTTCCGCATTAAACGCTTTCGCTTCGGACTGACTGACTGGCACGTCATTACTTGGGAATATTCAGGATGACAAGGGCTACATACCTAATTTAAAAAAAAGATTTTTTGATATCATATCGCTACTCTTAAATCAAGCAAGTTTCGTAGATAGCTACTTGTATAATCTTTGCTAATGTATTTGGACCTAGTTATATTCATTTCGTAGGTAAGGTTAAATTGTCCCCGTTGGTAATATTTCCTTACTAGATAGGCAAAGTAAACATTTTCTAAAGTAAGTATTACTTCAATACCTTAGTTTCAGTTTCAGTTAATGATGTATATTGAAGACATAATGTTGTTATTAGTCACTATAGAATAACTAAGACCTCAACGTGTTTGTAGATACTTTAGCGGTTAAGTGCAAGACAGCGGCGGCGTGCGGCGTGGGCACAGCAGGCCGCGGGCGGTCCCTCGTATACACGCCAAACCGCACCGAGGGGTGAAGACGGCTTATCTCAATTAAAATCTTTTTTCCTCTTATTCAAGCGAACATTTTAAAATTTCAAAATATCCCCCGGCTTTGGTGAATCGTTGCCATAACAAAAACAAACTTTTATTTTCTTTTATTGAGTGCGCAAGTAATTTTGGATGTTTAGACAAAATATCTTATTGAATAGAAGTTTTATCGGGGTAACAATACCTAATAAGTACACGTTTAGAGGAGGAAGAGTAAAATATAAATACTTTTTAGATTAAACTTTAATAACCGATTATGAATGAAAGTACTATTTTCCATTTTCAAAGTTAGAATACTTACCTCAATATGGCAAATTCAAATTATAGCAAATTTTCTTTGTTTTCCATTATATTTTAATTTTAAATTAAACTCCATAAGTAAGATTTTAATAAAATAATGGATCTATAGCCCTACATTCTGTTTATAAAAATAAATAATTAAGAATCTGATTCTTGAATTGCAACTGCCAAAGATGTAAAAATTGAGAGTAGAGTCAACGGGCAAAATATATTCATTTATTTAGAACCTGCTACTTTTAACAGTTAAAAATTAAAGTAAATGTTACGAGAACTCTCAAGTATAGAAGAAACAGGAAAGAGTTTGAAGAATAGGCACATATCATTTGCAACTAGAATGAAGATCTCTATGATCAACCATACAAAATGTATTAACTAATAACTATAGAGAATCGTTTAATGTCCACGCGAGTCTCTCCCTAAACTTCTGTTTATTAATACTATTAAGTAGGTACTCTGACACTACAATCATTGCGCCCTCAGAGAGGGTTCACTGAAGGGCAATTCAAATTAATTTACAATTAGGGGTCCAAGTACGAAATGCTCGTATTATATCAGGTGGAATAATTTACTAAATTAATATCACTGAACAATAAAGGAGTTCAATGATTGATAATTTAACAAAATATTTTTTTATTAGGCAATAAGCATGGATGAAAATACAAATGATAAAAAAGCTTTGAAGTTTTGTAACTAAGTAGTTGATCACTAATATCTCTAAAGTTAATCAAGTGTAAAGTATTTTTTATAAAATGTAAATTACAGATGTTGCTGTTTTTGTAGCTGACATGTTTGCGTTGGAATTTCGAAACAATTGATCATTCGTAACAAAGATTTACTTTTAGGCTTTAATAGACGTCATTTTAGTTTCATCTACTGTCTACTTTTTCCCAACTCCTGATTTAGCTGAATATCAACTAATCTGACCTCCACCTCACAGTTTCTCAAAAATCACGTTAACAACTTCAAACAAAAGTATTTCAAAATGTTGTTTTTTCTGAAAAATACACTTAGCTTTCAGTATGTTCTGTAGTTTAAGGAAGATATGGGCATTATAGGTTAGGTAATAATATGTTTCTCTTAAAAGACTTGTCAAAGACGTTATCGGGTTTGCGTCAACGTAATTATAACATCGTAATGTTTATCTGATCACGACCGATACAAACTTTTCCACCATACGGTAACATTTTCACAAACTCAGGTTCTTATTGTATTCAAAATCGATAGGGCTTAGGCGGGCGCTCCGAGCTACAGAGGTGGCGCGTGTGGAAAGCCGCCGATAGCGCCTTAGCAACGTGCCGCCGGCCTTAAAAGCTTTTATATTCCTTTAAGAAATAATACAGTGTAATGCCTCTCGCGTTTCCGGCAGTATACAAAAATATTCAATTTTTATTCGGGGCGTTAATATTTTGAACGGTTCGCTTATGGAGTGCGGCCCGAGGGAGCTCATGGGGCTCTAAGCTCAGATCTTCACGCACCGCCTACTTCAATGCGTATTAACCCTGATACGTGGAGACGTGTACTATTTTTGAGTTCAGATTTAAAATAAAATTGCATGTTTTAAGCTCTGTCATAATTTAGGGAACGACATAAAATTTTAATATAGAAACTAAATCCGAATAAATACTTTGAACCTTACTAATAAACAAGTCAGTGAATGTTTGTCAGCCTACTTATAGGCACTTAAAACCTAAATATCAATTTTATAACGTTTTTAAAATGGTAGTATGTAACTTATTGTTTTATAACGTTAATGTATTGTGAACATTATCATTGGATGTTAGAATCTAATTACCAAATTGTTGAAGGCACGATTTGCCACCGATATAATTTTGTATAACTTCTATATCTCTCAATCAAGAAATTACATTACCATGTCTTATTACCCTCATTCTATGTTCTAACTGCAATTAGGTCCGGACAAATCAAACGACCATCATGGCTAGCTGAGTAGCATTTTTTTTTCAACGCCTATTTCCATGGATATAATAAAAATATGAATTTCATACATACATTTTCTTAACCTAACTCTCTTCTGGCCAGGTGTAAGCGGCGTAGGCAGCGCGGTATCTGGCGCAGGCGGCTACGCGGGCTTGTACGGCGGGTACGCGGCGGCGGCGCTGGCGGGGCTCACCGGGCCCCCGCCGAAGCGCAAGCGCAGACACCGCACCATCTTCACAGAGGAACAGCTGGAGCAACTCGAGAGCACCTTCGACAAGACACACTACCCCGACGTCGTGCTGAGAGAACAGCTCGCCTTGAGGGTTGACCTGAAGGAAGAAAGAGTCGAGGTATGGTCCATCATCATCATTCTCCTGCCCCTATCCTAATTATTATTTGAGGTCGGCGCAACATGTCTTCTTCTTCCACACGTTATGGTTATTTACAATATATTTTACACTGTTGAAACCTTAACTATTAAAAACTATTGAAGTGAGCATTTGAGACTAGAATTCTTGTCTTATCGATAAGTTACAACCTACTGATATTTGTTTTATTAAGGTACAAATGTTTAATATTTTCTAAATCTTTAATCTTTATGCTTTAATCAAGATCCAAGTCTATTTGAAACTCGAATTTGCACAAGATTAGTTCAAGTAATGAGGACATAATTATAACTGACTAGCTGACTCGGCAGACTTCGTACTGCCCCAACGATAAATAAAAAAAAAGTCGCACCTTTTAAACCTTCCCTAGGCCTCCACGAACAATTCAAGACCAAGATGAGATAAATCCGTTCAGCCGTTCTCGAGCTTTAGCGAGATTAACGAACAGCAATTGATTTTTATATATAAGAAGAAGATAGAAGATAAAGTTACATAAACTAATTTATAGAATCGTTATAAAATTAATTACAAGCTACTTGAAATGTAATCTCCAAGAAGACTGCATTAATAGTTCCGGCGGGAAAGTTTCTGGGGCGTTTAGAAACTTTTTTTTCTAGCTGCTATTTGCGCTTTAGAAAAATAATTAACACTTAAAAAACCTAAATAATCGCATCTAGTTAGTTTGGAGTATTTAATCAATCGTGTTCTATTTTATTACCAAACAGCTGCTGAAATCCTACGGGGTACTTATGTTATAAAATATTTTTTGAATAAAACACTATTTGGGCATATCTGATAACACTTGATTAACGGTTTTAATATGCTGTCAATTAGATTAGCGGCGTTAAACATTAATTACATCATTAATTCGATAAACGCGTTTTAATATAAAATTGGAGGTATTTTTCGCTTTGTTGTTACAAACAAAGTTAAATATGAAATCTACTTAGTTCGTAATGCCAACAGAAAACAGTTTTTTTCTGCCCTTTGTTGTATATGGCTTCCATATTAAAATGTTAAAAAGGAAAACATTTTTGCGGTAGGGACTTGTACGAAACTTTCTGGTTTCAATTATAATGGAACCAATTGTATTGAATTAAGTATTAACTTCCTTTAATATTAGGTAAAACCATTTAAATCATTAGATACTGTTTTGTACATAACCTAATAATTTTGCTTACCATAAAATATTGGAGTCTTTATGTTTTAGGGCTGAAAAAGTTCAACTCCCTGTTTGGGTCAAAGTTAGATTTCCAGTTAGTCAACGGTTTCTTAACTTCTGTCAACTTTCTGTTTCTGTCTAAAAATATTCTGCCTACCTAATTAAGCAAAATGAAGTTGAAAGTAAACACACAAGACCCTTTAAGTTATTTTTAGAATTCTAGCTAACTTACCTTGAGTCCAATCTTGTTTAGTTAAAACTGTAAATGGGTCAATTAAAATAAAGTACATTATGGCTACTATAGCAATATATGTAACTAAGTAGGTTATATTGCGTAATATTTGCACGTCAATGTCTGTCAATCAATACCGTAACGTCCAAATAAAAAAAAAGAACGATTTTATCTTAATCCGTAGTTCACAAGTTATAAAAAGCCCATTGTTCGGCGCCTCTGGCCTGGTATGCTGAGATTAACGGGGCGTAACGTTTAGTAGTAGCGGAGGGCCAACATGTCAATAATGCTGACACGACATATTTTACGAGACTCACCTATGTGGGTGGTCGGTGGCTCTATGCAAAAGACTAGTTCTATTTATTTACTTCAGTAACATATTAGTTAATAGTTTTAATAATTATTGATTTTTTAAACAATTAGAGATTGAATTAAATCAAAATTTTGATTTATTCTCTTTATACCACACTTCATATTTTATCTAAGAAAGACGTAACGTAGAGGACGCATTGACAAATGTTGTTGAAATGTTCAAAAATATTCGAACGATTCAACCGACTTCAACGATACCACGCTTAGTGTGGTCTACCACGTAAGATTATAGAGCATAGTACCGCATTGCTATCAGAGTTGAGAGTGCTCTCAATAGAATTTGGGATGTTGAAAGTATAGTAGAGTAAGTAGTAAGTCGGGATATGTTTGTGGGCTACCGGTGTTGGCGCGAGTGTGTGCCGACCACTTGACAGCGTGCCACCCAGACGGCCAGCGCGGTAGGAGCGGGCTGCCGACCGCGCCACTGTTTACACGACCACTCATCTTATCCGGGCGGACTGCGCAAATCGAAAGCACATTCTGTACTTACAAAGGTTTTAAGAAATTACAAAATACGCGTGTTTCTTTTAGTTAGATATATGTGAATTATATAGTTCATAGACCTTTAAAGGAGAGATACTCTATCCTTTGCATGTGTAGGTCTCAGGTGACATCGTCTAACCTAATTGAAGAAAAAAAGAGCTCTTAAGTCGTCTTTTTTATTAGCCACCAAGTGAAATGTAGAGACAATTAGATATTCAGCAACGTCACTTAGCAAAGTATTGGTTTCTTATTTATACGACCGTTATTGTTACTAGCTTATGTAATTTTCAAGACTATTTACTTTTCAATTTTAAGGGTAGATAATACATAAAATAAATAACTAATATCACATTTTTATTTCACTTAATTAGTATAAATAATTAATAATTCAGACAAATTAACTCAGATTCTCGAAGTAAATCATAATGGTGTGGTTAGGCTGTATGGCAACCAGTCATAAGATCAACTTGCCCCAATTTCAGGTACCTAATACAAATTAGAACTTTACCGTTAAGGGTCTTTATTTAATTACAATTATTTTTCTTGCACAGTTCAGGGGTTTCTTACCCTTTAGTCACACATTTTGGCATCAAGCTCGTTAATGCTCTACCTAAAAGTTACTAAATAAATACAGTACCTAGTTATTCTAGATACCATGTTTTATGTAAAACCTTGTTATTTCACCTTCTACAACTTAACGACGTATCACAGGATCATTAATTTTCCAGCTAAATTGGCAAAATGAAGCCAGATGTGTAGACAAGTTAAAAGATCAATGTACGTAATAAATATAAGTAATTTAGATGACTTCTATGGCTTGTCTGGTTGAGAGCAACGGTCTACATGTGAAATTTGCTTTAGTGTAAACTTTTTATTAAAGAATCCATAGTAATCACTGCGGGCGGGTAGAGTTTTCACCCGAGTAGAATTTTGCCTCGGGGCAAATAAAAAGGGACGCGGCGCGCGTGAGACGGGCGCCGCGAAAATTAATCTGAGTTAATTAAATTTGATTTATTTATGCTGCCCCGGCCGCGAGCGGAGGGAACGATAAAAGCACAACAATAAGACTAATGAGGGTCACTTTTACGGCTTTTTCCCGGATAACGGAGTTTTTCCGATTTGCGTAACTTACAACTTGAGTAATCAACCAGTTTAAGAGAAACCGTTGTTTTTGTTTATCATCGGCCAGCTTTAATTTGATTAAGATATATTGTTATCTTACCCAAACTTTTTATAGAAGCCAATGACTTGTTATTTGTTTGAAATGAACAAACTGAATTGTTTCAAAGGTAGGTTTACATGTAGCTCTTTAGTCCCAGTACATCTCTTTCTCTCTGTAAAAAACGGATCAAAACAAAATATCTTAGACTTCGTTCTTATCTAGTAAGCCATTACAATTTATCTCAATCAGCTGAACTGATCAGATCTGTTAAAATGAGTTTAATAAATCATACCAAATAGGTAAGTGTACACAATTGTTTACAAGCCACGTGTTTAACATTTATTAGGGTAGCGTTTGTAAACTTTGAGATAGAAGCCGTTTTAATGTTATATTGTCTTTGAAAGAGCATCCAGAATGCTTTATAATTTAGCGGCGTTGGCGGAGTGAGGAGGTATATTGTAGATACAACAAAAGTTGTGTGTTTTTGAGGCAATACACTCGGTTTGTTGTTGCCCCTGCTATTTGCGCAGCGGCAATTGGAAATTGCATTATTAAAGCGCTTTTGTTTAGGCATCACAACACTTGCCCAAAACGAGCGGCCGCTCACCGCTGTTGCTTTGTTTCGAAATTCGATTCAATTTTTTTATTTATAATATTATTTCGTTTATAACGTATTTATCATTTAGTGATGCAGAGTGTTGAATTGTGTTATTAACAATTAAATAGAAACTGATATGCATGGGCACTCGTTTTTATTTAAATTGAACAATTTTAAAGCTTTGTTGATCGTTCAAAATCAGCGCTTTAGGTCTTTTTTGTCCCACGAAGCTGTCATAACCAGACTAATTGCATAGGTTCAAACAAGAAACAGGGTTAACTTCGCTTTGATAGTCTACCTAAGTATATGGCCACATCGTTTATACCTATATCTCTTACGAACGTGACTTTTGGAAAAAGCACTTACAATCCCGTATTTGGCTATTAGTAGTCAGATAATTATCACTAACAATTTTTATTCTATAAACTAAGATTAAGCTCTTTACGATATCTAATTTGTTGCCGTTGCCATTTACGGCTACTTGTAATAAACAATGTGTGTCTTAAGACAATCAGATATGTAGATAATTTACCTCATCTTCTACAATACGATTCTAAAATTAAAATAAGAAATCTCATTGTGTCAATATTAAACAAAGAAAGACGGCTGGGTAAACGAAAAGACAACGGGGGTCGCTTTTCAATTTTCCATTACACGTTCAACTCTTTACACAAATTAATAATTAAGTGAGGTGTAATCTAGTTGTCTCCGCGAGCGGAGCCTGCGCCGCGGGCTCTCGCCAATGTTGATCTTATGCCACCACTGTCTGATTAACTGAATGGCTTATATTCACTTACTTCTAACTCCACAGTTTATGTTTTCCAACGATATTCATAATTAAATCATAATAATGCATTGTGTGCTGCTTCAAATAAGATAATACGATACGAGTATCTCTATATTGTGTGCGTAATTTTGTGGTATGACTGTGTTTTTGTGTTATTATACTAATACCTACTAAGTATAGAATGTTGTTCTTAAATTATTGATGAAAGGTATTAATAGAGTTGTAGGAAATTAAGTAGGTACTTACTTGGAGTTATATGGTTGAGGAAAAGAAGAAGAGGGACCCCTGAAAGTACCTAAAGGTGTTTTATTCTGTCGATAAAAATTGACTATAGATATGGTTTTTGTTTAACGCCACAAAACTGATATACCTATTTATTATTTCTAGGTTATACACCACTATAGCTTTAAAATAGTTTGGAAAACATGAACTTCTATATTTAATTGAATTGAAAAAAATAATAATCTGTACGTTCGATAGAGGAAGATAGAGCTATGTGCATCAAAGTTATCTTTTGTGCTTAAAGCAAGACAAAAATTGCTTCAGAAGAGGTCTCTTAAGTTTTTGATAGGTGTACAAAAGGAAAATTTTATATTAACCTACGATTCGTTGAAAATTGGTTTTATGATTTACGATAGCGAGGTTCTAGTAAATCCAAAAAAGAGGAGAGATATCAGTTGTTATGTGTTTTCACTATTGATTCTTAAACACATATTGTTAAATATTTATTAAACTACTAGCTCTTAACCGCGACTTCGTAAGCAAAAAAAAAATATGGATGAAAAATTTCAATTTTTATATGTAAGAAGTAGTACATTTTAAAGTAATTATTGGATAATATTTACCTACCTCAACGAGAAACAAAACATTTCTAATTTTATAAAAAAAAATATATTGTAGTTGCTTTGCACTACTATTGGCAGACATTTTTTGGATAGACACAGCCACATAATGGTCGATAAAGCAATGTAGATTGTGGCGCTCTGCAATGCTCATTGCACTGACAGAAAAAGAAATAAATATGATGTAAGAAGTACCCACCAAATATGCAATGCGCTTGAATAAATCTGGTACTTTATAAAAAAAAGTTGATACAAACTACATATTTCGGATGATAATTTTCTCAATACATTGCTTTCATCTCGACGGAGTCAGTTATCATCTAATTAATCTGTGTCCAAAAACAGTAATTTAATAAGTAATGTACAGATATGAAAGTCGAATTCAGTTTCACTAGTAGGTATAAAAATACATTTTGCGAATAATAATACATACAAATACCGCTATCTGTACCTAATAGTGTATCTTTAGAGCCAAAAGGTGCTCTACATTTGCATATTATATAAAAGACATTTATTCTTGTACGAATGTCAGATATAATATTTTCTATACTTATCTATTATCAAATAATCAAAAAACCTAATACTTTTAAAAGACTGTACATTTACATGTTATGTGTCTCTGAAACCTGAAGATATTGCTATGTATAAGCATAAAACTGAAAGCAAAATGTACTGTAAATACCAAACACAAGCCGGCGGCGTTCATGATTTTTTCATAAAAATAATTGCTTGTCACCAATGTTCTCTGCATTTCATGGAAACAAGATCCAATAACAACAAAATATAATACACTCGTTTTCTGCACTCTACGTAAAAGCTTCATGCCCATATTATTTTAAAAACTGTATTCATTTGTTATCGATTCGATAGGATCGAGTCATTGTTTGTATCAAACTGAGCAAGCTACAGCATTCCTAATTATATTGGTGAAGTGATGCTCGTGAGTCGTGCGCGAGCAGATGACACAAATGAAAGAACATCCCTACACACAGCCATGAACAAGAAAAAGTGGGCGTGTCGCTCCGCCCAGCGGCCCGGCCACGCTTTCTTGTCATCCTGCAGCCTCCCCCGGCAGGACTTATCTCCTAATAGATAGCTACAATAAAACAGATACGCTAGCAATGTGTTACTAAGTAATAAAGCGGCGCCATTTTGTCCTGTGCTTCCGTGTCGCCTGAAAGCAATAACGCCTTTATGAGCTGAGCAGCGATCCGGCATCAAGTGATCAAAGAGCTCGCCCTGTTTCATTTCACGCTTGTTGTTCTTCTTTCATTGTGAAACGAAACGTTGATAACACAATCTTTCAATTTTTTTCTGTAGGTATCATCCAGTGTCTTGTACTTTAGCGTAATAATGGTACAATATGATTATATTATATCATGTGATATAATGTATTGTTTATTATTTTGTATATTATTTAAAAAAGCAATTCATTTATTAGAAATGCACTTGAAGTGTACAGGTACAGAAGGACTTACATTTTATCTAGACATCTTGGTAGCCATATTAAAGGGAGTGTGAAATATAGACTTCTTTTTTAAGATTGCACATTGAGTGTTAGCGTGTTGAGTAATAGCACATTGAGTGCCTGATAATAAGATTTTAATAGCTTTAGTGTAGCACTAGAAAATGTTGCCGATGTATATTTATAGGTGCTGATATAGTTACCTGCGTTAAGAAATTCTATCTAAGTTTATGCAGTAAATATAATTAGATGTTGCTGAAACCCTAAATCCTTAATATAAGAATTAAACAATTATATGATTATTTAGAACGAGTGAATGTATCGAGCGTGGTCATATTGCCGAGTAAAGTATCACTCTATTATTTATAGACGCGTTCGATACGCAATACAAATTATTGTTTTCAAAGTATAACGTTTAGGGGAGCGCGTTGTTTGCAGAACGACCCTCTGGGACTCCCTTCGGGCTAATGTGCCGCAACGAATTTGACATTTACTCATGTAGCTTTAAGTGTGATTTTGTACGGCAGTAGTCGAAATGAAATACTTTTTCGCTTTGCGAAGGTATTGTGGTACTATTAGAGCAATCTTTTGACAATTGAATTTCGGTTCGAGTGGCGCGCGGAGCGCAGATACGACTTTATGGCACAGACGAGTCGCATGGGTGTTTGCGTGCGGTAATTGATACGAAGTGACAGACACGAGGGGATACTTTTTCTGCCTCTGGCCGTACAGAGGAGTAATGTTTTGACATCAACCGAAAAGAGATGGGTGTGATTTGAAGTGCCCTTTGTGGAATTATAGTCGCGGATGGCGTCTTTAATATTGACTAATGCATTTCGTTGCTAATGGGGAAATGGAATACGACAGGTGCGAGGGTTTAACGACGCTTAGGATTAAAAAAACAACTACATTCATTACTTAGAATGTTCTTTTATATTTCCAGATGTATTTTTGTACAATTGTGTATTGTTTAACAAAAAGAAAATAGATTCTTATGTCTAAAATTAACTTCAATGTAAAGTTTTTGTAAGTCGGAAAATTTGCAAGAATCTTTCTCTTTCTTAAACCACGAAGATAGGTTAAAGATAGGCGATATTATTTGAAAAGTAAAGTCTAACATTTAAATGAATGTTGAAATAAGTTACAAATTACAAACTAAGCCTTATAATTATCATCTATAAGTTCAGCATAAAATACTTGAACTGAAACGAGGCGTCTACTTACCTAGTGTAGATATGCAAATTAAATCGACATTAAAGTATCAAGGGCGGATCAGGCGGTCCATTAATAAATCAGTTCGCTAAAACCGTAATTGTAATCTCAAACAAGGCGGAGGGAGCGCGGTGTTTGTTCTAACAACATTATTACAATAAGTTTGGGTTCGGTTCGCCGCCGAGCCGCCCGCCGCGCCGCGCCGCGCTGCCACCGCGCCGAGACCCATCCGCGCGGTTCACACGCTGTAAGGCTTCGTCCTACCCGTGGTACGACGCCGTCGGGCTGAGCGATGCAATGCATCAGTCCATGCAAACCACATAATTTGATCGTAAAACACAACTGACATTTATCTGTTGTGAATGACCTAGTCTTTTAAACTCTACATTTTACTTCATATGTACCTTGAGTATGTTTGTGTCTAAGTTCCACTGCGTTAAAACGGTGCGATTCGACAGTGTTAGCAAGTAACAAAAGAGGTTCTTTATCGAAGAAAAGAGGTTGTCTTCTAAAAAATATTAGTTTAGAATAACAGAACCACACCGTGCTACGCAGGGCCTACAAGATTGGAAATAAACGGTAGCGTAGCGTAGCAAACCTATCACGAAAATACACCGTTTTTTTATACAATGGAGTGAATGAGATTGGGGATGTTGTAAAAAATATTATATTTTCTAGCCCGTACTGAAAATCGATTAGCTTACATAGTTGAACGTAACAGATTTGTGTTGAGGTTCATTTTTTGTGATCCTGTATTATTTAATTTAAATCATCTATTAGGTTAATGAAAAGTTAAATAGGCAGTAAGGTTGCAGGAATTAAGCTTACTTACCATAATTTTAAAATTCAATACATAATATTAATTCAATGTTTGTGGTTTATATTGGTTTAATTCAGTGAAATCTCGGTCTTACGTTTAAATGCAAAAGAAAGAGTTACTTACAATTATGTAATAAACAAACCCGCGGTCGTTTAGTATTATGACATCCATTCGAGGGATTTAACAAGCAACCTTCTAGGAAAATCTCCTAAAGCGAAATCAGACAAAATGTTAAAATAAATACCGCATAAGCTCTAAAAACTGGAATAAAATAAATATTTCCCGTAATGAAAATGTTTCCCGCGATCCTATTATTTATAATTCATAAAATTAATCGTTTCATCAGTGTAATAATCCTACACGTTTTATTACAATTTATTTTATGTAGCCGGTGTGTTAACTTAATAAAGCCTCTTTTAGTTATTTTCATGGAGAATGTAGCGACCTAATCTGTTTAGTTTGGACTTGCATTTGTTTAAGAATTGCCTATGTTAATGTGTTTATATCGACTTTAAATATTTTCGCAATTACAATTCTAACGTACATATTATTATGAATCTTATTAATACAAATTATCCCAGATACAATAACATGCTACTTTAAAAATAACATGAGAGCTCCGATCTTGAAAGTAAATGTCGTCATAAACTAGTATTTTCGAATAATTTTGAAGTATTTTCGAAGATGAGGATATTAGAAGTTGTATTCGATTGCTGGGCACTTGTAGTGTGGTGTTCCGTGTTAGTGTTGGGGTGCGTCGGGCCGGCGAGGCGTCAAGGCGTGGTGCACGTCGCCGCGGGCGCGCCCCGCCCTACGCCATCTCTACCTCATCTGCTTGTCTTCCCACAACACAATCATCTCTGTCGCGTAGTAAGCGTTATCTAAGTCACTTGGATTTGTCATGAGCGTTAAATGTTCTGTAATTATATACAGTAAGATCTGTAGATAACACGCAGGTACGATTAGTTAAGTTAGAGACGAATTGATGAATTAACTGTAGAGCTCTTTCTTTTCATTCATGTTTGTAATGTAACCTACATTTATGGTGCTCATCATGATTTGGTTCATCATCACTGATCGGAGCTACGATTTTGATATAAATTAGATAGTTAAAGTTCTAAGAACATCAATCTATTTATAAGGAGGTACTATAAGTAGAGTCATTATTATTTTTTTAAATATTTATCCTTATAAATATATCTATACACAGCGTATCCTCATAGTTAAACACTTCAATACGGTGTTTGTCTTCAACAGAATGAACATTAAAGCACTGAAATTATGCATGCATGATGCCGGAGCGCTGCAGCGGTAACGTACAATGGAATTTGGGAATTCTCTTCGCTTTCAATAGCATTAAAACAATGGGGAATATGAAACTCCCCGATATAAGCTATGCCTATAAGCTCCGCAGTTTCAGCCTCGCTTAATGAAGTTAATCTATTTTAATCTAGCTCCGAGTTTGAACAATAGAACTTCCATGCTGTAATAACACTCAATAGTTTAAATGGTTTATAATATTAACGTATTATTGAGGCTTAGGTGGATATATGAGTGCTTACACAAATGTGTTTGAATTTGTATAAGGCTTTTAAGTTTGTTGTCGGTAAATTGAACACTTAATTTCAACAATAATAAATCAGAATGAATACCTACTCTTTTAATTCACGGGATAACTTCAAGGGAAGATACCCGGTCCTTTTTAAAGGCTTACACGGGGACACAGGTCCAACATGCAGAGGCCTTGTTGAGAACTTTAATCTAAAATGTGATGGGGCACCTACCAAGGGCCAAAAAAAACCAAATACCTACTTATTATTATAATGAGAATATGTTAAAAGAAGTCACAATCAATTTCAATATAACCAGTAGGTATCATATTCTTTAGAGCGAGCTCCGACGGCAAAAACTTCCTGATAAATATCTTTGATTGAGAATCAGCTTTTAAACGCACCTCTTTTTTTGGTCAATAAATTCACAACTGAAAACGTGTTTTTCTCTTAGGAACAAAACTCTTAGCACTATCTTGTCATTCTGGATAACACTTGGTCTAGAGCCTAGACCAAGTGTTATCCAGAATTTGATATACTCTAGACTCTGTTAATGTGCTTTAACCTTATTTACAGGCAAGAATATTGTAAGATTCTCGTAGTATAGCTTGAGATATTTCTTTGTAGTACCTCAGTGAACAGGTAGAACGGTAGCTAATTCACAAATAATTTATTACTTAGAATGCGCTCTATGGCTGATGTATTAGATTCATGCTTGTAAAGAGGGATATCTATTTCAATTTCATAGACAATTTCACAGCCGTTAAATAAATATAAACATAACAATATTGACCGAAGCTCTCCTTTTTCCATTTCAATGTTTGGATATACAGGAATATAATAAGTGCGGATAAGTATCTAACGCACTTATCGATACGCAGAAAACAGGGGTGCTTTTATTACAGATAATGAAGTCACGGGTTGCAATGAAACCAGGCAAGGAGTTAAACCAAACACAATCAGTAGTACATAAAAGAGCATCGGGCTAATCTTATTGTGGGTGAGGAATGACAAAGGCATCGGGTGCGAACACTGGGCACGGCGGGTGTAAGGAGCCGGAGCCCCGGAGTCTGGCGGTGGCAGCGGCCATATTTGCCGCTCGAGTAGCGCCCAATGAGCGGAGGGGCGCGGGCGGGCGCCCAACGCGAAAACCCCGTCACTCTTTCATCGAAAGTTAATGGGACCTTTGTCGGCCGCCGACCGACTCTTGTAATGCAATTAACTCCGACAATGGTGCTATCGTTAACGAATTAATTTTAAAGGTTCCTCTGAATACGCCTAGGGTGCCCCTTTCAAAATGTAGATTTTGACTTTTGTATGGTACATTATCCGGTGCCGGATCAACTTGTCTGATCTTTTGGGAAATGATTGTCGGACTTCATTATGCATGACGTCGGGAACATTATTATTGGGCATTTCTTATTGCTTTAAATACATTTCAATGAAAATATTTCTTTACATTACAGAGTCCTATTTATCATAGCTAATAATTTGTTACAATACGCAGGGTAAATCGGTAGCATTCAATCGAAGCTACATTTTATTGATATTTAAGCACAATACGAATATGTGTTGTCAGATTTGGACAAGGTTTGGTTAGGGCTGGCCGGTCCAGTGTTGTGACGGCGAGGCGCTACAATGGTCGGGCTCGCTGGGCGCGGCGACCACCCGCAGTCTGGGAACATCTCACACTTGTGCCCAGCCACTCGAGTGGAAGCGCCCGCAGCCCCCGGCCTACCGGGAAATATCAATGATACCTCCACACAACAAAACTACGTTTGAGGTTTTTTTGGTATTATGCAGTTCAGTAGCTTGGTCAATGTTTGCTACAAAATTGGGTCGTTTCAATTGTCCGTAGATAATACGACGCATTAACAATTGATCGATCGTTTACAAGTACAAGGGACTACGGCTAGTAGAAGCTACTGAATTATTTAATAGGAAACTTCTCAAATACGAGTACGATGGCTGCGTTTCGATTACAAAACATGTCACAAGTACAATGAAATTAGATATGCTTCTAAAATGTAAAATAGCAAAAAAGTAATATTTGTAGGTAATATTAACTACATCTGTGAGCGTGGTTTAATGTTTTGTCATGTGTATGTAAATGCGATATATAAAATTAGGTTGAGTACCTATACATGTACACCCTTAGGTACCTTTATCCATTCCTGTGGTATTCCGATCTTAGTAGACTCTACAAGTACAATAACAAAGACCATTTTGTCCTGCAGGTCTGGTTCAAAAACCGTCGAGCGAAATGGCGCAAGCAAAAACGTGAGGAGCAGGAAAGGCTTCGCAAGCTGCAGGAGGAGCGAGCTTGCGGGCGAGCGCCGCTGCTGGCGCGGCCACAGCTGTCGCCGCACTCGCCGGCACACGCACCGCCCGCGCCGCGCACTCCGCGACCATACACCGACGACTCCGACTCAGATCTAGAAGTCGCCTAAACACACACACACACACACAACCACCAGACTACCAGGATCCGTGAATATGACTTGAAAGTTTAACTACATACAGACGAAAAAAACTACTACCTAAGTACTGTCAGTGCAAAAGTGTTCATTGATAAAACTCTAGGAAAGTGTTGGTGTTACTAAGTTGGTTGGAAAACAATAGTGATGAACGGTTTCAAGAACTATGAGTGCGTAATATTTAAACTGAGATTTCTATCTAAATCAACTTACTTGCCTATACCTATTATATATAGAATCTTTACTTATCATGTATTTAAGAATGTATAATGGTTAGAATTATAATATATGTATGTATTAATTTATTAGATATAGTTATTGACGCGTATCTGTCTTCTCGCCTAAACTATACGTTTAATTTTGCCCTCGGAAAAATCTCCTCTCTCTAAAAATGTTAAGTAGATGCAAGGCATGACAGCTAGTTAAAATCTAATTAAACCTAATCATTGGTTTCATGTAACATTTAAAGTTATCCAACAATATATATCAGTAATTGGATAATGAAAACTAAGGCTTTTTACAGTTAATATGTAGTTAGATCAATGTATTAAAGCTTTGTATATCTTTAACTCTAAAGTATGGCAAGAATTTATTTTAATATAATAATGCCTTACTGTTTGTGTTAGTATTTCTTAACTGTAGCATGTGTATATTAAAAATGATTTGTGAAATAATATAGCCTAGGGAGAAAGGTAAGCAAGAAGAACCGCAATGTCCTTGCATATATTGTAGTAATTAGACTAAATAGATCAAAAATATTACGTGAAATAGGTAAAATTCGAAATACTTAAACTACTCTAAAAATAACAATATATCATGTAAAATACTCTAACAAATACGTTACCTACTACCTGATGGCCATAACTACATAGGTTGTATTATTAATTTTATTGTTATTTATTACCGACACATGAAAATTACCTACCTAAATGAAATGTAGAAAACCAATTAGTATTCGAATTTCAAACTGAATTTTTGTTTTTAATTTACGAATTTGACGTTTAATTCTGTCAGCGCTTTTGTTTGTAGCTTTCGGCGAAAAGTATAAATTAATTATAATACTTTTTAGCATAATCTGATTTCGTTTTAATATAAACTCAAAAGAAATATGCTAAATAACCTATTAATATGAGCTATAAATGGTATTAACTATGTAACATGTTAGGTACTTTATTTTTTAGTTAAATATTTTTAAATCAATTGCTAAAATATTACAGGCCATCAAGAATGTAAATATTGACTGACAGCAACTTTTTTTTTTAATATTTTGTGCCACAAAATAATTTGTTCTTCATTGATATTTTTTTATTGTTTTCATTCCTATAATTCACAGTGTTTTTCGACGTAGTCGTCGAGTCGGTATCTTGTGGTATCTACGCAATTACTTAATGGATGTGAATATTGTTGGTTTAGACACCTTATAAACTTTATTAAAGTGAACTAGATAAAATAAAAAAACATATTGTATCTACAAATTGTAAATAAAACTAGATAACTTACCGAGTTTTCGAAATACTTAAGGGATAGTACAGTTCTTCCAAAAAAACGTAGGTGCAGTCTTTTGGATATCGGTTAAAAATTAAAACAAGTTGTTAAACATAAATAACTGTTTCTGTAGAAAACTTTTGAATTAGGAAATATTATTGATGTTAATATTTAACTCAGTGGCAGTTAAACGTTACGCAATAGTAGATGCCTATCTAATGTACCTAACTAATGTAATTAATTTATCTACATAAAAAATAATGACATCCCTAATTACATAATATGCATAATCTAACTTGTGTTTTTATTAATCAATGTTAATTAATAAATGTAAGGTATTGATGCTCTACAATAGCGAATAGCAGACTACGTCGACGTATTTTCTGTTTGGTAAGTAAGTAGTAGGGCTATTGTTTAATTAATTCCGGTAGCGCTCTAGTACAGATGTGGTGCTGAATTAACAAACACTGCAAATTGTCTTCAGTTTCAGGTCCACGGCAAAGCTTCAAAGGATTCCTTTAAAGTATTTAAATTGATCACAAACAAGCACTTAATGCTAATTAGAAGTTGTATTTACTTTTTTAAGGTTTTACGAAGGGCGTGAGGTTATTCTCGTCCATTTGTACCTATATATAAGATGTGTATTAGTAACATAATATCGTCTTAAAATATTAAAACAAACCTTCTTATTCCTTAAACCTTTAACTGGCTCTAACCTACGACAATCTTATGTGTTCTTTTTTCGAACTATGGTTGAAACACAAGGTTTATGAGTGTTACTTGTGCGTTATGCTTATACAACAGTACTAGACAACAACTTAAATACAGATTTAATGTCGCTCATGTATTTTCCTTGATCGATGACAACATAAGATATGGATAATGTTCCCAAAGGCGGATTAGCTAGCATTGTGTTGTCAAAGCATGGTGTCTCTTCACTGGCATACAAATTAGTTCACGCACTGATGTAAGTGTGGCCTTGTGAATACATACCACGATTATTGTGTCATTGACTATGTCATCTCAATCAATAATGCTGCATGTAAATATGTAAGGTTACGGACATTATGGTGACAAAGAATGACGTGACTACCACTTTTATATTTATGACAAATTTTAGGTTGGCACCTGGGTAAGTACAGAACGTGAGCGCTTTGCAATATATCCACTTATGAGTAACGAGTAATTCTGTTGTCAACAATTATACATATAAACAATGTTTATTCCAAAAGGGATCGACTAAAATTCCTAAAGAGTTAGTTTTTAGAATAACAATGTACGAAACATGGAGAGCCAAACAATACCAAAATATAAATTTAAATTATACAATAATCATAATTTAATGTCATACAGTAAAAGTCTCCAGTATTGTAACTTATTTGAACTGTTCTGTCCATTAATATTATATCAATATACTTTTAAGCTTGTGTCTGTGAACAAGGCTACATGTATCTAAGATAGATACACACATCAACAAAGTCTAGGGATATTTTGTATAAAATTCATAAACTCAAAAAATACTGACTAGTTATTATTATTTTTGAAGAAAACTTATTTTTTAAATGTTTTTTAATGATTTCATATTTGAATTTAAAAAATATATTTAGAATTAAAAGATATACGCGCCATAATGGTATCGAAGTCCGAAGGTGTCATTTATCTACAGTGGTTTTTGGCTATTTTTTTGTAGCAAATTTAAGTTTTATAACAATTTATCTCTTAATATCGAATTATTGTTATTGTGCGCATCACGCTGCGGCGCCATTTATCGAAGGGGGAAATTTTAAGGGCAGTAGGAATGCTCCAAACTGGGGCTACTTAACGAAGTATTGCTGAGGAGATGAGGGACACGAAAAAACGTGATATCAAGATTATGATTACGTTATCGTGCTACTGCAGAAGTGGCTGAAAGACACTCAGGCGGTAAGCGCAAAACCAGTGAACGACAAGACCGATTTCTGCATGTTGCCGCGAGAAGACAACCAAATGTTACGGCCACGCAGTTGGTTCAGAGGCTCCAGTCGGAGCACCAATTGCTTGTGAGTGACCAGATTGTGAGGAGGAGGCCGCATGAAGCTAACCTTTATGCTGGCAGACCGCTTCGTACTCCAGCATGAAGTTGAGGAAATCGTGGACGACGACTAGAGTGGGTTCATGAAGTTTTGCCCTGTGAAGCTAACCAGTGGTCTGTAGTGCTGATTACCGATGAGTCCCGGTCCAGTTTCCACAGTGATATACGTAGAGGACGTGTTTGGCGAGTTCTTGGTCGTGAGACCCGTCTGCAACATCCTCAGGAAGTTCATTCATACCACGGGGGGACAATTATGGTTTGGACCGGAATTCGTGTTGGTGGAAGAACAGATCTCGTTTGAATCAGAAACACCATGACGGCTGAAAAATTGCGTAACGAGGTGCTAGTATCGATAATCTAACTCCATCGACTACAAATAGGCCCAAAAAATCACGCTCAGGCACGATAACGCCCACCCGCACATAGCGAGAATGGTGACGATCTGGTTGCAGGAGCACGACCCATCGGTCTTAAACTGGCCCACTTAATCGCCCGACCTAAATCCCATAGAACACGCGTGGGACATACTCCAAAGAAGGGCTTTGAGGAATTTTCCTGCTAACATTGCGACGGAAGAACAACTTTTTTGCATCTTAGTTGGACCTGGGACATAGACCGCAGCCGGACTTCGACAACTTAATCCTAAGCATAAAAAACCGTTGTAGGACCGCCATTAACGTCATGGGTCGTTTTAATGACCAATAATCTTTCACATTACAGTTAGAAACATAATAATTTTGCTTAATTTTCACTTTTTCTCGATAAAAACATTAATTGTTAGTTTTAACATTATTTCACGTCTTTTTCTTTATTTGAATAAAAACTTGTGTAATCAAAAAAAAAAATTTTCTTTTATTCTAGAGTGTAGATCGATAAATAGGCTTTATAAAAATATATATATGTTGTAGGTTAATTTCAATAAATTTCGAGTAAATTGGAGAAGTACAAAATATCCCTAGACAATGTTGATGTGTGTACATACAAGAGCATATTTATTTATTTACTTACAGCTAACACTTAATGCCCTACAAAACTGTTTGCGCAGTTTGTCGGAGGTCACAACTAAAATTTACTGACTTATAGATACAATGACATTAGCACTTCATCCTTGAAAACTAAGCCTATCTAGCAAGGTTAGAAACTTCACAAGTTTCTAAAGCTACAAGCTTCTAAAGCTTAATCGAAAAAGTTAAAAAGCAGTTAAATTGATCAAATATTATTATATTAGAACGTATATTAACAATTCAACTTTCAGTTTTGTTTATTTTGGCAAGTTTAGGTAACGATCAGTCAAGTATTACGACTTAACTAGACCTTAGGTTGGGATACGTAAACGAACCTTCTTGGCAGTTTGGTAGTTAATTATTCAGAGATCAAACCCTGCCTGTGGAACGGATTAGGTATCATTAATAAGTATATCAAAACTAAACGTGCATTAATTCATTATTTAGCATTTAAGCTGTATTAGGTACTGCAGCTATGGCTATACACAAGCACACATCACACATAATAACGAGAATAATATCCTTTCAAACGTTACAATTATAATTATACTTATTATATTTTCTTAGTTAAAAGTACAGTTCTTCTAGCTATAAGTAAAGTTTTCTAAACCAAACAATTTATTCTTAGATCACTCTGTATCTTGAAGGTGGGCGCTAACAGTTGCGACACAGTTTTCTTATCTAATGTGGCTGGGTTTTCGTTTAAAAACTTTTAATACTTTAAGGTTTATTTTTTCATTTACTTACTTACTATATACTTAATGAAGTTGGTGTTTATGTAATATACCTGCAGTATTTATAGCATGCTTACAGACAGCCCGTAAAACGAATAAGGAGTATAAAACATCGGCAATCATCGTGATTGTTTTATTCAAATATTGGTACCTAGTACCTACTTAGCTATGTACGTGCCGCTATTCATTCTATATTTAATTGTTATGGAGATCAGATTCATTCATAGTTTTGCATTTTTATTAGCGGCTCTATTCAAGCATAAAATATGCGTCATTTATTTTCAATAAGCTTCGTTTTATTAAGTTATATTGTGATGATTATAAAATTGTAATAGCTATGCTTATGTTAAACGGATTGCAATCATTTAGAAATAAATTGTTTTATATGAACTTGAAATCAAAGTAGGGTCGCGGTATTTATTCAAATGTGATTACCTAAATTTAAATGCCTATAGGTACTTACCTATAGTCTAATAATTATCTAAAAAAAACAATTTAGCAGGAGACAAAAAGTTTGTAATACTATTTTCATTTTCGTCTATAGAGGGAAAGAGAGAGAGAGAACTTTTATTACATCAGCATCAGACAGCGCCGAATATGATGCTCTTATGCTGATATTTCCTATTCACCTTCGATCTGATGAGTTAAAGAGGTTATTTTTATAAGTGATAGCTCTCGCTCTAATAAAATAAAACAAAAACTTTTCATAATAGATAAATATATTTTAAAAATTCGTCACACTTATAGAAATAATTTATCACATATTCTGACCATATTTAGATGGCTATTCTTGCCTTTAAATACTGATTACACTTTTGATACATATTTATACAAAATACTACATTTATTCCGTAAAACGATTATACAACGTGGTAAACGTGATTTGGCGGGCTGAAGAGATGACGTACAGTCGACAACACATAATGCGGCAACTCTACATTATTAAAAGCGCTTTTATTTCAAAGCAGTAAGGTTAACATTCGTAAGTTGTTGTTTACACATTTGGTCGACTGTACTAGATGCGGTCCTAGTAGTAAGCTATCGGATAGCCGTATGAGTAAGCGTAAGGGTAGGAGTAGCTGTAGGCCAGAGGACTGCTGTAGTACGCGCCTGGGTAGTACCCGTAGTCCAACACGTACTGCGGTTTAGCTACTGCAGAGCTAAACAGCATCGCCGCGGCGAAGATCAACATCATCTGTAGAACAAATAGTAGCTATACAGTATCTACTAACACCCTTTGAGAAGTTCTAGGTACTAAAATTGATTTGAATAGGTTAAGTAAATGAATTATCTACTCAAAAAATATTATGATCAACAGATCGATTAAAAACAAAGTAAAAAATGATATGAAGTAAACGGTCCAAAAAAATTAGTTGCATAGTACAAAGTTCTGTATTTTTACTAAAGGAAGATAATGACCGAAAACCCGTCTCTACCTTAGAGCATTCTTAAAAAAAAAAAAACAAGCTTACCAGTTTGAACATGTTGAACAGCGACTTAACAGTTCACTTAACAAGATCTAGTAGATCACTAGACGGGACTGATGCCGATGGATGCGACTGTGGATGTCATGCCGTCTCCCGCGTCCGTCCAGCTTATATACGCAGCACCACACAGCCCGAGGTCCGGCGTCCCGTCCGTGATTGGAAAAACTAATGATCCTCGGACCGTCCTCAACATGCGGCATATAGGATGTAAAAAATCTCACACACAATGTCGCATTAACAGTTAATAGGACTTCATTTCCATATCGGTCCCGGATCACGGTGTGACAATAGACGCGTAGAAAATTCGACGCCTGATTAATGGCTTGAAAAAATGTTTATACACTATTGTCGCATTTGTATTCTATTCTTAAAGCCTTTGGAATCTATTTTTATTTGTTTTACTCTTGTTCCTTATCGTTTTTACTAAACCAGTCAAATCAACCTACCTAGGTATCAACAAAAGTGGTTACATCATAGTTCGTACTTGCTTATTACTTTCATCAAAGTCTCCACATCAGGAAATCGAAAAACAATAGGTTCCTTTAAGTAGGTTTCTTCTTTGGATTAGGTGAGATGTTCCAAACTTTACGGATTATATGTAGACACAACTAAAGTTAATAGATTATGTAATACATATACCTACCTACATGTAAATAAAGGCATAAATTCGTGAAAGAGTTTGATTGGTATCTAAGCCCATTTCTACACTACTACTTAGATTCAATACTACTTAAATTAAAAAATACATTACTAATTGAACTGCCATAGGATGATATGCATGATGCCTACCAACCACATAAATTATAGTTATAAGTCACGTAGTCACGAACACTACATTTATTTAATTAATAAATAGAACATCTGTCATGATCAAGCTCTAGTTAACATACATAAATGAAAATGTAAATATATTACAATACATAAAGAAAACGCGTTTGAATTCTAAAGTAAAATAACTACATAGTTAGCAACTATGAAGATATACCTATAATATCATTATAATTATTTTTATAAATTGTATGTACCACCTACCGAGGTATTCGAAATAATATATGACGACGGTACAACCACTTTAGTCAAGGCATTGTAAAGCTATAATAGAAAAAGATCATAAAAAGCGTGCTGAATTGCAGACATTATTTTACTAAGTCACTATGGACGATCAAACACAACATTAGTATTTCCACCAAAGCGTTTCTATTAGGTCCTTAAACTACACGTCTTTATGTGCACGGCTATGTACGACCTTTAACAATCAGTGGCCAATTAATTTAAATTATAATGAAGTGTAACTTTTTAACAATTTAATTGTAACATGATAATAAAAATCTCAAACAACTGAAAACAAAGTATTGAAACGTTTCCGAAGACCCTAAAACTTAACAAATTTCTTCGTAAGTCGGTGTACCTAATTTAAACACAAGCTACAAATTACAACTTTTTTTTGCTAATTAGGGGTGCCCCTCTATTATGAAAGTGAAGACCTACAAAGGTGAATAAATTTACTCATAAAGTTGGGTTTAAATTCCTTTAACTTTTTAGCCGACTTCAAAAATGGAGGGGGTTCTCAATTCATCTGTATGTTTTTGTTGTTTGTTACCTCATAACTTTTGACTGGGTGAACCGATTTTGATAATTCTTATTTTTTTGGAAATCTGTTGCTTGCCTGATCTGGTCTGACGATGGTAGGTAAACCAGAAAAATCAAGAAGAATTTTAAAAAATCGTAGTTGCGACCAGTGTATGTTTTTCCGTTGCGTATTTCAAAACAGTTTAAGTAATATATAATAAAATAAATAAATAAAATCTGTCTGTCATCCGTTCCAGTAACTTTTAATTAATATTTGTGTCATTTAATGTAAGAAGATTTTTTCTGGGGTACCCACTTACCCTATAATAGAAAAAATCTATAGTGTTGAAACATGTTTCAAGTTTTGTTGAATTCGCGTACAGGAATACTTCTTTATTGTATATGCCTGCCTAGCTTAGACATAATTAACTAGATATCGCCTGCCTAGTACTGCCTACGTCATCAGTCCGATTCACTACATAACTGCATAGCTAAGTATTACAACTACAACTTTGACAAGCATCTTATTAAGCATGATTATTAAACATATCACGCCTCACGCCAACATCCATTCCTAAACATAGATCTTGTCAAGACCACTGCATGGCGGAGCAATATCGTTCTGATTCTTAATTAGTAAAAATCGGGGTAAACTTTAACTCAACCCTAATTTATTTTGTAGATTCTGTTTTTGAATGAAAGCAGTCCCATCGTGCAAGGCAGGAGGTATTAGCAGCCCGCTAATTGCTTTCTCTCATCAATCTGAATTATTTAGATAACGAGTCTGAAGATGAAAATCAGATCAGTAGCAATTAAGTCTTCGTAGCAGTTGGGTTATTCGTAATTATTGGGACTTTCGTATCAAACGAGGCATTCGAACTAAAATAGTCGTAGCAATTGGGGCATCTGTACTATTCCAGATATGCACCCCAAATAGGACTTTCATAGCATTTAAGGCATTGGTAGCAAATATGGAAAACACCCGCCGAGTAACACGAAATAAATAAAAATTCGTCAACATTTATACATACAACGCCATCTAGTCTCAAAACTAAGGATACTTAGTTGCTAGTGTCATGAGTGGTATACAACTGTTAAACATTATTCATTTATATATATGGTAAGTTGTCTCACTTTGAACCAGGTAAATTTCAAAGTCCCATATTGGGCTGGATTTTCAATCAATGCCTTCAATTTTTTGTGTATAGTTAGCATATTTATTTAGCTTCAATTTTGTAAAACATTAATTTCTCATATTCTTTTTAGTTTCGGCGTAAAACAGGTTTTTCTGAAAAAATATTTTTGGTTCAATGAGTACCACCGGTGGTACACATTTAACCAGGGTATGGTACACATTGAGCCACCTTATTAACTATGTCTTCTAGATCAATTTATAAGGCAAATGCTTTGTAATAATAAAAATCAGTCTTATATTTATTAAAATCACTTAAAATCGTATGATCCTTTAATTGGATAATTAGCCAAATCGGGTTCCAAAGGCATCCGGAGTTTCATGGCACCTGATCAATGCAGATTAACACTTAGGCTTGGCCTCAAGCATGTTGGCAGTCGAGCCCCTCTTTTTCAAATTAAAACAATTGTAGAAAAAAAAACTCATTTAACGACTTGGATGTACACAATAAACCATGGTTCAATGTGTACCACCCTCAGGTGGTTCACTGTGAGACACACCACGTTTGGTAGCTAATTTCAAAAATTTATCGGCATACCAATCACTTAAAAACTTGAATTGTAGCGCTTTTAATTGCTAAATAACCGTAGAATACAGTGTACATATAAATAAATTGATATTATTTAAATGAAAAAAGCTAAAAAAGAATGAAATTGGAAAAAAATATTTACTTTTTGAGTCAATTTGCTTTCAAATGCTCCTCACACAACCACTTGGCACACGATATCCATGCAAACTAGTGGGCAGTAACGGATCGTAAATACCTCTCTTTCACTCATATTAGCGCGATTTAGCAACGTGGCGTTTTCGAGATTCGGCGGTGGTTCAATGTAGCTGCCTGGTTCACTGTGAGACACCCGACCCTACATACATATTATAGATAAATCACACCCAGACAGAACAAATGATCGTGCTTATCACACAGTTTTGTTCTGGATGGGAATCGAACCCAAAACTACCAGTATAGCAAACAAGGTCACTAGACCAACATACCTGTCAAAGAAAGAGGCAATATAAAAGAAAAAGAATGAATTATTGTATTTACAGGGTTTATTTTTATCTATCTAACAACTATCAATCATCATCCAACTTCTGTCGCATATTTCTTTTAGGATTATTGATTTTCCGCTTCTTGAACTCGACTGGTTCATCACCGAGTGACTGTACGCGCTTCTCTTTGAACTGAATCACTTCTGGTTCCATTATTACTGGCGGCGGAGGTAACTCTTTACCTTTTGGTAACTGTAAATCAACTGCTTCAGTAGGCCTGGAAACAAATGAAAAATTAAGTATCAACATATATTTTTTTAAATGGGTGTGTATTCGCGAAGGCATCGGAATTGATTTATGCTGAGATACAGAGCATTATGCGCGCATCGATCAATGCGATAGCAGCCAGCAAATATAGTTTCTATAGTATGGTATTGCTGATGCAAACAGTTACATATTTAGGCTCTGTCATTTATCACTCAAAGTTGTCAGTACTAATTTCGCAATTACATAATTATCATGTCATACTATCTACTATTATATTATCATAATACTACATTACTAATTACATATAATATTACGTAGTATAGCAATTAGACGAAGTAAATATAAGACATAAATACTTAAGAAATTAGTAGATTGATGAAAACTGTTAGATAGAGCTCGTAAACAGACGCCATTCGCGGTAGCACATAAACACAATTTTGTTGCATTGTCATTTGTAAAGTGTGTACCTAAGTTATAATTAAACTTCAGATACTTACTGAGTGATAACTGGTGTCCACGACCCGTACGGTTTGACGGCGCGTGGTGGCGGCCCGTAGTCGATCATTCTCTTAGGAGGCGGTGGATCTTTATTCACAGCTAACTCTCGCATTTTCTCTCTTGCTAAATGAGCATTGACCTCCTTGTTCACTTCTTCTTGAGCTTGTTTTTGCTGTTGTTTCCTGGTATCGTAAATATATTATGATAAATGTTGCAAATATTGTACCAAACAGCTTTTTATATACATATTTAGCAATGCCTATAAGATTCTAATGGGTAAGTATGTGTGTATGTTATTTAAAACTGTCATTCCCTGTATGAATATGCCATGTAGCTGTGTATGTAAAGTTACATAAAGGATTGTGTTTTTTTTTGTCCTAGCCTATAGTGTCCCCCTGTTGAGCAAAGGCCTCCCCCAGATCTTTTCATGTCTTTCTGTCCTTTCTAAGGATTGTGTTACATTACTTTAATCTATAGATATTATAAAGTGGCCTACATTCTGGTAAAAAAAATAGCTTAAATAAGTTTATAATAATAATTGACTTCACTTACTTAATTTTCTTATTCTTTTTGTCCTTTGATTCTTCCTTTAGCTTACTCTTTTCCTGATCTGCTATTGATACATATTCATCTGGGGTATCCCATGAGGTTTCTGTAAAAGAAAATTGTTCTACATTAGTTCATCAATAAATTTTCCCTTACTACCTTCAACATTACTATATTTTAGTTTCAGAGGATGGGGTTATAATACAGTATACATTGCACATCCTTAAAGGAGGTATAATTTGTTGTTTAAGTAAGCTAAAATTTGACCAACATGCAATACCATTTGTTACAGTGTTCCAAAAATATGAGCTTCCATCTTCACTCTTTACTTCATTCCAAACAGCCTTCTTAGCAGGTGTGGTGGCCACAACTAGAGTTGTTTCATTGCTGCCGCCACTCTGGTTAATCATTTCATTTATACTCTGAAAAAAGACAAAGTCTTGATAACAGTACCTATCTATATAATTTTAAAATTCTGGAGGGAGTTTCTCTAACTTAAATATTCTACCTGGACCTCAATTGGAAGGCTAAACTTGAGGTAAAGTTAAGGAAGGGAGAGTATTGAATGTTTCTGTGGGTTTTCAAAATTTGTGATTTTTACAATAAAGTATCATAAAATGTTATACTAGTACCTGTGATGTTAGATCAGCATTGTTTTGTACATCTTTCAGATAAGCAGCCATTGCCGCTGCCTCCATCTTTTTTATATCATCATCAATCTTTTCTTTCTGCTTAAACTCTTTCGCACTTTTTTTACTAAGTGTTGATATGTGCTTCTGAACATTTTCTTTATGACGTTTGCCATTTTCATGGAAAGAAATAGACTGAAAACATTATAATTCTATCATTATAATAATACCTATTACAACATTATAAGTAAAAATTTAATAATTTGGGCAAAATATTAATTGTAATTTACTAACATTGATATGAACTTGTTATCTAAATAATATCTAATTGTAGAAAGCCTAAGCCGAGCGTCAAAGACAACTCACCACTTTATTATCAGCAAACCAACATTTGCAAAATTCACAGTATTTTCTAGCTTGTGACTTCCAATACTCCGTCCTGAAAATTGTAAGGTTTCATTTAGAAAAAAGTGATAAAATGAGTAATCTTAACCGATACCTATAGGTCTAACAACACACGTTGAATCAGTTATGACGTTACTTGTACTTACATGGTATAAGAAGCTGATTTAATTTAGTGCAAATTACAAACACACTTTAAGCAAAGCTCTTAATATTCCACCATTCAAAAAGAGCAGGATGAGAAACTTAAGTTTTACTTCTTGATACAAAATACAAGTTATTCACTTGACATAGTTGACATGTGTAGATTTTATGACAATAAACAGATGAGAGTTGCCACTATAGTACACATTGCGATACTAAAATAATAATTTATTTAAACGAAACGGGATTTAAGCATTGACAATAAATATTGTCAATGCCTTATAAGTTGAAAGCCTAGATTGAAAGTATTCCATAAATATATACATTGGGGAAACATCTCCTAAAAACACCCAACCCCTCTTAGTTGGAGGTTTTTAGGAGATGTTTGAACAAAATGTATAGTATCGTTACGACTTTATACAACTTAAAAGCTTCGTGGACGTTGCATTTATATTCACTGACTTGTATAACATGTGGATTTTTATTTTTGGTAACGTAATAATACAATAACAGTCAAAACAACTACAAGCTGTGATTGTTTAACAGAATTAAACTTCATATAACCATTTTTAAACATAACTTAGTTATTATAGTGCAGATACGGAAGAGTTCTTAGCCTAACTCACTATTCAATTATACATATTTTAGAATTTATTTATTCTTACAAAATGAAACCATAACAGTTATATAATATTGCAGAAGGCTTTAATAAATACGTGTACGGTTGATTTTCTATTTATCCATAATTGGAAAATAATTTAATTATTAACATACTACTCGTTAATGTTATAACGTCTTGTTATTTATATTGGTGTTTATAACTGTGTATCATAAGTTGGCAACACTGTTTTGGTTACATTGTGATGTCGTCGTCGAGTATCGAGTGTCGTCGTCTTTTGTAGAATTTTATCAAGGTAATGTTTATTTATGATTTTAATACCCTTTTATTTTAACTTCTAAAATGTAAAAATGCAATTCCTTAATCGTTAAATAACTTTGCTAATTAATAAGTTATTAACAACTTGTCATCTATAAATTTCTTGGCGGCCATATTAAAATTTGAAGGAACTACTACGACTTTGTTTTATCCCGTATAATCTTGGTAATCTTATTCGGTTTGCTATTCTATACTCTCGAAACCAGAATTAAATTAAATTTACTTGGTTAAACTAGTATTAGTTGTTGTTATTTTGAGTGTGTAAGTCAGATTCAACTGTTTTATATTTATTTGTACTTATTTTTGTGCTTGTTGACGCGTCTCGTAATCTCGTTTACCTATATCTCACTTTAGCGTCTCGGTCTGCATTGGTCCGATAATTGAAGATTGTCTATTTATTGTTTCAGATATCCCCGGACTAAGTTGGTGAACGTGATAAACTTCTAAATAGCTTATGTGTCGAAAAGTGACTTATCGTAAAATTTGTTTAGTGTCAGACTTGGACAAAGAATTGTGATTCTAAGTTTCTAATTTTAGTCGTGTCCCTAGTGGGATTATTTGGCAAAATGATGACCGAAAATAGAATTAGTTCAAGTAATCACGTTGGAAACAGTATGAGCAGTCAGAATAAGGGGTTTGTATTTCTCTTTGTGCTGCATATTAACAATTCAAATTTTGCAAGTTGATTTTTATTAACCGTATACATTTTTACAGAGATGTCGATAAAAGTATCGATGACATTGGTTGGAAATCAAAATTAAAAATACCCCCGAAAGACAGGAGAATAAAGACTAGTGTAAGTTTTGTGTTTACCCTCATTATTTTTTTATTAAGTTTTTTATCATCCTATTTAATAGTTATAACACAGCTAAGTAATGGTTAAGATAAAACATGTTTTTGAGCTTCAAAATTAGTTCTTTATCTTTTTTGTTTATAATAATTCATGTAAACAATACTGTTATTTTTTAAACTTAGGTTTTAACTGAAAAAAACTGCCCTCAATACTTTTTGTGTTAAGATGAATCACAGAATCTTAAGTTTTTATTTATTGTAAACATTATTTGGTTATAAAAAATGCTTTACTAAATATTTGGAAGTTAGTATGTTAAAAACACAATATTGCTGTATATAGGATCTTATCAATTAATTATCTTGGTATGTGGTAACTGTTTGTTTTTCACTACTATCACTGATCTCAATAAAACACTTCATTGATAAAAGTTGTTTACCTATAATTAGGCCTTGTTATCATTATTAAAGATTCATAAGATCTCATCTGTCACCTTTTTGTGAGAACTTGGAATATAAATTGGAGACAGAAATTGAATTCATTAAACAATTAGCTGGTGCAGTGCCATGTTACTGCAATAATTATCTACTCTTTGTAAAGACACTTAATGGGAAATTAATTAGGTTACTGAAATTTGTAGATCAATCAAAAGTTGTTATTTTTCTATGTGCCTTAAGATTATTTTCATTATGCTTTGAGAGGATTACTTGTGTTTTGTTAATATAATTTTATTACTAAATTTCATGATCTTGATTATTGCAGTATTTTAAAGTTGCTGTCACTGTTTTTTTTAATTAGATTTTTGTATTTATAGGATGTAACAGACACAAGAGGAAATGAGTTTGAAGAGTTTTGCCTAAAACGAGAGCTGCTGATGGGCATTTTTGAGAAGGGATGGGAAAAGCCTTCCCCCATACAAGAGGCTTCTATTCCTATTGCACTTAGTGGTAAAGATGTCCTTGCAAGAGCTAAAAACGGTACTGGCAAAACTGGCGCTTATTGTATTCCAGTTTTAGAACAGGTTTGAATCAAAATATTTTTTCATTGTTGTCCATAATTCAAGTAAATGTTTTGATTTTTTTCTGTGATGATATTTTTGGATTCCCCTTCACTTTTCTATAAGTGACAAACTCCGTATTTACTGATCTTCTTATTAGACATTATACCTTTCAGGCATAATTAGTGAGCTATTTAAAACATTTTGAATTTTCTACATTTAGGTCGATCCCAAAAAAGATGCTATCCAAGCTTTAATTGTGGTACCAACTAGGGAGTTAGCGCTCCAGACATCACAAATTTGCATTGAACTGGCAAAGCACACAGATATTCGTGTAATGGTTACTACAGGAGGTACTAATCTCCGGGATGATATTATGCGTATTTATCAAAATGGTAAAGAATTTGTCAATTATTATTTTTATTTTTTGTTATTTGGTATATAGTTTAGTCTTACTGAGTTAATGTGTAATTTGTTTCAGTTCAAGTTATAATTGCTACGCCAGGTCGTATGATTGATCTCATGGATAAACAAGTTGCCAAGATGGACCAGTGCAGGATGCTGGTTCTTGATGAGGCAGACAAACTTCTTTCTCAAGACTTCAAAGGAATGCTGGATATGGTTATTTCACGGTGTGTAAAAATTCCTTCATTATTTTTTATCACAAAAAAAATTACAAGTAAAATTCTCATGTGTTAGTTACCAAACTCACCTGAAACTACTGGAACAACTATTAATTATGTGTGCATGTTGGGTGGGTCTGAAAATCAGCCAACATCCGATTTAAGTATAAACCACTTCTGAATAACTTTATATTTCGTTTCTTATTTTATTATTTGCTTTTCCCGTGATTTAATCCTTGTAAAATTTAACGAAAAAGTTCATTTTCTGAAATAAAAGAAATAATAAGTAATGAGTTTTTCTGAAATATTACGTATCCAATTTTATATGTAGGTATTATAAATATGATGCTTTTGGCATTGGAAAGTACCAAAAAAAAAATAGTTTTCACCACAATGTTAGCTAGTATCTTGTAAAAGTATGTAAGTTCTCATGATGATATTTTTGGATTCCCCTTCACTTTTCATAAGTGACAAAATCCGTATTTACTGATCTTCTGATCAGACATTATACCTTGAATAGGGATTTTGGATTCATTAATTCTAATTCTTATTATTTTCTTTCCAGATTACCCAAAGAACGCCAGATCTTGCTGTTCTCTGCCACTTTCCCACTGAGTGTAAAACAATTCATGGAAAAACACTTAAGAGAGCCGTATGAGATTAATCTCATGGAAGAACTAACACTGAAAGGAGTTACACAGTACTATGCATTTGTACAAGAAAGACAAAAAGTGCATTGTTTAAATACACTTTTTTCAAAGGTTAGCAGAATTGATGTTATATTGTAATATGTGTATACCCGTTTTTTATTCACGACTTTAAAATTGTTTTGTTTTTTTGTTACAGTTGCAAATAAACCAGTCTATAATATTTTGTAATTCAACTCAACGTGTCGAGCTGCTTGCAAAGAAAATAACAGAGTTAGGTTACTGCTGTTATTATATTCACGCGCGTATGGCGCAGGCGCACCGTAATCGTGTATTCCACGATTTCCGTGCTGGACTTTGCCGCAATCTCGTGTGCTCCGATCTCTTCACTAGAGGTATAGACGTGCAAGCTGTCAACGTCGTCATCAATTTTGATTTCCCGCGCATGGCGGAAACCTACTTGCATCGCATCGGTCGTTCCGGACGTTTCGGCCACTTGGGTATCGCCATCAACCTGATCACGTACGAGGACCGCTTCGCCCTGCACCGCATCGAGCAGGAGCTGGGCACGGAGATCAAGCCGATCCCGAAGGTGATCGACCCGGCGCTGTACGTGTCGCGCCCGGACGACGACGACGCGGCCGACAAGTAACGCCGCCGCCCCGCCGCCCGCTCGCGCCATGCCTCGCAAGCACACCGCAACTAACTGGACTTGCTGACTGGTGAAAGGAACTACATAGTTTAAATCTTTAAAAACAAAAAACTTATTTGTAAAAAAGTGTAATGAATTTATTGTAACAAAATGTGAGTGTAAATAGTTTATTGTGAGTAAGACTTTGACCTGAAATGGGTTACTTTTTTAAAGTGTAAATAAACCACACATCAGGACTTAAACAAAAGGTATCTTGCGTACTTTGTCCATATTGGATATTGTGAGCGAATTCCTACATTGTTAAAATATAAAAAATATTTATTTGAGCATCATCTGTGAGAGTCTACCTAGATTTGTCCATCATCTTACATAAATTTTGGTAGACTTTCTGCTGCTATCATGGATACCTACCCACACATTGTAAGTTTGAGCTAGCACTGGGTTATTTTTCTGTAAAAATCATAAAATTCTGTGAGGTGGGTAGGTAGTTAGACTAGCTCAAACAGCACTTATTGTTGAAAGAAGAAACATTTCAGTGTTAATAATGTTGTTTCTGACCGCTTGAAACAACATTGGTCATCAAGCCGTTTTTGGAAAAGTGTTGGTCATTATGATACAAATCCTCTTGGACAGAACATAACTGATCTCAAAATTTGAGTAGAATCAAGAACATCAAATTTCAGTTCTATTTTAGTCCGGATGAAGTATCATTTTGTCCTAGCTTTGCAGATTTCTGTTAAAATATTATTATTTTTTAATTGTTAAGCGGCTTTGGTCACAGTATTTAGTTAATTTGCAGCTTGATATAATAAGGCACTGGAGGCAGGTTGATATTGTCAAAATAATGTTGAAATAACCATTTGAATTTATCACATAAAATAAAAAAATAATGCTGATTTAACTTATAAAAAAAAGAATCAATTCTTTCCTGTTGTTACAAAACAATGTGATGCAGCTATAACTTGCTCTCCAGTCCTTAACTGGTAAAAATATCATGTTGATCTAGAAAACCTAATACTTGCATGAAACTGTGACGTTAAACAAAGTTGGGGAATGTACCATTCTGTCGCGGCTTGCAGACATGGCACATTGCTCATACTGGGGATTTATTTGTTTTAGAGAGCTTTGTTTTAATAACATAACTAACATCTGCTCTCTGGGGATATAAAACATTCGGGATGTCAAGTGAAGAGTTAGTTTGGTTTACAAGTAGATAAACTCGTCGAATAATATTTCGATTCTTTGGATTTTAAAAGGCAAACTTTAATATTGTTTACATATTATGTCCTACTGTCAATTCAAGCACCTTCCTTATTTTATTTTTTAGTTAACAGATCTATGTTGAGAAAGAAAAACAATCTACAAGTTAAATTGAGAATTCGGTGTTTCATATTTTACTCAAGTCAAGTATATTTTATTTTATTAGCCTGTTTTACTTAAGAGAATATTTTCATGCAATTGTAAAGCTTGTTACTAGTAACTTGAAAATTGTTTGGAAAGATTGCTTTGCTGATTGTGTTTAGATGTAAGGGTTGTTTTGGAATATGGAAGAGAAATTCAATTAATGTTGGTGGAAATTGCATACAAATGTTGTTAGTCAGGAAAAATGATTTTGACAAAATATATCTGTGATATAGATTGATGTTGGTTTCATGGTACACCCAGCAACACAGCAAACATTTATAGTTATTAAAATATACTGAATAATTGGATATAATGAGAGAATATAATCATCTGTGTTGCTGATTGCATAACTGGATTAATATAAGAGTGTGTACCTTCTAACTATACATATATTTAATTATTTAGTCTTCCGATAATCTTGAAGTATGTGTAAATGTAACTGACCATTAAATATAACGAGAACTATGCAGGTTAATAAAATAAAGCAGCAATAATATTAATGTAACAGTGAAAATATGGGACATTGATTCATGGCTCTCTGTATTGACGTCTGATAACAGACTACAATACTCCACAAAGTTATATTATCACTTGTAACGTAATGACGCTTTAAACCGATTGTCAAGCATATGCACACACCAGTTTGATCTCTACTTTTCAGTTTCAGTGTGTATATAAAGCATTGATTACTAAGCAACAACTTGTTGCTGCGTTTATGGTACATGATGATAATACCATGAATTAATGTCTGCCTCAAAACAACGATTTTGTGAGCGTATAAAAATACACCAGATTTTTTGAAACCCGAAATAGAAGCATATCAGATAAGATTTTATAAAGATGTTATAGTTTCAATAAATCATGCTCTTATACAAATGTGTCGAAAGTATTCTAGAAATATCCATATTGGCAGTGGCATATTCTGTAATTTAATTATTTATCTTGTTTTAACATTTCAGAAATATATTGTTGTTGAAAAAGGGCCAAAAATAAACTCTTCACGCCATTTTATCTTTTATTGTATGTCTTGCTGTGCACCTCTGAAGTCAGCCGTCCCGCGGATAACCACTAGTTCGTTATAGCGTGATGAACTGAAAATGAATGTAATGTGGTCGTGGCCGTGCTCGGTGGCTCGTTTGCACAGAGCGTTACGCTAAGAACCCACGATGCGGTTTGCATGCGTGCGAGCCGCGGCTTCCCCGTAGATTCTGTCGAATGCAATATAGTTATAAGTAAAATAACTAATGCAACACTTGCGACGCGATTTGTGGTTGCGGCTGACGACGTACAACTTTGACTTGCAAAACAATGCCTCAATGCAAAACGAGCAACAGCTATAACAGCATTTACACATTAGGCGCATTGGTGCGCGTTTTAAGAATTAGTATTTAAGGCCTGAAACTTGAGAGGACGTCCGCGCGGTTTCATACAAAAATGGTCCCTCGCGGGCGTCTGCCATCGGGAGCCGCACCCCGCACTCACGCAACGGCCCGCCTTCATGCGACGGATCCCATCGCGGGCCACGCGCAACCTGCTAGCCTAGCATCCTAGATTCAATAAATGGGCTTATTGGCTGTTTCTTATTACTAGTTGTCGTTTGGCTATAATAATATTAAGTTTTCCATCGACACGACTATACATGCGGGGTGCATGTATAGTCGTCGAACTAATGACTCTGCATATATGAAATATTCCAGCCTCTGCGGCGGAGGCCGTTGCGTTTCTACGGAGCCCACAGGCGTGTCCACGCGGCGTAGAAACGTGGCGGTTGCTTGTTGCGGGCGCCCGCTTAACGCAGTTTCGGGCCTAAACCTCTGCGACATAAAATCCTTGGTTTTGATAACATCGGCCGTTAGGCTAGCCGCCGACCGCCGTGAAAGAGCTACCGCAAAAATAGGCGGTCTCGTGAGTATACAAATACATCCGCGGAATCAAACCGTTTCATGAGTTCTTTGCCTATAACGATACACATACGCATATCGTTATAGACAAATCAATTGTAGCAGTCTTGTGAGAATACATAACATTGGATTTGCAGTAGGCATGCTTGGTTTAACTCGCTTCATCTCTTGCTTCACATAAATCATATTATAATTTTATTATTTTACATAATATTAAATTAGGGTTGAAAGCTAACACAAATAACACAATATTTTTTTAAGTTGAATCTTAATAATTTATTATTTAACTTGGGTACACTCGTAAAAATCATAATGAATGCACAATGATACATCCAAATATACAATAAAGTTTTTAATGGAAATCAGTCATAGTTAAGTACATAGTTGCACAGATTGGGTAATGGATGTCATAGCACTGATAATCCATTCGCTGCAGCGACTAGAATTAATTTTATATTCAGCTGCGGTTATCGACGCAACAACGCATCATCCCAAAAAGCCTAGAAACAAAATTTAAGTGACGTCGAATGGCGTCCACCCCCATTTATTAGATTTAAGAATCCAAATTCTATGAAGACATTCAAGTTGTAATTAACTACATAAGATCATGGCACTTTACATAAGCACAGCAATGGTTTCTCAAAAGCATGTATTTTTTTTTCAATGCAAATTAATTTATGATTCCAGTGAGAACCGAAAAGTTCATTACGTTAATTACATAATATTTTTATAGTTAAAATAGGAAAAGAACTGCAACAACGCAGGATGTCATCGTCAAGAGACATCGTGCGGAATATGCCACACAGGCAGCCCGAAGCCTACAGATATGTGCCACAATCTTGAATGTTAATAATCAAAATAAATAACGAAACGGAGAAATTAAACAGTCAACTGGATATTATTCTTTACTAAGATATGTATAGATTTTCACATAACAGCTTAGACATTAAGGTGAGTTATTAATATCCCGTTATACCTTACTATCCAAGCTATAAATTAGTGAAAATTCATTATTAGAAATTGATATAATATAGGTATATATAATTATTTTCCTTACAATTAATTGGCTGAACGTGACAAAATATAAATTCAGTATTGACCCTTGCTCTATTGTTAAAAGACGTATTACAATAAAAGTAAAAAAATGGCGGACGTATATGGTGGGAAATGGAATATTTTAGTTACATATCAGGTCCCCAGACATATTTAGAGCATTTTTATTAAAATCTAAAGTAGAACACTAAAGAACACAAACAGTGTAAACTTACGAAATAGCGAATATATTAAAGGCAATGTCATGTCTCTCATTGTCAGCATGTAAACAAATCCATGTTTATGCGAATGAAATTGTAAGATTTAAGAGATCAATTAAAATAATGATTAAGTACAAGTTTTAACCGAGTTTGAAGTAGGTATAAATTACGCACAAAACTTAGTAAAAGTTGACAAAAAAACAAACACATTTGTGCATAACGCCTCAGTCCTAGGATAAACAATTTTCAAATATCCATAGCAGGTATTATATTAAGGAAAATCAATATATTTTAAATAACGCAATAAGTCACACCATTCAATTCTATACCTATCTAAATGACGTTAATATATTAATATTAGATTTAAACGCAGCTTACTTCTATAGGGGCCATTACAAAATATGTATTCAATAACAATAATGTAAATTCGTTATTCTATTGCGTACTAATTAGGCGATTAAAATCATGTCGCCTGGGACAACTATTCCCTTGATACAAAATATATAGCTCGAAAAACATTGTTCGTAATATAAAAATAAAATAAATAAATACATTTATGTATTTATCGTACAAATGGTCACCCAAAGTAATAACTATGGACGTTTAGAAATAAATAATGGCGTTGCTATTCGTTCAGTAACGTATTGATTAAGTTTTCTAACAAATTAGTTTACGTATTGCCTTGGGCGTTAAGTAATGTTTGTTCAAGAGGAATTTATAGTTCATATTGTGCGCATAACAAGACTGCAATAGAGGATCAGTACCGCGGGCGCAGTAAAGGTGGGGTTTATAACTTGTCCTCGTGAGCGCTCAGTCGAGCGAGAGCTGCGCCACGAGCAGGTCGGGCGGCGGCGCCAGGCCCGGCTGCAGCGTCACGGCCACGCCGCGGTTCAGCGACACCGCCGGGTAGAACGCGCCGCGGAGACCCGTGAACGCTATGTCGCCCTGGAAAGAAACCCACACCTCAACAACGGGTTTTTATAACGATATCAAGTTCGCTTTAAGTCTAAAAAAGTTATTTCTCGTTACGATAGTCGAAATTAAGCAGTAAGCTATAATTGGGAACAAGTCCTATCCTACTAATATCATAAATGCAAAAGTTTGTAAGTATGTTTGTTTTACGCTCAAACGGGTGGAGGAATTTTGTTTAAATTTGGTATGGAGTTAGCTGACGCCCTGGATTAACACGTGGCTACTTTTTAACCGACTGCGTCAGAGGCGGGCAAAGGTTTTTGTAGCTATAACTGAAAGTCGCGGGTAACAGCTAGTGAAACTATAATTGGGAAGCAGACACAGTAAGAAAAGCCTTAAAGAGAGGCATATAATTCAGAAGTACCTGCGGCTGGTCGTCGACGGTGAAGCTGAGCGTGCCGCGCGTGAGGTCGAGCAGCACGCCCACCGTGGAGCCGCGCGCGATGCCGCCCGCCGCGCGCCCGCCGTGCGCGCCGCCGTGCACGAACCACGACCGCGAGCCGTCGATGTACATCGCCCAGCCCAGCGCGTCGCTGCCTGCACGACACACAAACACATACATACAGTACTATACACACGGCGCATAAAAACGACTCATCATCATCATCAGACTGATGCAGTCCACTGTTGGACATAAGCCTCTCTCAAGGTACGCCAATTGACAATTCCTACTTGATATAGCTGATTCATTTGTCACATCCTGTGCAATTAGCCTCGCCGTTATTCTTGTTGACCGTGACCGACCTTATCATTTTTATTCACGGCCATTTCATACAACAACAAATGGTAGACCCATACCGAAAAATACACTCATGGCCATAAAATAACAAAAAAAACTAATCGAAATTCCTTGACTTTTTATTTCCTTGATTTTTCTAGGTATAAAAAATAATGTAAAATCACAAATATTTTTTTGACTATGAAGCAAATTATAGCACCTTTATATTAACACGATAGAATATAACGGGACTCACCAAGCATCTTATCCCTAGCGACATCAGCACGCGCCACACCGAAGGCGGGATCAGCATCACCATCATAGCGGTCGATGCGCAGCCGCCAGTAGTGCTTGCCGCGCGCGAGCGGCTGGTCGGCGAGCGCGACGCGCGGCTGCCAGCCCGCCGCCGCCGCGCCCAGCCCGTCCGCGCTCAGCGCCACGCCGCCCTCCGCCTGCGCGCAGCGCGCGTCCCACGTGAACCACGCCACTGTACAACACACACACAATAACTCATTACTGACATACTCGTAACTACTACCATATAACTGGACGATGCCATGTTACCAAGTACTCATTATTAACATACTTGTGACTACTACCATAACACTGGACGACAAACCGATAACTAAATTTCAGAAAATAAAATATGAACTAAAGAAAGTTTAAGAAAAGACATATCAAAAACTATTTGGACTGGAGTCTGTACTCCAGTCTTGAAAGTGACAATATATAAAGAAACAAATCGAAAAACAGCACTGACTGGTAGTGACTATCTGACAAGCAACTTCATGATTATTTCAGTAACATACTGATGGCAACAATTCACCAATGCATCTCTATATGCAATTCCCCACAGTACCAGTCTGTACCCTTTACGAGTTTTTGTATAGTTGCATTCAATACCTGGAGATGTTTGTAATCCAATGACTTCACTGTACGGTCCTTCTCCAGCGCCGTTGAAAGCTTTCACTCGGGCGCTGTACAGCGAAGCGTAGTGCAACCCATCGATAGTACAAACTGTTTCCCGACCGCAATATACTTCCTGAAAATTTAGTAGCCTAATTAACGTACTTTTCAACGAACATGTTTGCCAAACGAAACATAACTTATTAAATAAGTTTTCTACAATTTAATACATTTGGTAAGGATATTTTTTGCAGCTATCGACTGGCCTGTTGGTCTAGTGGTTAGTGGCCCCGACTGCTATACCGGAGGTCGTGGGTTCGATTCCCACCCAGGACAAATGTTTGTGTGATGAGCACGATCATTTGTTCTGTGTCTGGGTGAAATTTATCTATAATATGTATGTATTTAGAAATATACACACTGATAACTACCATAATCAACCACATCTCCTATCGCGGGTCTGCTGGGAGAGATTTCTTTAGAAATAAGCAGTACCCTTGTACATCTTGTTTGTTATGTTGTGTTCTTTTTATCCTGTTTTGTGTGTACATAAATTATTAAATAAATAAATAATATTATATCGATTGTCTAGTACTCATAACACAAGCTACTAAGTATGCTTAACTTGAGATGGCGTTGTGTGAATGTTGAGAAATATTTATTTATCTACACACATGTACGCGGGAAAAAGCTAGTGATGTGCTCACCCGGAATGGGCCGCCCAGTCCGTCGTCCAACTCGAGCACATACCCCCGCACGGCTTGCGGCTGCGCGGGCGCGCGCCACGCCAGCGTGCACGAGCAGCCGCGCGCCGCACACGCTTCCACCGCCATCTCTGGGGCGCCCGGGGCTAAACACAAGCGAACTTATAAATTATACTACACCGTAACACGATGACACTTGTCTTAATGTTTTTAAACTTTCGCCACTTGTACTATGTGTACGAGTTGCGAAAGTTTAAAAACTTTTTAGACGACAAACGGGTCTTATTTGCGACGTTTCGATCGGTGCATCTCTAAATTTTGACAATCTGCAACGTTTGTCGTCTAAAATACGATGACACTTCTTCTTCAGTCTGTGGTAGATTGAGTTAAAGTTCTTGAGTACAATAGCTGGCTAGGTCAAACTGGCCAGATCAATGAAGGCTTCGTTAACATGCATTTTATGACATTAATGTTGAAAATGTTTCAGATACAGTACAGTAGAGGTACATACAAACGAGCTGGAAACGCCTCGTTTTTTGGTCAAACAATATTTTCTCCATTTCACTGTCTAACAGTTAACACTGACTTCACTCAATATTTTTTTATAATAATCGCAAGTCAATAGTATGCGTGTTCAGACTAAGATGTGAAAATGAATACTAATAATTAAAATCAGTTTCGTAATACCGGAAATGTTGCCGGTGTGAAATAAAACCGACAACAGCAAGGATTTTGCTAGTACTTAAGCCATACCCAATCTAGCATAACAATCAACTGTCGGATACACGTAGCCGAAATTATGCTAGATAAATCAAGTTGCAAAACTCAGGAAAACATGATCACCTTTGCAATGTTTATTTACAATTACAGGATATTTCAAATATTACCTGGAGTATTCATCAGTTGTTCTGCTGCTGCATTTCCAATGAAGGCAAACGTTTTAAGAAAATCTTTTTAAATTACAAGGAAACATACTCATACAATTAAACCATAATTCTTATTACAAACTTTTACAGGTAAGGAAGACATTTGGTCAAAAGAAATTCCAAACTTTCAGCAATGACAAAAACATGCGTCATATTGCTAGGCATCGTTCTTGCATACGGCTGTTAAAATAAAACTGTTTCTTTTTATACTTACGTATGCATTCAACGAAGTTCATACTCTTGACGGTGCGCAGTACGGGTTCGATGTCGAGTGTGAGCGCAGGCGCAGCGGGCGGCGAGTCCAGTGACGAGCACAGGTTGGAGGCGGTGTCCTGCGCGCGCGCCGATAGAATGCTACCCACCTGACATAATAACGCAGTCTTTGTACAACAATACTTAGAAAATAAGACAATGGTAGTGCTAATCGCTATATCAGATAATAACACCATGATAATAAACAAAAGTAATTAAAATGTTTTACGAGATCCTAAAGATATTATCGCATACAAATTATGTGTTGAAATGAATTATTCATGTCGCGTTTATGTATAAAATATTGTAAGTAAGTTTTGGAAATATGGCTAAATGGCCGATTAATATTCTAATCGACGAGATTTACATAGCTGTATATCATACTGTGCTGTAATATCCCAGCGAGTCGTATTTCAGTAAACTGAAATGAAAACGTAAATAAACGGTGCGCCCGTTATATCACACGGACATCGGTCGTTGATTTGTTTACATTTCTAAGATAGCTTACTATTGATAGACGTACGATCGGGCCACCTGTTGCGGCAAAATACTATGAGTAATTATATCACCGCCTTTCACATCGTGAATAACAATACGCAGAATGATAAGTTAGATAGTATATCTCGTACCGACATTGTTTTTGTTAGCTCTGTTTTCCGCGTAAAATGGCACACACTAATTAACACGGACAATTGAGGTGTATTAGTGTGTAACCAATGTTTATACTGATGCCCTACCCATGTTGTAGATCGAACAAATAAAGTGGTTATAAAAAAAAATCTTGTACTTATTTTTAGATTACGATTGAAATAGAAAGGACAGTCTTATACGTAGTTAAGTCTAATTGAAGCCTAACTTGCTCAATTGCCAGTTGTGTAAAGAAATCTAAGATATAAGTTGTAAGAAAGCGCAATTTTAAGAGGAAAAGTTTTCAATCAATACTGACCTACTTGTCATGCAAAATAACCGGATTGTATCTCTATAAAATGTTTTGTTATTTACGCCAGATCCAATAACTATATTGCATGTTATTTAAACGTAACAGAGGAGATAACACGGGGTTTATCAGCGCGACAATGTTTATTGTAACAGAGTGCTGATACATCCGTATCAGCAAATGGCATTAGAATTGGGTCGATCTAACAATACTCTATCTTATAAGGAAGAGATAAATACTATAATGGTTTTGTATTCACCTAGAGGAGGCACTACGGAATACTGAAAATAGCATGCCACAGCTAAAAGCTTATCATTAAAAGTTGATGACCATTTGATCAACAAATTCGATCCTATCTTGAACTAATTATGTCATCATCATGTAGAACGTATGATGTAACTGGGCGTGTTTAAAAGATCGATCGTCGTTTGTTTCATAGGTACATAGTTCACGTGGGTATCTCTCTATTGTTTTTCTTAGGATGTTATGGGTACGGACGCGGTTATATCCGCCGCACTATCAGTAATATTTAGTTGAGAACGAGTTAAAGATTTCTTTCGTACCTGTAAAAAGGCTGCATGGTCCGATTCTTTGAGAGCTTCGATAGAGAAGTGCAGTAATGCGGTGGCTTCCCTCAGTTTCTGGGCGGCGTGTGACGTCAGCGAGCGCATGTTAGTGATGGCCTGTGAGCGGGTGTTGCGGGCCGCACGTATCAGCTCGTCGCGTCTTCTCTCTATGGCACGAGTTACTTCTGAACAAGCTTGGTCTATTTGTTTCTCTAGTTCTTCACATGACTCCTGAATAAAATTCAAATCTTGTAGAAATATAGCTTACAATAGGTCTCTTCAATTAATTCTATTGTTTTTTCAAACACAACTATATCCAAAACTACAAGTAAACTAACATGCTCAGGAGAATATTTCATGAGTATGGCTGTATGGCATATTGTTGTATACTGGTCAATATACAAAATACTATACAACATACTAGTCATGGTAGCATATCATACATTTTTCACAACAACTGGATCAGTTAGTTTGTATCTAAAGACATAAAAACATACAATACTTCTTTCAGTAGTTCAGTACTTACATTAATTTTCTCTCCTGTCCCTTTGACTAACTGTATATATTCTGTCATGGCTTTGGCTTGCTCTGATAGATGTTGCAATGATTGCGATAGTTCAGTCTGTAACCACAAAATAAGGAAATCAAAACCTGTAGTTGTTGCAATTATTTGACTGTTATTTGTATTGTACAAATATATATATTTAAAGAAAAGGTACTGCCAATATATTTCAGTAAATATACCAATAAAAACCTAAAAAAATATAAGTAAAATAATATTTGCTTAAGTTTTAAAGTCTTAATCTGTTGTAGTATGGCAGTGCCCAGTGGATAAGTTATAGTGTTGAAAATTCACTTTGATTTATACAAAGATTTGGATTTGGATTTTTTTTTGTAGTATTTACACAAGTCTACTTCATCAAATGAAATAAGAATTGATGCAGGTACACCCCAGTCTATAATTCTAAAGGCCCATAAAGTATATAGTGAGTATTGCGGGTATAGTTGAAGAGGCTTTATAGGTCCCGCCTGTCTGGATTCTAATTATAATAAAGTTTCATGAAAAACTAAAATAACCTTATGAGTTCTGGCAGCAATGGACAGTGCCTGTGTCTCATGTGCTGAGTGTCTTTCAGCAAGGCAGCGCTGACAGATAGGTACGAGACATGTGTTGCAGTAGAGTACTGGAGGCGAGCCATGGTCGGCGCACGTCGTGCCCAGCGCCCGCAGCTCGTGCTGCGCCAGCGGGCCGCGCGTGGGGTGCCAGGCGTCGCGGCAGCCCGCGCAGTACCGCACGGAGCACTGCTCGCAGCGCACCACCGCCGCCCGCCGCTCACCTTCACACATCTGACATGCCTCTTCAGCTGGAGGCGCGCCCGTGACACCGCCAAACCTCTCGACAATTGTTCGCATAACACGAAACGGTGGAAGCCCTTCGGCGCCATTGTCATCCAAATAAATAACTTTACTGCAAGACGGACATGATATCGTAAATGCTGCACTAGAATAGGCGGGTGCAGCCGGAGTTCCTGCGTAACTATTAGGCCTTGATCCACATACTACTCCGCTGTCAGTTTCGCTAGATACTGAAGCTTTGTCTGCTTCTTGGTAATCATTAGAGGCTACCGAATTATCACTCTCATGTACATGGGTTTGTAAATTAACTGCACAAACTCTACAAAGGGCATGTCCGCAAGGTAGTAATACTGGTTCTCTGTAGAATTCTTTACAAACAAAACATCTTATCTCCTCTTCCATTTTGTTCTAACTGGACAACTTGATCTACTGCATTTAGAAATATTTTAATTCACTTTACATTGCTTTCATTGTTAGTAATTGAAGTTATTTATTGAAAACTTTGTTGATAACTATAAGACAATAAAATTGAAAAGTAGCGCAACATGCATTGCAACACTCACTACAGTATAAAAAACTAATAACACTGTTTGTAGGTATGTACATCGGTATATACTAAGTTATAGACAGATGTGTTTCACACAGATAAAATATGATAACGAAATTTAAAATCGACTAAATTTATTTCTAATGTCAACAAATAAATTGTATTTTTTTGTAATTGATTTTATTTATAAAGGCCAATAAATAAATTGTTGATTTCAAACGTTGGGCTTAAGACCTGATTTAGCTAAGTGTAATGGTAAGACCCCCATTTCATTTTACTTAGAGCTTTCATTGATTTATTTCAACAATGAACATGCTATGACCTTAGATTAATAACGCCGCGGCCGGCGTTACTATTTTACTGACATAGCTTGATAGTCATAGTCTCTTATACAATGCATTTTCTCTCATAATAATATTCTCTTATACATTTGTATTTTTGTCAATTAAATTTGTCGTCTCTGAATGCTTTTTCATTCATCTGCTGTAGAAAATCTTACTGTAGCTTTTGATGCCTCGGTAGGGTGTTGGCACCTAGCATGCTGTAAGTATGGCTTTTAGCTCTTCTTCTTGAAATGATGCTAACTATTGACGCAATTATAATAATAAATTGCTTGCTCTACATATTGCTAGAACTTCATAATGTGCAAACAGTTCTTTTCAAATATAATAACCGTTAGTCGATTTTAGTAGACTTTAAGGCGATTATCGATTTCGGCAGACGTTTTTTCAGCAGCAAATTTTTTGACATATGATTAGTAGTAAATAACTGTAACAAATAAATAATACGATACAGCATTCTTCTTGTTATATTTGTGTTGTGTTTATTAAAGTTGAATGTTTGTAGATAAAGTCTTATACTAAAATGTCGGTAATACAATAAATATTCATGTAAACAATGTAGGATACTACCGGTTAAAAAGTAAAAACTTAAAAATGGAGACCGCACAATCGTCCGATGATAGCTGTGATTCTGAGATGAGGTTGATGAAGAATGAATTGATCGGTAAAGATATTTTAATGATAGACACAACTGTCATTTTATCATGTTTGCATTTAAATTTATTTTTAAGAGATTTCCTTTTGTAAACTACATGACTCTTAAAATTGCACTGATAGGCCATAAATTATTTTTTATCGGTTTTTTTTTGTGATTCCACCTTCTTTTTGTTTCACATTTATTACAGTATGATAAGACTACCTTTGTGTAAAATAAATTACTTGAAAAATCAATAGATATCTACTGTAATAACAATTGAAGCAAAGGTTTTTCTTGTAGAATTTGGGTTGGATGAAGAAAACCTCACTAAGGAAGAAATTTGTGACCTACTGAAAGCATTGAAAAACTCAAAATCCACTGAAAAAGAGGAGGAAATTGCCCGAGACAAAGTGAGTGTTTGATAATACTGAATACAAATACAATATATTATTTGTTTTGTTTAGTTCCTTATTAGTAGCTAACAATTTGTAGTCTTCTCATGTGTTACAGACAGAGAACAATGCCAACAGCAGTCTTCCAAAAAAGTCTATGAAAAGAAGATATTTGAATGTAAGAGACAGGCGTTTGCCATGGAGCTTGCTACCCACCACTATAACCCCAGCAGAAAAGGCTAGAACTCTAGCAATATACATCAAACTCATGTCATTAAACAATTATCGGCAGGCAAGGCAGTCTGCTAACTTTGCTGTGTGGCCACCACCAATACAGATAGTAGAGGAGACAACAAGAGTACAACCAATAAGGTCCACTAGGAGTGGCAGATCTGTGCCAGTTTATGATTTTGATGATGAAGACTCATCAGACTTAGACCTGACTATCACAAAGAGTAAGAAAAGAAAGGTTTCCAGCAGTGATCATAATGGCAGTGATGGTATTTACACCAACAAAGTCCTCAGCCTCAAGAGGAAGCCGGCTAAAGAAGAAAGTAATGGAAGGTCTGTGAAGGAAGCCAAGATGAGCATGGATAATAAAATAGAAGTGGTTTCCATAGGGAATCCTGTAAAGCCTAAGGTAGACCTTTTTTCAATAATTGAAGACTGAAGCACCAATTCCTAAATTTTGGTACTTTAGATGACTTATATGGTACTCCAAAAAATATAATACATACTACATATAACTGTTAGATGATAGGGCAGAACATGTATCTATGTTGCTATTTATTTACTAAATTATTTTAAAAGAAGTCTATCTCTATGTTCAAAATTTTGTGAAATCAATTCCATTCTATGTATGAAATTACATATATTAAATCTTTTCTAAAGTTTATAGTTAGGTAATTGTAGATTCTGCATTTAATCAATAACATTTTAATCATTATCAATTGTAATTGCCTGCAGATATATTATATGTGTATTAATTAAAATCAGCCATTTTCTTCAAATGGCTCTTCGCTTTTTTGAGGACTTATATGTGATAAACTGATAAGGGCTTGAAGTTTAGACTGACTACATTACAAGTGTGTTTTTCAGTGGTTTAGAAGGATCCATGACAATATCCCAGATTGATAAACAGCCTGTTAGCTTATCTTCTATAAGAATAATAGGTAATACAATAAGAATACATATTACATATTAATAGACTGAGATTTAGCACCCCTCTTGATGTTTTCAAAGCAATATATCTAGAAATTCTTCATTCCTCCTTGTATGTTGTAATAGATATTGCTTTGTAGTTAACTGTTAGGGATTTCCATAGCATTATTTGATGTAAATCTTTACTTGATCTGAATGCAATGGTCAAAATATAAGTTAAGTGAATGAAAGATTTGTTTGAAATGTCAGAGTGATTTCGTTTTGTTTTTTTGTTGTAAGTTACATTATTTTATTTAGGTTTGTAGTATTGGTGCTGCAATTGTGATTATGTTAATTGTTGTAGATTTCCTTGAACTTGTATTATTTGAACTGTTGATATTGCTTGAATCATGATTGGACAGATCAAACTTATGTAATGTGAGGTTGATTGATTTACATAATATTTTAAATTAAATTAAAGTAACTATTAATTCAGCGTCTATATGTTTATAATTTTAAAATAGTTATTTATTAATTGCATAAAGACATTGTCGCCTTTGCTTGCGTAACTTACATATTCAACAAGTACAGTAAATTTTTGAAAGGCAAAAGTAAATAGTCCAAAATATTACAAAATGTAATTGACTTACTTATAAGTTTAAATAGTCGCATGTAAAACTGGTTTATTCTTGATTAGTGTGCACAAAGTAAACGCATGTTGCAGGTTTAATATTTTTTATTTATTTAACTATGTACTTACTACTTAGTTACATAGATAAAGAACTTATTAAATAATACCTACGTATATTTCTAATTTATCATGTAAAACTCAGTACACCATAAATACTATCTAAGATCACGTTTGCCAAGACTTGGCACTAGTACCTGCACGGTAAAAACAGTGAGGTAAAGACTAACACTTGAGTAACCTATAAGTAATTATAATTGAGCACAATCATTATACTGGTTTGTCACCATCTAACATTTACTTAAAACTATTAACCGTTTCCGTGCGGATGATGCCGCACAGGCACCATGTAAATCTATTGCGTATGGCGTATGGTGCCCGAGAGGATACAAAACTAAATCATACAAAACTCGGCTTAAACGACATTCGTCAAAAGAGCCCCCTAAATAAAAGTGTCTTTATTTGTCACCCTTATCATGCCCACAGTGTTCGTTTTAAGTAATTTCGCAAATTAGCTGACATCAGGGGTTGTAAACCAAGTTGCCGACACATTTTATTATTGATTATAATTCTAACAGCCCACTTTCTGGAATGTTTCTCAAAAATCAAATGCTTTTGTCATAAGGTTCATTGTTGCCTAAAAACGTACAAAGAGTGCGCTGTTCGCCGGCCCTTCGCCTACGAAGTACCGTATTTCCTTGCGTATACGGTTGATTATTGTTAAAATTGTTTCCCTACAAAACACTGTATTATAAATAATAATAAATAAATATCACCTCGCGACAAACTCAAGTGGTACGTGTATAAATTCTTTACAACACTTGAATAAATAAATCCATGAAATAATGCAAAAAGGTTTACGACCCCTAATATAAATTAGTCACTTACCTTCCATTTCCATAAAAACACACAGATCGTCACTTCTAAGCGCACTGAACGAATTTACTGACTGCCTACGTTAGATACACAATGTCAAATGATTATTTTAGCAAGTAGAAACACGAAAACAAGCTAAAAGTGACAATTCATGGCGGATGATTCCCCAGGGGAATCACCAAACTTTCTGGCGCTTGGTGCCTCAGAGGCATCACAGAATTTTTGTTTGACGCCAGGCACTAATGATTGCTAAAAAGACTTCCGCACGGAATCGGTTAAAGAAACGAACACCCAAATAACAATAAATATTATCACTATTGTATGCATGATGGTTTGGTGCTTGGTTGTCTACCTATTCAATTATTATTGTGTAACAAATGAGGGTAGTTAGTTTATTCTAGTTGCATTCCGTCATAACACTACACAATTTGACTGATGGCGACTCTGAGAATACAGTTTAAAGACGGAGATAACTTGCTTGACATTTAAAAACTTTATTCTTCCTTTGTCAACTTGCAAGTCTGTCTTGTCTGGTGTTATAGGTAGCCGTTTATATTTAATTATTGACATGAATCTCAAATCAAACAGCCTACAGTTAAATTTTAAACACGAAGTATTAATCTAGTTCCTCCTGTGGTTCTCCGCGGGCTTTTGCCACCGCCCTTACGAGCGAAGGTGACGCTTGCTTCATGTCGTAGGCCCAGCCAATGCTTGCGAAGTAGTTTAACAAAGCTGTGGTGAGGTTCAAGGGGATTCCCAGTTCTGAAGCTTTGTAGTCCCATGGGAATGTGTGGTGGTAGTTGTGCCAGCCTTCGCCTATTGCCACCAGGGAAACTGCCCAATTCTCGACTGGCATGATGTTTCTGAAATGAGGAGTTTAACATTAGGTAAGCATCTATTTTTAGTTCCCTAAAACGTCGCTCTGGACAAGAGTATCAGTGGGGAGTCCCTAAAATTGGGTGATATGAGCTGATAATAATTGTATCAACAAAACCGGCTTAGGTAAGTATCGATTGCTAAACTATTAAGTCCGTGACGTAATAACTACGAACAACACTTCCAAAGATCTTACTTATCGTAAGGCTTGTTGCCCCATAGATGTGCGAAGCTGTTGACCGACCACGTGAAGTTGAGGCTCAACAAGTAGCGCAGCACAGCCTGCGACATGATGGACGTCTCCCAGGACTCGTCCCAGCACAGAGCTGGTATTATCGACGGTATCACCCAGCAGCACGCTATCTTGAATAGCATAAAGTATCTGGAACATTTGAAAATTGAGAAAAGTATCAGTGGCAGTTTTGGAAAACTAAAGAATACAATAATAATAGAGCCCTGGAAATGTTATCTCATAATAGTGCGCTAGAACTATGAGTATGAATGTTGATGGTTGGAGAGGAAGGGGAAGGCCAAAGAAAAGATGGATGGATTGTGTAAGGAACGATACGAGTGAAAAAGGAGTAAACGATAGTGTGACATCTGATAGAGGAAAATGGAAGGAAAAAACGTGTTGCGCCGACCCCAAGTAAAATGGGATAAGGGCAGGAAGATGATGATGACGAATAGTGCGCTAGAACAGCAAAATAGATGTTGTATCGTAAGGCTCTGTACACATGACCCTGCTATTTCTGGCAACATGTTTTTATTATTGCCAAATGTATTTTTGATCAATTACTTATTAAAGTTTATTACAAAAAAAGGTTGAAACAATTGCAATTGATGTTTTTACGTATTTATCTATTGTGTTATACTCAAATAGTAATCGGTATTGTGCACGCGAGATGTAGGAACCGCACGCATGGCTCATCACGTATACCTACGTTAGATCAAAGTTGTTATGTAGGTAGCGACTAATAAAGATTAGTAAATAAGCGTAAATAATTGCTTGTAACTACATAAGTATGCAGGCACAAGGATTAGATGGTTTCCTGAGTTTTATTGTTTGCGGAACCTTAAAATTTTTATTTGTGTAGTGAGTAATTCCGGGTAAATATAATCATCGATAAGTACAGGCAACCTCACCAACATTCTGTTTGGGTTGCCTAAATAGCTAATTGAATTCCATAACTTAACACGTAGGTACATAATTTCCTTAACAAATACTCATGTCTTACCTCATGTATTACAGTATTACCTTGTAACTTTAGTAAAACTAAAAGTTCCTAATTCCTCTTAAAAGTTTACGCTATATTGATGAAAGAACAACAGAAGCAGTAGGTACTTACTTGGTATGGAACTGTATGAGGGGATCATTGGTGATGTCGCTCATGTCAAGCTGGTCGCCTTTCTTTATCACGTCGGGGTGTTTCTTCATCATGAGCCAACCGACGTGGGCGAAGAAGAAGCCGCGATTCGCGTCGTGAGGGTCTGCCGACGTCTCTGAATACTTGTGGTGTACCCGGTGGTCGCGTACCCATTCAAATATGGTGTTCTGTTAAAAGGAATGTAAATATTAGTCTTGGACTTACATATTTAGACAGGATTCCCAAAATGAATTTGAAACTGAATGAATAGTACCTACCATTACTGCTGTGGGAATTGAATAGGTGGGTCAAATAATCCTAACAGGGATTTGAATATGTAGAGCATTAGGGCAGAAAAATAAAATAGATCAGCTACTAATACTAATACCTACTACTAATATTAAAAATAGATAATGTGAGGGACGAACAATTATACTTAGACCGTATTAAGTACGTACCTGTCCAGCTATTGAATAGCATATTGCAAGGATCCATTGCAGAGGCAGTTTAGCTTTGTAGGAGCGATGACACCAGAATCTGTGCACACCTCCTGTGACGCCGAAGCCGGCAACTAAACCGAGGAAAAAACCTGGAAAAGTTATGTTCACAAATTAAGTACCTAAGTACCTAAAACGCAAATTAATATGTTTCCAGTTGAAATTTTAGTGTACTGTAGTCATTACGAGTATTACAGTATGCAAAAAAGTTGCATTAATGAAGATGCTAATAAAACCATAATGGTCGTTCTGACAAAAAGCATAAGTAAGTAATAAAAATTACCGAACGCAACAGACTGCCATTTGAACGGCTTTTTGCTGAGGAACGTGTAGTGGAAGAGCCATACAACAGCCACAATGTGGAACAGGGTTATGGAGATCACATTGATCCATCTGATCGGTGTCAGGAATCCCATTCGTCTCTCCCATTCCCGTACAGGCGCCAGGAACTTTGGGTCGTTCTTACTTAGCATTTGATTATAGTTGCTGAGAGTGTATCGTCTTCCGTTCGCCTTTGACTCTTCATCTTTCTCTTTGCTTGGGTGTGTGAGCTTGTATTCTATGAAGTCGTTTGTGTGTAGAGGTTGCTCTATTAATTCAGTCTCGGTAAAGGTGATTGGAGCCATTTTAGAGCACTGTTGACAAATAAAAGGTTTGGTTAGTATAGTTTTGATAAGAAGGTAAATTAAAGTTTCTCTTAGTGAGCTAATGAGATTTAGATATGTAACAATTCTTGGTTGCGTGAACTGTGGTTTCTTATAGCTAAGAAAGGAATTGTTGTGAGGTGAGAAACTTTTCTTATAACGTTTTTAATAATCTGCCAAATCGTCATTAGTACAGAGATTGAGAGATGTACCTACCTACCTAAAAACATATCTTTAGTAGGTACTATATCCTTCATGCATAGCACATTACGCAGTAAGTACCTAAGTGTTTCCTACCCGTAACATTCTGAGGATGCACAGATATGAACAGGTGATTCCCTCGTAGGCACCGTACGTCCGATGCGAGCAAAAAGGTCGCAGGTTGAACTTGACAAAAGTGCACACATACCTACTTGTAACGAACTATGTGCAAAACAAACGCGATCAACGTGCATTTTTCAATTTATAAGCACCCTGATACACATTCTAAAAAAAAATATAGAATTCTTTTGACCTAGAGCTCAATAATTTAATTAATTTACTAATTTGTATCAATTTATTTAAATCTGCATCCAGTATTACAAATACCAAAATGTCAGTTTGAAAGTATATAGGTAGACTAGATAGGCATTTATAGACAGGTATATATAATACCTATTCCTTATAACGATTAGGCAACTTATATAAGATCGTATTTAGAAAGCTAAAACTGGCTAGTCACGCTTACCTAAAGTTCATTTGGGGTGTTACGTTTTTGTTGGCCTTGAGAGGTCTATCATTTATCCTTATGTAAAAGAGATTGCAATAGTAAGCTACTCTTTAACCAGCATTTATTTAACTATAATTTACTAGCGCTTAAGCGGGATACATTGCCAATAGGTATTATGACAGTCTTCACGGTTATTTTTAAATGTGATGTTATGTGCGCTGTAACCTTTCTCGATAATTGGATTATTTACTACAAAAATATAAATTTATTCGATTCGAAGCACTAATTCCAAAGATTAGCGCATTAATATAACAAACTCTTCAGCTTTATATCTGTAGGTCACTGCCACACGTGGTCCTTCCCCTTCCTTTATTTGTAATACTTGTAAGTTAAATCATTATTTAACCAACACCATTGAAATGACAAAGAGGTAAAGGCAAAGGCCGTATTTTTCACGACTTTTAATAACAGGCGTGAACTCAGGGGCAGCAATTTACGAGCTATTGTTTAGTACAACTTACTTAATCAAAGTTCCTTAATGCAATAAAGCCCTATATAGCTTGTCAATATGATTATTTACATAAAATAATAGGAGTAACGAGAATTATAGAAAAATCTTATCAACAATTACGTTAATGCGCACCATCATTAAACTAAATAATAGCCATAATATGCCATTACCATGAGGTAATGGTACCTACCATTACCTCATGGAAAGTAATAAAGTCTAATAATTTTATTCAAGTTTGAAATAATAAAGTTCATATGTAGACATAACTATTTATTGTTCATCGTTAACTAGGTATATAGGTACCTATATGCACGTTCCAGAAAGAACGCTCTTTTCCTAGAAAGTACCTACTAGCTATTTTAATGGTTTGAATTTAAAAATCAATATTTTTTATTTGAGAAAGTTTAAAATTCCTATAGGTACCTAAATTATGTTATGATCAAAATGCGCAAGAAGAACACAGGTAACACTGCGGGGCTCAGCTAGTATAATCATTATCTACTACCCGGTTATCCACGCAGCCTAAATAATTCAGAATACATGACAATATTATGTCAATTAATCACTTTTAAAGTGTCACTTATAATTATAATCTACAAACACCAATCTGATATTAATGGACACCATCAAAACATCATACACATCAATCATGTTCTAACATGAAATAATAATTTACTTTCATTCTTGATGCTATAACTTTAAAATAATCGTAGATTGATTATGTTTATGAATGGGATTAGTATACAAGCATGACTTCGCAGTTTACCTCGTAGGTAAAGTTATGTTTATTATCTATTTATTATTTACTATGTTTTGAATATCATACGCAAGTTTTGCTTATGGTTCCCTACATGATAAGTGACTGGTACTTTATTGCATTTTTGCAAAAACTAAAAAAGTGCAACGCAATCAATTAACACTATTTTGTTCGTGATTCTCGCGCACTGCGAAAATAATGAGTCGATTGCGGATTTTTAATAGGTATGTATATTTTTCTTATTCACAGATTTGCGACATTTTTACCGCAACGAATAAATCAATTTCATAGTGCGCGCTTAGGCTTACACACAGTACTTTCATAAACAAAACTACGTGTCTAAATCGTTACATGTCCTTAACCCAATCATTGACTTTCTACCAAATCCTACTCAGATTCAAGATTAATTCAAATGAAGTGCGTACAGTAAGTCTCTGTGTTGCAACTCCTTGTCAGGTGAGGTTAGTACAGTCGACCGCAAATCATTGGTGACTTTGACACTGACGTCGCCCTTATTTCAAAAGCGTCAAGGTCACATTTCGTGTTTCGTTACCACCATCGCGTCGGCATGGTGTATACATTTTGTACTAGCCAAAAAATGTTTGTGCAACATAGGGTCATAGATATGACCTCTCATTGCCAAACATTTTCAACTGACAAGATATATGGACTCGCGAACAAATTGATATGTGATGGAAATAGGGTTGCGCAATTAATTAATAACTGTCAAGTCATTCCTTACCCTTTATCATTGTCCAAACGACATGATTTATTTATAATTTGAATAGTTCGTATATTTTGTGATGGCCTAACGTGATTTTAACCATTCTCTAGATTTTCAGTAGCAATAGTACACCAAGCTTTTACGGTTCTACGGTGGTTCTCAAAACCCGTTTTCAGACTAACATTTATTTTCCGGTGTATGTGAAGGCAGGATTGTATCGAAATATTGAAGTATGAAGTTACGGTACGTGCGGACTGCTCTTCTGATTGCACTAGCGTCACGAGGGTTTGCGTATTGTCCCGAGTCAGCATTGGCACCTTTGCTGTTTGTTTTGGAGTACGCCGTGTGGCGAGGATGGCAACAAGCTATTGTCTACACGCCAGATCTAGAGCAAGGTACGAACTATTCTAAACGCTATAATTCATTAAATTCAAGCCAAATTTGAATTACTTTCTTTTCAGTTCTTATAAATGAGGGTCCAACTTTGCTAGTAACTTATAACTATTCTTGTATCGACCGATTGATCTACTTTCGTCGGCATTAGATAAAAATATGCTTAGTTACCAGAAACGAGGATGCACCCGTGCTAACACAAACACTTCCGTCAGTAACCTACTGAGTTTGCATTCGAGTATATAAACTGCGCCCAGCGACTCATCGTATGACCTTTTTTGAACAATACTTTTTTTTGCTAGTATAATTACACACGATATCCGGTTTCCGGCATATCGTACAATTAACATAGAAGCTGCTGACCCTGCAAGTACGATATTGATCCGAGAAGACGAATTATCAACATTAAACAACGTATTTAAAATCATGAGCGTGTGCGGTAATAGCAGTAATTTCAATAAACGTAAAAAAACATTCAATTAGAGTCGACGCATTAATAAAAAAGTGAATATACGGTACTTTAACATAATAATCAAGGTTATCAAAAGCTTCAGGCTACAATTGTTAATATAATGTTATAAAACATACGAGATACGTAGATAATAAGACTTGCAGTATGAAGGCCACAAATCTTATTAAGGTCAGTGGGGTGAGCAGTCAGCGCAGGCGGTAAGTTCAACCTGCAGCCCGCCGTCCGCCGGTTTCGAATCACTTTACGTAACGTTTGAACCTTAATGTTGAAAGTCAAGTTTAAACGAAAATCAAGGGTACAAGAGGAATTATCATTCCATATTCACGGGAGCATCACTTAGAAAATTCGGGCGCAACGATAAATGGTTTTTTTTTTTTAAATCAAGATAACGCAAGTGTCATGGTTCGTTACGAACGTATTTATTAAATCCAACTTTGACTGACCGTGACCACAGATGTTTTAAATTAAATATCCTTGAAGAAGAATATCCAAATTATTGCTGCTGTCTAGAGTACCAAAAATACATTCATCGTGTAGTAAAAAGTTGTTAGATAAAGTTATAAATGAAATGTCAACACAAGTCAATGGTAATATTAATTATTTGTCCGATGTTTGTATTGCATAACACCATGTAAGATGTGGTAACGTACAACTTGCTGCTAAAAGCGTTTGTCACATAAGTAATCTCTCTTGACATACTATTCAAAAGTTTTGTTTTAATCAAATGTCCTTGACCTGTGCTAGCTTTAATTTAGAGAGTAATATTTGTAACGCATTAATTAAATTATCACTCGATCTCACAGATGAAATACAATGAAATTGGTAATTAGATAAGCTGCATACATTTACATCTATATTTGTTTAGGTTATATACCGTTGTGTATAATTAAATAAACCTGTTTTTAAACTTTCGTATGTCGGTAACGACACATTACCAATTTTGACTATGTAATTATATCTATGCAATGCAACATGTATCTATCTAACATTTCGAAATATCCATCATGCAAGATTCGAGATTCTTGCGAATCTTAATTCATTTTTCTAAAAGGCTAAGCCAACACGATAAATCACTATTAGGAACATAATAAAAATAAAAGTTCAATGTCAATGATAAAACACGTAATTCTGAACTAACTAATTAGATACTCTATCTATATTTAAATACTCAAATTTAAATTACAAATAAATCTAGCAGGCGCAGGCTTGTGTGAATAATAAATTAACCTGAAACTCTAATTCTTCAAAGTTTCAGATTGACTTCCAAAACTTTCAGTTGACTGTTAAGAATTACTTAGAACTACTGACATCTTATTATTAGAATTTAATGTATTTGCGACCGAAGATTTGCATAATATTGTGTGTTTTTAAACAATAACTATATATGCATACAACAAAGGCTTAGTTAAAATATAGACGGAAGCTATAAAGTTTAATGTATTCCTAGTATACATTAACTCGTGTATTAAATTAGTTAAAATACATAAGGTGTGATTAAGTAGGCAAGTAATACTGAAGTAAAGTGGCTTCACAGTTGTTTATATCTCTTGCTAATGGTAAAATAAATACTACCTAGTGCAAACCACATAAGAGCTCTGTAACATCAAGACCTTGCTATTCTTTCGTAGGGATTTGATTACTTAGACTTATAATTAGTTACAAAAAACCGGCCAAGTGCGAGCCGGGTCCGTAGTGAAGGTTCCGCACCTCCGTGAAGGCACCTACAACAGATATCAACTGACTCGCATATTTTTGACTTCAAATATTTCATATTTAAAGTTTACCGGATTTTCATTCTTAGTTAACGAAAAGAAGACTTTAATTTTTAATTACCTTTTCAAATGTTTGGGAAATGGGAAAAGAACAATCATATATGATGATTGCGTACACTGAGAGGGGCACTATAATTTAGCACAGCTCTTACTGCCATAGACTTAAGATTAGTTTCAACTGAAGGAGAGATAGACCGACAAGAGTGGAGTTCCATGTAAATTTAGAGAAGAGAAGGGAAGGAGATTCTAAAACTTTAAGCATTTAAATGATAAGTCCTTTTGTTCGGCGTTTCTTTGCAGGTGTCATGACTAAGTCAAGGGTTAGAGTAGTAGGTAAGAGTACCACATGATTTTGCAAAGGGTTTAAAACATATTGAACTAAAAAATCTAACGAGAGTGAAAACTCATCAGACTTCGATATAATAATATGCGGAATTGAACTAAAAGCATAAATTGCTTTTAGAACTATGCCGATATTAATGATTGCTATCATCAGGCTGTTTTCACAATCTCGAATAAGAGCAAAACATCACACTTATGTCCACACTCGATATGACACGTACGTTGAAATTGTTGAGTTTTTAACAAATATTTGCAATACGAACTTTTTCTGTTATTACAATTTATTCTAAGGTAAAAAAATGTATCGGCCTTGCGGTTTTATGGAAGGATGTAGCAGGTTCGAACCCATTGCACGCATACAAATGTGGCTTTTTCAAAGTTATATGCTTTTTGTATTTTCCAAAACTCCACTGATCTTAAATTGAAATATTGGTTTTGGGACGTTTTTGGAGGAGTCTAGCGTGGTGATTAATGCTCAATCCATCACTATATTGAAAAGGCCGTTGCCTAGTAGTGGATCACTGTCCCAGAGAAGTTTGCAATTTAAAGTAATTAAAATAACCTTACAAGGTGATGAGGATAACAAAGTATTGTCGTGATTAAGTTAATAGTGTTAATAACTTCAACCAATATAGACAACCAACAGACTCGACCAACATACCTAGATGCTATAATGAATGGTAATGTTCCGTGACAGCATACACAAATAATAACAGTAGCTACCTATGTTATGTAAGGACTAACGTAAACATATGAACAATTACTAATCTATACTACTTGTTATGAAGTAAAGTTGATAAATCCGGTGGGACCGTCAAGACTTCAAAACAAAAGATTGTGACGTTGTAAGGGCAATCTCAGGAACCGATTGAACCGATTTTAAACAGTGGTTTAAAAACCGAAAGCTCTGGTTGTGTCATTGGCTGTATTAACAGGAATAGGTTGAAGTAATTTTTTTAAACTTTTGCAACTTGTATACATATTTTAGACGACAAATGAGTCTTATTCGCGATATAATTCGATCTTTCTTTTAAAATAAAACAAAAATATCGAATATATCAAATCGAATTATCGAATTATTTATATTGTAGACCCGTTTGTCGTCTAAAATTGGTTAAATACCAAGGGCAAGAGATAGAGGAGAATAGCAAAACAAAGGGAGGGCTATGCCAGGCAGTGGGCTATTTAGGGCTGATGATTGTAATGAAATTACCGCACGTGTCAGGTTATTTAGAATAAACACGAATCACGGATTTCGGTTTTATGATGAACTCTGAATTGTTAAACCGTTCACGTGTTTTCTTTGAAATAGCTTGTAGCACGTTCCGTAAGTTTGTTGATTTTAACAAGTCTTGTTAATTTGTTACTACAATATTTTTTTAATGTTTTGATTAGATTTGTTTGCCAAAGTTTGCGTTTGCCACTGTTCCATTAACACGAATGTCATAATTGGTCAATAAATATGTATTAAACATGTATTCTACAATTTTCTAACTTATTTTATTTGTAGTATTATTTAAATAAATTTTTGCAGTAAAGCCCCTATTCCATATCCTCGTAGACACTAATCAATAAAACACGATTTTCATTTTTGATGTAAAAATAAATTTTGACATTTAATAATTGTGTAATAGTCTAAAATTGTGTACCGATCTACTGTGCTCTTGAAAGTATTTCGAGTTTCGAGAATAAATGCTTTTGACTTAATAAAATAATCAATGATCAAAAAGCTAAAAGTGTTGTAACCAAAAATATGCAAATAATAGAATGTAACACTTATAATTATAATAATTATATTAATGTCAATGTTAGTTCATTCATAAAAGGCTGATATAATATTGAAATATATGAAATAATTATTTTATATCACTACTAAAAAAAGTATGTTGTTCATAAAAAATCTTATCAAAAAAATATCAAAATATTTATTTATGAACCAACAATAAAAAAAAATATAAAGCCAAAATAAAAAAAGAAAGCATAAAAAGCTACATACCAATATCTCACCGGCTTACATAAAACACTTAACAATCCACAACATGTAAATAATCCAAGCACCAATCGATTCACGTGCGATTCAGGCGTACCGACATCTGTGCAATGCATGAAATGTATGAGCGTGGTCACCACCGATCACGTTTGTTTACCCTACGTGTCTGAGGTACAGCACAGAATCTCCACACCGAATACCTTGTCACGTACTTTCACTCAACACGCTTAATACTGATAACTATGTTCATATTGTATCAATCGCTATTGTGAATCATTGATTCTATTCCATCGTCAAATCCGTCACTTGTGACCGACGTATATGCATACATAATACGCAACGTGACATAAATACCGCTACTAGTGTTAATATATCAAATCTACACAGAAATATGATGACATGAACAATAATCTCGGGTTAAACAATGGACAATATTATAGTAACGACGTTACTTGAAATTGATTTTTGTTTTATTGTAGTTGTTTAAATTGCTCGACAGATTAAAGCAATAAATAGAACGTTTTATGTTATGTCAGTAACCAAGTTCAAGACAAAAATAGCCTTATATTTGATATTTGTATGGAATCGATAAAAAATTGAGTGCCTACCTCGGCACTTACAGATGTAGTGAACTGATTCCATCCCACTTCTTTTATATCTACTTATATCACACGTGAATATTAAGTAAACAAATGTAAGAATAATGTTATTTTTGTAATGACGTGTTAATATAACGCCCCGCCTCCAAACCGCAGACGCGTCGGCAGAAAATAAGTTAGATATTTGGGGTTTTCAAAACTCAGCCCTTCTCGACCGGTGAGATATAAGGTCTTACGTAGCATCCTTTAGTTTGAAAGTACGAAGGTTTTCAATAAATGAAAAATAGGCCGTTCTGCTACAGCAAAACGTGAGAAGCCTCGATAATGTGATAAGCAAATTACGAAAAACATATATTACAGAACATTGATCAATATTGTATTACAAAAATAGCTTCTGCTATAAGGATAATAACTTAGATAAATGTACGATTTATTTGTTTATCATTGTAGGTTGCCAGTGGTCCATAGTCCGACTCATGAAATGTCTTGGTGTCAACGGGGTTGGCTCGTCCTTAGATTCACTGACGAACATTCGGATTCGAGCTAATCTAGGAGTTATTATCCTATTACCTCGCTTTAGACGGAATGCTACAGAAAATGTTACAAAACTTGTGAAAAAGGTAATCCTGTTTTCCTTATCATATTTTGAGAACTGGAGTGCATGTTATTGTTATCTATTTTCTTTTTAGCTCCATAAATTGAAAATGGACACTTCATCATATGACTGGCTTCTAGCAGCAAGATCTTATCAAGATTTTAGATATGTAAATGAAATATTAAACGCTACATCAGTGCGCTTTGATCAAAATATCGTCGTTGCCTATCCTTACAGTAAGTATGTCTCGGGAAGGGATGCTCTTGGACTTTGCGATACAAACTTTATCTACAAAGAACGAAGAGATTCTACTAGCCGGAGAACATTTCACAGGAATCAGTTCAATTATTTTCGTAACACGAACAGGAACAACAAAAATGAATACGAACGAAATTACTATCGCACATCGGAACGGTTCAAAAACTTGACCAGGAATAGAACTTTTAAAAAGGCTGGGAGTGTTTTGCCACTATTTCAGTCCGGAATCATCAATTTCAATTATTCCAGAGTATTTAATATGAGAAACATAAGTAAATTTTCTATGAGCCAGTTTAAGAAATGGAATCAAGGTCATCACCGCACTGAAAGGACAGTCAGTGTCCTTCAGTATTTTAAAGTACGATCAAACTCGACATTATATGCGTATTATTTAGGTAAGTATATTTTATAGTTCTGCATAAAGCATAAGAATTTGATATTATACAGTTCACTGAAACTCCTATCAGATTTATATTTCTTCAAATGTAAGACGCAAATAGGCGTGCTGAAATAGGTTATTCGTGGAATTTCATTTTATAATATTTTATTATGCAGGTAACTGGAGTAGCGTTCATTCGATGTCGGCAGTAGAGGTGCCTTTCCCTGTGGAAGCCCGCAATTTCTTGGGCGAGCAACTTGTTGTGGGACGATGCAATTCAACGGATGATGGGAACCCATCGCTAGACGATGACGGTCCAACCGCTGAACCCATGTTGGACGATATACTTCGTTTTTTGACAGTTCGGCTGAATACTACGTAAGATACATAAAAGGATGGACTAGTTTATAGGATTTTCAGCATCGGCTTTCTATTAATAATAATAATGTCCGACCGATTTCGGCCACGGCGGCCAGTGTTACTATGACACCAGCCAGCTACGCAGGACATATTATAGTGCACAAGCGTGTGCGCAAACACAGGTGCACTCTCTGTTCCTTTACTCTCATAGCCCGATGGGACGGCAATCCGACACGACCGGAGAGAGATCAGGCGCAGGACCCACATTTTTACGTGCCTTCCGAAACACGGAAGCTGTGATATTTATTTCTTAAACGCACACAACATTCGAAAAGTCGGTGCGCGCCGTGGGGATCGAACTCAAGACCTCTGACTTAGCAGTCCTACGGTCTTGCCACTAAGCTATCACAGCTTCTAAACGGCTTTCTATTAATCAATTATTGTAGTAACTAAATAAAAAGAGAAGGGGCCCAAAAATACTTTTTAAATGAAAATCCCTTGACAAAAAGGCACCAAAGGTTGATGTCCAAATGTCTAAATCTAAAGTATAAACTATCGCATAAAAAATACTCTACGAACTTTATCCCTAATTCTTATAGGTCAAACAAAAGCTTTCTAAACCTAGTAAATGTGTTTGTTATCAGTTCCATGATCCGTTACTACAGTAAGCTGGGTTTCCGCACGTATGAGGGTACTTGGACCGGCTTACTGGGCGCCCTGATGGATGACTCTGTAGATTTGGCTTTGGAGCCCGTTACAGTTCACGCAACTCGCCGACAGGACATGGAATTTATTTTCCCTATCGCAGAAACTATGTAAGTTTAATGGTCTAGATTTTTGACAAACCATGCCTGCTCAGTATTGATTCAGACAACAACAAATATTTATGATTTACGAATTTACAAGGCTCGTTCTGAATACAAATCAAATACAATAACTTAGTCAGTCAAGGATAGAAAACAGCTTAGATAACGCTTCCACATAATATTCCACGACTTACACACAACGCCATCTAGTCTCAATCTAAGCAAAGCTTATAAGAGTACTAGACAACTGATATTTATTATACATATTATAGATAAATTACACCCAAACTCAGAACAAATGATGGTGCTCATCACACAAACATGAGTCCTGAGAGGGAATTAGCTTCCTTAACTTCCTTGTTTTATCATTGGTAGTACTAAAATCAAAATGTATTTATCAATTTTCGTCGAGAACTGTTCTTAATTTCAGGTGCAACATCTACATTCGCCAACAAGAGACATCAACGGTCCGTGACATATTCCTGGCTCCCTTCAGCGCTCGCCTCGTGGCCTGCGTCATGGCCGTCGCCCTTCTCGCCGCGATCACCGTCGTAGTCATCAGCAGAATGACCGCGACTGTACGCAGTAAGGAACGACGCATGGGGTACACTGAGGCACTGATATGGTCTACTGGGATTCTGTGCCAACAAGGTGGTTTTGCTGATTTTATATTCATTTTAATTCTATTTCAAATGGTGGTGTTATGATTTTTTGTCAGACATGCGTGGCGTGTCTGGAAATAGCGTAAGACGAAAACGTTTGGAAAAGGCAGGGGAGAATTTTGCTTGTGCATGAAGCATGCGCTGCCATGCGCACAGCGGTTCAGGTTTAGTCAGTAAGAGTATGACGCTACCCGCGGCTCCCCCCGGGGTGTCCATGAGGATTCCCCCGCTTTACCAAAAAAAGGGGAGCACTTTGCCTAGCTTTGGAATCTTGAACAAACGCTAAAATAAAATTTCTAATTTTTGGATAATTGTCTGTCTTTCGTTTGGCTCTCTATACTATCCCATCACACATCACAAATGTTCTATCCTGTGAAGGTCTTTGCAGGGTTTGCATCACAGTACTTAAGAGACCTCTACTTGACATTTACCTATTTGCCCATATTTAATTGCGGATAATTAAAACAGATCACATGGTAGATAAAGCCTTTCCTGAATTTGCTAAAAGTCCTTGGCATCATCCGCTAAAATATATTTAGGAATATGATTGACCTTTTAATTTTATTTGGATACATTTCGCAAAAATATCCGCTTATTGATGTCGTATTAAATATGTTACTTGTCCGATACATGTAGATTACCCATAGAAGTGTAAGAACAAAAAATGTTTTTTATTTATTTGACTTACCTTCACATAAAATTAGCGTTCCTTTACTTCACTGAGAAACCACTATTCCGTAGCACAAACTGAAACAGATTGCGACGGCATGATTCACCTTCTGTTATTTATATTAGGCATAAAAAAGTTATATATTTAAATGCAGGGTTTGTAGCTAAGGAAGTTTCGCGAAACAGTGAATAGGTGTAATAATTCATAAATATTTGTGATTTACTGACGATTAATATATGATTGCAATTGATCCTTGCCCATAATTTTGTTTGTCAACATTTATTGCCAAATGATTATCGACTTTTCCGATTATCTACTGAAATGCTATTTGTGATATTTTCAAATTAGACTACGTTCTACAAGTATGCTCATACTCAGAAATCGGATTTGGCCTATTTGATGAAGAAACCTGTAATGAAATAGTACACATGTATTTTACCTATTGCATATTATTATTGGCTTTTCTCATTTGTATATTTTAATTTGTTTTTAATCTTTGTAGAAACTAGGTACTACACTTAAAAGTAGTATTAGGAATATGATCGGGGTTTGTTTGGAGACGTTATATGTAGCTTGGGTGGCAAGTTTCGGTCTGCGATACACGTGCCACATGGACTTTATGCTCCAAGTGACACGGTTTTTGCCTCAAAATTTGCTTTAAATATACAGGGTGACTTTGAAGTCGTGGGCAATATTTTAAACTAAGACACTATTAATTATACTAATTGCGTTAGGGCTATTTTTACTTAAAAAAAAAATAATAATGCAGGTAGTTACCTAGTTCCCCCCGGCGGGGCCGGGCATCCGACGCCCGGCCAGGCGCCGGAAGGGTCGCGGAAGTAATCGTCTTGGTTTCCCGTAACCCCTCCATGGTGGCGCACGCCGAAAACCCGGGGGTTTTAGTGGGTACGGGGCCGCCTCACGGCCTAAGCCCCACACTCCACCATTTTTTTTTCTTTTTTTTTTGCGTAAAAGTAGCCCTAACGATATTAGTATCATTAATAGTGTCTTAGTTTAAAATATTGCCCACGACTTCAAAGTCACCCTGTATAACTTGTTTGTTTTGGACGCACTGTGGTGAGCAGGACATCCTAAAATTATTTCATTAATTAAAATACCTAAAGTTTTACTTTAATGTGTTTAAATAAGTATGCATGACTTACCAACATGCGTGCTTATGGCGTACCTAAAATTAATAGAAATCGTATTATTATAATGCCGTAATTTCCCGTCCACTCTTAAATATTTTTTTCAGAGTTCAACGCTACCTTTAGAATCTTAGATTAGCATAGCGCAAATTAACGTGCCTTTGTTTTCTTAACCCGATAGTTAAGGAGTTGTCAAAAAGTCAATTCTTACAATTAATTAACAACTTTGGTATATTTGCTTATTGTTTAGGAAAAAAATAATATTGGTGTTATGCCACATTTAGTACTCTAGTACCCCTCTTTCTGAGAAAGTCAAAATTCAATAGCTGTCTGAGTACTTGGTTGTTGTTGTTTTAGTTGTATTTAGGTATTGTGTAACTTCGATGAACCTTCATCTTGGCATTTTGTATCTTGTGTCAGTCTCAGCCTGTCGACAAAGCGTATTTTTAGGGAGATGTTTGACGCCCAGTGGGTCCATTGGTAGGTACAAAGTTACGAAGTACTTTTTCAACAACAATACTGGACTGAAAATAGACTATAGTTATGGCTCATACAGGAGTTGTGGGATACAATAGGCTAAAAAAAAGATAATTAGTAAAATTTTGCCAAAAAGACATTTCTAAATCGAATATTCTAAGTGCCTTTCCCTGAAAACAGGTCTGTATCCATTTAGTCCGTATACTTTAACTATGTTACAAGTTCACCCTAAAGTTAACCTTATTCTGGCATGTAGGTGGTACATGGACTCCATCAAACCCAGCTGCCAGTGTGGTGCTGATCGTCTGCCTGTTCTTCGCTGTGGTCACCTACAACGCGTACGCCGCCTTCATCACATCAGTCCTGTCGGTCCGAGTGGCCAGCGTGGACACCATCGCGGCAGTTCTCCACTCTCCAAACTTTAAGATCGGGTACATAAGAAATGGAGCTGATCAAATGTACCTCATGGTAACGTCAACCTTTGATAATAAGACTAATTAGACCTTACAAGTTGCGTTTAACCGAATGCTGATGGTGATTGAATTGTCCAGTTAAATCCATCACCATTCATATCGAAATGGAATGTTATTCCCATTTAATTGTTTCCTATTGATGTAATGTTGTTAGGTTGTCAGATTTTAGGCGTGCTGTTCGTCTTAGATAAATATATCTAGTCTCGTCATTTGTTCATTAAGAACATACAACCTACTCCTAGCCAATCAAAATCAAAATTAGCTACTAATATTTTTGGAAGGTCAAATTACAACAGGTAGCATCCCATCGCTTCTTGTGCTCTCGCTACAGGAGTGAAAGGGCGCAACAAATGAATTCAATTTACAAAAAAAAAAAATACTTAAAGAAAAAATATTTGTTGTGGATATAATATGTGCACTTGATATTATTAATTGCACAGTTTAAGCATAAATTAGATTTGGAACAACTGCCGACTAAATTCATCGTTAGCTTCTGGGGACAAATTTGAATAACAGTGACTGAATGACAGTTGACATGATGGAAGCGATTTATTGTGGTTTGCAAGGTAAATTGAGTATTGGATCTCTCGTTAAATGGATGGGACATAGTTAAAGTAACGAGTAAAACAAGTGACGCAGTTTACCTGATTGATGCAGTAAAGATGGAGTTGTCAGTAATTCAAAAAACAGCATTTGTTAACGAATGGTTTAAAATATTGAGATAGATAGTATTAGCGGGGAACTGGGAAAATGGTCTTATTTATTCCTATGAAATCTGAAAAAAATATAATATTAACTAAATATGACCATTTTCCTAGAAAACAAAGCTGTGGAGAATTTCCGGTGATTCATTAAAGCGTAGCTTTTAAATTAACCAGCGCGTAGTTTAATTATACATTTTAATTAATATTCATTTTTTGTAGTTATTTTTTTTTACAAAATAGCGGTTCCGCATTAAAACTATTAATTTAAAATAAATTTACATTTCTTTTTTATTATTTTGTTGGCATTAGTTTACTTACTATACGAACAGTAATTTTATACTGATATCATAAACATAATTCTTATTCAAATCCAAAATATGCGGAAAAAATTGCCCTGGCAGGAAAGAGTTTCAAAAACTTTTGGCTCCACTGATTTTCATTACATTTTAATGAGACACAGGCACTTCAAAAACGTGTTTGAAAAAATGTAAGCTCCACTGATTTTCATCACATTTTTGTCGAGATTTAGACGCTCAAAACTTCAGGCATTGTAGATATTCAATTCAGAATATATTGAATCAAAAGTCTACACGTGTTACCGAGTTTCACGTACTTTATGGTTAATGGAACGTTAGATTCAGGTTCAATTTACATGTTCCAGTCAACAAAAGATGTGCAGTTGAACGCGTTTTATATCCGCGGCTATTCTGATGCTGACAACCTGGTGACATCGGCAGAGGAAGGCTTGGCTCGGGCTGCGAGGCAGGACTATGCCTTTTTTGCAGGGCAAAGGGTAGCACGCTCTACGCTTAGGTAAGTTAGATGCGTTTTCAACATTCTATATACTTAGATAGGTTCTAGCTGTTGCCCGCAACTTCGTTCGCGAAAAAAAAAAATAGGGATGAAAAATAGATGTTGGCCGATTCTCAGACCAACTCGATATGCACACCAAATTTCATAAAAATCGATCAAGCCGTTTGGGAGGAGTACGGTAAGTAACATTGTGATACGGGAATTTTATATATTATTATAAGATTATTGCGACTTGCGTATTAGAACTCCTTTTGAAATGAAATAGTTTATCCTGCAAATAAGATAAATGTTATCTCTTTTACTTGTTTTTTCCTAACTGGCTGCCCTGAGAAGAGACATCGAAATAAACTCAGGGATCCTCGCCTCTTTTAAAGTTCAGACAAATATCAATCGGATGATTTCGAAAGTATACGCCTATTTTCCAAATTTTCGTTAAGCTATTAAAGCGATTTTGTCGTGTATCTTTAACTTATAGACATTATATCTAAAAAAATGCGTCTTTATCGTGCAGGTCTCTAAGCCAAGCCCGGGGTCGGTGTGCTGTACGGGAGCTGCCGGTTCAATCGACACGTGCACATCTCGCGTTTCCCCTGCCTCGACAATCGCCATATGCTAGACCTACATTACTGTCGTAAGTATTATTTCATGTGCATTCACTTATGGAGTTTCTTGCCGGTTCCTCTCCATAAGAATGACATTTTGGAACCGGGAAACTAGAGTCAGTAATATTTTAAAAGTGCCTAAAAAGGCCTATTCGAAATAAAAACCTTTTGATTTTTTTATATTCAACCAAATAATTCCGAAAGTATTTTTTCGTGATATTTTACTAATTTTAAACTTACAGCGCGCCTTGCATCTGTAGTTGTAAATATATTCGTAAAACTCTTTGATTGTATACTTTGTAGTAATCTTCCACGTGTGCAGGTTTGTTAAGGTACAGTAAACTTCACTAACTTAACTAAGTGAATATATTAAAGGATTTTGGTAAACAAATTAATTAGCATAATACATAATAAACAGGGCCTGTTTAAGGTTGGTAATATTTATAGTGTGTTCTACCGACCGGCAATAACATATTCGCACATTAAATACTTTTTTGTTAACTTTTGTAGGTCTTAATGAATGTTGAATTATAATAAAGAAATTAATTAAATGTTATAAAATGATTGTATTCTACTTTTGTTTTTGAATGCGTTTGTGATTTAAAACAATCATTGTCATATACCAATTTTGGTATTATTCTACTTTGCCCTCTGGCGTATCATTTGTTCCAGTAACTGTCATATGTATCACAGAATAAATATGAAACTGTGCCTGTATTACTACGGCAGGTCCACACCACCTTTACACTTGGATCGCGTCCTTATTAAGCCAGATGCTAGCTGTTTGAAAGTTGCCTAGTCGGGTAGAAATCGGACGATCCACGCTAAGTGATCCTGGATCACGAATCACCAGATCATCCGGTGTGGACCCATCTAAAGGGAAAATGTAGGACATATCTAGATTACGTCTTTCATTGTTTGTTAGTTTATGTTTTCCATACTCACGAACGAAATAAAACTAAGGAACGATTAGTTCGAGCACGCAAAACACTTAGGTAATACGGTAATTGTAAAATATATCATTGATAAAATACCACATACTTAGAGTCGAGATATTGTATTCGATGTGATTGGTTACGTGACTTGGGCGGCGTATGCCCAATAATCTGCAACTGTTACGTATGATAGAATCAATATACATAAGTATAAGTACCTACTTTATACATTGTATTAACATGTATGTATAGATGTACAAAGATTTTTCGGCACGTGGATGTCAGGGCGTCGGTGTGCATATTAGCAACGAGAATCAACTCGGCTGTCTGTCAAAAGTGATGGATTTTCATATATGACGGTTTTAGTTCTGGCCATTCAGTCACGTGCCAAAAGATCCTTGTTGCTCTTTATAGTACTTACTTTTAGCACTGAACTGTCACACTTGTCACTTTGAAGTCATGCTTTATTGAACACTGATTTAACTTTCTAAGTCTAGTATAACATTGTAAGTGCATAATCCACCTAATGCTATTCAGATTTTGAACAGTATTGCAGGCAGGATAAGTCTTGTGTATTAGGGTCAAAGATTTTATCATTCACTTGGCAACAACTAGTTTTTCTACTTGCACATGCATATGTTACTACTGCAACTGTACTTGACTGTACGTGTCTGTGTGTTCGTATTTGACTGTACCAACCTTATCTATTTATACATATGTTAATTGTTCTTCCCAATTGACAAATACTGTTCTTGTTAGCTATAATACTAGTTAGTGAGTCTCAAAGGCTTCTATAAAAATCCTGACTTCGACCAAAATACATCGGCACAGAATTAAATATCTGAGACAAACAGTTTCGGACTCGGATAAATATATGGGAACGAAATTTATATTATATACCAGAGGTCGTGGGTTCGATCCCCACTCCCGACAAATGTTTGTGTAATGAGCACGATCATTTGTTCTGTGTCTGGGTGTAATTTTTCTATAGTATTTACATAGAAATATATAAGTATGTTTATCAGTTGTCTAGTACTCATAATACAAGTTCTGCTTAGTTTGGGACTAGATGGCGTTGTGTGGAATATTATATTGATTTGATTTTCTATACCTATAACAATCTCTTAGTTTACCATTAATTTCCATTTTATGATAAGTCTATGTCTCCAGTCTCCTGCAGCTGCGTAGTGGCGGTGCCCTGGCGCGTCTCGAGGCAGCACTGGTGCCCGACATGCCCAAGTGTGCGCCGCCTCCCGGCTTCGCCTCCGCCAGAGCCACCGACGTGCGATCTGCGCTGATCTTACTTGTTCTTGGATTTATTACTTCTTTGTCTCTAGGTAAGTTTGAGGTAAAGAGACTTCTTAAAAGCTAAGTACCTAAAATAGGATTGACAAAGAAGGTTTTATTAGAATAGGTATAACGTTATGATTTGTTTTGGTCTTATAAGTACTAACAGGGGTTGAAAGAAAGATCCTTTTTAATGAATTAATAGTAAATGCGATGATCACAACGGCAAAAATAAAAAAGGCCAATGGCATTACAAATATCATCGATAATAAAAAAAGTCCATCAACAGCGCACATCGATAATAAAAATAAACATTAAAACGAAAGTATTTATTATCATAATATTATTTCCCTTCAACCTTTGACTGCCATTTCTTTCGATCTCAACCATAATGTCAATGCCATTGTAATTATAAGGGCAGTGAGGTGAGTCGCCATGACCATCTGCTGTGTGACGTCATCGCAGTTATCAGTAATAAGGCAGAACTGAGGCACCACAAGGCCACCGACATATTTTGGAAGTGTCTGAAGACATGCATCGTAAGTTATTCCCATTACGAACAATTGGATGGAGCAGGTCAGGGTTGAGAACAGGATTCCCAATTTTTATTCGATTTAAAGTTATTGCTCTATTAAAGCCCATTTTCCTTTATCGACATTGCATATAAATGATTCAGGTGGCAGTCCTGCATGAACATTTTGCAATCATGTTTAAATGAATAAAGTTAACAGAATATTTTATCTAGAAAATGTTTTCATTCGATAACTTTGTTCTGATTCAATTCGATTTCGTAATATTTTTGTAACTTTAAGTGGGAGCATGTAGCCAGGTTCGAGACTGAGTATAGGTTGCTAAAGTAATGGTTAAATATTAAATACATCTCATTATTTTAGTTCATAAGATAATAAGTAAAGAATAGGTACTACTCCTTTGATCCGACAGGCAAACTATGTGTATAGTTTTGTTGGAATTTGTGTAAGTTATAAAACTTACAATAAAACTTTTTGAACAATAAAGAAATAATAAAAGTAATCTGATGATACAATGCAGGTTTTAGTGCAATATCAAACAGTAGTCTAACACGTTTGCTTACAGCCACGCGGTACTTAACAGCGATAGAGCTAGTATTTTAATAATAGGTATCAGCAACACACCGTCCGTTCGTCACTGCGACACGCTCAATACTATATCATGCCTCGGTCATGCCACGATTCGATAGCGTAGGCGTAACTCATTTTACGTCCGTTTATATGGAGCCTTCAAACTTTGTATAATTATACTGTAGTTTTAGTCCATATTCGATTATATTCATAGAATACAGAAAAATAAATATCATTTTTCTTTCAGGCTTGGGGGAATATTGCTGGAAAAATCGAAAGGAGTTGAAGCTGTTCATAGCTTCCTGTTACCGCCGCCTAGTTAATGTTGTTACTCATTAAAGACGTCGCTAACGACATCTATGTAGAATCACAGGAGACTAATTACCAAGTTACAATGATTGGCCATAGATGGCGTCACTGATGTATTAATTAGTAACTTATGGAATTTCTTGCCGGTTCTTCTCCATAAGAATAACATTTTGGAATCGCGCAACTAGAGTCAGTAACGATTTGAAAGTGCCTGAAAAGGCCTACTCGAAATAAAAACCATTTGATTTTGAAAATTTTTGAAATATGTAAATTTTATTTAGTCGTTGTGTCCTGATCTGGATTGTGTTGTGTGAATAAAATAATAAATATAAAAAATACATTTATTTTAATATCATACAATAAAGTGTAATACTAAAACTAGAACACTGACTCACTATCCTCTTTGGAGATAATGTTCGTCGGGCAGTTTTTGTTGTGAGACCGCGGTGTCGATGCAAGTCTTCAAATTCTTTTTGGTTTTGGCAGAATCGGCCAGTGCCTTTTGCACTGTGCCTGTTTCGACTGTACGGAGATCAGTGGCTAAACCTAATGCAGCCCAGACACGGATGAAGGCGGTTGAGCAACCAGAATCTGGAACAAAAACTTCAAGCTACAGAACAGATCACACAAATCAAATAAATCCTACAAATAATATAAATGGTTAGTTAGAAAGCTGTTTTTCTCGATACGGTGCGTATCATGAGGAGGTTCTTTGCTTTGGGGCCCTGACCACCGGCAGCTTAAATTGGACCCTGTTCCCGATGCCGGTTGGATACTTTTTATTTAAATGAAGGAAATATAAATGTGACGGTTTGTAAGTATGGATAGATAGATGGATGAATGAATGTTTGATACTTTTTCACGCTTAAACGACTAAACCAATTTGGTTTAAAATTTGCTATGAATTTAGCTGACACCCTGGATAACCCATAGACTTAGACTTTTTAACCGACTGTATTAGAAGGAGGTAATGTTTTTGCAGTTATCCGAGATTCACGCGAGAAAAGTCGCGGGCAACAGCTAGTATTTTAGAGTTGTAAAAGTAACGTATACACTAAGAAGTACATTAACTACAAAGTATAAATACCGATTTTGCTTTCATGCAGAAAATTGATTATTTCCAGGCACATAAACTGTTATTAAAAGTAAATTATAAAACGAGCAATCACTGAGCACTTAATTACCTTAATAGTTCTTAAAATTAATTTAGTAAATCATGTAGAAATAATTACGTTCAGACGTAGACTTTATGTTTATACTACAAGAATCAACTAAAATTTGAACAAATCGGAGCACAAAAATAATTAGTCTTTTGACTTTGTCTTGCGTCAAAGAAAACCTAACTATCCGAAAAGGATCTAGTCCGGTTTAGTATCTTGTTAGAATGAAATAAAAATTATTAATATTAGCTTAAAACCCCCGACTGGCAAATACGAATACAAAAACAAAAGAATGCTTCGGTACTAACAGTATTCTTGTCCTTACAGTATTCTTACTTTCATTACTTTTTAATACAACATATGCGTTTTTATTGACGCGTAAGGGATCGGAGAGGAGCGGAGTGAACGTGAATTGAATCAGGAAATCAGCCTCCACTCCGCATCAATGGAAACACCCTTAGGCTTCGATACTATGACGTACACTCGCTTCAAAACCATACGTGATCCGAATGAAGACAAAACGTTTGTTTTGAAATTCTAGTTAATAAACTGATTCAAGAATTTTGATGTTTCATAAGCATATTCACCTACGCAATTGGAATCGGGTATTTCATTAAGAAAGCCCATCCATCCGATAGATTTCCAAAAAATTGGGGTCTTTTGTCAAGTCAAAAAATACAAAGATATAACACATCAAAGACGAATCGACGAATCATGCGGAATACTGAATACTTTATTGCTCTTCACAATGTGTAAATAGGTCTTATGTTAGGTATATAGGTAAAAATTGTGAACCCTGTCGGGCATGGCAAAAGTTGAACAAGAGAGGGGCAACTACAAAATATATGAATATGGCTATAATGGCACTTGTCAGTAAGAGATTTCAACTGTCTCCATTTTGTATTTACGCTATTAAAAAATATAAAATATATATCCGCTAAAGAAAAAATATATATCCAATATTTTTTGGAAATTGATTCCACGGAATAATTATTTTTTTTAGTCCAAACCTAAACATGTTTCTACTGGCAAAAGCTTTTAACGTCAAACGAAGTAAATGATATATTACCTGCCACAATAATTCATTACGAACCTTATTGCTTAAATACAAAGTCTCTTATAGTTTGAATATGGATGCACAGTCAATTGTTTCTATGCATTATGCAAACTTACCATACGTTCCATATTCTCCTGATTTGTAGTCATAAGGGACTAGATAATGGTAGTGAGGCCAGAACGACTTCGTTATGATGAACACTGCATTCGTGTCAGGAGGAGATCTGTACAAAGAAATGTAATACATTAATAGGTAGTACGTTTTTTAAACAAAAAATAGTTCACTAAGAAAAGCTATTTAACACTGAACATTAGAAGTACGTTATCGCTTTTGATTTGCATTCGCAAATTAAATAATATCGTAGCTTATTTGTCAAAAAACCGTGCAAATTTTGAGAAAAGATAGTAAAATGTTCTTCCTGTCCTTAACCCAAGAAAAAGACAATAGGTACTTTTTCTCACAAAATTCTTAACTTTCTTTCTTAAATAGTATACGAATTTTGTCTGAAGCCCTTTTATGCATAATATTTTTACACGTGTGTACTTCCTAAGGAAAAATTCTCGTAGAAACCGTAAAAATTCTGTTGGTTTAACTTCAAAGTAGGTAAAACAGCCTTTGAATTTTACCCCAGTTGATTTGAGTAAATGCAAATTAAGGTATTTTATTTTTGTACTTTTTATGTTATACAGTAGGTATGTGCAAGGCCGGTACCGCCTGTAGTGTCTAAAGATGACAAAAAAAAATTTCCTGTTTGATGTAAACAGGAAAATATTTTTTCGTCATCTTTAGATCAGATCAGTAGTAAAATTTTACGTGTGTTAAATAATATTTATTGATATTTCGTAATATTTAGAAACATTCATCACACATCCGTCAAACATGATAATTATCGACTTTTGACAATTGCACTTTTGATTATCGCAACTTAGGTAATTGATATATCAACTTTTTGGTTCATATAGTTACCATCCCACTGTCACGTTTTAGAAAACACCAATAAATACACCATTTAGCCGTCATAGGTACTCACTTTTCACCAGGTTTGAGTCCCCACACGCAGATAGCACTGTCTATTAGCCATGACGCGTGAAGTACAACCAAATAGCGCAGGAAACCGATGACGAATGTAGCACTGAGAATGGAATCATCCCAGTATTCGAGCGGCGCGTTCAGTGGCAGCAATAAGAACAAAATTGCGTACAGCACCCAGTATAGCCTGAAATGATTTGAAATATTAACACTAAAAGATACAGTTGTACCTAACTATGTTTATTTTGTAAAACTGTGGGCCTACTAGTTACAGATGTGAGACTTCCCACTACACGGCGTGGATCTCTTCCACAACTGAAATGATTTTACTTAAAAAGGAAGTGGTAGACCCTTTATTTAGGTACGTTGTCACTAAACACTTTTATTTGATGTTGTAGTATTTTATAAAGGGGAAGAAATAGGCCTAAGTTAAAGAGTAAGTAGATACAAATCAGTTTTTGAACGTCATTACATGGATCCAAATATTTACGATAATTTTGTAAATACTCGTAAACAATGGTATATTTTCTATGAAAACGTTTATGACGATGGAATAATATCTAAAATAGATTCCGAAAGTCGTCCATTCCACCCTTACTTTATCAAACGACTGCTTTCCATGACAATTATTTCTCGTTTCCTTTTACACCACTGATTTTCAAGTGACGCTATTCATAATTATTAAAGTAGATTCGTATTGTTCAGTTCTCATCAACTGCAGAGCATTTGATTTTGCTTTTAATGTTGAATTTGTCCTTAGACTATAGTATCTAAGCAAAAGGTAATATAAATCACTACGAATAGTTTACATTTGGAATATTTTATTGGATTATCGGATCTAACACTAGCGAAAACAAAATGTGACCTGTCCAAAAAAATTTTGAGTGTTTATGCACACAAAATATCGTAGTACCGGGTTGGTTCGGATCAATTCATAATATTAGTATACTTTAGCATTGTAAACAAAATATAACTCCTGTTTATGAAGTTTGCACTACAACACTAGCACACAAGAGAAGAAATTTAATAACGGACAAGTTTCATAACAATGTTATCTCCACACACTATACGGTATACCTACTAACGCTTTAGTGATTCTTCCTCAAACAGTGTTTACTGTACGAGGAAGCCTCTCGAAAACGTTTTCTTTCACTTACTTCTTTTGGAACATGACAACGGAATCCTTCTCAAGGTCAGACATATCAATGGCGTCCTTCAACTTTTCTTGGTGCGGGCTAAGTTTCCTTAGCCGAGTCAAGAAGTGGGAGTACACGAAACCCTTGTTGTAATCATAAGGATCGTCCTCCGTGGCAAAGTGTGCGTGGTGGAGTCTGTGGTACTGCACCCAGTCGTAAATGGAACCCTAGAAAAAGAGGAATGTTTGTTTGAACCGATTCGAAGGAGTGTGCTGTTAGTTTCCTATTTCGTATGTTGGTGGAGCGTATAAGAAATAGGACCATGCAGCAGCAGTGGTAAATAGGTTTTATGTGTTGTAAAGAAATTCAAGAAACGTTTTTGTAACACCTCCGTTTAATAGGCTGTGAGATTTTGACTACATTAGTAGTTTGGAATTAATGGAAGAGAATTACCTTAATTTGTATGAATGTGGTACAGAAAGGTTGTTACAATCGATTTTATGCCAAAATATTTTGCCGTCTCCGGACTACACTCTAAACTATAATTAAATCTTGAGAATGTGGCGAAGATTGTCATACAGTATATTAAAAGTTAATGAATAATACTCACTACTCCAGCTAAAGTTTGGAACAGCATAAGTATGACTCGCAATCCTGTGTTAGCTTTATACGATCTGTGTGCCCAAAGTCGATGGGCACCTGTCGTCATGCCAAGAATTGCTACCGATATTAGCACCACAACTGAAAAACGAAATACATGAAAAATAAGTCACTTTACATTAAAAAGATCATATTATGAAATAACAATGACATGCGTTACAGAGTATTCCTTAGCCCGCTTTTGCTTGTTGCTAAAAGTTACTGTTTCTTAAAGTTCGTTCCCACTGTCTGTCGGGACGACATTTTATCGTGTGTCGGCGCTTCTGTTCACACTAGTTGGCCACGATCGCAGCTGGTGCTATTAAACGACAGTCAAAAAGAAGCTTCTATACACGACGAAAGTCGACGAAGCTTCTGCTGTGTTGTATTATTTGTGGAGGAAACGAAATATAGCTAAAATAGAAGATATTGGGTGCACTCAATTCTCAGGGAAAGATTTTTTAGACTGACAAAACACGATAATTTTTGTCGAATCAGACACAAAATCGTTGACCAGCTTCATATAAAAATGTTCTGCCGTTACGATACTCGATAAAAATCGTCCCGACAGACGACATAGTGGGAACGAGCTCTTATGATGAGATCAGAAACTCGCGTAGCAATATGTTGTTCCTAGAGAAGTTACAATACGGTTTATGCACCGTATACATTCACTGAAATTACTAATAACAATTCGCAGTTCCTCTTTAAAACAAAAAGAGTTAGGGTAAACGCAGGTATTAACGACCCCCTTAAGGCAATTTCAAAATCAACCGTATTTTTTTAGTATACTGGTTCGTCTGAAGATTAATATTTTAATTTTATATGCTAGTATTATGTATAAAAAACAATATTTACTAAACCAAATACTTTTAAATATATGATTATCATGTAAAAAATAATTTATAATGTGCCTTAGTCGATTGTTGCCATTACCGACCCATTTAAACGGCTGTGAAGCTATTAACGATTTTTATGCAGCTATTACCGATCGTTTATGATAAGGGATTGATCCAGCAATGAAATTTATATAAACTAGTGATGATGATGATTACCGATCTTAATAGAATAAAACAAAATAAAAAAGTAAACATTTATTCGTATTTTTTGAATACCGATATTTTTAATAAAACAAATTAGTACCTCTTAATACATATGAACTAAATAATTATAAACTTTTAAACTAATTAATGTAATATTGTTAATACATATTATAAATTTTAATTTAAGGATTTCAAACTCTAAGATATATCCTTATGACATTGAGATCATAATCATTTTTAGAAAATTATAATATTATTCCTTTTGGATGCCTCATATACACTTGCACCCCCATTAACTGCTTTAATTGCTTCGGCGAGTAGTGTTTCACTAGGTATATACTTTTTGGCGCTTTTGTTGCTCCACATTTTTGGAAAAAGATATAATTGTATGTTACATATTCCTTTATTCAAGAAGTTGGATTTCTTAATAGGTTTACCATTTTGTCATAAAAGTAGATGACAAACTAAATAATCTATAAACGATCGGTATTAGCGTCTTATAGTTGGTATTGTCGACCCTCATGGGTCGGTAATAAAGTATGTAAGTATAAACATAAATTGTATTACCGACTCATAAAAAAAATGTTATTTTGAATGATTTGACCTTCGGACTATAAAATAGGTTATAATAGATTAATGTCACAAAAAATACGAACAAATGCACAGTTTTTATACACAAAAACAATGATCTATTAAATGTAACTATTCAACATCGATTCTCGTAAAATATCTTAACTTTTGTTAAATTGACAACGCTAAAAGGTGAAAACTAGACCAAAAAGTTTAGTCGTTAATAGATTTTTATAAAAACTGATATCTTAGATTTTAAGTAGTCCATAAAAATCCTTGTGTTAATGTGATATAATAACATAAAACTAAAATAAATGAAAAGTAACGCTGCTGCCATTACCGACTCATGGGTCGTTGATAGCTGCCACGACTAAAACTGATGAAGCTAACACCGTCCCATTTTAATTTAAAGCTTTATAGTTTCAAATTACTTTTTATTAATAAAAGGTCGTAAGAAATCAAGAGTTGACACTTAAATGAATACAATTAGTAATATAAGATAAAGTATAGACGTCATTTGTTTGTATAAAGGTCTTACATAGAAAAGACATGTACTTACTTGAAGGAACAAGGGACAGTACGAGAAAACCCGCGTCCACGCTGCCCCCGCAGTAACTGACGTATTTTATCCCTTTTTTGCATAGCTACTTACACTAAAGTAAAAGTATACGATGCTCAAGGAATAAACGCGTGGGTAACTTTGCCTACATATAGCAAAAATAGTTCTGGTTACGTTTAAATTTCGAATTACTTTTTAGGTCGGTAATACCTGCAGATTTTCGATGGGTCGTTAATAGCTGCGTTTACCCTAGTTCTCAACCGTCAAAGACACTGATACTTTAATTACAACTTACCATGGCATAGTTCACTCTTAACTCTATCCTAAGATTTGGACTAATATTTTGGGGAAACTCGACCAATAGAGAAAGTTTTCGAATCCTAAAAAAGGTGCATTAGGGCAATGTTTGGTCTTCAAAATACTGATAGGTGTAAACAGTTTTTCACTATAGCCGCGATTTTCTCGCTCGTGGAGACAGCGCCTAAAGTTATCTTATTACCGAATGTTTTTATACTCTCAATGAATATACATATACCTAAATGATGTCTAACACTTGTAACGATTCGATTTAAATGTTCGTTATTTGTAAAATAAAAATGTACGCCAATTGCAGCCTGCAACTTGCAGGCTAAACGTGTATGAGTCTAATTTATTTTACCATCTTATGTAACAAAAATACCTTTGTTTTTGTAAACATATATTATACGACCCGTGTTTTCACAAAATAAATTATCTTTATCTTTAACACGTGGACATAACGTCAGACAATACAAGCTATTAATTAAATTAACACACAATGCTGTGAGATTCTAAATATAATTACATCACTCAATCAGAAATTAATTAGTTGCAGTATCTTATTAGTTACAATATTAGTTACCTATAAATAATTAGGTTTCTAGTAGAAATTTGAGAATTCGTTAAAGACGTCGTCGTCGAGAAATTCTCTTCAACTTAGTTAATCCTACTAATTTTATAAATGTGAAAGTTTGTAAGTTTGTTACTCTTTCACACTCAAGCGGTTTGGTCATTTTTAAAGAAATTTAGCTGACTGGATTAACACATAGGCATTAACACTTTTGACCAGAATGCCATATGGAGGAATTTTTTTTACAGCTATAACTATAACTGACGATCGCACGGGCTAAGTCGCGGGCAACAGCTAGTTCCCATAATATACACGTCATGTTTTTTTAACCACATAATGACTTTTATTGTTTTACTTGTTTAATATTTTACATTTGATGTTTGAGATCATATTACGATTGAAAACATAAATAAATCTATTGAAACAAAGTATTGAGTGAATCTTGTCGGTGTAGGTGCGGAAGGTATTTACTGTGTCATTAATTTTGATGACTGTTGCATATTCATGCATTTTGTTGCATAACCCACTGTATTGTCAACATGCAATCTTTATACTGAGTTGCGTTTATTGCGCGTATCATCACGATGCATAAGCTATTTTGCGTAAATTGAAGTGTACAAAAGCGAGCAGGATCGTCGAACATGAATATGCTAACTGCCGAAAAATCAAATTGCGTTTTCTCGTTTTCGTTCATTAAGAACCGTGCGAAGTGTGTCGTTATACCGGAACTAGGACACTTTCTAATCCTGTGTCGTTTACAAAAAAAATGTAATTCCGAATTCAAAGCTCATAGCTTTCGCTGGGTTTGTAACCTTTTTTGAGGGTAACATTCTATTCTAGGAGTATACAATACATAAGGCTGCTATATTTATCAGCCATTCGTTTAATTTAGTTCACATAATATAGGCGTATTTTCGGGTTTTGTAACGGCAAGGTTCACAATAAATGACTTACAAAATAAGAAGGTCATGAGTTTGATCTCGGTGAACAGCAGCCATGTTCCGTACAGGGAGAGTAGGTGTATGTGTATGAAGATCAGCACTGCTGGCCAGTTGGCCTCCCGACTCTTGCTCAGCTGTGGCTGCTCCGGCGCCAAGCCGTCTGATCCATCCACCATCTTTGCACAAGATCTAAAATATTTTAAAACAAGGTGTAAGAGAATGTAGAGATTTACATATATATAACCTACATATATTATTTAGTAGAAGGTGTAGTCTATTGATTAAATGGGAAATCCTAGTACAAGTAATTAAACATACTCTCGATAGATGGCGTTGTTCGAATTCCTAAATTCTGAAACTTACATGATTGCATTATGTACTCCACCTATTTGAAGTACTACGGTAACAATTTGTGCGTCTATAATTATTGCAGTTCTAAGGGAGAGATAGAGACTCTATGTAGTTTACAACAGTACTACGTCGTCATGCCTCCACTTACAATAAGTACAAACGAAGAAAACCTAGTTATTACATACGTCGAATATCATTAGCAAACTTTAAGTAATATATTCCTGTACTTTCTGTTGTAGAACATGTATATTTTGGACGACAAACATGTATTCGTATATACATATATTCAACAACACATAAAATTACTAAGGGTAAATAGTTCACTTGATGGTTTTAAACATTGTCTCGTGGAACCCAAACTTTGGCCTAGCTGTCTAACGGCAACAAAGAATAGGTATTTTTTATGTCGGTTTGTAACCAAAATATAAGTGTGTGAATAAGGTATAATCATTTTTTATTGAGAATTATTTTGTGAACCTTGTGATGTTAATTAGCGATAACAAGCAAATTAAGTAAATAATAAATTATGAAAATGGGAATTACGTGTAACTTTCGTTACACATCTTAAGTAAAGATGTTACGCATGTTTCGAATTAACTTCTGTTTTCTTAATCCTATTAAAGTCAGGGAAATGGCGGGGAACAGCTAGTTTATTATAAAAAGGAAAGCGTTCATTTAAAAGTTAGTAAATTAGGTTGATTCTTATTTTGTAAGGCGATCGACATCCGACCTCCTTTGAATGGTGAAACATTTATTCATTAAAGGAGGTTCAAAGGTTTTTATTCCACGGACCTTGAACGACCGAGTTCGAAATTCTTTGTTCCCTTTTTGCTCATCAATGCAATGCCAGTGGTAAATAGGTTAAAAACGTATTGTATGCAAATAAACGATGAACTTTCCCAAACACATAATTTTAAATTAAAATAATGTATTTATTTATAGAAACAAAAAAGGTGCAAGTTTTTGTGAAGTATTTTCAATTTGAATGAAAATTTAATTCAAAAAAATAATTTAAATTATTTTATTTGTAAGTCGAGTTAACCGTGGGTGTTTTTTTTTTATAAAACTATGTTCTGACTCTGATTTTTTTATTATTAAACATGATAGTCTGGGTCTGATGATAGTTATATGAAAACTCACTAAATTGCTGTGGTGCTTTCATTGTGTTCAAGAAAAATTAATTACCAAAAGCCATTTTAAAAAACTACGTATAATTTTATTTATTGAAACTATATACTTAACGACGTATTACTACGAGGTCAATGAACTGCTTATTCATTTGTTAGCACTATAATTAAATAGTTACTGTTGAATATTCTTTTATTAAAACATCCTTTTATTTTAACATATCGGAATAAAGCGAGAAGGTCACATTTGAAGAATTATTTAACACATTAGAAATTAAAATTTATTTTCAAGAAATATTAAGTGAGAAAGCTATAATAACAAATTCTCTTGATTCTAAATGGACTTTAGTTCCGCTTTGTCGTTTGCACGTAAATTAAATATTGAAGCCAGTAAGTATAAAAAAAAAACAATACGCAGACTGGAAAAAAAAAACTGTAAGTGACAATGCAGTAACGTCATCGTTTTAAAATGTATTTTATATTAGCATACGCATGTTAGCCATAGACTAGATTTGTAGAAGGATGGAAAACACTTTACCTGCACGAGCAGTTGGACACTAATGGCTTATAATAAAAATATTATTTTGAGCTCGATCGACTCGATAATCTCTATTTGACTGTCTTGTAACGTAATCGAAACAATTTTAGGGACGTTTTCTTACCTTTGGAGAAGGTACTAAAGAAAAAACTTTTTGCAGGTTTATCAAAGCTTAGGTAAAGGAAGTTACGGCTTAAAAATAATAGTTCTATAGAAAATATTTTTCAGGTGCACTAATAGATTATATTATCAGTATTTTTGTTTCTGTTTAAGTTACGTACTAGTTTACTATAGATATAATAATGAAAAAAAAAAACGACGAATACAAAAACTTAGCGGACTTTTCACACTTTATAATGTTTCTTAGATTACTGAAGTAACAATTATCTAATGCGAATAAGAGTACCTATAAAAGGGAAGGCCAAACAACAACACTCTTTCTTAGGATATTTTTAAAACAATAGAAAATCAAATAATAAAAAAAAATTGCCACACAAACACAACATGAATACCAAGAACTTATTTTCGTACTGTCACTTATTTTGTAGCGTTAAAAATAAATAAAAATAAACTCACTATAACACAAGTTGCCGTAATCGATGAACACAACACAGTGACAAGGCACAACGGCTGCTTAAATCATTATACATTTACTTGACCTATCAATGTGACGCTTGTAATTACACACCATACCTACAGCTTAAATAAAACGTTCTGTAACTGTAACTTTCATTTGTTTCACATTTAATACCTTTAATCTTCGATTCTCGTTGAACATTCCAATCAACTTTTTCGTATACGAATTTGAAGTGTGAAAAATTCCACACTGTTCCGAGAAACGCGCAGATATTGCGTTCAGCGTAATATGAAACTGTATGTTTTATTGTAAAATTCTCATATTACTTTGCTTTTGTAACTCTATTACCAAGGGCGAATGAAGACTGCGTGCTGAGCAGATTAAAAGACGTTAAAAACATACGAAAGGGTTTTCAGCAAGGTTGTTGAAAAACATGACTGCTTGAATTTCTAATAAAGAATCGTCAAAAAAAAAATGCACGCGTATGGTTTCCTATTAAGAAATTGGAAAACGATCTCTGATCTCCGATTATTTAGAATACTTAAATATACGTCTATAATATTTTTTTTGTTCTGTGTTATAAACTGATGGTGCAGGGAACTAGTAATTCGTCTTACGACGTACTAGCGTAGTTCACGATGCTTTGGTCATGGGTGGGTGGCTCACGTGCTCAGAGTTCATGGCTATTACATAACAAAAGGATGTAAGGAAACTCGCTATAATCTTAGTATCTTATTCAATCACTACTACACTAGCTGAGCGCCGTGGTTTTACCCTTATAGGCACTTTATGTAGAATTGTTGCTGTGTATTTGACAAGTGAGTTGTGAAAGAGAGACGCAGCTCTACGGTGTGTAGAGCGTCATCTCTTTTACAACTGCAAGTTTATTACTTTAAGCCCGTTTATGCTTATGGAGCTGTGATCTATAACCAGGAAGGGTTATACGTCTTAAGATTAAAAAAGAAAATCTAATTATTCTAGAAAGTTCCGAAGAACTATCAAACTCTACAGCTAGTTTAACTTTATTAACAAACTCTTAAGTTTTATAGTAGTAATAGTAGTAAGTTTATTCGTTTATAATAGAGTTATTTAAATTTTTTATTTAGTTTCGAGCTAATCTGTCAAAGATTAGAAATCTAATAGCCATTTTTTTATCGGTTTTAGGTATTTAAATCCTTTTGTTTGTGGTTTTGCTATTGTTATTTGACGTTTCAAACATTTAACAACAGTATTAAATGTGTTAACGTCAGTATATTTCCTGCTAACACCATAAGTAACCAATATTTATATTCTAGGACCTCTATTTATTACGAAAAAAAATTAAAAAGTTTTAAGCGAGTAGGGCTCACCCAAAGTTAAAAAAAAACTTATTTCTTGCTAGCCTATATATTCTTTTACCTTTAATTAAGCAGGCAATGAACTATACTATATTGTATTGGGTAGGTTAGACCAATGAACTTTGTTAAGGTGAGTTTGACAGTTTATTAACTTGTCAAATTAGCATGTTTGTTTTTTTTATCGGCAGTCGTTTCGTCACACTCCCTTAGTGGTCACTGCTTACTGGGCGTCTCAGGTTGGGTCAATTCCTTCCCTCAAATATGGCGAGAGGGTTGATGGCTGATCCTGCGCCGTATTTGTGTACAATGATCTTGGTTTCAGAAGTCACTAAATAGTTTGAAATTTCATAGTAGATTGTATCGGCGTTATTTTCTATATGTATATTTTCTAGCTAGCACGACTCCTACTTACTTATATAATTGTTGAATATTGTAAACTGTTAGACAGTATACTGCTGTAGAGTTTGTTGCCGTTTCTTCTCCCGTAGCAAAAGCATAAGAAGCGGTAAAGAGTGGACGAATCGGTGTGCTGTTCATAATATTTTGTCGTTAAATGGTGGTACTTTGTAACCTAATTTGAATAAATCAGTTTTGTTGTGATTGGATTTGTCGACGGCAACCTGCACCCACGCAAGTTCAGCCCCAAGCTAAAGTTAGCACTGTTAGCTAATGAACAAAGTTACTTTGATCAACTACATAAATGTTCAGCGACCTCTTCAGTACATGTTGTTACTTCCTATTTAAATAATAATCTAAGAATGTTGTAAATTGAAAGAAAGCACGCTACTGGGGAGTTTGTTGCGCCGTTTCTTCTCCCGTAGCAATAGCACAGGGAGCAGCGAAGGGTGGGCGATGGGGTGCTCTCTATAATTAATGACTCGATGTTCAAAAAGTGCTAAATTGAATTTGAATAAATGACTTTTGATTTTGGTAGACCGGTGTAGCAATAAAAGCCTGCGCTCAGGCTAAGTGATCTGAATTTTTAGAAATTTGTAACTGAGTATAATAGCGCTTTATTTCTGGCCAAGTTCCCGGTACCTAAGAATCTACAGGGTACGAAAAAACTGCCAAAAATCTTCATCAAAATATTTTTATTATTTCTAGTAAAGCTAAGGCATTTTGAGTGTGTTATTCAAAGGAACGATAAACTCATATCGATTTAAACTTCAATATGTATAAACGGAGAAACGCGCTCATTCGGAATTTAATATTAGAAAACTTTAGCCACGAGGTACACAGTACCTAGTAATGCCTAGAATTTCTGAGAAACGCTGGGTTAGTGGTTGTCGACAGCATCAGGTACCTTTTAGGTTCCAAACAAATATAGTAAAATGTATTTCAAAGTATGTATGTAACAAAATCAGGTTTAGAAACAGTTATTGTAAGTTACTAATACCAGTTTGAGGTCTATTTTATTTTTTTAGTAATAAACGTAAAAAGCAATATTAAAATTGTATAATAGCCTGTATTTTAATTTTGTCAGATTATAATGAAAAGCTAAATTACTAAAACACTTTTCTAATATCAGTACCTAGGCTAATAATTACGCAGTCTAACGAAAGTTAATATAGAAATATTACTTTTTTTATAAATATTAGTGTAAGTCCTTAATAGTTTCTGGTATTAAACAATTTCAGATAGGTACTTAATTTCTAAACGCCTCACGTAAACTCATGTTGGTAAAAAAGTACAAACGCCTTTTAAAATAAATCGTTACGTATTCGTTATAATTGTTGCTATAATAACGTTTAAGTTAACAAATAATTAAGGCGCTAATAAATGCTTTGGCTAATAAGAAATATATTTTTGACATTAATATTTAGTCCAATTACTTTTCATTCGAAGAAAATCATCGTAGTGACTTTGATTTTACATATACATACCTACTTACCTCCAAAGTTTGAAGTTTTCCTTCTGCTTTATCAAAAACTCCTGCCCCAGCATCGCACGGGTGTAATGAAACCTGCCCTTTATAACATTTTACCTATTAAAAACACATCCATTGCGTGGTTTCAAAGATCTAAGTAAACATACTTACATAGGCGCAGATAGACGCGGAAAGCGACTTTGGCTACGAGTATTTCAGCCAAGTTCAATTCCACGAAATAAACAATGAAATTCCAAACTCACATGGATCTAAATTCTTATCTCGACAACGCAAACTTTGTCGAATTCTTATAAGTTAAATCAGTTAAGACAGTTTCCTTACAACTTCTGTATCACCTTTAAGACAAATAGTCTAAAGCCGATAATAAATTGACATTGCGCCTTTTCTATATCACAAGGGCTCAATTTTACCGAACATTTTCCGGTTGGATATTTACCAATAGGTAGATACCAGGAAACTGGGAAGTGTATCAAAGTGTCTATTGTCATACAACAAAGGGGTTGCTATCTGACAGTAAACACCTTCCCACAGACACCACACAGTCAAATAATTATCGTCACGTGTAATTAATAGTAATAATAAATTAATTACACGTGACGACGGCCACCAATATGTCGTGGTGGCCTTGCGGTTCTATGTATGTATTTGTATGCACGAGGTGCAAGTTCGATCCCCAGTGCAGGCAAGTACCAATGTGATTTTTTCAAAGTTATATGTACTTTCTTAATCATTCTAAGACACTACGAGTGACAAACAGTGAAGGGAAACATCGTAAGTAAACCTGGATTGAAAATATTGGAATCTGAAATCGCTAATCCGCAGTGAGCTAGCATAGTGATTAATGATCAAACCTTCCCTATATGGGAAGAGACCTGTGCCCAGCAGTGGGACGTTTATAGGCGCATTTATTATATTATTATAAATATAAATAATTAGTTGATTTTGGGATCAGTGGCTGGATACTATGAGGGCTTTCAATAACAGTAGATTGGTTGCAGTAGCGCTACTATGATTTTTACTTGTTAAGAATATTAATTACTCTTAAACTTCATCAGAAACTGTTTACAGTGCGATTCAAGTTGCGTTATCAAATGTAAATTATGCATAAACTTTCAGAATCACCTTTAGGCGTAAGTACAGCACCCTCTGGGCACGATAAGGTTAATACTTATTCATCATCGCAGCACGTGTAACTCACGCTGAACTTTGCACTTTAAATGATAGTTTAATATTTCACTTGTTAAGCATTTCAGCCTTTCCACAATTTTAAATGAAAAGGTTATGTCAATAATTTATGTTTTGTTTTGTACCAGCAAAAAATACTAGATTACCGTTAGTTAGCAAAGTACCCAAGTCGATAATTTAAACAATGTCAGATTTACAAGATTTATTATATTACTCAACAAAATTCAATAAGGTTGTATTGGGGTTTGTTCCCTAAAACATAATAACTTTTGTACTGGTAATCATTAGTAAACTTTCCAATAGAGAGATTGTAGAGGTTATTGAACATTTATGGCAGTTGGTTATTACAACTTTGTTCATTGACTTATAGAGCTTACTTTAGCCTGGGGGTTCACCTGCGTGGGTGTAGGTTGGTTCAACGTTGTAGCGTAAGTTGTCGTTTAGCGTGAAGAGATAACAACACCCAAACTTTCGGCTTTATAAGAACAGTCTGACACATAAGCTGGAGGCAACTGTGCCGTGGCGTGTGCTGGTTAATCGGTTTCATACGCTTGATGTGGTAAAGGTGCTCGCTTCTCCACCGCTTTTTGTTTCGACTAACAGCATTATATTACAATACAGGTAGTACTGTAATGTAAATTAATGAACATATGCATAAGCTTTTGTAGTTCATATTTAGTTGGTTATTATACATTGTCATGATGCGCATTGCTATGCTAGGTTCACCTCTTTTACTGATGTTATGTAACGGTATGTTTCAGGCGAATATTTGCGATGAAAAAGCACCTTAAGGGATATATTGATTTGCAAATCGTGTCGTGTCGACAATGGTGCGCTACAATCCGTTTATGACACGACACGACACGCCACGACACAGTAGTATGTCTCCGGCTTTAAGCCACTAACTTGCGGTCAAAATCCAACTTTGCTTTGATCTAATTAACTCCACCAATATTGTCACATCAGAACATTGTTAGGTACCATTGAATAAGAAAATGATTTCTTTGATTAAACTTACTTATAATGCAGCACAGGATTCAGCAACGGGATTACCTAATTTGAATGAGGGACACGACATATATTACGGTAAAAAATTGTAATTCACCTTTGTGGAAACTTCATAATTATCTATAATAGGTACCTACACTTGCTCGACGAAAATCGGTACAACTACATATAAGGAAGACAAAACTAAGTGACTGAAAAATTATGTAATTCAGCGATATATCGCGTAATTTTTGATAAAAAGGTTTAATTAGCGAGCTATATCTGTTAAAGGGATTAAAATATTTTTACTACCACATATAGCAATTTCTGCCGTGCAGTAAGCCGCCGAAATTACTTTTTTAATAAATGCCCAATATCTGTCGGCAAAATCGGTTGGAATGCGTAATAACCATATTGTTTTCCTCAAGCGCCCTCATAAATTAATTATTCGTGAGATTCTTTATAAAGTCTGTATCCTACAACAGTTAATGATGCCTGAATTCAAAACCCCTCAGTCACTCTCAATTTCAATAGAATAAATTCAATCTGCATATTAATTCTGAACATTATAAATAGAATTCGATTGAAATTCAAGTGCAGAGCACGATCCGAGAGTTGTTTTTAATTGAGCGGTACATTTTATCGAATAATTTTTAATGTGGTTTATTTTTTTTTGTATTTTTTTTCTCTCATTCTACAATGCTGGCAGTAAAAGAGTTAGTGTTAAGGTACTTAGTGAGTTTCGATGGCAAAAAAATATCGAAACTTCCGCTGGTCGTCAACTCGTTTGTAGTTTATAGTTCTATTCGTTTCTCGTGCATCTTTGTTTGTCGTTAATGAGCGGCGGTCGGATCTTTGCCTTAAGCTATGTGTAATTGAGATGTTTAGAAAATGCAATTTCAGATGCATTTACGGATAGGGATGCAGGACAATTGTTATACTGGAGCCGGTAAAGGTTATAAAATAATTTCCCATTATCCGTGTGATTCGGATAATTTCGGTTAAAGAAATCATTTTTTAAAGGAATTTTAGAAGTATACATACATCTACGAATACATGCGACTAAAGGTTTTTTTTAAACTGGGCCCATATCCGAAATTGTTCTAAAGTTGTAGAATAGAGCTCCACAACATCCCTGCATCCATGAATCCTGCGTCTTCTCAGAAATAAAAGGAATATTATAAAATAAATGTTTGAACACTATCAAAACAAGAAACTGTAACGAAAAATAATGACTTTTATTCACGTATTAATTCCGTCTCAACAAACATGAAAAATTTCTATTTACAATAAGTCATAAATATAGGTACAGTAGAATTACACAGAATTATTTTTACCTCTTGATTTAAGACAAAAGACACGAATTATCTCAAGTTAAAGATTTGACAACTTGATGCCATATTTTCAGTTCGGATGTATTATTTTTTGAATACAACGTGGGCCATATTGAAAAAATCTCTCCTTTACATGGCTATACAAAGCTTTTTTTCGAAATTTGGGCTTACCATAAAATAAAATATCATCTGATCACAGTTTCTACAGAACGTCCAATACTTTTCCGAAATATACTATTAATTGTTTTCTTAGACATTTTTTTTGTTTTCATAAAGAAAAACTATGTTAAAAATGTGACTAAGTTTCGAAAAAACACGAAATGTTTCTATATGCCAAAGTGTTAAGTTTTTTAATACACAATACATCCGATTTTTATTCAGTAAAAATAGACCTTTCTAATTATCAAATATCAAAACAATGTATTTTCTACACATGCTGTTAACAAAAATAATAGTTATTACAATCGACAGCTAATTCGGATTGGCGATGTAAGGTTCTTGTTTTATCAAATTGTTTACTTTTACACTTACACACTTGCAGTCTATCGAATGTTCTTAAAACTATTTTTCATTATTACAAAGATGAGAATGTATCTAACTCTTATGAATCGAATGGAGCGTATTGACGAGAAAAACATTATAAGAATATTGTGTACGTAGCAAATAGAAGTAAAGTACCTTTACAATAAAGAATTTTATTAACCGCTTGTAAATTCTACAGTAAAACCTCCTAAAATAATGGACTTGTGACTGAGATCGACTCTTAGTAATACCTGAATTTACAACTAGTTAATAACTTTTAGCCATATTCTTTTTCGCGTTGTATAATTCTTAGTTTTATTTCTTTTAGGTACTTTTCTGGTTCGTCTGCTGAATAATCTCTTTTTTCTTCGGAGATGTTGTTGACTAAGGCTTCCGGGGTGACTGCGATAATCTCTGTTGGTGACGATGGGAAGGTGCAGCACCCTGGGGAGCATGGTCTTCGCTTGTCATTCACCAAGCTCATCGTGTTATTTAAGTTTGTGTTCCTTATGTTTCTGTCTTCCGCCGTGTTTAGGAAGTGCTTGCAGCTCCTGTAGTGGACCGGCGGCGTCATTATCGTCTTGCCGTTGTGACACACGTGCACTGTGGGCACACTCCTGTCTCGGCAATTGTCTAATCCCCTCTTACAACGAAGGCTCGCTTCATTTCGCAGCGAATTCTTTGATGAATTACCTGCAAGCATATTTAATTCGTAAGTCCACTTTACATGTGTGCGAACTTAATCTTCGTAGGTAAAAAACTAATATTTATTAAACAGGAAGACAGAAGTTTTAGTAAAAGGACGATTTCAATGACAAAGAAATGTACATAATTTATTCTACCTTTATAAGCGGATGTTATTAATTTTATCAAATAAATTATGTAAATCTTTTCAGATTTTTTTTATATTTTCAAATATAGAAAAGGTATTTCATTATTCAAGGTTAGGTAGCGTTAACTTAACCAAATTGACAAAGTTATTTGGCTTGTATTAGACATTAGGCTTGTATTAGGCTTGTATTAGACAGTTAGACAACACAAACATATTTTCATAGCATCTGACATTGCGGTATGGAAACCAATCTTTACTGGGAATGCGGCAAATACCAAAGGTCAGTAATGCTTTTCAGAGGCTTTGACAGTTTAGCCGAACTAACTGAATCCAGTGAAACCGGGTGATATAGTCAAAGACGAGGTGAGTGCTGTATATTGGTTTGTAAATGTAATTTTGTTCATTTCTCTTAATGGTCTCCCAAAAGCCTTTACCACGAGTTTAGAACAGTAATATAGCAGAAAAGCGAGACGCCACTATACGTCATGTAGAGCATAGTCACGGTTCCACAACTGCAACAATCTTAATTTAGATAACATTTGCGATATAATTCGATATAAGGCCGTTGGTGCAACTCGGCCGAAACATCGAGAGAAAAAAGAAATATCGAGTTACATCGCGAATAAGGCTCTTTTGCTAAAATATGTGTACAAGTCGCGTTAACTTGATTTGTGGTGGTAGACTGGCAGTTGTTATTAAGTTAGTTTAAAGCAACCTGAGTTGACAGTACCGCTGGATGTGGGGTTCCGTGGGAAGGCCATCGCGGTGTACGAGCAGCGCTTGGCCGCGGCTCTCTCGCTCGCGCGGCAGCACCACAACTTCATAGTGTTCTGAAACAGAGCGTCTGATCACTTTAATCTTGATGAAGTTTTGTTAAAATTAAATCTGAAAAAGATTATTATTTCGACTAGTTTTGTATACGTAAGGTGACATAATAGGTACATAATGCGTACAGGAATCTGACGCGGTAGCGACTATTGCGAGTGTAACTACACACGTGGGTGTATGAATGAGTGAACTATCAGCGAAAAACAAAAAAATATGCAGTAGTAGTAATACATAATGCAATAATTAATAAATTAATATACGTAATCGCTATATACCACACGTGGGGCGGATCCGATTTTGGGGAAAGTAAAGTGTATGAGATCGATATCAGATCCGATAGCGTGAAAACACTGTTTCATTAAGAAAATTTTATCGTATTGATTCGAACTTTGCGTTATACATAACTTTTTTCGAATTCCTATTAAATCAAAACACATATATTTACATGGTAGGTAGCTCTGTAGCCATTACTTTATTATCTAACCCGGAGTCCAGTGTTTGAGTCTTACTCTATACTGTCGTAGAGTTTGTAGTTGCAATTTTAATGTAATTACAATTCCACTACTCGTCCTTTGAAAACCCACTCACCCCTCGAAAGCTTCTCGGTATTACTATTACAACATTAAATGTTAGTGGACAGATTCGGAAAATATAAAGCATTGGAATCATGTAGATATGAAGCCTTTTAATCCTATTAAAATAAGAAGGAAATGGCTTGTCCAGAAATAGATTTGATGACAATAATGTTTACGTCATGGTCAATGTCTATTTTCGTCGCTAATCTGAGTTTATTCTCTTAAGATAATACATTAAAGTAGAAAAAAAAATACCTACTTAAAGATAACAATAAAACTCTCACAGAACTAAATAAGAGTTTTTTTCTCTTTGTTTGTACTTTTTCAGTTAAAACTTGAGCAATGTTAAGTTCGTTCTCTTGTATTGGACTGCAGACAATACAATACGCAACATTAAAATAGTTAAAAGTTTGAATAAGTTTATTATATAATAATAAGCATATTTTAAGTTAGCAATATAAGGGTACACAATGTAAATGAAGGAGCGCTATCATCGCCAACAAACTGTCTTACAGTTTGGCGATATTTTGATAATAAATTAAAAACTGTTTATATCTTTTTTGATAAAAAAAATATCAACAGCCATCGTAAGCTAGACATGTGTCATCTACAAGGGTGAGAGATAAATGTTATTATTTTCACTACATCACGTGGCTTATGTTGTCACATTGGAGCAAACCGATTATCCTTGCCAATCGCAGAAAGTACTATCTAGGGATCGGTTAATAACCTCGATGATGCCTCCATCTCCTTAATGTTGCAGTTGTGGAAGCGAGATGACGCATTACACCGCGTAGTGTCGTCTCTTTCACATAATTGCATATCTTATTTTAAGAGGTGGTGGTAGGTCTCCAGACGATTTCTAGTTTGCAAGTTTAATTGATCATGTGGATTTAGCTAAATTGGTTATATGTAATAATAATTTTAAAAATGCTGTGAACAGTTTTAGTTAAAGCTAATAATTATTTAGCAATGATGGGTATTTTGTCGGTCATTATCTTGAGTTACGAAGTCCTCAACAACTACGGTTGAAACTACGTAGAAAATAATTAAACAAATTAGTTAGTGTGAAAAACCTTCTAAATTGGTAAAGGATCTTCTTGTTTTAAGCGTGTTGATCAAAAACTATTATATTTTATGAAACCATACCAACAGCATGTTAAGAGGGCAGCTTAGGTGGTAACACGAAATGGCTGAACTTTTCACCATGATCAATAGAAATCCTATCGTGACGGGGCCTTTTCCGGGTCAAAATAAAATCCTTTTTCAAAGCTAAATAAATCCTTTGTCCTGGCTCTTAAGTGTTGTGTCTATAAACAGCGATGGGCTTTCCGAGAACAAATCAAATATCCTATCTGAATTGTATTACGATAAGGGTCAAAATTGTATATTTTATAAATATCTCTTATTATTGAATGTATCTATCACTCTTAACTTTTGGCTATACATTAATAGCCTCAATTTAGTTGCTCAGTTTTCAGTACAGGGTGTACATAAATTTGAAGATTATAAAATAAAAAGAATTTTACTGTGACCCTAAAATATTTACTTCCAAGCCACTTTTATATAAACATAAGTTTTTTAGAAATTTAGGTAGTTGTTATTTTTTTTTTTCTTATTAATTATGTCATTAATGCGATTATATTAAAGCAGATTTGAATATTAATGTGGATAAGTTAAGCGGATCTTAATATTATGTTTTTTCTTAATAAACATACGATAGGTATTTCATTATGAATATAAATATTCAATCACTGCCTAAATATCGTAGACAAAATAATGTTAGTATTGGATTTTTTAAATTTACCTTTGATATATTTTAATGAAAAAAAACAAAAATCCATTGAAACCAGTTACTCATTACGCTATTTACAGACGCCAAAAAATTATGTCAAAGTAGACACTGGGGCTATAGGATAGAAGGAAGAAGGACGCTACGTTACAAATGTAAGTATTTCCACACTACATGGATGCTAGTCTCTTTTATTAAATGTTATCTAAGCTATCTCTAAAAGAAAAAACAACGTTGAAGTTCCTACATTGTATAGGCAGACGATAACACTATCTTATAACCTTTTATTCAATTACTTAAGGATGCCGTTACCGTTAATTATCTGTTATATTTAATGAGCTCTTATCCTAGAAACGTACATGTATTAAATAAATTATAGTTTACGTAAATCCTATTAAACAAGTAAGTACATATTTAAGTGAATAACTTTGCCTGAAAAGGTGGAAAGTAAACACATTGGCATAATCGAAAGCATATGTGTAGTTAAATAAGTTAATGTTGTTCACACATTAGTTAAACTAATTTGGCAGTTTAATGTAGCTAGAATATGTTAAATGCAGTTGTAATAACAAGTTATTTGCGTTTCGGGCCAAAGTAACATGCAAACTATTAACTATTAATAATAACAAAAAGGGATTTTAATTAAATGATATTTACATATGACTTTGGTCTAAGTATGTTTATCAGTTGTCTAGTACTCATAATACAAGCTCCGCTTAGTTTGAAACTGGATGGCGTTGTGTAAAAGACGTAGAATCGTTATTTATTTATTACCTTGAAGGCATCCCTGAATTTATTGGACATGATGTGGTAGAATATTGGGTTGATGCACGTTGACAGATAGTAGAAGATTCCAGATGTATACGTGAGGAACGAATACACTGACAGGAGTATCGGAGACCGTGCTAGGTGGTTCTCTGTGGTTCCGTATATTGCCACGAGCCTCTGCGCGTGGAAAGGCGCCCAGCAAATGAAAAAGGCTACCACCACTGCCACTGTAACAAAGAATATTAAATAAATCGTTTATTATCAACCAAATGTTACAAATTCATTGAAGCCCTGACTCCTAGACTAGAATGAATAAAAGAGTTTATTTCCAAGAAGTTTTGTTGATTATATACTCAAGTTTCTGTTATAGGTAGATATGGAAATAAAGTCCGACAATGTCCTGCAATAAAGCCTTTTCTCTTTCACACAATTTTATTTCATTTTTCTAAGAATGGGTTCCAAAGAGGTCCAAATAAAGGACTCGCCTTTTCTTATAGAGTTCTGTAGAAACGTCACGTTCAATCTTGAGCTATTAAATTCATGGAAACAATAAAGTCTTGAATTTTCAAATTTCGCTCGAATAGCGTATAACGTACATGAAGTATATGAATTTTCAGCAAATAAAGTGAAGGTTTCTAAAGGTTAGGTTATATCAAGTGAATATTAGTTCACTAAAACTTAGTAAACTTAGACTTTAAGTAAAGAGGTTCTGAACCTTAGTTAAATTTCAGCTGCTATTAAATTGTACAATAGAATACACAATGTGAGTAAACATGACTCAAACAATATAAAAATACCGCTCATAAGTATGAAAATGAAAAAAACTTATTATTAGAAATCTATTTTAAAACTAAAATTGTTCTTTCCATACAAATAGCATCCGCTGATCAAAATTTGTGTAAGAGGAACAAACATTTTTCTTTAATAGTCTATTGTTTTTTCGTAAATATTTGAGGACGTTTTACGTAACGTAAGCGGGCTTTGAAATCTAGCCTCGAGCCTACGCACTCGTAAACATAATAAAAATAAGAAAAGAACTCTGAACTCTTTAGACTGTTTTGTGTAAATATTATAACTATTTATTCCTTCCCCTTAGCAACCTTTTTCATGAACCTTCAAATAAACAGCAATTTTGCGCAAATTAAAATTACATCGTTAATTATGTTGAAATAAACAGAATACACGTTCTGTAATTTAAATTCTTAATAATTTATTATTGTTAGTCGAAACCGGTTAATTTATTATGCAAACTGTCACATGCGATTGCAACCGGAACTTGTTGGAATATTACTTTTGTTTCAAATGTACTAAATGTTGATAAAGTATTATTTATTTTATTCAGGAGTGTGTCTACGTAACATATATTTATCAAAGTGCTTCCATTGTTTCTTAGATACACGAATCCACTATTTCATACCAAGTTATCAAAACAACAATTTACTATTCAAATACAAATGGTGTTTTGTTGGGACTCTATTCTGCTTTAATAATCATCAACATCAAGTTTCTGTTAGTTTCAGTACGTAAGACTCTATAACGTCTCAGATTAACTTACCTAACATTTTGACGACCCTCCTTGTGGCCTGGCTGTGTTTTCGTCGTATTTTGTGTGCATATCTCATATTTCTATCGAACTCCTTTTGGCTCTCTTCCTTGCTAATATTGGTTTCTCTCAATTTCAGTCCTATTAATGAGTACAGCACCGTGATCAGCACCATTGGTGCGAAAAAGAAGAAGAATGTGGATAGCTCGAACGAGTGCTCTACAATGACTCGTGTTTGTAAGCACATTGTGACCCCGCTGTGTTCTCTGATGCCGAACTGTAGGGCCTGGGGTAGCGCCAGCCCCACCGCCACCACCCACAACAGCATTACATGCTTCGTCGCTCGCGAAAGCTTCGACATCTTATGTGAAAAAAATGGGTGACAGATAGCGAGATATCTCTCTACAGTAAACAACGTTATCGTTAATACACTCGCGTTCGTCGACGCCTCGGCCGCTAAGCCTCTTATCACACAGAAACTGTGCCCGAAAACATAAGGCCATTTGACCCATATGGAATACATCTCCTGGGGCATCCCGCTTATAAGTAAAAGGAGATCTGATATCGCTAGACTAAATAAGTAGTAATTAGTAGCTGTGTGCATACTTTTGTTCCTTACTATCACTAAACACGTAAATATGTTACCCAGTAACCCGGTAATAAATATTATTGAATATATGATGGTTATAGGTAACACGATGAAGAGGGAGTCTCTCTGCGGTCCGAATATGACGGTAGGGTCCACCGGCGCTGAAGCGTTGTCTGTGAAGTTGGTGACGTCACTGGGAGGACTCATCTTGTGTTCACCCGGGAGGGTATCAAAACCGTCGACTTCTTTTCAAAGCTCTAAGTTGCCTCTTGGTCTGGACCCATCTGTAAACAAAAAATATTTCTTACTTTCATGGAAACCTGAAGTGATATTTTTTCCGCTCGCCACTTAAGACCTTAAAATTTACATTATATTTTGCATAAGTTTCATATTTTAAGTACATCATTAAATGTGAAAATCATGGTCTTAAGTGGATTAGTACGATTTTAAGCTACTGTTTGTTTATAACTCCGCAGGATTTGCGTAGGTAGGTACACATGCAAAACCAACCCATGTCATGTTCTGTAATTAATTAAACAACGTATCTGTCCTTTGTTTTATGACAAAAGGGCACATCTTGACACTTTTCTTTGTAAGGATTAATTCATAAAAGTACTTCAAGTACGATGAATATCAAGTAGTTACAGCAGACAGATTAGTTTCAAATTAAAGGGGCGCTTATTTCAATTTAAATTATATTGAAAATTCTTAAAGAGAGTGACAAGTTTGTTCAAAAACTGATTTAATTAATTAATTTATAAGTAACAGAATCAAACAAGTAAATAATTTAATAGATGCTATACAAATCGTGACGTGGTTAACCAAAAACAATGCTGGTGTACCCTTTTTATTAAACCTATTTACTACGATATTATGGGAACTTCTTTACGTTTCGAGGTCACTTTGAATGGTTTGTTTGTTACTAAATTAAAAATAAAAAGGTATAAAATGCTTATCAATCTTTTGGGGCAATATTCCCGAATAGAAACGTACTTTTTATTTTCGTCAGACCATTCATCACAATATAAAAGAACTTTTCCAATACGTGAACTTTATCTTTTTATTCTGAAGACTACTTCGTAAATAAATACGTAAAATAAGTTGAGGTTGAAGGTATAAGATAAACAATTTATCTCCATCCATATTACAGTAGAAAGTAATTTGATTAGGAAAGTAATAGAGTGGAATAAAATCCCGAAATGTCCCCAATAGAACATTGTTTGTAAACACTTTGTAAGTACATCATCTCGGATGGGATGCGCGAAACAATTCGGATACTTACAAATTATAATTGTAAATATACCAAAACTGGAACAAACAATATATCCGAAGTGCATTAGAATAAATTACGTGAGTCTCGCCCCTAATTGGATTGTCTCCGTGTTTGCTATGGAAAAATAATGCTGAGGATTTTTTATTCGATTCAATCCTGCAGATTGATACTAAAATATGAATGTATTGCCTTTAAATTGTCACTTAGCATTACAACGAAGGTAACATAAACAACGTGTGGAATACGTAATAACTTTAGTTTACGTGCTCATTAGGGCGAAAACGGACGAATTGTAACTCACTTGTTTCGCCTGTAACTAGATTTGAATTTATATTATCTAATTTTGGTAATGATTGGAACCTCTTTTCGTAGATTTTTTTTTCTTAAATGTTGTGTTTTAAAATTGGATTAGAATCTATTAGGAAAATGAAAATGATAACGTTGCGCGTTGGTTTGTTTTTAATCACCTAATGTTAAAAAATAAAGCAAATGACTCGTGTTTGAGGTTCACATTAAAATGTTGTTTACGTGTTTAAAAAAAATATCACATTATTTATTATAGTGCCCAATTGACGTCAGTGACAATTCTAATTATATTTTAAACAAAAGTTTTAGTTAATAACATTTTTTTAAAACATTAAAAGATAAGATCATGTAGTCTAAAGTTCAATAAATTGTATTGAAGAAAAAATCTTTTTCGTCTGTAATGAGAGAGACCTACTTTTAGAGGAACTCTTTTATTGTTGAATCCAGTTCGTAAAAGGGAAATAAAAGCCGCTTTAGTGAAGCTGTCAGCTGTGTTGCCGATAGTAAACCTAAATATTTGTCTACTGTGCAAAGTGTTACTTTCTAGACTATTTTACTGTAACGTTGTGCGGGTGACAGTTTAAGCCGCGATTAACAAGTATGTCTCGAAATGTCAGCTGCACAGTATTCGTTTCAATTATAACAATATACTGAAGTATATTGTTATAATTGAAACGAATCATTTGTATATCGTGGATACACTACCAGTGACACAACTGACGCAGGACCCATATTTTAGCGTGCTTTTCGAATTACGGTAGCGGTGATATTCATTTCTAAAACGCAAACAACATTCGAAAAGTTCTTGCCTGTCTTGTTGATCAAATTGTGATTTTAATAAGTTTTTCTCTTTTTTTTTTTAATGAATGATTAAAAACAAATTTATACAACTCAAAACCCTTTAGAGAATAAGGTTTATGCTGCGAATATCGTTAGTAACAAAACTGAATTTCTCAACTTTATGTCCATACATGTGGTACTAAAAGATGCCAACGTCATATAGAGAACTGTGACCCGCATCCTGCGATAGTGCAAATAGTATGAATGGCACTATCTTTGATGACTTGCTTTGTTAGCATCGCTCGTTTGTCTATATACCCAACAAATGTACGACGTAATGTATGAAACTTACTTTATATTGTTATGACATTATAATAGGCACATTATACGTTATAATACATAGCATTCTCAACGAGGAATGTTAATAGATTATTGATATTTTCCGCCCCGGGCAAGTCCTTTCTGGACATTAGAATGATTTTTCGGGTCAAACCTAAAATAGACGGAAAACATTATGAATTAATTATTTTCGATGAAACAAGCAACAAGTGAACGATTTTACTTAGTGATCACTGAAAATCATGGTCATCGGTAGTTTTGGCTTTGTCGATACGTTGGCTATCTTTCAAATGCAAACGTTTACAAATTAATCTCTGAGTAATCACAATTTATAGGTAAAAACAAATTTGTAACGAAACACTTACCCTAAAATTGTAAATAGAACTAACGTCCCGAAAAAGCTCCGCTTACACTATCTTGGTGACTCTAGTATTGCGATACAACTCAAAAACACGTTTCCTATATGGGTCATTAAACTCCCTGTCATACAAAGTACGTTAAGAGACATTAAGAAGAAGCTGTCATCATCATTTAAGTGGGGATTTAGCAAGCTCTACGGTTGAATCCATCCATAATCCGTATGGCCCGTATGTGAATACGAGATATGGTACGAACGACTACGAATTTCTCTTTTGACTCTGAATGCACTTGAAATTTGATAACGGCTTTAAATCTTCTCGTTTACTGAACATACCACGGGTTTCTATCACGAATGTGACCTTACAACCAATTGTTTTACTCGATTGTGTGATTGGTGATAGATACTGACATCAGTGCAGTCGGTGTGCTATGCTTATGTCATGTTCGTGTGGAATATATTTATGACGAGTATCTGTTTGCGTTATTTGGAAATTAAATTTATAGATTAAAAAAATAAATTGAAAATTTAGCAGTTAAATCTTCACGTTTTCTGAACGTGCTATCCATTATGAAGGTGACCTTACAACCAATAGTTTCACACTACTGAGATTGGTTATCGATTGAACTGGAGACTAATGAACTACCATTATTTGTTATAATTGAGTGCACACAGATTACAATGGCAGCGTCCTGACAATCTAGTGGAAATCGATAGCTATTACAATTAAACTCTTTTGACGGGGCTGCTGTTTTATAAGTGGCAGACTGATTGAACTGCGGTTGTTTTGATTGTGTTGTGATTAGCGCTGTCTGCATTTTGTTTCATATCTAAATTGGGATTTAAACCGTCCTAATCCACAATACGTCTTAATGTATGACATGACACTGTGGAATAGCTGATATTTTTAATTTATTATTATTAAATAAGCAAGTCGAGCTGTGCCCATTGAAAAGTTAGACAGCTTTGTGAAATCTGTCTAACTTTTTTAACTGCACAAGCCGCAAAGCTTAACTTACTAGCGAGAAACGTAATGCGTGCTGACCCAACCTTTGACTCAACAGCCTCGAGTATTCCAACAAAAATAAAAATAATAATATTCTTATTTCGGCAATGATTTTTCACATTAGGCATCACGAGTTTAACACTTTTTTGCGTTTAATAATTAATGTATTATGATGAACGCAGTCTACTGCCTTTGACAGTTAAATTAGATGTTTCTATTCCAAATGGCAAGAAGAAAAAAAAAATCTCGATTCAAGTGAAGGTTGGGCAATGACGTTGCTAGTTAAGTTTGTTTTTTATACCTAAGGGGTCAACGACCGCTTTAGAATAATATAAAGACAAATAGGCTATTGTTCACAACGTTGTAAGTCTGCTGTCACTCAAGTCTTTACGAATTATGAACATGGAACATAAAATGACATCGGCAAATTTCCTCAACGCCATCTAGTCTCAAATTAAGTATACGAGAGTAACTTGTGTTATGAGTACTGATAAACTTACGTATATATTTCTTAGTACATACATATTATAGATAAATTACGCCCTGAAACAGAACAAATGATCGTGCTAATCATACAATCATTGGTCCTGGACGGGAATCGAACTCACGACCTTCGGTTTAGCAGTCAGGGGCACTAACCACTAGGCCAACAGGCCCGTCAAATATAAGCCTACCGCTGATACAGTGCTCAACTTACTTTGCTTTTTATTTCAGTCTATTTAGTAACAAACCTTATTAGTCACTTAGCGTTTCTGTTAGGGATTTTAATGTTGATACTACTTGACTTCATCGTTCAGCTAGTGCTGTTAAAAGTGTGTTATAACTAACACCTATTTTTGTACAACCTAGTTAAACTAGTTATGCTCTGCGGTTTCACAAGCCGTACTAGTTACCGTTTTTATATAGCAATTATTTTCTTATACAGCAAAACTCTTTTCATTCAATGAAGCTTGAAACGAAATCAATTGATTATGCGATATAGATATGCCCTACCTAAAATCTATTCTTAAATCTTATAAATATCATCATCATCATTCCCCTGCCCTTATCCCAATTATTATTATTTGGGGTCGGCGCAACACGTCTTCTAGACGTGTTGCTTAAAGTTTTGGCTATGGTTTTATAGTCGGCCGCCTGCCTGACACTAACCCTCTTTGGGAATGCGATTGTTGGTGGTTTACCCGCCACCATTCGGGTGACCCAAGGTGCTTGGTACAGTGCACTGGGTCTTAAGGTCCATTAGTCGCCTTTTACGACACCCAGTGGAGGATATGGGGTGGTGCTATTCTTTATATCCGGACACCACACGGACGAATAAATCTTATAAATAACGAAAAAAAAAATCTCTAAAAACGGAATACGTCTATAGTTACAGGAATATTGTTTTCTACATCTCGAAGAAAACAAATGAACTGTCAGCTTAGTCAACCAGTTGAAAAGATAAAATGAACAAATGAAGCTCTCATTGTTACCAGATTCGTTCTATTTTCGTTTCGTCAGTACCAAGAAAAGTGATCTTGGAAGCTACTTGCATAATCCTATTATTCTAAATTATAACGCTTAAGAGATTATATTCAGGTAATTTTGGGTAGGTAGGTACTCGGTATAAAATTTTCCTCAAAATCACAAAATTCTGCTTACGTTTTATAATACTAATTAAATAAAACTGACGTAATTCTACAGAATTGCGAATGTTTTCAGAAATACTTTTATAATTAGAATTCCGTACTTTGAAAGGAAAAGTCGGAACACCTTTCAGGATCTATGTATTTCTTTTCGAGGAACGGAACCCTTGAAAGCACAATTATATTAACACAATTTCGAGTAGTACTACAAAAATTGTTTAACCTAAAATATCGGAATTACAAGCAAGAAGTTTTTATGTTAATTTACCTCATCGAATCCCTATTTCCGATATGTTCGTAAAAGTTTTTATAAAACATATTTTTGTTAATAAAGCATGTAAACTGATATAATACCTCCCGGCTCTTGTTATTTAAATTGTAAATATTTGTTCTCGTTGGTACCTACAGTTCCTACATAACAAAAGAATAGCCGTAAAAATTCAGTTAACTTCAATGGTTTACATTTCACCTAGGTATTGACCTAGTTATATTATTCGTAAATTTGTAATATTTGTACTCAAAGTGCCTATAGATTAACGTAAAATCAAATCATATCTGTCCGTTAACTAGGCACTTTTGACCAAAGGGTCTACCACCTACTCTTAGAGTAAAAATAGACACCAGTACCACTCTACCATGTAGTGTGGCGCACTATATGGCGAAAGGCGGCGTCGCGTTTCCACACCCACAGAAATATAATTTTACAACGTAGTCGTAGACCCACAGGATTTTATTCAACACACACCGAACACAAAGTACATGTGCCCAGTGATATTAATAAGTATACTTATTTCTTCTATCAAACCTTACAACAAAGTGTTCCTTAGGATATCGGGATCGTTTCTATTTTCAAATAATTAGAAAAAAAAACAAAAGAAAATTGGAAGTGACTCCAACATCTTTCATTTTAGAAACTTTACGAACAAAATTAAAATATTTAATTATTTTACCACGACATTTTTTTTAGAAATAAGAATACCTAAATATAAATTTCATAGCAAAACATCTTATAAAAAGTAAAGAGGGGCAACTGTCGTAAAGTTTTGTCTTTTGAGTTAGAACTGAATAAAAAATGAAGACTGATATAAATCGAACGACCGGGATTGCTTTATTCTTTGTCCAGATATATTTTATTTAATATTATTTTGGGATCACAATTTTGGAGTTATTGGAATGAACGTCAATAACCAATATAAAACTTTACTTTCGTTCCAGCAAGCATATCTCCTAATATATAAAATTCTCGTGTCGCAATGTTCGTTTCCGTACTACACCAAAATGGTTTGCCCCATTTTCTTGAAATTTTGTGAGCATATTGAGTAGGTATGAAAATCGGCCAACAGCTAGTTAATTGATAAAATGTTACGTTATAACTCCACCTGTGTGTGTACCAGGAGACTGCTGTGAGGTGCGCATCGCTAGTGACAAAGTGCGCCTTACATTAAAACCAATGCGTCAACAGTTGTCCCTTCTTTATTTTTGGAGGATTTCTAGGAGGAGGTAATATTATGGGAGGTGTTGAAGGGAGATGGCGTACTACACGGGGTAGAGCGGCGTCTCTCTGTCACACCTATAATGACGTGGTGGTAGGCACTCAGATCAGCTTTCTTCATCGTAAACTTCATAGCATACTACAGAAGTACTTGAAATAAATACAAAAATAATGATTGCTTACGGGATTAATTTCATTGTTCAACTCAGACCATTATGATTGATTAGAGCATTGTAAATTAATAAATATACCGTTCACACAACGTCATCTAGTCTCAAATTAAGTAGGTAACTTATAACTTGAGAGTAGTACTCATAACACAAGTTGTTATGAGTACTACTAATACAGCTAATAAACATACTTACATATTTCTAAATACATACATAATATAGATAAAGTACACCCAGACACAGAACCAATGATCGTGCTTATCACGCAAACATTTGTCCAGGACAAATGTTTGTGGGAATCGAGCTCACGACGTTAAACGGCTCCATTTGTTTTTGTCGTTGTGTGATGTTATATACCTTAGAATCTACTGATAAATAGGCTTATAACAAAAAAAATATGTTTAAGCTTCAACCAGTATTTCCTTTACAAATAAACAAACCCTTTAGCTTTGTAATATCAGCACCAGATCAGCGTAAATCTGATAAGGTGTTAAAACTTTTAAACCCTGGAAGCTGTTGGTTATTGCTAAACGGATGCTTTCGGTGCCTTAATGTTTACATGTTTACAAAACATTTAGGCTTTTTACTGTAAATAAATTTTGGTAACATTACCAAAAGATGTATTAAAGTATCTTGAAAATTATAATATACTTAAGCATTTTTGGGAATGCTGAAATGTAGAAAATTTTAATCACGTGTGTAATAAACATTTTCATACATAAAGTATGGGAAAAAAAAGTAAAGACGAATTGAGTTAAAATTATAGTTGAGTTAAATGACTTCATTTTCATGTTCGAAATAACAATAAGATACAATAAATTCTGATGATAAATGATAATCTTATGGCCTGCTAATTGTCGTATAAGAAACTGAAGTACTGATGAAAAAAAAATAGTCGATTAAATATGAGGTTTCTTTTTACTGTTATACCAAAGTTGATTTTCGATCATCCGACGACTAATTGAATCGTTACGTGATCACAAGTAAACAAGAAGATTATAAAGTCCTAATCTGTTTATTATTTGACCTCTTTTCGTTGGCCTTGCTTTAGGTATATTTTCCTCTCGTATAATGTAGATGAGTGCTTGTTCCGCTACTAGGTAACGGGCAATAGTAGGCATTTTGCAGTTACCGTAGTTATTGCAATAAAGAAGTACATCACATAAATTGCACTGTAATTACCAATCATTCACTCATAATTGCATAACAACTGTGGCATTGAAACGAGATCCATAGTAAACTGCAGTATTACGAGGAGGCAATTGAGAAAGATCATCGCATTGTTATCAACAAACACGTAACGGAGAACGAAAGATATAATATACAAACGGTGAATAAAACTTCAATTTAACTTTTTTTGGGTATATTCCGGACAAACTTAAATTATAAAATAAAATAATAAATTTAAATAACAGAATATGTCTTTACGTCTTGAACCTTGATGCTCTTTTTTATTGTCTATTGACATCTATGCTTTGTCCCTTTCCCTCTCTCCTTCTCACTCTATCTACAGCCTTGACACCCAGTCCTTTCATCCCCACATACACATATACTCGTATTTGAGAGCTAATTAGCAAGTCTGGCTGAATTCAAAGAATCAACAATAAAAACCTTTTCGGGGAAAGTAATAATTAGGCACCAAATGACATAAAAAGATGGCTGGGACCCGTTTCATCATGTCTGATCTGTCCTTGGAAAATAAACCTCATGAAAACAAAAATTCTGAGAAGCATCGAACAGAAAATAGAGCAAGAACGCAGACTGGAACAAATTTTCTAAAGGACAGTAATTTGTTTATAGAAATGGAAATATGTGACTTAAAGAGGCTATAAAAAGGTATCGAGTTTCTAGCCAGTTCTTCTCTATATGAATGATATTTTGGAACCACCCAACTTAGTACCTACATTTCGAAATTGCTCAATTAATCAATTCTTTATTAGCAATCCATATGTTATACAGGTACCTAGTACATTTTATAGTGAAGAACCAATGTAGGACCCACAGCACCCTTAAAAGGATTACTTTTAATAAAAACATTTAGATTTTTGATTTTGGCTAAATGACTCCGATGAGCGGACGGATATTAAACAATTGAATAACAATGTCATATAAATAGTCATTGTTTTACTAAGCTACGTTAGAACCGGGAAATTCCTGCGACATACGGTGCTTAGTTATTTTTTCTGTTTAAATACAGTCATTAAATATAATTCCGATAAATGAGTGCCTCGTGCCGTTGTATTATTTTCTTCATCTTAATCTTTTCTTCTTTACATTACCTAACTATTCACTATTCAGGTTAACAAGTATGGGGCAATTTATTTCTATTTGTGTAAGTAATTGCTTAGATATCTATATATTTTACGTACATTTTTGGTTATTTAGGTAATTTTCAAGTTAAAATCTCAAGGTTATAAGCTAGTTAGACAAAAACACCATGGAAATAATTGCTATAACAAATGGTCATCAATCTTCTTTTGTTAGACGATAATGGAATGTGAGAAAAAGTGGTCAGGGTGAAATTGGGCTTGGTAGTATACCTACTATAAAAAATAATGGGAAAATGCTAGGGGAAAATTAACTGGGTTATTCAAACTGTCAATCAATCAATCAGCCTTATAAACACAAAACACACACAATGCTATCTGCATCGTGTGTGTTTAGCCAGTATAGCAGTCATGGTCACTAACCACTAGACCATTCTTCCAGTGTGCGCTGTTTGTGCCAATCTCCGCTTTCCAGCGTCTCCTAGCCACCATTTTCAGGTTGTCTCTCTATCTAGTGTGTCCGGATAGTTCAAACTGAAAGTTATGTTAAATGACCAGAAAACTACTACTCCATATTAATCAGAAAATCAAACATTGTTTTTTGTTTTATTGATATTAAGTGGCCATTGAGGTGAATAAAAGCCTTTTTATCATGTGTTATGCTCACGAGGTTGCTATCAATATGAATTGAATACAAGTAGTTTTTGCATCTCATTAGCTGTATTTATTTTATAGTAGGTAATTTGAATTAACAAAAACGAGTTTTATAGAGATGCTCCGGTATGTTCGTAAAAACAGAAAACAAGAGACAGACAATGAACTAAATACATTTTTTATTATTTAAATAGTTATAGAAACACATTATACAAATAATAAAGGCAAATAAGGTTTCATAACAAAAAAAAAATAGTTCCTAACACTCGGTAAATGTGGAAAGTGAAATAAAAATAAACACACTTAGTTACTAGTTTTATGGTAAAATACAGGACTTGTTTTTGTGGATCTTTTTTTGGAATGTGTAAGAATAGGTCAAGATTATTTGTTTTTTTACAATAACATCGCTTAATGGGACGACTACTGGCGTCGGCCGCAAAAATTACTGCCTGTTTTTTTCCAACTTCATAAAGGATTTTACTTGGCTTTTGGGAGTCCGTTTTAGACGTACTATTTTATAAATTTATAAATAGCTACTGCCTTTTCTACTCAAGTCTGTGCTAGTTTTCAGGTTATGCATTTTCTACTATAATAATAAATCGGACTGATTTCGGCCACGGCGGCAGCTGGTGTTAATGTGACGCCAGCCAGCTACGCGAGACATATTATAGTGCACAAGCGTGTGCGCAAACACAGATGCACCCTCTATTCTTTAACTTTCATAGCCCGATAGGACGGCAATCCGATACGACCAGAGAGAGATCAGCCGCAAGACCCACATTTTTGCAGGCCTTTCGAAACGCGGAATCTGTAATATTTATATCTAAGATGCATGCAACATTCGTAAAGTCGATGCTACAGTCATACCACTAGGCTACCAAAATTTCTCTATTTTACCGACGATTGTATTAGTATGTCAGTCACAGGTCGGGAGCGATCAATTTTCGTGGTTACTTTGTGTATAGTTAATTTGGCTTTCAGAATGTCAGCAGGTCATGGCTTATCCATTAACTCCTGTTGGTCTATGAATAAATAGATTGATCAATATCAGGCTACTCACATTCCACTATCTCTGTTCTGCATTGCCTATACAACTTTTAATTAATATGAAGTAATTTTAAAACTTAGTACCTACTCAGGAAATTAATATCAAATTTAGTGTCCAAGTTTAATATTATTTTTATGAAATTATTCAACATTATACATCTATAAAGTATTATAAATGATACCTTCGAATTGTTGCAAAACCTGCTTTAGACTTCCCAGTGTAATTAGAATTACAAATTAAATTCAAAGTATCCACATTAATCTTAAGTCTGCAGTACGTCTAGACACGATACAATAAGAAGGAGTTTTAAGACTTTGAAACAACTTTGACATACACTAATGATCCTTGACACTAAGCTATTTTAAAGAGACTGGTCCTGTCTCGATTTTATAGCCCAGACATCTCTTGAACACTAGCAACTTGTCTTCTTAGAGTAAAGCTTAGAAGGGTAATAAACAATTGATTACATAAGTGTCTGCATAATACGGACGATGACAGAGTACGAAAAGTGAAAATCGAATTAGTCCGTTAGATAGATAATTAAAAAATACTACATTTAATTACTTACTAACAAATTATAAAACAAGAAAAATAATAAAAGCACGTGTATTTTCAACAAGATAAAAAAGAAAAACAAGATCGGTAAACTTACATAAAAGGTTTATGAACAACGGCACTGAATAACATGTTGTGACATTTGCATTAACGTTACATAGAAAAACAATCACAAAAGCTTTGTCAAGAAAATCCTTGAAATCCGTCAGCGTAACGGCTACGCAATAGCTGTTGATCCTGTGATAAAGCTCACTGAGTAAAGATAGTGACATGTTCAATATCAATATATGTCTGTGTCCCTTCACATCTGCAAAGTGTCTGTCATACGTAACATGTGAAAGTACTATGAAATGTTTGTTTGTTAACAGCCTTACATGTTACCGCAATTTGATGGTTAAATGACGATAATATCATCAAACATTACCATAAAATAAACAGTTGATTGACGCAGATTTAAACGAATATACGAGTATAGAGTTAGTTTAAAAAAGGTCGATTCAATATTGGGGAAATTGCGTCACATATTTGTACAGTGCAAATACGGGTACATCGACTACGGGTATACGAATAAAGTTAAATGCGGATAATATACGTCTAAGTTAAAGGGACCGATCTCTTAAGGAAAATGAAATACAAGCCAGTTCCATATTGAACTACTTTGATTGAAAATAGGCTTATTCAATGGGATCGGAGCAATTGCGAGGACAATAAGGCTATAAACCTTTGTGAGAACGAGATGCCGCTATGCGCAGTGTATTGCTCCGTCTCTCTTGTTACGTACAATCACTCTGATCTTATACCACCGTACAAGATTCGTTTAAAAGTTTTGCTACGGTTGCTAAGGATCTCAATCTATTGTTAGTTATTCGTAATTTGTTTCTTCTGATGATTTATTGATGCCTAAAACAAAAGTGCTGAGTTTCAAATATTGTCAGTATCTTATCCTATCTAAGAACAATAAAGTATCTTCCTGTATTTGTTGGAAATGTGAGCGTTTATTAGACTAAGACGTGACAGCCAATCAACTGTGGCAAGCTGATTGTATTACTAATAATATCAGTGGGTAGCGGGATGTCGGCGACGTCTTTCGCTACATAATGTATATTATAATGACTTCCTGTTTCTCACAAAATAACAAATGAATCATAAATATTTACGAATTTATACAATCGAAGTGATAAATCTATACATATATTAATACGAGAAGCAATATTAGGCTCGTTTTTCCTTTGGAGTATGAAATTTCGCACACTTATCGTTTATGTGGAGAATGAGTGCCGAATCGCAATATTTCTCTAAACTGCTATATAATACATGTTTTATCCCATGTATTAGCAGTGATCAAAGTTTGGTTCTTGTTTTATGAGAAGAACACTTAGCCCAGCAAGATGAATAAAAAGTTATGCTTACCCAAGGCACTATTAGTAGGGGTCTGTCATAAAGGTATAAGTTTAGTAAACACCATTTTGAACTGTCATTTTTCACCATCATGTATTTTACGCACGAAAGTCAAAATCAATCATGACCTAAAATCGGTTATTAAAAACAGGATCTTAAATAGGAGGTGAAAACAAAAAAAAACATCATCACCATCAACCATCCTACACCACTTCCTATGCTCTTGCGCCGAGAGAAGAAACGATGTCACAAACTACCCAGCAGCACGCTGTCTTTAGAAGGAATCGTGCTACATGAACCGATATCTAATGTTGATACATCTGTAATTTAAAAAAAGCCTATTAACTACTGAGGCCAAGGTCAGTAGACCGACCGGCCACCGCAGACAACACCCCTTCACGAGTAGGTATATGGTATGGATCAGCCATTGTCTTCTTCTATTTTAGGAAAGGAGGTGAACCGACTCAAAACACCAACTCAGGCAGTGACGACTAAAGGAGCATGACATGTCTGTAACCGGCTTTTAAAATAATGCAGAAATTATTGTGCTAAATTTACAAAATGTAATTTATAGAGTATGCCTATCAAATGGTTTAAAATAATAATAATTATATACGTAGAACAGAAATCGCGGCGACCAACTATTGTTTACATTTAAATAAATAATCCATAACTGTATAATAAGCATCATTGCAAAAAATATTTTAAATACAAGATTTAAACAAGTTAAAGGGCAATTTTAATACCAACTCCCACAAATAAATATTCCTCAACTTTACCACAACGCCATCTAGTGTCAAATTAAGTATACGAAAGAAACTTGTGTTATGACTAGACTACAGATAAGTGTACTTATATATTTCTAAATACATATATATATATTAGACAAATTACACCCAGACACAGAACAAGTATCAAGTAGGTACCTGTGTAACCAGCGTGATGTGATAGGTATAGTTTGTGTTTGTTTATATCACTGTTTTGAGTATACAAATGAAGACTTTGTTGTATAAATAGTCTAGCTAAAAATAAATTGCGATGCTACAGATAGAACGCTATCCCTTTAATAGCTCGCTAAGTGAACTTTAGATCTTAGTTGGTAAATGGATTGATGATTGGATTTGACAGTTCGCTTTTGTTAGATCGAAATCTGTTTATATCTAGGAATATCTATCTATAAGACATAGGAAAGTATGGAAAACATTAAGGGGATAAAAAACATCTTTTAAATTCGCAAAAAGAGTCTTTTATTAAAATCACTAAATAAAATAACGAATAGCTCTTTAAATAAATCATAACAGTTAAGTGTTCAGCAATTAATTTGACCTAGTCAATAATCCCTTTCATCAAATAATTTAATGAGCTACGAGTGACCTGGTGGCCTCCAACTACCGCTTAAAGTATGTGTTATTGCGAGTGTGGAAGCGTGACAGCACACTAGTCGGGTAGAGCAGCGTCTCTCTCCCACAACTGCGCAATAATAATATTTCTATGGGACGAGGTCGTAAGCCCCCAGTATTCTATCAGAAAATACAGGTCAATCAGTTCACAATACTCATATGTTTTCTCAATGAATGCATGTTGTCAACACTTCAGCGTACACGACCCCTAGTATTAAAACCTCTATGAACGAGCTTCATTAATGAAAATTAAGTACAATCCCGATAGTGTGAATGAGCTTTACTGGAACGTCGACGGCATACAATTAAGGTTCAGTTTTATGAAAAATAATGTTAACCAAACATTAATTTGTGGTAAAAAAAACATTGAAATTTCGGTAAAAAAATATGGAAACCCACGTAATTTTTCCGCTTTCATGACCCTTTGTAACTTGTATTCAGCAACTTGATTTCAATGTAGATCCTAAAATAATATTAAAATATAATTTTATATTTCTCAATGGATCATCGAATAGCTTTCTATAGGGGTTTCTTTTATTCCTAATATTCACAATTTCCTACAAAACATACCTAAACTCTAAAATCGATCAATGTAGGATTTTAAAACTTAAATATTACAGTAAAAGAAAACGTTTATTTGGCATTTAACTGGCAACTCGACAGGAAAATGTATGCTAAAAATATGTATTAAAAACATAAAACAAAGTATTTTATATAAAATAACAGGATGAGTTGCGTTAAAATGATAATATATTTTCAAGTAGAGACTTAATGCTTAAAAACTCTGTTCCAGTGCCGTAGCGTCTCACTTACTGGTAACTTGACTAACAATAGCACTCATTATTTTCAACAAGGCAGAAAAAATGGCTGATGTTGACATTCACTCGTTGATATAATAATTGTCCTTTTGTGAGGAAACATTGTTCGAGCCAGCGTAGGTCGTACGCCATGTGGTACAATGCTGTTTAGTGTCGTAATTAGCAAAATTGTTCACATGTGACTTTTAAATTGTAGGTAATGCTTTTTATGAGGGCTGAGTATAGAATAAAACGTGGAACAAGTGAGTATACAGTTACCTAGTCGGTGTAAAAAATACCAGCCATTATATGTGCCTCTACTAAGCAAATGCCTCTTCTGATATTAGTTACGAGTAGGTACGTTCACATGCGGGTAATCGACCACAGATTGTAGATATTCCAAGTTAGCTCATGATATTCTCCTTTACCGTTTGTCAGGCTTCTTGGAATAGTCAAGAAATATCTTTGCTTCCGTTTATCTGTTTCTGTTTGTGCGAAGACTTAGCTCAAAATAGTAATTAATACAGTTCACATCGTAATAGAAATCAATACAGTCTTCTCAAACTCTCACAGTACATTCAATCTTAAGTCAAGGCATTTCGAGCAATAAGGTAGAAACTACAATATAAAAGATTGTTGTTATGAAATGAAACATTCCGAGCGTAAAATTTCATAAGATAGAAATCTACAAAACTGTATAATCTTGGATGTTATTATCCAGTTTCTACAGTGTAGCCTCCGAATATACTTCAGGAAGCTTTCTACAACCTAGAGACGCTATAAATAAGTTTAGGTATCGAAAAATATTAGAAATAATACAAATAACTACTTATTTACAATAAAAATAAACTTGTTTTCCCCTGTTCGTGCTTCAAACAGTTAGTCCATTTTATTCTATAGTAGCATTACGTTTCTGACAACGCTAAAAGCATTTAAAATATCCAACAACCTATTTTCACAGATGGTCTCCTTCTTTTCCTGTTACATTTTACTTAGTTGAACTCTACCTTATTTTACATGTAAGTATTTGGTTCGCCTCGGGCCAAAGAGACTTTTTAATGTGGTTAAAGCTTTTCAATGTTGAAAAATAAGTTAAGTGTTGTGATCGCCGGAGGTCATTCTCGACGTTAACACAAGTCTATTATGACTCGAGATTTTATGCTTTGTTTTTTCCTCCCCATTACCTCCACCTTGAAGAAGTTATAAGAGCCATGGTTGTCGGATATTAGATACAGACAGAAATAGCTCTCCTTTATTAGTTATTCGCTTTTTATTAACTGATAGGTTACTATCTATCGACCCACACAGTCGTAAAATATTGAATACGTAAGTCAAGACTATTTCGTAATCAATATGTACTTACATCGATATATCTAACAGATTTAGTCTGCAGTAGTTTGCAAAGCAATAACATCTACCCACAACTCTATGGACTTCCAGGGAAAAGTGAAATTCTCGGTAGTCTTTTGTTAGTGTCTGTCTAGCCTCTTTATAGATCGTCTTACAAGAGTTTCGATGTCAAATTCCAGATCCGATTTTGTGATTCTAGTGAAACCACAGTTTATTTACTTTTCTGTAGTACGTGATTCTCGTAAAATAACAATTTATTTACTCTTGTATCGTTCTATTACGAATAACATATGTACAATATCTATAGGTGGATATTTTTAGTGATACTTTCTAAGTAACTAAGTATTAAGCACTGCCTATATATTTTTAATACCTATACTTTTATTTCTAGATATTCCATTTAACCTTATAAAAAGTTACTAAATCAATGTTGGCTCTCATCAAACATTTATCTTTATGTATCTCAAGGTTATTTTGCAATCTGAAATGATGACTAAAACTTAAAAGCTTTTAAGTCAATTTGAGTATCATACAATCATTTACTTACGTTCAGAAAAAAACGTTTACTAAATGTGAGTTTTAAAGGTAAAATAATCTAATTTCCTTTCGACATTGACATTAAATAGCGCTGTGATTGACTTTATTATAACTCACTGTGGAAAACAAGAGGGAACAGAGAGTGTAACAACATAACACACATGTACTATGTATGTACGTATTCGAGAGTACGCAGAACTCCAGGAAAGCAACTTCGTTAAGATATGTGGTTACTTTGTGAACATTCTGTTCGTTCATTCCGTCATACTTGTCTTATAGTTTGTAGTAGCAAAATTCACAGTAAACTACCTGAGATAAAAAGAAAGGAAAAAAAATACATATTAACAAACAAGTTAAAAAACTTCTTCTTCGCAATATCGTAGATTTTTTGTTTTTATTATTCTGTGCAAAAAGCAGTAGAGTGTTTGTAGGGTTCAATTTATCGACAAAGGGTGGGAAAAATGCGGTTGAAACCAGAGTTTTCAGCTACGAAAAACGTTACAATAAATTCAGCCGCTGGGTTATATACTATAGTATAATTATAATTGTTACGACGTGCAAAATCGCTACACTGATGCATATTTTATTTTTTTTGCCTCGGGCTTTAGTTTATTTATTACGTCTTTTTAGGGTTTTGCAACTGAATTGAAAAGAAAACGGAACCATTATAAGAGAGAGATTTATTGTCAAGTTGAAATTAAACAATGTACTTACCTACTTAGAACTGCCCTATGGAGTTGAGAATAAATCAAATTTCGAAGTTCAGTACCAAAATACCATTCAAAGAAAAATACCGCCAATAATGATTCGATTCCTAAACTATGTGTTTCGGTATGCGGTTCTAATACGGATGGATGTTTTTGGAAATAAAAATAAAAAAATCAAGTGACTTGAACGCTATGAAACCCTTCTCGAAGAAAACCCTTCTCAACTTTAATTCGTACACCTAAGTGAACTTTGTTATTTAAAAAACATGTCATGTCTATAATTCATTAACAAACCGACGAACAATGATAATAAAATCAATATCCCCACGAAAAGATACCATGAAGGTTATCGATGGCAAGACTATAAAATGCGACCTTGTTTTTTCAGCCCGACAATGTTATTTTGAGATGATTGATTTACACATTCTTTAAGAGAGATCCAGTGACAAGATCATGTAATACGAAAATACGGGGAAACTCTGCATAAATTATGCCCCTTACGTCACTCGCTACACGAACTCTTTTGTTATTGTAGAGGCAGTAGATTTTCTACTTTTTTTCGTGTCGATGCGCCCAGTATTTACTTTTTTCTTTAGTATTTATCAGCTCTTGTGTGCAATTTTATTTATTTTGTCTATTTTATTTTGTGGGATTGCTTTGCTTTGTGGCCGTGGACCGGGTGATGTGGCGCAACCTGGGAGATTCCTATATCCAGCAGCGGATCACGATTAGCTGAGTTGAAGTAGGTGTTAGTTAGTTTACATTAGAGGGTGGTTTTCAATAAATAGAAGTTCGTAACAGAGCTGACACTTTTAAAATAAAACAAATAATTTGTGTTATAATCAAAACTTCAGTGAATGATTAATTAATGAAGAATCTAATTCTGGCACGGTGTAACTGATATTAAATTTCGAGTCACATTCTATTTGAAATCAAAATATTAATTTTATTGTACAACAATAGCCGTATTCTCAGAAAATATTTCACCGAAATCCTATACATAACTAATCAGTAATGACATTTTGGGTTTAATTAACCTTGACTTGTATAAGCCTCTTTCATTTCTGTCATTCCTTTCACAAATTCTACAGAAAGAAAACTAAAAACTTTTTTCGACGAAGCCCGGTCATACCGTAATTAGATACTAATTACTGATTCTGTGTATTGAAACTGCATTTTACATCATACTATATTGGTGAAGACTGAAGCTGTGATAGCCTAGTCACCTAGTGGTAAGACCGTAGGACTGTAAGTCTAAGTCTCGAGTTCGATACCCACGGTGCGTACCGAGTTTCCAAATGTTGTGTGCATTTTAGAAAAAAAAAATCACAGCTTCTGTATTTCGGAAGGCAAGTAAAAGTGTAGGTCCCGCGTCTGACCTCTCTCCGGTCATATCAGATTGCCGTCCCATCGGGCTATGCATCTGTGTTAGCGCATACGCTTGTGTACTATGTGCACTATAATATGTCCCGCGTAGCTGGCTGGAGTCATAGTAACACTAGCTGCCGTACGTTTGTTTAAGATGTAGCCGTCAACTCTACATAAGTTAAAACTAAAAGTAATGTTGTTTTTGCGGGCCCGCTTGGTAGCACTCCTGCTACGTTGTCAAATTTGCTACGATATCTAACTGATTTGACAAAGCCGACAATCAAAACGAGATAGTCTTCCAGTCCGGAATTGAGTGTTTTATTTAAGCTTTTACATAAATTGGATTAAAACTAATTGAAAGAATATCGCAAAATACAATCCGCTCGATTTCAAAATGGGCTTTATTTTACAAGCATTGTTATTTGCATAACGATATTAATAATTTATTTGTGACACGCCGTTTGTTTAACAATTTACTTTAAGTGTTATCAACGTTTTTGTTATTGTAATGGTGTAATTGTAAATTGTAATTTAGATTTATAATCAATGACGATTGATACATTATTCAATGAAACGATAAAAAAATCTCTGGAATTCTATACTTGAACGATGGAATTTTTCCTTGACAGTCGTGAAAAAATTCGTAGTGCAGGTAAGTAGTAGGTATTTATGACACTTAAGAAATGCGCGTGTATTCGCTTCACATGAATATTTGTTAAGGAATATCCTTTAACAGAAACAAATGCCGATGAGGTAAATCCGTATTTGATGTTTCATAACTTACGTAAACAATTGCAAAACAATCAATAGACCCTTTATTTATACTATGGGTGAGAAAAGTTCAATAACCCAAGTTACAAACTAGTAAGTATAGAAACCTAGCAAGTTTAATTTGATTGTAGTAGTTGTTGCTAACATATATTACAGACTGTATTTTATTACAGAGGTTGCATAAAATCGTGTCACCACGATGCATGCTTCATAATCATAAAGAAGGTCAAAGGCACCATAAAGTGTTTTGTTTGGGATTTATTTTTGCGAACAATTTTTTTTTACCATATTTGAACTTTGGAATCAAGTTTTCTTTACCTTGCATAAACGAAGACAGTCTGTTTAAATCCAATCGTTATTTTTTATTTGTTGTGTCAGCTAGACTATAATCTGTCTGGCACAAAATAATCTGTTATTGCAAGCAATGTATAGAACCATACTTCAAATTATGTACGAAAAGGTACCTACTTATTACTTCGGTATATTATACAGGGTGACTTTGAAGTCGTGGGCAATATTTTAAACTAAGACACTATTAATGATACTAATTGCGTTAGGGCTATTTTTACTTAAAAAAAAAAATAATAATGCAGGTAGTTACCTAGTTCCCCCCGGCGGGGCCGGGCATCCGACGCCCGGCCAGACGCCGGAGGGGTCGCGGAAGTAATCGTCTTGGTTTCCCGTGACCCCTCCATGGTGGCGCACGACGAAAACCCGGGGGTTTTAGTGGGTACGGGGCCGCCTCACGGCCTAAGCCCCACACTCCACCATTTTTTTTTCTTTTTTTTTTTTTGCATAAAAGTAGCCCTAACGCTATTAGTATCATTAATAGTGTCTTAGTTAAAAATATTGCCCACGACTTCAAAGTCACCCTGTATATTGTATAAAACACGCGGAGATCACACACATGTAAGGAGATAAGTGGCTCTTTGACGGGTTTTAGCATTCCTTATTCTATTTACCAAAAGAGCAAAAATGTTAGGTACGAGAAAGTGGACCAAGAAAAGCAACTTTGAGCAAAGATACTCGTAAGTGCTTGAAGACGACTCTTAGGCACACGGACAACGTACAAAATGTACTAGAGAAACACTAACTTTATGCTACAGAATTGGGTGACTGAAAATCTGAAATGTGTATCTACGTACTTACGAAGTGAATGAACCAAGGAATACAATTAACATAAATGTGGGTACAATAAAACAGAACAACTGAGTTACACAAGCAGAGCTAATTTAATGTACCAAAAGCAAATTATTTCAGTTTGTGGAACATACACGTTTATTCCTTTTTAGTGTTCACGAAATACGTGGCATTAAGTCGTGATACGAAAGGAACGTTGTCTTTCAGCAACATTCATTTTATGGCCGATAAAATGTAATGGCTTTTAGAATGACGACTTGCGACGCCTTGGGTCAAATTTAGGCTATTTTTTGCAAGTTACTCTCGACCAAACATTTAACAAAACGTTGACGTAAATCTATTTTAGTTTTTCGACAAATTGCTTGTCTCAAAATATTTACATCATCACTATTCATGCCATACTTATCTGGCGACGTTCATTTGTTGCTATTTCTTTTTGGACGAGTCCACTAATAACATCGCCTCTCTATCGCCCTGGGTCTTACACGTGGCTTTCGTCATTTGGGAATCCAGTCTGTTATGGTTATGGCCCAGTCCAATTATAATTTCGCTTGTTTCACAGTAATTTTTGTTTAACAATACGTAGGATAATTACTTTTTTTAAGCATTTTGCTTCAATTGTTTTTCTTATTATTGTTATGTATGCCTTTTTGTATCATTGTTAAACTGGTCACGGGTATACACGTGTCAGCTGAAACCGTGTCGACGCCTCGGAAAAATTTGGATTATCGCACCGTCATGAACTCCATATAAATATGAAATATGATCTTCGAAAGATCTATGAAGTATGAATACACAAAATCGAAGTAAATAAATGATAGTGGCTAGTTAAGCATGCTCTCAATAAACATGGCAATAATTATTGCTTAGTCATTGTCCCAGATGCATCGAGGGATTCCGAACGACATAATATTAAGGTATTGGAACCATTATCATTCAAAATAGTCATTTTTTGAGATTCCAGTCTTATGGTGCACAATATAGCAATCTGTTAACGAGCCAAGCGTCAGTGCCCGCGTCCCTCACACCACAGTACTCCAGTTTCGTCCTGATCTTCGAACTTCACTGAAACTCTTGTATGTAACTATGTAACATAAACTCTGTATGATGAATATCCATTTTCGAAACATTGGAGAGTGTTGTTCCTTAATGCTATTCCGAATCGCAACTAACACTAAGATGTTCTTTGAATGTCCATCAGGCACTACATAAACTAACTTTTTGCTTTTAGTTTCGTCTCTTAGAAATTATGTTAACGTGATATCGACAGAGCTACATTCCAAATATATTTATGCTTACTTGTATTCAGTTGATGCCTCAAAAAATACAAAATATTGTGTGTGTTTGATTTATAAGCAAACCTGAAGGTTTTTTTTTATATTTGCTGAAGTAAATATAAAAAAAACGTTGTTAATTTATCAAAATACAGAGTCCATTAATAAAATTAATTGTGTGTTTGTATTTGCATTTTAAAGTATCCTAAGCCTGACATTTAAATCACAGTTATGCTACTTTTTTTTAAGTTATTTATTAATATTTTCAGTAATAGTTATGTTATTATTTTACTTCAAGCTTAAGAGTTCTAACCTGTTTTAAATTTATTTTGGAAGAACCACAAACTAAAATTATTTTTTGTGCCAAATCTTTATTCAATTCAAAATTCTTTGAAATAAGTCTCATGAAATACTTCAGTCGTTAAATTTAACTTTGTTTAAGTATAAGCATTAAAATTAATTTCAAGAATCTCTTTAAAATTGATTCTTAAGTTTCTTTTTGTTTCTCTTTGTCTTTGATGTATAATTTAAGTCAAATTACGTATTTTATATGTATGCATGCCCATTAATCAACAAACGAAGCATTGCTTAACGACCTTTAATTTTTAATTTTATTTAATTTGGGTGTATGTTGTCTACGACTTCATATTAAAATTCAAGACTTAATTTGATACCTAGTAATTGTAGATAATTATGCAAAAATGCAGACAGTATGTGTGAAAACTAATTGTCAAACGCAAAGCTAGGTTTTAAAAGATATTCATTCGTTCATATTATTGTACAGCGATTGATGAGTGTGGATGAAGCTTAAGTGGTATGCCAGGATCGTAGCAAATGGAATGATGTGATCTCTGCCTACCCCCAAGGGAAAGAGGCGTGACGTTTATGTATATATGTATTATTGTACAATCCTAGTTTAATGTAATAAAACGCATATAATATTACTAAGTATATTTTCAAACCTGTCAGCTTACTGTCGTACCTACATGTTGCGCTTGCTTCAACAGTTTTTAGCAAGCTTACCAAACTTAAACTAGCAATCGAAATCTACAGAATTTTGAAGTTGCTAACGACGTTAAAAATTCAACCCTTAAAAACTGTGCATGCATTTACGTAATCCCGTTACGTATTTTGAGCCCGATGAGACCGGTCGCAAGCAATTAAAGCAACTGCCGATGAATCTTTTGAAGCTGACAGCCTTTATTAAAAGCTTTACATTCACAGCTGACGGATAAATGACAAATGACTATCTCATTAGGGCTGACATTGAGGCTCTTCTGTCACTTTAACATTATAAATGCAATAATGGAGAGATAAAGTGTTCTGCAAAATGTAGAGCGGCGTCTTTCTTCTACACGTGCTTTTTTTCATAAAGAACGTGTACCAGGCTTGTGACTGATTCACATACATACCTCTGTATTTGTAATCGACGGTAGGGTAATATTTTGGTCACAGGCGCTTATAGGGTAGAGACCCCTTTTCTAAGGTTGCCTGCCCACCGGAGCGGAGCTAGGCTGCGGAACGGAGAAACTCAGATATATAAACCAATTGGATTGCACAAAATCTCCGCTCCTTGTAATCCATTGGTTAATATTTCTCAGTTTCTCCGCTCCACAGCCTAACTTCGCTTAACCGATTTTCTTAAATAAAATCCCATTAAAAACGATAAACACAAAAAGTATTAATTATACGTAACCACCTCTAATTATGATGATCTGTCATTGTGCAAACTCTGGACTTAAATGATTCATTACTTATAATTTTCATTAAATGACTCGCGCTACATTGTTCTTAATAACCTTCATCACAATTTAATATCATTACTGTTTTTAATTACAACCTAAATGCGAGAGAGAATGATTTAATAACTATTCTTATACCATATTGTGGTAACTATGTATTAATTGCAATCAGAACTGTGACAAAAACTTAGTAGAATTTATTTTCTCTTAATTTCTATGGGCTCTTTAAGCAGTGCTGGTCTAAAAAAGTTGTCTGAGAGACAAAGAGTTGTGCTTTGAAGGCCATAGTATGGTTGACAAGGTTCTTAGAAAATGTCTGTCTCTTCCACAGATTAAATGCAGGTATATAAGAATGGTTACTACTACTATACTTACTACTAATGGATAAAATTTACTTCTCACTTATATACAGTGGTACAAGTTCCTACCCGTTAACCATGACCAACGGACAGACAGTCACATCCAATGGCTCCGAAATTTGTAATCTCTTCGGTGCCTACTTCGCTTCCGTGTACGTACCTGACAAGAATTTAGCTTTTAAATGTAATTCAACTTTTCTGCAGTCATTATCCATAAATAGCCAGTGTTTAACTAGACCCGTAGTAGATCGCGACGTCTTACTTAAAAAATTAAAATCAGTTAATATAAATAAGGGACCAGGACCTGACGGTATTCCACCGGTTTTCATTGTTCAATGTGCTACAGCCCTTGTCACGCCTCTATTAAAAATCTTCAATAGGTCACTGGATTCGGGAACTTTCCCGACGGAATGGAAAAAAGCGAAAGTAGTGCCCGTACACAAAAATGATAATAAAAATGCCGTCTCTAACTATAGGCCAATATCAATCCTGTCCATTCTTGCAAAGATTTTCGAATCCATCATCTGTCCGTATATCCAACAGCATTTCAAACTCTACGTTAGTGATCATCAGCACGGCTTTGTCGCATCAAGATCAACAACTACAAACCTAGTTGCCTTTACAGAGACTCTTGTTCAAGCTGTGGACGCAAACAAACAATTTGATGTCATATATACGGACTTTAGTAAGGCCTTCGATGTTATGTCTCACTCCATCTTAATACATAAGCTCTCAGCCTATGGTATCACAGGATCTCTTCTGCAATGGCTAAAATCTTACCTGATAGGACGTGAATTCTTTGTGGTGGTCAACGGCTTTCAATCCTCAAACTACAGTATACTGTCAGGCGCTCCCCAGGGATCTCAATTAGCCCCAATTTTATTCAACATATTTATTAACGACCTCCCTCAATGTTTCCATCACTCTGAACCTTTTTTATATGCCGATGATTTAAAATTCGCGCGGGCGATTGTATCACCACATGATAGTACTCTTTTACAGGACGACCTCAACAATGTTTCTGAATGGTGCAAAATCAATAAAATGCAACTTAATTTAAAAAAATGTTATCATGTAAAATTCACGAGGAAAACCAACATCTTTAGCACAGAGTATTTTACAAATAATGAAAGGCTTCAGGAACTAGAGATAATTAAGGATCTAGGAGTGGTGTACGATAAAAAAGTAACTTTTGAGCCACACATGGAAAGTATTACTAAAAGAGCTTCAAAAATGTTAGGATTTGTAGTGCGGAATTCTAGGGGCTTTCATAATAAAACCAAAATAATGCTGTACTACAGCCTTGTGCGAAGTATTCTAGAATATTGCAGTGTTGTGTGGAGACCCCACTATGCCGTTCATACATTGAGGATTGAGCGTGTACAGAAGCGGTTTCTGTGGCACCTGGCATTTTCCGAAGGAAGATCCAAACGCCTACATTCCTATAGGACCCGTCTGCACTACTATAAAATGCGTACTCTGTCAACGCGTAGAGATATAATCGATGCTCTATTCTTGTACAAATTACTAAGACACAAAATAGACTGTCCTCAATTGCTAAGTCTTATTAGAATCCGTGCACCGTCTAGATACCCCAGAACCGCATTAACACCACTCTGCCCACCATTGCGGAGGACTGTGCTAGGCGCGAACTCGCCAATTCCTAGGTTGTGTAGGATTTTAAACAACTACAGCGATGTTATAGACATACACCAGGATAGTGCCAGTGGTCTTTGTCGAGTAATTGTGGATAACCCAATTGTTAGAACATAAATCGTGAATTGCTCATTTTATTGTACGTTTATTGTTTATTATTATTTTTATTTAGTTTAAATTTTTCAATGTTTAATATTTATTCAATTGTTAATGATGTTTTTTGATCATATTTCAATTTTATTTTATTGTAATCATTTTTAATTAGTCTTGAAGGTATTTTAATTGTTTGTTTGTGCTTAACTTTTAATTTTGGTAACAAAATTACAACTTTTTAATTTTTTTTTTTTAATTCAAAATTTAATAACCGTTTTCCTTTGCATGTGGTGTTAGCCTTTAAGAAATTGTTACACGTGCTTTTATATGTATTACTCAAGTTTGTAAAAATGTAATGTGTAAACAATTGTTGGCTGACCTTAATAAAATAAATAAATAAATAAATACAGACTTAGGTATACAAATTGTATTCTTAAAATGTTTTAAAATTTTTTATACTTTAGATGCACCGATTTTCTATAGAATAGTGGGTAATTATCTGTTAATCCAAGTATAATATGACAGAAAAGGTTATTTCCTATTTGTTCATAAATCTTGAATGTTCATTAACATATTTTATTCCTTCATTATGCAACATCTCCGTCGCTAGAATAAGCTATAAATTATTTTTCTTTTCGTATACATTAGTACACTAAGTCTTTTTTATTTTGTGTTATCAAATACAGCAAACAATTAATTTAAATAAAACGCTCTGACGATTTTGTTTATCAACTGCATGTGGGAAAAAGAACCCTTGGTTTACCCACTTACTAATACATGTATGTTGGTATGTCGAGGTAAAATGTTATATTCAGACTGATATACAAATAAAAATAAACGCTGATTCATACTTAAATGATACAACAACGGTTTACTCACGCGTATTATCGGGATAGCCTGACTAGTTTCCGATCCAACTGAAGTCCTTAATCATGAGCTGACGGTGGCGGCGGGGCCGCGAGTCGAAGTCATCGGTTGGATTCAAAACTAGTCGGGCTATCCCGATAAATACACATGAGTAAACCGTTGCATCATTTAAATGTCTAATGATAAAAGCGATTATTTAAAAAAAGCGCTCCAAAGGAACATTGATTGGTCGGACGCTATTCACAACGTCCCAAGAAGCGGGTGATAAGGTTTCCCGCTACTAACAATTTCCAGGTAATAATAGTGTATTGTATAGTAAGTTATAAATAACTCTGACTAAATTTAATTTTCACATAATTATATCGACATTGCTTTTATCGATAGTATCTGTTTTGATATTGTATTTTAAACGTTTAACTATTCGAGGTCGTAATTTTTTGTGCCTTTCTTCGATCCGATCTTATCTTCTTACTATAAACATGTACTTTTATTTTGTTTTTGTCCCATTCATCTGTTTCGAACTGTCTAAATGAATATCTTATTTTCAGTATTTACAATAAAATTAATATCCGATATTACTTCAGTTGCTGTGTATTTATTTGGTTGTTTAAATACTTGTTCGATTTTTGTAAATTTATTCAAGCTACTTTCTTTTTTAATTTCGGGACCAATATAAAGGCAATCATACTGAGTCTGTCAAGTTTGGGTATCTATTTTCAAACACAGTGGTAATGGACTTTCTGTAATCTTTGGTTATTCTGTAGCTCTGTCTAAGACTACCCAAGAATGTTTGTAAATGTAAACACTGTGAGCGCCGCGAAAATGGTACTTTGATCTAAGGAAGGCGCGTTCCGCATACTTACTTACTTTGTGTAATAACTTTATGTTGACTAAATACTGTTACGCACCTAACTGTATGCTGTAAAAATTTTGATTGACGGCCTTATAAATGTTCAACTTTTCAATATTTCACTTAATGTGTGGCGAAGTTTTAAACACAAGTTGCGAAAACCGACAATTCACCAATACAAATACATGGTTCATTAGTAGACATAGAATACTCAATTACCGCGTCGCGTCCGTTGAAAATGTAAATTACAAAATCTCTTTATTGAACGTTTCCAAACCAATAACGTTTCAAGTATGGTTTTAAAACAAATATTTACAGAGACAAAAATTTGTATTTGTTACTACACTTGAGAGCAATAAAATCGCACATCTTGACTTTTTTGTATGAGGAAGCTTTTTTAAATGAATCTAAATAAATATAAAAAAAACACATACACTATTTGAAAGCCTACCTCATTATCTTTCTAATGATGCCAAATACAGTGTAAAAAAATACCCATATAAGGTTTTATGGTACAAAATCCCACAAACGGGTAGAGTTACGTAATGTTGCTTGAGAAATAATGAAAATTTAAACCCAAATGTTTAATCAAATTGTTTATTAATAAGGTGTATTCCCTCCCCTAGCCTTAATTACAGCTCTTAATCGATTTTTCATGGACCGTATTAATTTTACCATGAAATCTTGTGGTATAGCATTCTACTCCTCTTCAATGGCATATTGAAGATCTCGAAGGCACGTAGGAGCCGGGCTTCTTCCTCGAACTCTTCGTTTCAGCTCGTCCCAGACATGCTCAATCGGATTGAGATCAGGACTACGAGCCGGCCACTCCATCGCGGTAATTCCAACGTCTTCCATGTAGTCGCAAACTGTTCTAGCGACATGCGGTCTGGCGTTGTCGTGCATGAGGAGAAAGTCTTCTCCCATAACCCATGCAAGCGGCCTCACATGTCCTTCGAGCACTTCTTCGACATATCGTGCAGCCGTCAAACCTCTCGATCTCGGGCCGGTATTCGCCCCAGTGATGAATACAATGTCAGTTTTAGTGTCCAACATTATGCCACCCCAAAACATACACGATCCACCGCCAAAAGCCACGCGTTCGCTTATGCAGCATTGTGAAAATCTCTCTGATGACCTTCGGTAGACCCTAAAGCGTCCATCATGACCATGTAATGTCATTCTGCACTCATCAGAGAACATAACAGACCGCCATTGGTCATACGTCCAATTTAAATGTTCCCTGGCAAATTGTAGTCGGGCTTGTCGTTGAGCTGTGGTCAATTTGGGGCCATTTGCTGGGCGATGTGAAGTCATGTGAAGTCAATCCTGCTTCACTAAGTCTTCTTCTGACTGTCCACCGACTTATACTAACATTGCGAACTTCTCGAAGCTCTTGTCCCAGTTGAACCGCATTCAGTTGCCGATTTCTTAAAGACCTCGAAACAAGAAAACGGTCATCACGCTCCGATGTTCTGCGTCGCCGGCCAGATCCTGGTCGCCGAATGTACCCACCGGTCTCTTGAAACCTCTGGTACACACGACGAACAGAGTAGCGGCTCAAATTTAGTCGTTGAGCAACTTCACTTTGATTATGGCCTGCTTCGAGCAAGGCTACAACTTGAGCGGCTTCTGCAGGCGTGGTATCCATATTTTTCTGTATGCTTCCAGGAGAGATGTTATCACGTTGACCTTCGGTATGCAACTGATAAGAAATTAAAAAAAACCGACCCTTTTATACTGCGGGTAAGGGGTGCAAGTAGTGACCATACTATCTTGGGAATTTTGCTAATTTGGTGTACAGCTGATTTCTGTAAGTTACGTAAAGGTCAATGATTTTAATTTCGTGTTTTTTTAAAGCTAAGTTTGTATTCTTTAATGATTTGTACTCAATAACTTTAGATTCAAGAAAAAAATCAATAATACACCAAATTATAAGGGGTGTGCGATTTTATTGCTCTCAAGTGTATTTAGATAGGTACTCGTTGTTGAGAAAAGACTAATTTTGATAAATAATGTTTAATCTAGTTTAAGTCGTTGATACCCATCAAGAGTGGAGACTGCGATAAGGTAGGATTCCCCCAAGTCAGATGGACACATGACCTGGAAAAGGTTGCTTTAAAAGTTTGGTTGCAGAAAGCTGAGTACCGGTACAAATAAGAAGAGTCCTATCTTGAACAGTGGACTGCAGTCTAATACATGGATTTAATTGCTAAATAGTTCAAAGGTTTCGTCACCTGGGACTGTAAAGCATTTGGCGCTTCCAATGCATTGAGTGCTGTTAGACTACGGATAACAACGTTGTGAATTAAATGCGCCCTTTGTACAGATTATCCGATCCCGTTCTACCCAGTTTAGTATATAGGTTAGACCGTTGTTGCTTCCCTTCCCATTGTAACCGCACAATATCCGTTCTAGGAATTTGGTGGCGCTACAGTCGATATAATATGCCGTTCTATTCAAATCTAGAAGTATTGTTCAACGATTATTTTACAATGAATAATACCGGTAACAAATGCAGCTTCCTTTTTGTTACTGTGACGTAACATGAATTCTACAAACTAATGGAACTATGGAACTCCAATAAATGACTTGTTTGAAATATGAGTTTACATTAACACCTGCTGCCAGCGTCACTAAGGCGGGTGTAGGTTATAAAAGAAAAGCTATTACTAACGTATGACTGTTAAACATCAACTGGCTTTCCACCACTTCCCAAAGTAAAAAGATTGCAATCGTGGAAGAGGGATGTCGCTCTACGGCTTGTAGTGCGCCGTCTCGCTTTAACAACTGCAATAGTCTCACTTTACGAGCTTGTGGTAGGGCAGGGCTTTTACCGCGTCCTCGCAAGAAAGTGTCGTGTTTTATGGCAGTCCGATCCCATGGCATACATAGATAGCCGATGTGATCGCCTACACATACAATGTAAATAGGTCATCATAAAGGAGGTTCGTGGAAAAAGGTTAAATGCTTTTCCGAGTTACGTCGATAACGATCACAATTTACAATATACTTCCTACATTTTCAATACTAAAGCAAGAGATGTATTTAGGTGCTTTGAAATAATGACTGTTCAGTTATCTTAAAACAATCATTAATAATGAATAAAGGATGATAATGATGAAACAGAATAAATAAATAAAAATGTATTATGATTTGACTTCAAACAATTGACAATTAAGATTTTAAATCGTGTTTTTATCTTAGTTTTAAATTGATAAGACTACTATTCCTGTGTGTAGATTGTCATAAAACAAGTTACATAATATAAGAATACAGATACAAAAATATGTATTGTTTATTTTTATTAAACAAAAACGGAACGGAAGATTTTAATTATTGTAACTTATTTAATTTTTACATTTTGAGTTAACACGCGTTTATTTCTTTTGAAAACATTATCGTGAACAATAATATTGGAGCCAATCGCGTAATGTAAAGAAAACGAAACGAGACATTTTGAAATTGGAACTGGTCAGTTGTTTTCATAGCGTAACAAAGAAAAATAGTTATTAATGTAGTTATTATTCCCTATACTTACATGGAACTATGAACATTGTACATCATACGTTATAGTTTAAAGGTATATAAATATGTATTCTATGGACAGTGCAAATATATAACTTATTCAAAATCATTTTTTCAAGGAAGAAAAAGTCCGATTTTAATCTATCTCAACAATATGAGATGTCCAACACAATAGTGCCCAATGCTCTGCTTGGACATGGTCTACAAAACCCTTCATATGCATAATAGAATTCTAAACTAAAAGCTGACAAATCAAAAATATTAACTTATCTGAGATTACGTATTTAACAAAAAGTTTCATCAAATGTGTACTTAGAGTTAACACTTTGTGGTTTTGTATTAGTTATGTACTTAGGTAGGTACTTAATTAGTTAATTTTTATCTCCTTTGTCGGCAAAAAATTGTGTGTTTAAAAATTTCGGCAAAGAATCCTTTACACAATTATGTTTAAGGTCAACAAATTTGTTTTGATGATTTGATTTTATCTGATGTTGTTTTTATTCTTGATCCTTTTGATACCCGTACCCAAACTTCCCTCACAACAGCATGTCCATTGTCAAACGGTCTTTCAGAATAATTTTTCAAATGAAGTTAAAGGTACTAATTTTTAATTTATTATTTTTATTTACTAATTTTTTAATTCCGTTTGATTTAAAAATACCTGACATACTCTTTCGATATTCTCTCGTTATTATCACCCAAAACCACAACAAAATACTTCATTGTAGGCGCGAATTATTTTTACATTTTTTGAAGCTGTGGTAGCCTAATGGCAAGACCGCAGGACTGCCAAGTCAATGGTCTATAATATGTCTCGCATAAATCGACCCCCGTCGTGGCCGAAATTGGTGCAGACATATATTATTAAACAAACAGGGTCCATCATTGTTACCATCTACCTATGTACATACATTGTGAAAAGTAATTAATAAATGAATATGATTTTTATTATTTTTAAACGTGTGTTTAACAACTAACAGAAATTACAGATATTTTATGAATGAACAGTTTAGGAGTCGGTAAAATAAAATGCCTACAAAAATGGAAAAAAAATATTAAGTCTGTGAAGGATCGGAAAGGATCATGTTTCCCGACTGTCTCCTACCCTACCCTACTTATTTCAGCTTGGATGGTAATTTATAAAGTCATCCATGTTTGATTTTCTTGCTATTATATCTTCCTATTTCTAATGTAGGTAACAAATAGGTAGGTATATACTTTATTATTTCGACTTTTTACGTTGATTAATTAATTAACTTTATTTAAACATTAGCATAATTGTGACGGAACTTGTAGCGCATAAAATCGTATTCAGAAATACGAACATGGTGAGAAATTTTGTATTTGTTTTTGTTTTTAAATACATAATGTGCACTTTAAATAAAATTCATATTTGGATAATAACAGCTTTTTAAATCAAAATCAATCAGAAATAAAAAAATGTCGTGGAGATTTTAAATTTGGAACAATATTTAAATTTTTCGAATTATGACGCTTCGATGCCAGTGACTCATTTTTTATTTTTTAGTACTTACTGGCTATTATATTATTTATTGTAGAGATAAAAAAAAATATTATTGTAATCGTCACTCTAACCGGATAACATAAATATCACAAGTTTCACACATACAAGATTAACCCAGTTAGATACTAGAGTCAATATTACATTTAAAATTGTCAAAACAGGGAAAACCTGTTTTTACGTGTTAAATTGGCAAAAAGCTTTCAATACTGCGGAAATATTTACTAAATTTGCACAATATTGTAATGAGTCATTAATAAGATGATAACATCTTTTATGTGTTTAAGATTTGATGCATTAGTTCGCTCGTGTATTTTGTATTCAAATTACATTCAACAAAGGCTCGGCTCACAGATTAATATTAAATAAAACTTAGGTAGATTTTCTTAACCGAAATTTAATAATTAATAGTATTATATTGATAATAGCCTGCGCCCAAGACCCGTGAACAATGCCAGACAGACTGGTTTCATAATTTAATTACAGTGTTGTCAGATTTAAAATTTACGCGAATTGAAATTTCGACCTATAAGTAAACAATAAGGTATCTACAAGATTCTAATTAGAAAGAAAATCAGTTTTCGAGTAGGTACTCATAATAGGTTTTTATTTGAGATTAGATCGCTGTGTGAAAGTTGTGGAATACTTTCTGTTTTCAATTTATTCCGAAGTGCTGCCAATTTATTACAAATTCCAGCAGCAGAATTTACAATTGTACAAATGTTATTTTTATTGGATAACATATTAAAAGTACGTGTGAAAGATTGGTGTAAACAGATTTATTGACGGTAGTAAACTTACTTTCGACTGCATCGAATTCTGTTTTGTGCGAATTGATTCCGAATTGGTACTCTGAACTGCGGCACTAGTGCAAAAACGTGTAAGCTGCGAGTTGAAAATACAATGAGCGCAACGCGAGTTATGCCTACGCTATCCTATCGTGGCACGACCGTGGCATGATATAGTCGCGAGCGTGTCGCAGTTACGTACGGACGGCATGGTAATAGACGTAAATAAATGGCTGTAGGTGGGCAGCCCTATCGCTGTTACGTACCTCACGGCTGTCGGCATTTATTTTTTACTAACGGCTCTATTAAAACTGTGACTAGATCACAATACTAGATCGTAAATCCATTTAATGTGGTGCATTGTACAAAGTTGTAATAATAAACAATAAATTTTAGGAAATAATCCTACGGATTAATTGTAACAACAAAAGGAAGGTTGCACTAAAATCTGATCTTTTAGGACAGCAAATACTGTTAATGGATTGGATGCGGGGAAATGCTAAGTAATTGCTATTACGGGGAGAATAGAGATTCCATTATCACTAGGTACTAAGTACAGAACTAAGTCCCGCTGACTGTCTGTTCCTACGTATGCTGAGATCAAAAATGGATATCGATGTTCAGTTGAAAACTAGGAATTATTATAATAACTTATTCACGCCATTTACAGAAACAATTGAAAACTCATCGTATTTGTTCCTTTTAGATACTTGTCAACGATAAATTTACATATAAATAATTTTGAAGTAACATTAAATTCACTCAAATTAAATGCCCGTCTCAAGGTTGAATTAATATTCATAATAGTAATTATTTAAATCATTAGCACTTTTATTTATTACTAACATTGTGATTTTGTGGGAGAATCGCTAATACCTGATTGTTTTTTCATATAACGTTGATGTAATATCTATTTGACTTTGCACGTATCTAGGTAGAGTTACTAAATAAAAATATTATTTTTTACAGTTCGATTTAGATTTTGATTAATTTAGAGGAAATGGAATTGGCAATATAAAAATACCAGCGACCCTTTTTTATCCGGGGAAATCCTCATGGACTTTCTCCGCCCTGGCGAAGGCGGAGAGGCGTGCCGGACTCCTACCAGTCAAAACCACCGGAGTGCTTTGCCCTTCCCTTATACGGACAGCTGAAATACTGATGTATTAAACATGTGTGCATGTGCATACCTACGCACTTTAAAGTGTGGTGTCAAATAAACATGAGTGCGTTACTAGCAAGCCGTTGTTTCACTTGTGTTATCCCCGCATACTTATCATTATGGGACATCTTCCCACTGAAACATTATACCAGTGGGATGCGACTTTGTTTTATACTATTTACTGATATTGTGAAGGAAGTCTGTGTAAAGACATTTGCCCGCAGCGTCGCTATCGTGGATGTCCGTTTTCCATGTTAACCTTGTCTGCGTACCAAGCGGCGATGTTTTGAGTTATTCAAATTAAATATGTCTTTTCGAAGAATTATAAATGTTACTAAAGTCGCTAAAAAGGCTTCATTGAAAGAGTTATGCAGAAACAGAATTAACTTCATGAATTAAGTATTAGTGTGGATAGTGAATATTTTTTGAGTACGATTTTATTTATACTATACCAATATAATTACTTTAGCTCCATAATTAAACTGGTGAATTATTTATTTTAAGCATGTCACGTAAACTGATTGTTAAGCTAAAAATACGTATGTCTTGAATATGCGACATGGAACACCTACATACTCGTATATCAAACATAATACCTACTTCATTTTCTTTGGTACTAAGCAATGCTTAATCAAATTATAATTCGTTAAATATTTTAACTTTAAATGAAGCTTGTTTAAAATGCAAACGACATTCTAAATAATAAACATATATTTTTGTTTATACGTGTGCCTTTTGTCGTTCTTTTAGTTCTTGAATTTACTCGCATAATTATTAAGAGCTCATCAGTCTTAAGGGCATTACAAAAAAAAAAAAAAACACCTAATGATCTGTCGAAACTACGTACCTATTACAGCAACTGTCGGAACAACAAATATATTTTTTTCCTGAACTGCTAATAGTGAATGCTCCGTAAATGACAGTGGCAGTATACAGGAAAATATTCATTGGTCCTACTAGTACGTCTTACTACGTACAGCCATAATATTACTGCAGTTAATTTAACTGCACGGATAGCCGAGTGGTATAGGTCACCACTGTACGCGATGTGTCGCGGTTCGATTTCCGCGTTGGACAAGAATTTGTGCGATCCACAAAGGCTTGTTCTGAGTCTGGGTGTCTTTGTTCATGTGAATTGAATGTCTGTAAAACCCCCACGATACAAGGATTAAGTTCCTTAGTGTGGGAGTCGTTATTTACAGATAGATTAAAAAAAAGAAAAGCTGTGAAAGCTTGATATTACATCGTGTAGAGCGGTGTCTCTCTTCCTGAACAGCAATAATACTACTTCTCGTGGAGGTAGCCGTCGCTACATCAGCTCATGATTGAAAACACCGGTTGGGTCAGAAACTAATCGGGCATTCCCAATAAATACGCGTGAGTAAACCGTTTAATTTAGCAAGAAAGCTAATATTGGCTCATTGAACACTAATCAAATCTATAACTATTAATTACATACGTCTTATGTTTGTAATTAGACACAGATAGTAGTTGATGTAGTGGATTATTGAGCTTCTAGTAGAATGCGAAACTAATCAGCTGTGAAAGGATAACATTGTGTGGAAATCTAGATTTCAAATGAAATTTGAATTTAATAAGCCGCAGTGAGAAGCCGTGTATATGCTAGATCTTTCTGTGTATGGAAAAGGCCTTTGTGCTGTTGTGGCTCATTTTTGAGGTAGGCAAAATCAAAAGGTTTTTATTTCGAGAAGGCCTTCTCAGGCACTTCCAAAACATTACTGACTCTAGTTGCGCGGTTCCAAAATGTCATTCTTATGGAGAAGACCCGGCATGAAAACTAGTAAGGCTTTGTAGGAGGGCAGGAATAAATGCACTGGAGTGGGGTGGGAAGTGTAATAAGGATTCTGTATGCGATCGGCAAGGATATCAGCAGGTTGAGAAGTTAAGCGTTGAAGCAGGTAAGAGGGATATGTGGGATTGTAAAGAACATTGTAGAGAAAAGATGAGATGCGAGCGTTCTGGCGAAAACGGATTGCCACTTGAGCTGCTTCTCAAAATTAGGACAGTAGCTATGATGGTTCTCTTGGCTTTATTGAATTCATAAATAAATTATTTAAAAATGTATGTTTATCCTATTTAAAAATACATACTTTACTTTACCAACAAGAAAAAATGGACGGTCCGTAGGTATAACTGCTACAAACAGAATGATTTATGAGGACATTATTTATGTCTGGACAGTATGACTAATGACAAGTCAAAATGGGCAACACATTTAAATGGTTGCTTAAGCTCGCAAATATAAAAAATATGACAGTATAAAGTGATACGATTAAAACCTTTTTCCCAAGTCACGTGTATGTACATTAGAGTTGACTTCCAAACTTAATGTAATTATAAACAAATTCACTAAAATGACGGGCTTAAATTTAGAAGTAGGACAATGGATCAAAACATTTGAAACGATGTTACGTTGTTTAAAAAACTCAAAACGCTAAAATTTCAAACAAAGGATACTTTACAATTCAGGACTGACATGAAATCTAATCCAGCCAGCCAGTCGATCGGTACAATTAATGCATATTGAATAGCTGATAGAAATCAATGAACTACGTGAAATTTTGGTCCCAGATAAAACAGTTGAATGTTTTATCCATCTACAGTTTTGGTGTGACAGTACAACCACTGGTACAACTGACTTATACCACAGACTCATGTCAAAGTGTCTACGTACAGTCACGAGCAAAAACATGTAAACACGTTCAAAGAATTGAAGTTTAAGTCCTAGTCAAATGATATACGAAATCGTGAAATTTTCTTCCAAATTAAACATTTTATGTTTAGCTATCAGGAATAGCTATAGGATACAATATCAGGAATATTCCATAAGAACTTCAGAAATTTCGCATAAGGAATCTACTGCAACAGCTGTTTGGTCGTGTATACATGTTTTTGCTCGTGACTGTACAAACATCCCTTGCATTGATCACTAGATGAAGATATGCGTCAACCATTGTCGGTCTTCCGCCTTTTATACTAGGTAATCTATAAGGTATTAAGATCAAGCTGTCTATAGGTACCTACTATAGATGTTACACGCGTCTGATTATGATATGATTGGATTGCTACTATTTTCCTTAAAGCAAATACCGCTAGTTATAATAATTAATCAAGCCTGCTCAACAACTTATAGTAGGTATCTAATACTAAAGGCCGCAATGCATTTATGCCATCAAGTCTTATTTTATGTTTAAATTGACGGGCAAATAAGTTGGTAAGTTTTAGCTCGAATTTTTCGATCACAGTTTGAAATTTAGAGTCGGTTTTTTGAAAAGTTTTTCACAAATATTGCTTCTCTTTGACAACAATTTGAATAGTAAACAGTAAATTAATTTATAATACCTTTGCTATAAAAACATTAATTAATTACAAGTGACCTGCATGCGACACAAAAACTTGCATTCAATTAATAGACGTACCTACATAATATAATATATGCGCGTTTTATTAAGTTATATGTTGTTTATTGGTTGTTAATACGCATGGTTTGTTATGATGGAATTTCCAGTATCCGACCTTCGTGCTACCTGTAATGATCTAGCTAGGAATAACAATAATTTCCTCAAACAAGTTGTGGTTACGCATTATATCTGAGCGACACTGATATTGCTTGCAATTTTGTTGCGAATATGCAGAGAATTACCTAAGTAATTAAGTAAGTAACTAGATATAGACTAGAAATAATTATTGTAAGCCTAAATATAATTAATCTAAGAGTGAATAGTGTAAGTATTATATACTAGCGATGTGCAGCAGGTACGGAAGGGTGCAATATTGATGTACTATACCTATAAACGGCAGTATATCTTGCAAAATTATATCTTAAAAAAAGCATATCAAAGTATATTGCGTAGTTTCAAAGATCTAATCATACATAGGGACAGACAGATAGACAGCAGGAAGCGACTTTGTTTCATACCTACTACGGCTACTGCGTATTGACTAACAGCATTTGGGGACCTATTAGTTAGTCCGTTTGCAGTTGTTGAAAGACGCACCGCTTTGTCGTCTAGTGGGTCGTCTAGTTTCCACAGCTGCAACAGTCTAAGTAGTTCCTCTGGTGCAAATAATTTGATTACCAAGCAAGGTAAAGTGATAATACATGTTTATTCTTTGGTTCAAAATCCCTCATGGGCATTGTTAGAAGGTGTACATTATGCCCGAGATGGTTTCTCCAAGATCTGTTTCTAACATTCAAGTTTATTTTGAAATTATTAATACAGAGAGGATAATTTTCATGTCTGTTTCTCTATATCTATGCAGGGTACAAATTGCTTTCGGATGATGTATTGCAACGCATTGCTACGCGTGGGAGACAGGTTTAGTCAATAAGTCTGACTCTACCCTTTTTCTACCCCGAGAAGGGAGGTGGGTGTATATGTGGTTTACCCCGCCTTACCAAAAAAAAGAGATGTAAAGGTAAGCTCAATTAATATATAGGGCTTTTCAACAAGAACTTTGTTTTTTAAAACGAAATAAAACAAAGAATTTAGTGGAAAATGAATAAATTTTTTATTGTATTACAAAGAGAAAAGTTCGGCAATTAAATGAAATTAAAAGAATGAAAAATAATTTTTGATAAATGTCCACCACGACCACGCTGACAGGTGTTGATTCTTTCATCAATTTTTTTATATATTTCATTTTCCACTAAATTCTTTGTTTTATTTTGTTTTGTTTTTTTTTTTTTTTTTTAAAGTTCTTGTTGAAAAACCGTATACCTACTGCAATAGCAAAAAAGTAAAAAAATATTGTTTTGTTGTTCTATAGTATGCTTATAAAATGGGTGGGTTAAACTGTATGGCCCCTGTGTATATCTAAAATTGTCCATACATTCAAATGCCAGCTAAACAATCGACACTCGACGTATTGACTATTGACAGGCTGGCTTTCAATCACAGTGCGATCACAATCGAAAAATGCACATATTTCCAAATTGTCAACTACGTTTGCATTTTCACTTCCCTTGCGATAAGTTTTTAAAAGTCAAAGTGCTAGAGCTGATGACTCATCTGCAATAACTTTTTTATCATTGTAAAATACACACTGTTAAAATGTAGTGCGATAAATATTAGAACGATAAAAGTATCTACTCGTGGCTGTAAATATCTTGGAACTAAAACTTTATTTACGAGTATTAAACATGAGTAGAGTCTTATACTAACAACAAACTCTACAAAGGTAGAGTACTTATTGGTATACCTATAGCTTAAGATTGGAAGGACTTAGTTTACAGCGGATATAAGTTTAGAATACGTACAAAGTAAAACGGAATTGTTCAAATTAAATACGCAGGATCTATAATGCGTTCACATTTACCATAACAAGTTCATAACGGTTACAATGTAAATAATGGTAGGCCTCTATTATGTCACAGTAGTTTAATGACAACTGTATAATAATAATTTGTTGACCGACACTTTGTTAATGAGGATATTCCTCATTTTACGTCTGATATTAGGAATAGGGATGATGACAGGGTCCGAAAAGTAAAAATCGAATTAGTCCGTTACATTAATAAATAAAAAAATACTAGTTACTTAGCCCGTTAGATAGACAATAAAAAACAACTACTCATATATTTTTGCGTTTATGTGACCAATAGAAAACGACGAAGATACACTGTTTTAAAGTTTAGGAGAGGGAGCTTGTGACGTAACGGCTACCCAGAATTTATACCAAGAAGTGACGTCACGCAGAAGTTTCATTGAGACTTCTCTTGACTCAAACAAAGATTGACCATAGTACGGTCAATCTTTGTTTGAGTCAAGAGAATAAACACGTATCGAATAGTTTTCATTAAACTATACGACGGACACTAAAAAAAAAGTTGTCATCATCCCTATTAGGACAGCTTAAAACATTATACAAGTGTAGAAAACTCAAAAGCTTTCCGTCCACATATTGCAAGGCAATCGGCTTTTCTATACAGAAAAAGACGCCTTTTTAATGTCAAAGCGGCTTTTGAACGTCGGCTTTATTAATAAACAGCACTTTACTTCCTTCCTATCATCGCAAACTCGCAGCTCTTGATGGGCCCGTTGGTCTAGTGGTTAGTGGCCCTGACTGCAGCTATACTGGAGATCGTGGGTTCGATTCTCACCCAGGATAAATGTTTGTGTGGTGATCATTTGTTCTATGTCTAGATGTAATTTATCTATAATATTTATGTATTTAGAAGTATATTATAAGTAGATATGTATATCAGTTGTCTAGTACTCATAATATAAGTTGCTTACGTTTACTTAATTGGAGACTAGATGGCATTGTGTGAATGTTGTGGAAAATGTATTTAATATTTAAATTATTATATTTATCACGTTGTTGTCTCTCACCAAAAATGTATAAAATAAAGACGTCTCAGGAATCATGTCAGTAAGTGTCGTCATTAACATTACCCTGTCCCGTGAGTCATTATTAATTGCATAGTTTAACTATCGTGTCTATTGTCGGGACAGCATAGCTATTAACATTTAACCCGTAAAAGTCATTGTCATTAAGGACCGCAGTTCCTGTGTAGTCGAATTAATAATCACAATGCCAAAGTTACGAGACTGTATAAATAATACTACACGCACCTATTTAATGGTTTGCTTTGACAAGCCAATGTAATTGCTCTGTTTTGTTAAGGAAAATCCCTTACTATGGCACCGTCTTGAGACAATATTATATATAAAATGAATCGCATTTAAGTTTGTATAATGAAACGAGGCAAGCTCATTCAGCCTTGTTAATTGTATAGTAGACTAAAACAAATGAAGCGCAAGAGGGTCATTGTCGTCGACAATATGAGAAAAATTGGCTAGCCGCGTCGATAATTATACCGACCCTAAATAACATATTAATAAAATTGCAGTGTCTGCTTGTGATATTTAAATAAATATTCTTTAATGCGCACATATGAATGTATAACCGGTACATTTTTTTCTGTCCTCATGTTTGTTCCTGTTAATCTCTGAAATAGCTGACCCTATTTTAATGGACCTTTTATTGGCAGGTAGCTTATGTAATGGTGAGTAACTTTTATTGTAGAAAAAAAATCTGTAGATAATCTAATTATTTTTTTGTTTAGTTCTACACGGACGAAGTCGCGGGAACAGCTGGTTGGAAAAAATAAGTGCGGACTGTCGAACATTGATGTTACTGCACCGTCAAATATAATAAGAACTATATGCTTACAATGAATTATAGTTTAATATTAAAAAATTGTCTATCATTAACTTTAATGCTAACACCGATATTTATAAAATGTTTCTTCATTAGCCTGCATATCAGATGCACTAAGCAAAAAATACTGATTGCAAATTGCATGCCGTTGACACGAAACTCAACACTTATGGTCTTTAGTTTCAAAGTCAGCGAAGTTTTTATACACCTATAAAGGTTATACATATATAAAATGTATTGTGTTTTAAAATAATCCGTATCGCTCAAATTACATGCATAATAAATAGACTTCAAACATTTGCGGAATACACATGTGCAAATAAAATACCGTCTGTCGTGAAATGTTTGCTAATTAATTTATTATTAACTTCATTAAATTGTAATCGAAAAGCGTTTCGGTATATTTTGACTGTCATTGATTCTTAATTTAGTGTCATACTAATTACAATACTGTAGTATTTCTAATTTAATTTATTGAGTAGCCTATGTTTTAATGCCTGAATTAAAGCATAGGCTAACTCCATATCAAATTTTACAGTATTTGATCCGACGTTTGGGCGTAAAAGAGTGACAAACATATTATATTATTCATCCATCCATCCATCCATACTTACAAACTATCGCGTTTATAATTAGTAGGATTTTTTGTGCTTGTGCGTGCTTTTGTGCTCATAGTGCTAAAAAAATTTCAAAGACTTAAGTGCAAAAAAGAACGCGTGTTGAGGACAAGTATGAAAATTGCGACAGCTTTGCAAAGATTTTTCTCTTTAGCATACTAAAAACAATGCAGGAAATTTTAATAAAACCTCATTCAGGAAAGGAAATTAAAATGTCAAGAAGCGAACTTTCTCATATAAATGGGGAAATACATCACCTCTTAAAAGAAGACTGTTGCAACTGTCGAAGCAAGAATATAAAAGATGACGGTAGACCCTGATCGATCGGTTTACCCTGGATTTTGCGTATCATTTATATCCCTTGCAAATTTTGCTGACGCATACTATGTTGGTAACGAGGGTGAGATAAAATCAATCACTGTTAAGTACTCCGCAGCCATTCTTATCAGTGGACCCAGTCGATGAAGGGCCATGTACCATATTTTTTGGCTCTTTTTCATTGACTGATATATGTAGATAGTATAGATACCTAATAAAACAAAGCCTAGATCTGTAGTGTAAGAATGATAGGTTAATTGTTAGGTTACTTCAGGTTAGATTTGTACATTTATTTATGAGGCCAATGGCTTCAACAATTTTTGGACGCGCTAAAGGATATTTGTCGGAAAGTTCCTTATGTATCTTTTAAAATGAAACAACAGAGTTTCAATTAATTGAATTAAAAGATCCCGAAATATTGGAAGTCATTGACCGTTTCCTAAGCGTCAAAGTTCTGATAAAAGCACTCTCAATCAATCCAACTTCTTTGAACCGGCAAGAGGACGTTAGAAGTTTCCAATCCAATTAAAGCGCAGCTAATTTTCCTCTGCGCGATAATCTAGTTTAGTACGTATTACTAACAGTATAATGATCTAGTTATCCCCCATAACTCTTAATATTGAGCACAGACTTTACAGTATCGGGTATAGCAAGTAAACTTTGTTCCCTTGCACAAGCAATCAAGTTCACAAACAAAATTGTTTTCACGAATCAATAGATTGTATAAAATAAATCCGCTGGCCGCATCTGTCCGTGCCTATGTATGCTTAGATCTCTAAAACTCCGCAGTGGAATTTCATGCGGGTTGTTTTAGTAAGTAGACTGTTTCAGAGCATGGTTTATATGTATGTATAATACAAAAGTATTGCTCCCGTGCGAAGCTGGGGCGGGTCGCTAGTACTGGATAAATAGATTAGGCAATCGATCGAATAGAAATAATTAAAAGACCAGACAAGATATGATTGACTTGAACGGAGCGTTAGAATAAAGAGCGGAGAATTACTTTTTAGGGTTCCGTACCCAAAGGGCAAAACGGGACCCTATTACTAAGACTTCGCTGTCTGAAATTTTCACAAATGATGTGTTCCCGTTGTATAACAACAAATACTAAAAATAACTTAATGTGGCAGAATTCTACGCGAGTGGAGCCCCGGGAAAAAGCTAGTTAAGCATGATTGTCCGGAATACAGAACTTTAAAATTAAAATGTAAAATTTATAACACAGCTCTAGATGAAAATTATGAAGCTCCGAAGCAAATTCTACGTTAGTTTTCTTGATACAGCTCTGAAGTTTGAAATTGCGTCTTAATTGGTTATTACCGACAATTGCGCGCGCTAAGTCGCGGGCAACAGCTAGTATACAATTATACATACAAAAATAGGTGACCCGTACCTAGTTCGTTGTGCGATAATATGTTTATGACACTAACAAGTATCGTGACTTTCCAAAATCGGTTCACTTTAGATTGAAATTTGCCCCCGAACGTCATAGACTCACAATCTTTACCCCTTTATGTATGTGTAATGTGATTAATGCTCAATCTATCTATTCTTAGCGTAGACAAATTGAACTTAAACCCACGCTTATACACTACGGTATCTAATCTTAGTGTAGATACATTGAGCTCAAATCACCACGCTTGTTTGTATATGGAAAATATCAAATCTTGCACCTGATAGTAATTAAGTCATTAGCAGATTTTGATCACAATATTTGTACAAATCCAAGCGCAAGTGACGATTCACAAGTATATTAATAACCCAGCCATTAGGAATCTATATTTAAGTCAACTGCTAATTTAGTATCCTTCTATCTAATGTGAAGCAATCGTACGTTATTTTAATTGAATATTTATACAATACTAATCCTAAGTTCAGGGACATTTGACGATTCAAATTAGGGCAACCTCTATTGTTAAATGCAATCGCGCCTAATTCGTACCCGATATGAAAAAGTCTCTATATCTCTCAAGTTATTTTTACGAGAAAATATAGTAATCTGATGCTGCAATGTATCATCTTGACAACCCTTAACATAGATACCCTTGGGACTGTGGAAACTGACTTGCTACAAACAAGACTAGCTAATCTAAACTGACATTATTATAAGGGATATTTTTTGTGTCTATATTAGGTATCTCATCATTGTATCTATTTTTATCTCTGGAATAACCAGATCGATATACAGGAAGTACGGTGTAGTAGGTAATACGAGTATACAACCTCTTACGCGATTTCCCAAAACCAGTGTAATTATATCAGGGTCTTTATATTCTATTGTCGAAAGAAATGCCTACCGATTTTTATGTTTTATTAGATTCTTTACGTACCTAACGTGAAAGGGTACTGCTTATTTTGCAAATTATTCTGGTACTGGTGATCCGCCCAAGCTTCGTGCGGGTAAAATACTAGCGTATTAAACATAAAACCTTCCTCTTGAATAGCTTTAAAGATTTAAGTATACATACAGACAGACAGCGACTTTGTGTTGTACTGTATAGTGATGTATGGAAAATATATCGCTTTTTTGAATCTTGCTTTGATTTGTTAATTAGCTAACCCGTGTTTTTTTTTGATAGATGATTATTTTAGGTTTAATTAGCTTAAGATATGCACAAATATCTTGGCATTGTATTAACAAAATAATGTCTGAAATCGGTTCAAAATTCCCGAAAAACTTCAAATTTTTATCTCTTTATTATATTACAATAGATTATCTTCGTATATTTGGGGTTTAGCGTTAAATGAAACTAAAACAAAACATGAAAAATGAAACTAAATCATTTAGACAAAATCGCGGACGGCAGCTCGTTTTTCTACAACCTAGACATATAATCAAGTATAAAATAGCTACTTATTAAGTGTTTATTCTAGATTCTTATTACCGATACCAATTGTTACGCAACTGCATATTAACACTATGTTAATCGGACAAAAAATATGAAGTGCTTAAGTAAGTTTTAATGTTTAGCTCCTCACAAATATCATTTGAATAGTCATTGCTTGGAATTTAATTGACACGTTGTATTTAAGAAGATAATTATAATTGATGAGGGTTTGAAACGAGGTAGATATTTAATACCTAATTAGAATTGGAAATTGCATAGTATTTGTGTTTTGTGATATTTGTGTTTTGTTGAAGTATAACTACAACAACTACTACTACAACTACAAAAGAGTAATTAAGTAAGTTGCTGCTATATTTCTATTATGGTTTTATTTTTAAAAGTTCCGTACTTTTCAAGTCATTGTAAACTCATTTATTTATCTTTATTAATAAAAAAATTGTCACGAAACAACAACGAAAAACAACTAGTTTTAAATTCAGCTAAAAGTATTTTTTTAACTCACCGTCCTAAATTTCAGAACACAGTTTTATAATCACTATTAATATTCTTTATGTATCACAAGAACTCATGGTTTCATAACTTTTTAAACTTCATTCACATTGTTTTTTCGTGTTCACAGTTCGCGGGAAAACGTTTACGTGGGTGACGTGCGACCGTCTCGATACGAACCAGTTGACTGGCTCGCTCTCGCCACCATGTTTCCGCTACCAAATCCGCTCATGAAAACTCTTACAGAATTTTCCGGCAAAAAGTATGAGAATTAATAGGTCGGGTAAAAAGTCTCTTCGCATTATAGTATGTAATAATGAACTTGTAATAAAATCTTTCGTAATAAAAATTTGAATTTGGAATTATGTTCTTTAAAATTTTAACTTTCAATCATACCAAAACCAGCCAGATACAAGTACTATAGCCAAAAAGATTTAGATTATAGATTAGTATTATGTTATATAACCGTAGGTAATAAAATTCATTTGTTTCTTTTAGAATGTAATTTTGAATACAGAAGCTAAAAAGTTTTACGATTTGTTTGTTTTGGTCTTGACTGCTGAAAGATTTGTAAGACTAGCAACAAAAACAACATAATATTAATTTTAACTTGGATTGTTTTTTGTTTCTCAATTTTATTGACATTCTTGTTACGAGTGGAAGGAGGTTTGTTTGGGAAGCGTCTTAAACGATGAATTGTTCGTGTTGTAAAACGCAAAAGAGCAAAAAAATTGTGCTTGTTGTAAATTACCCACTTGAAATTGTTATGTGGTCTACTTTTAACTGGCATTTTCTGGAAAAAGTTGGAACTGGAAATACTAAACCCACTCACCATAAGACCCATACAAAATTCTTTATTACATAATAGTTCTTTTCGGGGGTTTCGATCTTGTTCTAGTTTAAAAAACTTAAGTTTACTTAAATGTTATCTGGCTCAGCAGACAGTTTCTTGTAAAATACGATACAGAACCGAAACGGGTAAGCCGTCCCGTTTTAGAAAGCACGAAGTACCAAATAAACGGAATTACTTTGTTTTTATTTAGTGTCTTCGATAGCGCTCGAAAAACCTCATTGTATTCCAGTTTTCCCTCAATGGCGATAGGAAACTGGTTATATCTTATACATTTAATTAAAATACAGTTTCAATTACTTGTAATTATTTTTCAGTGGCGATAAGAGGTTTTAATTAACAGTACATGGAATTGAATATAGTTGAATGATGCCAACGTTAAACTCTATATCTATTCTATTTATTATGTGATTATGTATTCTATTCAAACACTCAGGCTAACAGTAGAGCTAAATTTATAAATTGAAATCGCAAATTAATTGTAACGATTCTATGAATTTTGCAAGTAGCTTTTACGCTTTTGCTAACTTTTAACCGCAACAATTATTTCAATTATAAACAGGTATTTGCAGCAGAGTTTTACTCTAGTTAATAAATTAAAGTGAACAGCCATTTGAAACAGTTTCTCTACAAATATCAAGGGTCAAAGGTTTTCGCGCCATTCTGCGTGAAAACTGAATAAACAGCGAATGAGGATGCAGTGGGTAGGTAACGTTCCCATATGTTTAGAGTATAGGTATAGGCTGTAATAGTTTGTTCTGAAAAACATTTGATATGCACACAAAAATCTCTATTTTGTTTTCTGACAATCATCAATTTGTTTAAACAAAATAAATGGAGCTAGAAATATGATTCGAGTAATTTTTTATCTGTGTAAAAATTCGTATTGTTGTCAAGTCTATCTTCATATTACTTTTTTACTATTGTTTTGCATTATGATTTATTGTTTCTAAACTTAATTAATAATTGTCAATTTAAAGTCTAAAAAAACAAGTCGCTTCCTGCTGTCTTTCCGTCCCTATATATGTTGTTTTTTAATCGATTAAAGATATAGATAGGGGAAGATTTACCTTAATCGATCATGAGGAAGGTATATAGGTACATATGTATAATACGGTATAGCATAGCACAGTATAGCATTCGTGCGAAGCTGTTATCGCTCGCTATGTTCTTAAGTAACCCATGTATAAAACCCGACTAAACGTTCCTACAACGCCATCTAGTCTCGTATTAAGTATACAAGCGTAACTTGTGTTATGAGTACTAGACAGCTGATAAACATATCTACTTATGCATTTCCTAATAATTACATATTATAGACAAATGATCGAGCTCATCACATAATCATTTGTCCTAGGTGGGAATCGAACCCACGACCTCCGACACAGCAGTCAGGGCCACTAACCACTGGACCAACAGGCCCGTCGAACTTTAATTTGTTAGCAGACGTTTGATACCTCGTTATTAATATACATTAACTTCTGCTACAGGATGTAGTTACATTCTCTACAATACACGTGTTTGCTCATGTAGTGTCTGTATATGAATAGACTTACTATCCGTGACTTCATTTAGGTACGAAGATGTCAAGATCTATTGCAAAAATGCTTTGAGCGTACGTGCACCCAGCGTTATTAGCATACCTTTGAACAAAATCGCTGTCGAATATATTAAGATCAGGGCTTTAATACTTTAATATTAAATATCACTTTTTGTATCAATTCTATAAAAGTATCTCTATTGTAACAATGCGAAAGTGTGAATGTTGCAAACAATTTGTTGTAGATAAGTGGGTTTAGTCTTCTATGTATTAAGATAAGCAAAAATTTTAATTAGTTTGAACAAACTCTAAAAAAAAATATTCCAAATCGACCCTTCCCGTCTGTAACTAATTACCTAATTAAATTGGGGGTTGAATAGATTACATACTGCTATAACGCATAAATGTGTTTCTGGTCGATCGGCCTATCGCATAAATCAGTTTACCTTACTTCGATTGTAACAAGCAAAGCTCTATTTACATCACAAAAACCATTTCGTTATTAGACGAAGCTGCTAAATCATTGTGGACATTAATTTCTGTCTGTAGAGTCAAGTTAGGACATAACTATCAGGACAATGAACTCGGGAATGTACCTAAAGTAAACAATGTGGAAAATAAAAACTTGAGCTACAGATATTATAAGTCATGGTCAGGTCACGTAGAGACCTTTGTTTTAAAGTCGATTAACGAAAATGACGAGACATTAAATGCTCAAACCTATTTATTTTAACGACTACCGAATCATCGACATCTTTGTATCGCGGGGGTTTTCACAAACATTCAATTCATATGCACAAAGACACAAAAACTGAGAGATCTGTGAATCGCACAAATTCTTGTCTCACGCGGGAATTGAACCCGCAACACGTCGCGCATGTACCCAAGTGGTAATTGGCGTGGTGTCCTATACCTATCCACTCAGCTAGCCGTGTAAATAAGATATATTATAAAGTCTATATCTCAATAAATCTAATATCTCAAAGTAAGACTGTCAGTTGTGGAAGAGAGAGGACACTATGACGGGTTGTGAGTTTCGCTTTTACCACAAAAAAAGTCTCATTTTAGAAGGAGGTTTTAGCTTCCACGAGCTAAATGACCTCTTTAAGCAAGACTCTCGCTATTGTGGGAGTGAAGTCGGGAAATTTTCCTGGCAGTGCCTTGCCTTATTAACTGCGATAGTCTTTAGAACTTTGAGAGCTACATAGAGGGAAAGTATAGTACCTATCTGTGCGAACTGATTCAAGTACTTTGTAGTTGAATATTTACCTACGTAAAATTACATGTGCCAGACTCTTTTATAGAAGTCTAAAAATAATGGACATTCTTTGACAACGGTATACGTTGTGATATTGATCAAGGTTGAAATTTTAAATACATGTGAATGGTTTCTACAAACTTTAGCATAGCAAATATTTGAAAGAGGAACTCACTAATAAAATGATTAATATCCTGGATTGCGAAAATAGTTGTAATATGGTCAAAAACAATGCTAATGTAATGTTAAACAATGTACCTATTTAGAAAAATTATGATTTGTTCGACAGTCGCCTTGAAAACTGTAGGTCTAGCTTTTCCGATACATTTTATAGTACAAAACGGCACATTTTTTGTCGTGGAACTTAGAACGTTGTAAAAATTTAAGCGCGACTGTTGTCCAGTGTAGAAATCTTGTTTAGGTATTCTACTAATATCGATTTTCAACTTAGAACTAACATATCCTAAATTTCCTGCTTCAGTTAAGTTACCTAAGATTGCTTAGGAGTTCAATCAATTGATAAAAGAAATACCGATTTATAGGACGTTTGTATTTTTTCTATCAATTGATACTAAACCAATATTTATAGATCCGTGGAGAAAGGAATTTCCCTCTTGTTCTTTTCAAATAAAGCTTCGATAATAGGTCTGGCACGTGTACAAAATATACATACGTACGTTCTATAAAAAAAATCATCAATGTAGATACATATCTTCTGAATCTGTATTAGGAATATTTACGATTGGCGCAAAGGAAGAGAAAATTAAGCAAGAAAATATTTTCCATTACTCTACCTATTTAAAGTTTAGAAAAGTTCGTTGCTTGCTCATTTGCCGCGAGGTCAGTTTATATTTGATCAAAAATTGTTAATACGGAAGTTACATACAATTAAAAAAGATCCAAAAATATCGTATCGAAGCTGGGAAGGCTCAAATTTTAATGGTCGGAGATTTAAACTTAGCAGGTAGGTAATTGTTAAACGAAATATTGATGAAAACCAAACACGTTGGTAGGTTTCTAACTAACACGTTGGTAGGTAGATAATTATCTATCTACATATAACCAGAAAACCAATATTCATTCTTAACATTTTGTTTTTAATTTTTAGTATTTGTTGTTATAGCAAGGGAAATACATAATTTGTGAAAATTTCAGCTTTTTAGCTATTACGGTTTACGAGATACAGCCTGGAGACAGACAGACAGCGGAGGCTTAATAGTAGGGTTCCGTTTTACCCTTTGGGTACGGAACCCTAAAAATGAGCATCAATAGACTGTGCCATTGGCCTACCCAGGTAATTAGTTAAAATTACGTACTAAGCATTGATTAATATCACGTTTTCATTAAATAATTAGATACACGTGCGTCGCACCGTGCAGCATGATGGAATGATATTTAATTTAATTCATTAACAGCATATAATTTGTCTTCTTATACTTGTCATCGTAATTAGAACTTATTTGCACCGCTTTGCTAGTGTAGAAATGTTTAAAGCGCCAAGTTAGTAAGACGTAAACTATAATATAGTTTTCTTGCAAAAATATTCATGGAAAAATTAATGAAAATAGTTTTAAATTCTTTGAAAGTTGAACTTTAAGTCTTTGAACTTGTGCCTAACTATTTAACTAAATAATTATTGCAGTCAGCAAGATAACAAACAAGGTGAGCGCCTGACACTTACATTGTTGTGCTCAGAAGTTAATTGCTTGCATAATTTTATCAGGTGTTTAACTCAGCTTGCTTCACAATACGTCATTTTGTCATTCATCAAAAGTAGTTTCTTTTTTATAGGACCATACATCTACAGAAAAGTGGGTTCAAAAATGATCGTTACAACTTTATTAAATAAGAGCTGTATGAACAAATGTGTAACTTAGTTAATGAACCTGGACTACTCCGACACTGAAGCGTTTATTACCATACCCCAGTAAGGCAATTCATCCACCATCCATTTAGTTTCATTCAACCTAACACACACATTTAGCCTACACATACACACAGGCACATTCACATGTATGCACGCAGACACACACACGCACACACAAATTTATACTGCAACTCATTTAGTTTTTTACTGTGTTCTACCCATACATAGACGAAAAGCGTGTAAAACAAAAAGAGAGTCCTAAGCCTTCGTACACCTATACTCTTAATAATGCGGGTCAGATGTATTGCAATGCTTGCGACGGGATCTTTAAATCTAAACTCGGTATAGCCAGTCACATCAAGGCTCACGCTAGGAGGTGAATTTGCCATGGATCGTCGGGAGGACTATAATATAATCTATATAATTGTATATAATAATATACATAGTTATGTTGGGATATAACTTATCCTTATCGAGTGACATTTACGACTAGAAAACCACATTCTTAGAAACTAATTCCAAACGCTGACATTTAATATTAATATTTTCAAATTAGTCACACTGATAAAATTTACGCCTTTTTAACGATCTATTCTTTACAACAAAGTAATATGCTGATAAGGGATTATCCCTTCCTAAGAGTTGACCTCATACTTGGATATATAAGTCCAGTATTTCGAGCACTAAAATCATTCCTAGTTTCGTCGTCTTAGTGTATTTACCTATAAGTATTCTAAGTTATTTGTACCCAGTAGTCTTATTGAAGAAAAGTGTAAAAGTAAAGAAAATTGGCCAGCATCCGCTGTATCATTTCTCTCCAACTTACCGCGACCGCCACCTTGACCACGTACCGCGAAACTTAACTGGCGCAGTCGGTAGGATAATTTCAAGAATTCGTTGGTAACACGTTTCAAGAAAGAAAAACCTTCACTTCAGCAGTCCGGTAAGAAAAGAAGAACCACACCAACAAGAAGACTCTGGTAAAGTACACTCAAGACATTAGACAACCACCCTCACAAAATGCGGAAATTAAGAGACAAGTTAACGAATTAATGAAAAATAATATAATTCAACCAAGTCATTCACCTTGGAGTGCACCTGTACACTTAGTACCAAAGAAAATGGATGCAAGCGGTGAACAGAAGTATAGAATGGTTGTAGACTATAGAAAGCTTAACGAAATTACCTGTGATGACAAATATCCTTTACCAAACATAGCAGATTTGTTTGATAAACTCGGAAATAGCTCTTATTTTACCACTATAGATTTAGCAAGTGGATATCATCAAATTGAAGTGCTAGAAGAGGATAGACCTAAAACAGCCTTCAATACACAATTTGGACATTATGAGTTCTTGAGAATGCCATTTGGATTGAAAACGGCACCAGCTACATTCCAAAGAGCAATGGATAATATACTGAGAGGCTTACAGGGAATTCATTGTCTTATTTATTTAGACGATGTGATAATATTTTCTCAAACCCTTGAAGAACACATAAGAAAATTAAAAACTATTTTTGAAACTTTAAGACAAGCAAATTTAAAGGTACAGCTAGATAAATCAGAATTTCTTAGAAAAGAAGTATTATATTTAGGGCATACAATTACAAAAGATGGATTAAAACCAAACGAAGATAAAATTAAAGCAGTAATTAACTACCCCATACCTGGTTCAGTAAAAGAAGTTAGATCATTTTTAGGATTAGTAGGATACTATAGGAAGTTCATAAAAGATTTTGCAAAAATCACAAAACCATTTACGTTATTATTGAAAAAGAATAAAAAGTTCGAAATTACTAAAGAAATTAAAGAAGCATTCGAACAATGTAAAGAATTACTAGTTAATGCTCCTTTACTACAATTTCCAGATTTTAATGAAACATTTCTATTAACTACTGATGCATCAGAAATTGCATTAGGCGCTGTTCTTTCACAAGGAACTATAGGAAGCGATAAACCTATCGCATATGCAAGTCGTACTTTAATTGAAGCAGAAAAGAGATATAGTGCTATAGAAAGGGAATTATTAGCAGTACTATGGGCAGTAAAACATTTTAGACCTTACCTTTATGGGAAGAAATTTTTAATTTATACTGATCATAGACCCTTAACTTGGCTATATTCATTATCTGAACCGAATAGTAAATTAACACGTTGGCGATTAAGATTACAAGAATACGATTTTGAAGTGATATATAGAAGCGGTAAGCAGAACACCAACGCTGACGCTCTATCACGCATTAAAGTAAATATGTTGCGAAGTTCTGAAAGTACAACTTCAACGGAGGAATTAAATCCAAAATCTCCAGCACCAACATTAGCAGCAACTAATCGAGCACGCATAGATTCGGAAGAAAGTTATAGCGATATTCAAAATTTAGAATCAACTTTAACAGCATCAGAAACTGAAAGTATTTTCGACACCACTAAAGAAAAAGTACGTGTAATTAATGAACCAATAGATTCCAAACCTAATCAAATAATCGTAGTCAATTGGAATAAAGAAAAATTAGAAGTAACATCTAGAACCAGATTTAAACAGAGAATATTAGAAGTTCGATTACCAATTAATAATGTACAATTAATCAAAGAATTTATATTGAATAATTTAGAAAAAGGGAAGAAATATTATATCCATTACGACAACAAAGCCCAAAGCCCTCTATTTAATAAAACTATTGAAGAACTATTTCAAAATCATAGTAAGAACATAATTGAATGTACGGAAAGAGTTATCTTTGTAGAAAATCAAGAAGAACGTAAGAGTATTTTATCTGCATATCACGAAGGAAAGACTTGTCACAGAGGAATTCGTGAAACTATTTCGAGAATCAAAAGAAGTTATTATTGGCCAAATATGGACAAAGACATTACTGAAGTAATAAATAATTGCGATGTATGTAAGCGTATGAAATACGATAGGAACCCTATAAAAACTCAACCACAACTAACAAAGACATGTAATAAACCTTTCGAAGAAATTTTTATTGATACTTTTTCTATAGAAGGAGTAATTTATTTAACGTTAGTAGACTCATTCTCAAAATTGGGACAGGCTATAGAAATAAAAAGTAGAGCCACGGGAGAGATAGTACGAGCGTTAATAAAATATTTCTCATATTACGGAGTACCAACTAAAATAAATTGTGATCCAGGAACAGAGTTTAATAACCATCTAATAAAAGAAACCTTAATATTCTATAAAGTCGAATTACATGTAGGAACACCTAACCTAACCTAACCTAACAACCCTAATTCTATGAGTATTGTAGAGAGATTTCATTCAACAATAACTGAAATTTATCGTATAGCTAAATATCAGCACAAAATATCTGACGCAGCTTCAGTCATGACTTATGCTATAATGTCATACAATAATACGATCCATTCAGCAACGAATTTGACACCTTTCGAAGTAATTTTTGGATGTACGAATTCATCTAGTACATTTAACGTTAATTTTGATCATGCATATATGCAATTCTTACTTAAAGAACACAAAGACCGCACAGAATTTCTATATGATTATCTTAGCAAGAAAATGCACCAAGATAAAGAAAAACGACATAAAGTCGGAGAATCATTAGAAGTATCTGAAGGAGATCAAATATATACGGGATTAGTAAATACGAGAAGAGGGAAAGATAAACCGCGATTCGAACCAGCAATTGTAACGGGAAACGTAGAAAGAGGGATAGTACCAGTAGAAGTTAGAGGAAGAGTAACTAAGGTACCAACCCATAAGGTAAAAAGACCCACAAATTCTTAAAAATAATACCATAAATAAATTCTTAAATTTTAAGTAAAATGATAGATAAATATCTCATTTAAACAATGGACACTTTACCACATGAATATTATACCCAAAATAATTGTACAAGTAAGCATCGATGAAGTACAAAAATGCATTTATGTAATAATTATATATTTATATGTCCGGGAATGTAAAAGCGCTATAGTTATAAGATATATGTAATAGCTTTAAGGATTAGAATAAGAAGTGCAAGTGAGTGCAGTGAATTAAAAGCAGAGTACCTGTGAAGTGTAGAATTAAGAATAAAACGCATTTGAGGTATATTAAATTTTTATAATCATTTTTGTAATTCTTAGGCTATGGTGGATGGGTAATTATAAGTAATTATAACCATATTATAACTACATGTATAACTGTATTAAGAAATGACGAACGAAATTATGAAAGATATAATTTATTTTATTGAAATTTACTTTAAGGGTTAATTTCAATCTAAGAAGGGAGGAGTTATGTTGGGATATAACTTATCCTTATCGAGTGACATTTACGACTAGAAAACCACATTCTTAGAAACTAATTCCAAACGCTGACATTTAATATTAATATTTTCAAATTAGTCACACTGATAAAATTTACGCCTTTTTAACGATCTATTCTTTACAACAAAGTAATATGCTGATAAGGGATTATCCCTTCCTAAGAGTTGACCTCATACTTGGATATATAAGTCCAGTATTTCGAGCACTAAAATCATTCCTAGTTTCGTCGTCTTAGTGTATTTACCTATAAGTATTCTAAGTTATTTGTACCCAGTAGTCTTATTGAAGAAAAGTGTAAAAGTAAAGAAAATTGGCCAGCATCCGCTGTATCATTTCTCTCCAACTTACCGCGACCGCCACCTTGACCACGTACCGCGAAACTTAACTACATATTACAAAACTGTGTTAGTAACTAACATGACTGTAAGAGACTAGTGGGGTCTAGAGCTCATTTAACTGGATGTACACTCAAATGTAACTCTGTAACTCACATGTAGATGTAGATACATTACTGAAATTCATTTTAATGTTTCTTTTTTTTATTAGCTACCTACGTCATAGAACACAAGTCAGGAATACAGTTAGTACAACATAATATTTTTTAACAATATCAAGTTTTCTGCACAATAGGAGTTTCATCGGTATTAGCGTTATTCACCAGGCAACCTCTTGTCACAAACGAAAGATAGAAAAAACGAAGGTTGTCTGGGTCGGGAAACAGGTGTTCTGCTACAAAATATTATCGAGAGAAAACGTTTTCTTGTTGGTATAAGAAACCATCAATTTCTTTGTAACAGTTAAAGCTCTCTATAATAGCAACGTCCTATATTTTTTTATGAAAAAAACAAGATATCCTAAACTTTTATTTCTAGAGAATAGGAAATTGACACACTCGGGAAAATAGCCGAACCACGATGGATTGATCGATACATATTTTACTAGCGATCCGACCAAGGTTTATACGGGTGCAATACTGATGTAATAGCAACCTACCTCTTGAAACATTTTTCTTTCTTTTCTTTTCATAGCCTATAGTGTCCCAAAGCTGAGCAAAGGCCTCCCCCAGATCCTCTCATGTCTTTCTGTACTGCGCCACCTCGAACCATTTTATCTATTAAAAAAAACACATCAAAATCCATTGCGTAGTTTCAAAGATCTAGGCATGCATAGGGCTAGACAGAGAGATAGCGGGAAGCGACTTTGTTTTTTTTACTATGTAGTGAAGTCTGACATTAAAACCTCAATGCCAGGAAATGTGCTAAGCTTGGCTATCTTTGTTTACCTTAAACGTGGGTTGATTCTAATTCCATGGTTCCCTTCGTTAGTTTACGGCACTGTTTTAACCAGTTTAGTTCACGTTACATCAAATAAACCTTAAGACTACTATACAAATAAATACAGGTATTGGCATTATTTAAAGTATTTTGAGTTCACGTTTTTTGATGTATAAAAAAAACTAAAAGAAGTAAGAAGTATTTATGTAAATACATACTCATTTACATTTACTCATAATATGATGTTGCTTGATTGCAAAAATAAGCTTTCATACAAAGTTCAATAATAAAATAACGTTTATCATTCCATCTATTTATTGAGCTCTTAAAGCCTTTGATCCTCCAAATCTCCCATTAAAAAAATAAGTTTTTGAAGCATCGAAATTGAATCGGTAGGTTTACCATTAAAATTTGTCTGGAACTAATTGCAAATAGGGAATTGGGATGTCACCAGCATTTATCCGAGTACCATTTAATTACGTGAAGTGTGATAGAAGTGAAGTTACACACTAATTAATCTCGAAGTCTTAGACACTACAACATTTACTAACATGAATTTGGCAGAATCTTGATAGGGCGTAGATATTTTCGCTGAGAAAATTTTAGATTTGTTTGAAACTAGGTGGAATTTCAAGAGGTAAAACAAGGTTTGGGGGTTTGTATGAAAGTTCTGTTTTTTAAACAACAGGCTTAAAATTTTAAATGTCTGTTCTTTAGTTGGTGTGTAAGTGTACTAATAATGTATCTTTGGGATGGTAGTTTGTATACAAGTTTAATGTTACTGAAAGGAGTTTAAATAATTTAAGTGAAATAAGTAATCTAAATTAGAATAAGGTACCTTTCTTCTTTTGAACCAAACCACTTACTATCGCAGGCAATAGCGCGGAAAAGCCAGTGTATTATTTTAGCAGTAGACGGTAACACTAGTTCACTGAAAAACAGTCTTCAATTTAGTAGTCAGTATTTTATATCTAAAATGTCTAGTTCGATATCTGTCGAGTTATTTTCTAATCAATTAATGAAAGATAAATTTGATCCGAATCAATGGTTGAGTTTCTCTGTGTCTGTTATCAACAGTCTGACAGTTGTTTAGTTAAGTGACTCCTCTAGAATTCCTAGGAATTGTAGTTACCAAAGGCAATTTCAGGTTTCCTTCAAGACAATAGTTTATCGATACGACCTAGATGGTTTACTTGATACCTAAACCTGCTATTCTCCTTGTACTTACTGTTGATAGGTTTCAAATCACTCAGTAAAGCTTTTAAATGAAGCAACTGATTAATTCATGGAATTGCTGTAAATAACAGTGCTACCAATTAAAACGATTAAATCCTTCTTGTCGATATTGACACGTGAAGCCGTTACTCCCGACTTTGACATTATATTTTTTTAAACGACTCCCGCACTAAGGAATTTAATCCTTGTATCGCGGGGGGTTTCCAGACAGACCCAGACATTCAATTCATAGGCATACATACACCCAGACTCAGAACAAGCATTTGTGGAACGCGCAAATTCTTGTCCTACGTGAGGATCGAACCCGCGACACGTCGCGCACAGTGGTAATTGGCTTGGTGATCTATACCACTCGGCTATCTGTGCAGTCAATTTGATCAGCAGCTACAATCGGCTTTTAAAACATGTATCGATGACGGTTAGGCCTACGTTCCATGCAAAAAACGGCAGTAGGTGGATCCAGTAAAACTGGTTCTTAAGATAACGTTCTTGGGAAACGTTTAGGCTGAATAAGCCAGTATAATTCCACCTGAGTTATTAAAGTGTACTTACAAAAAATCTTGTTTAAATTCTTGCCTTGAGCTTGTCTTTGATGGAAATGACAGCAAAACGTTATTTATTCTGCCCATCTCGGAGATCAATTAGTAAGTAGATAGCAAATCCTAAGTTTATGAGCTCTGATGTTTACTTACCTTTAAGAAAATTGTTTGCTTCGGTTTTAATAAAATTCTTATTCCGGCTCTCCTTGAGAACTATGAATAAAGGGGATGAAAAATAATATCCTTGTCCTTCGGAATTTCTCGCTCATTTCTGAATGGCTCTCCATTAAAACAAGTTTTTATATAGGGTCTTTTCAATGGGTATAATAAAAATACACACTTTTATTGTTTAAAATAACCTGTGGCATTAATTCTTTTCACCTTTATTAAACCTTTTATTTATTAACATTATAAATATACAAAACTTTTGGGTGAGTATACTTTGCAAGCATAATCTTTTAAAGCACCCGATCCAAAATTGAAATCCATAGATACATATTGAAAATATTATTTTAATTTATGGGGATGAGAATACAAGGTTATCACAGTACATCCCTGTTCGATTGGGGTCATATTTTGATGGCTTGATGAAGTGCATTAAGTATATATCTTTAATACATTATACATTTTTTTCTACATAACTAAAATACGACTATAAGCCTGCGAATTCAAAAACATATTCCATGGCTGAAAACGGTTTTATTTATATTTTAATTCACCCTTTTAGCCGCCAGAGTTTACCTTAACCGTCCACCGTCTTATTGTTTTCAAGGTAGATTTTCAGGTATCTACAAACTTATGTTTCTTCGCTTATATCATGAGTTAACTCGAATTAAAGTTATTAAGTTTTAACGTAAGCTGTCACAAACTTAAGATTAAGTTACAGCCGAAAGCAGTGAACAGAATACATTGATTGTATGTATGACATTTTAATTACTTTTACACCAACCGTATATAAAATGCAAATTAAATTTTAATAACAATATTACCGTTTATCGTTGTGTGTTGACTATGAAACTCTCAAAGTAGGTTCTTGGTGTGGAAGCGAGACATCACGCTCTGCTAAGCTCACGGTACAGCGCCATCTAGTTTTCCACAATGGCATCACTTTTCCTACAAAACCTTTTACGGTACAGATACTGTGTTAACATTTATGGGAGACAAGATAACAAGCGTATGTTATAAATATTCGTCTGAGCTCTTTGTTATTTAACAGTTATATAACAATATAGTATTATTTATTAATAATTCCAATACTAAATAGAGTATAATTATTATTTTGTTGACATTTGTACTCAAAATCCTTAGGCTTTAAAGCTTTGGTAGTTTAAACTGACTTCGTGTTAAAGTGTTCCTGACATTTCTGTGCTTGACAAACACGCAAACAAACATTTTTTGTTTGATTTTTTTAAATTAATTATGTCTTTGTTCGAAATGTCTTACTTTTCTACAAAATCTTAAATACAATATAAGTACGTTTACATATTATTTAATAACATACAGTAATTAATATTTCACAAAATGACATCGTTTATTAACACAACTCTAACATGGAATATAATTGAGTTAAACGTTACTTTATCTTCATGATTTAATAAGCGTTAACTGACATTATAAATATAATTTATTAAGCTCTTATATAGATCTGTATACGAAACATACTCACTTTCAAATACATTACATGTAGAATTTACATAAAAAAGTATTTGCGTTTTTATTTGTGATGTTTTTTTTTAACAAATAATCTAAAAATACGGATTCAGGCAAGCATTTTTGCCCAACTCATTTGAATTACACCAATAAGTTTAAACAATAGAATAATCAAAGTAGATTTAATAAACACCAGACGCTGATAAATCACCTTTTCATATAACAAATAATAAAATCACACTTTAGGCTGTCTCATTTTGCCTAACGTAGTAAAAAGCTTTCGTAAAATATTGCAATCACCTTACAACGTGATACTTTCGCGAAACTACAATAACTGTACTGAGGAAAGATTGTTTTGAATTTAATAATGAAGATACAAAGTGAGCTAGAACATAGAACCTCCTTAGAAAAGTAACATTTCTTTAAGCGTTAACATACATTGAATTTGCTCAAATGAATAGAAATGTTAAGGAAATGAAGACGCCTTGCAGTACTACAAGGATATTTTGGCAAGTGACCGAAATCGGAACTCATTCTGTCATATAAATACCTATGAAAATTATCACTCTTGACAGATGATTCAATTGAACCTTGTTAAGCATTTTGTGCACCAGCCAACTCTTGTTATTATCATCTACGTACCAAAAGATACTTGTAGTATACATAACTAACAGCAGGCAGGAATGAGCAAAGAGTATAGAACCTCATTACAGCGTAAGTTTGTCTTTGTCAATAAAGTACAGTTCGTCGCTACGATAGAGACTCAAACGATTCATTGAAGCGAACTTGGAAAATAAACCTGAACTAAAATAGATAGTTAGTAAAGATAGTAGAAAAATATAATGAATCAACAAATGGAATTCTTCAACAAATACAACATTAATACAACAGTTTAAATTATGCGTAAATTCTCTAATTTGGAAGGTTTTCGTCTTCACTCGGCGTGGTCGTGTTCCGACTTTGGACGAGGTTCTTCGGGCTCATGGTAGGTACCATCACCGCAACGCCTCGCCCTACTCGACACCATAGCATTTGTGGCGGCTTTTACTGCAAAAAAAAAGCAATAAAAAAAAACTTTATTCTTACATATCAAATTCCCGTGTCACAAACGAGACTCCGTTCATGGAATTCGCGGGAAGTCCCGCGGCGCCGCGGGCATCCGCGCGACTCGTTCGACTTTCTCATGCGAAAATATACATTATAGTAATGGGAATAAAGTAAAAATTCAAATGACACTCAAACCGCGCTTCGCTTCGCTGCGCTTCGCCGCGCTTTTGGTGTGAATTGAGCCTTAGTTACCGTACTCCTCAAAAACGGCTTTACCGATTGTTACAAAATTTTATAGGCCTATTCAGTAGGTCTGAGAATTAGCCAATATCTATTTTTCATCCCTATTTTTTTTCGCGAGCCAAGTCGCAGGCAACAGCTAGTATATCTATCCGTGTGTATGCCACAGGTCTATAATCGACCTTGCAACGGAAGGTTTCAATTTCCAATATTAAGAGCTGCACTACAACACGTAGCAAGTCTCATATATCCAGTGAAAGCAAAAGGATTGAAGGCACATATATGTGATCGGGGCTCGGGTGCGTCGAGAGTGCCTTATCGAGTACCAACTGTAATGGCCCTGTCTATTTATTTTATTTATTTATTTAGTTATTATAACAAAGTAACTTAATCTTAGTTTAATATAGAGGTCCACAAAACTGTTCTAAACAGTTTGTCTGTGGACTCAGGTGAGTCTTTTTATGTTTTAAGTATAATAATATAGTGTGTAATTGTGCAAAATTTACTATTTATACTGTAGTTCATGGTGTGTGTATACTATCTAACAGGTGTGACTTTAATACTCTTTTAAATTTGTTTTTATTAGTTTCTCTTCTGATGTCCACAGGCAAGCTATTTAACAAATATGGTAAACGTTTTCTATATGTAGCTCTATATGTAGCTCTTGAAACAAAACACGATTCATTGTTGTGCGTTTTGATAACTAACCTCATTTCGGAATAAAAATTGGCTAAAAAAACTAGAGTGATTAAGAATAAAGAATTATTTATTTGCTTAAGTATTAGCTTAAACCATCTAGAGCAATCCATTCAGAGATAATGTTTTTCTTATCGCAAATATTCAAAGACAACTCGATAACAGTTTAATTTGAATAAATGGACGAAGTACAATCCGTGCATATTAGTTTTTACTACATGTATACCTATACACTAATGTATATCTATCGAATGGGATTGGTGGACGTGGACGAGTTATTTTATTAAAACACGGTGTTTATTTGATCAAGTTTTCGATAGTAGAGGATAAATAGTTTTTACTTATTTGTTTATTTAACTGTCAAAGTGACAACATGGCTAGCGATAAGATAATGACATCCTGTAGCGTTTAAGGGCTTACCTTTAACTCTGGAAGTAAATAAATAAGATTATTGAGATAAGGTTTTATTGTTACAATAAATAGATTACTCGCATTTGGGAAAAAAATCGTTGATTTACACTTGGTAGTTTAGATACATCTAAATAAAAAAAGGATACCAAAGGGTTTGAAACCCAGTATGACTTCTAGTATGAAGTCTTTGTTTATTTTCTTATAACGTAATAGTTTATGATCTTGTAATGAGTCTTGAAACTATCTCTGAACTTTAGTTGTGACCCAAACTAAGTTAATTTTATTGTAAGAAGTTTGTAGCCAGTTTAAGTGTAAATATTATATTTGAAATTCGTGGAACATGCGATGTTTAGTAAGAACACAAACTCTAAAGGGGTAGATCTGGATTATGATTTTACAGTTAACAGTATGTACACAGAGAATTAATTACATATGAACAGACAGATTGTACAGGTTGCCATGCCACCACAAGTTAAACCAGTGTTAAAAGAACGACTTTTGTATGGCCCAAAAATATTTCCAGTTTTTAACCGACTTCAAAAAAGAGGTGGTTTCTCAATTCGACCGTATAAGCTTTTTTATGTTTGTCGCCGATAACTTCATTCAGTATCTTGCTGATATTATGATAATATTGGATTAATTTATAGTTTTGTAGGGCCGTTGTTCAAGTTGGTTTTTATTTTTTTGTTTAAATTATAGATTTGAATGTTTGCTAAATAATTTACCATCAACACAGTAACCATATAATACCAGGAATGAGTAAGAACATGTATACTTACAGTCATAAGCCCATCCAAGTTTGGCGAAGAAGTCGATGAAATTGGTGGAGATATTGATCCTTCCTAGTTCTGACGTCCTGTAGTCCCACGGGAAGACGTGATGGTAGTTGTGCCAGCCTTCTCCCAGCGCCGCCAAGCTCACCAGACTGTTCTCCACTGACTTTACAAACCTATGTACAAAGAGGAATGACAATTAGCGTCATTAAAAACATCTTCACTTTGTAGATTGATTAGACATTTTACAAAAGATTGGTGAAGCTACTGAAATGGACCAAAAAGGAGAGAAGACTTAGATGAAAATAGAAATGATATTTTACGCTATAAATTGATTCAGGTCTTTGCCTAGTTGTAGAACAGTTTGCTCTGAAGAAGAAAAGGAAAGGCTTCCGGATAGTAGATATTACAGAAAATATTTATGATTGTTTTTTGTTTTTATATCTGGGAAAATAGACCGAGCGAGATAGTAGGTGTGGTTTGAAGTAAAAGTTAACATTCTGTGTATGTACTTAATATACACATATATTACAGTTATTTTGATCTTTCTAGATTCTTTATTTTTCCGACATACCTATTTTGACCTCGATAGTTCTAATAAACTCAACCAGCATAACCGTTGAATACATTATTTGATTAATAAAAATAGTGGGTTTTACGACAAGAACTTTTTATGTGTCTTGTTTGTTCGACAATTCAAGTTAGATTTATCTAAGCACGTACGAACCCAATATATTCGCTTGAAGTCAAAGATTTATTATGTATTACGATACAGGTAATGTTTCGGTTTGTTACCTTTCCATCAAATGGATCTCTTGAAAGGGCAGTGACCTTATAATCTTGTGTTTGGAATGCCTTTCTTTTATTTTATGCTTGTATTGAGCTTATAGAAGATACCCGAATAATACGCTTGTATTGGTAAATAATAATCTAAATTTGACAATAATGTATGGGACCCTAAAATTAAATCTATTGATGAATATATTTGAAAATCTGCATTGTCCATGTTATGGCTAATGTTATTACGAGAATTGATGTAAACAATAACGATTTAGCTATTTCAGGTAGGCATAATATTTGTATAGTTTCTGTTAAAGCCTCAGATAAATCAACACTCAAATTATGCGATACAAATTAGTTTAGTTCACACAATTACGATTACTTTTTAAACGATTTATTTTCTATCAGCATATTTTCCCACTTATTTGTTTCCTCCTTTGATCATACCTCAATAGGAGCGTCGTGAAAATAGAGATAGTAAACAGATTGATAATTATAATACACGTGTAGAATACACATACGGGGTGATTATTTTAAGATATATTTACCTACTTACACCTTAATTAACGTTACAATTAGGAATATTGACTATATTCGGCAAGACACGTATGAGGAAAATATAGACACAATATAAATACAAATTTACGATACATCGTAAACGGTCAATATAGTTCCTTTGTCAAGTATTACATGGAATCGGTACTAAAACACGTTAGAAGTATTAATACAGACATGTATTTCACAAACAATGAATAGAAAATGAATAACGTTTATAAATAAAGCCGTCTGTGCATAAATAATCTGAAACTGTTAGGTTCTTAGAATCATTAGTAACTTAGTCTCGTGAGAGTTTTAGCTAAACACCTTATTAACACAAGTGCATTTCTATAAGCTTAACCTATAGTTAGATCTTACATATATCAATAATTATTGTTAGAAAACATATTGTGTACATATAAATAGGAATCTTAAATGATGTATTGTAATACAAATTTTTATTTAACAATGAGAGTATAAACAATACAGAGTTATGTTTTTATAATAAATTTCGTGACGATGATGCATACTTAAAAGATATAACGGTTTACTCACGCGTAAGTATTTATCGGGATAGCCCCGCTAGTTTCGGACCCAACGGGAGTTAAACTTAATCGTGAGCTGACGCGGCGGCGGAGTCGCAAGTCGAACAGTTCGACTCGCGACGTGGTCGGGCTATCCCGGTGGATACGCGTGAGTAAAGCGTTATATCTCTTAAGTATAATTTCTTTCAATTCACGCGCTAACTTCAAGAAAAGAAACCCGGTCCTTTTTAAAGGCTTACACGGGGACACAGGTCCAACATGCAGAGGCCTTGTTGAGAACTTTAATCTAAAATGTTAACCAAAGCTATTATTATTATTAAAAGCCTATATTGTCCCACTGGCCCAAAGGCCTCCCTCCCTCCTCCCTTCAAGTATAATACAGTTATAAACAAACCTGTCGTAAGGCTTGTTGCCCCAGAGATGCGCGAAGCTGTTGACGCAGAACGCGATGTTGAGAGTTATCGTGAACCTCGTCACGAAGCTGATCACGAAGCTGTTGACCAGGGTCTCCTGCCACAAGTACCAGGGCACCCATACAGGCAGGGCAATGTTCAGGAGCGCAAACATGGGGATGAAGAATCTAGAACAAACAAATTTGCATCAAATGACATCGTACAACACCGGGTGCAGTACATAAATAAATATTTCGCGAGTTTCACTCAACGCCATCTAGTCTCAAACTAAGCAGAGCTTGTTTTACGAGTACTACACAACTGATAAACATACTTGTAAATTATATTTGTTCTGGGTGGGGATCGAACCCACGACCTCTGGTATAGCAGTCAGAGATATTTGTGAATAACCGCATCAAAATCCATTGCGTAGTGTTAAAGACCTAAGCATAATTAAAGCATAATTAAAAAACATAAGAGATAAACATACAGATGTAGAAGCAATGAAAAAACTGCACACAACAGACCCCTTTCATATTTTTCATATTTACCACTCAAGTCTCAATAAAAATAAACTGATGTACAATATTAACTTCACCTACTCATTATTGAGGATCAATTTTCTTTTCGGAAAAGTTGGAATGAAATGTTGAAGCGCTTTTTGGAAGAAAATTGCTCATTTCCAATAGCGGTATTTAAAATATCATGTCGTATTAATAATAAATTTACTTTAACGTAATTAATTAAAGCAATGAAAGTTCGAGAGGATTTCCAGCGAAACACTGAAATTCATTTAATTTCTGCCTGTTTACTGTAACACATGTTACTTTTGGTACTTAAATTTTAGATGTTTTATGAGTCAAGTGGTCTTTGATACTATTTCGACGAGGAAAACAAAACGTTTACTTTCACTCGATTTTGTGACGCGTGACCAAGCGATTAAAATCTATGTCGGTATCTACTGCAATGGCGCAATACGTGGTTTTATCAAATCCCTGGGCTTTTCTATGGAAATAGTTCACTTTATAAAAGGCTCGCGTGTCGCACCGATAAAAAACCTTGCAATAAAAACAGTTGACTATCGCGTAGTCGTATCTAACCTACAAATGTTGTGTACATCATGTTTAACATAATAATTCGCTTTAACGTAAATTTTAAAGTTAATTTACAACATTTACGATTTTTATTTATGGTACCTGACTACAGTGACTACGTGCTAAATTAATAAAAAGTAGCTCTGTAAGGCAAATATGAATCCATGAAACAATTGGTGGTGCAAGGAAAAATTAAAGGCAAAGGCCTCAGGGCGTCCTCTAACACGATGGACCGATCTCAACAAATTGAACAAAATCCCTCAATTTACTACATCTATCTTCTTTTTAACGGTTTCTACTTAAGATAGATAAAAAGTATAATGTTTAAGTTCAAAGTTGATAGGGTTCTTAACTTATTAATACTCTTTATTAAAGCTAAAAGATCTATTGATTTGATTTAATTACTTTTTTAATAGATTCTAAGAAACCATTTTAATCTAATGGAAAATTTTAATATTTAAAAAGAACGTTCATTTCTTTAAAATACTAAAACATTGTATTTATTTTGTACGGCAAAAAAAGCAATGTCTTTGTAAAGTAAGTTGCTATAAATTACATACAGGATATTTTTTTTGTGATTAAATAAGTTAAAGAAGTAATTTTTATTTATACACCGTGTAACATAATTAACGCACATCCTGAAACTACTTTGTTCAGAATCGATAACAGAATGCATTTCATTAATAAAAATAAATATTTTTTTTTACCAAAAAAATATTTAGAAATAATTAAATTGTAGACACTATTTTCATAAAGCACTCGAAGTAAACGAAAATGAGCCTTAAGTCGATGCAATAAGGCTTTAGCAATTCACAGCGGTTCACACTTTCAAACACACACACAAGTTCACACTTTCAAACACTAACAAAGATACATAAAAAGGACCGCCGAAATACGTAATACAATAGGAAAGAGCGAGACAGCCGAGCGCGGCGCCGGCGCGGCGGCGCCCGCGTGGCTCGCGCTTCCTCGCATTAGTCATCGGCCGATCGTTATCAGTGAATGTTTGTCATTATTTGTCAAAACAAAACTTTCGCGCGCAATGTCTTTCCGGTATACTAACGTACAGTACACCGAGATGGTGAGGACTCTAGCACAGTGTGGTGATAACGTAGCATTAGCGTGTAGAACATTTAATGATAGGCAAAAGACCTAGTGTATTGTGACGAATCAACAAGTGCCGAGGACCTTAAAGATAGGATAGTGGCTGCTTTTGAAACAGTGAAAAGGAACATTCTAGTGTTAAGTGAATTGCGACAGCAATTGCGTAAACGAGCTTTTAAGTGCACAGAACAAGGTGGTGGACATTTTGAAAGTGTTTTAAAAACAGGACGCCGTCGTATGAGTGCCGATTAATTTTAAACATGTAAGTTTCTCATTGTTTAGTTATTATGATTAATATCTTTTAAACACGCCGCCTTTGTTTAGGTACCTATCAAGTTCATCTCTATCAGCATTTCAATAACAATAACTTACGGTTATTAAAATCATTCATACTAAACAATTCTAATAATAAACATAAACAATTTTATGCAAAGACGTCATAGTATCTACGTCCATAAGAATGTAGATAATCTCTTTAGGTTTTTACTTTTCGTATGTTATGATTTTATGAACTTATGATAGTAGGTATTGGAGAAGCCGCGCGGGCTGCGAGACCTCCACTTTTGTGCGTCTGTGTGCGCGCGTAACGTATTGAGCAATAGGGAGCCCACGCGTTTTGCCAATTATTTGTACAAATTATTCTGACAATATGTAATAAAAAAAAATGATAAAAATGTTTCAATACATTAATTGTGGATAAAAAAGGATATTCTTTTTGGGGTGTCTGTGGATGTGCGTTATTTCCGTTACACGTTGTATATGCAATATTAAATGTACAAGCGCCTAAAAAATTAGGGGGTATCTAGGTATATTAATATTGGGGTGAGACATCACGTAGCAGTTATTTGTTTACCCTTTCACTCGCTATCATGAGGGAAACACGCACTTAATTATCACTCTGCCGGGGTTGCGGGATGTTCGTAAGAGCAACCGCGACCCTGGCACTCAAAGGGCTCCTGGAGGAACATGGTGGGTTTTAGTCAGTAAAAGTGTGACACTCCCTCCCGCTGCGGCCACAGCGGGCAGGGTCATTTCTTCAAAAAAAAAGGCGTTTAATTATCACTGCGTCGCTGAAAACCGTGTTTTATATCAATTACAAGCATACTTAAGTAAATAAATAAAAAAATAAAGTTAATTTGACAGTCGTTTGTGTAATTGACGCAAATTTAAAGTAAATTGACATGTTTGTAATCGACAGGCAGACCTTGCATTTAAAGTGAACGAAATGTCATTGGACTAAAATATGGCGAAGATATTGCCTACCCTGACAAACCCAGATACATATCTTTAAGTTATATCATATTATAATTTTCATTTTAATGTATGATCCCTTAATTATTCTATAATATTCATAAACAGCTCAAAGCTCAACATGAACTAAAGGCTTGGTTAGAGCCTTAAAAGCGGAAATTTTATCTTTATACTTTAATATAAGAGACTAACGTTGCTCTTTTGCTCTCAAATGGAATGTATTTAGCGTTTAGTACAGAATCCCTAGCGAACCAATTTATTTGATGTTCATTGGTGAATGAAAATCAAACAGATGGAGCTTATTAGGAATTAAATTCTTGAAACGGCGGATTAAATTAAAGTCATTCTAAGAAGTTTCTCGTTAGGAAATGTATGATAAATTCTTTCTGTAGACATTCTATTTCGTTCGCACAGAAGTCGAGTAAAGCGATTTGATTTCCAAAACAGCTATACTCAAACTTTATTAAGACATTTTTTTCCTAGCCTGTAGTGTCCCACTGCTGGACAAAGGCCTCCCCCAAGTATTTCCACGATTCTCTATCTTACGCCGCTTCGAAACAGTCCTCGCGGTCATGTCATTGTAAAATACTGGAACTCTAAAAAACTAATTTTGTTTTTCAACTTCTGTACCTATGCAAACTGGTAAATAGTTAAATAATTACGTTTAATACAAACTATGAACTACAAGTTCTACTGCTCTATACTTAAAAAGGATACAACCAAGTAGTACCTACGTAAAAAGCTATGAATATGAATACCTTTGAAAACTATAAAAAAGTAATTTCCCTAATTGACTTTCGTGTTTAGGGCTTATTTTCCAAGTAGTGTATACCAAATTGTTAGTTTTGGTTTTAGCGTAGAAATGGCCAGTTTTAATCATTTTAGTGGACTATTTCTAAGTATTAGAGGCTATTTGCTTTTGTGTAGATAACTAATAAATTAATTTAGAAATATGCGGTTGGTTCTTAATTCAGGGAAAGTTAAGCATATTATTATGCATGTTTTGAGGTAAACAAAGAGCTGTATTTTAATTACTAATTGTGTTAGTGGAAATGGAAAACTTTTTGAAAGAGCTAAGCCTGGTGTCGCTATATTATTATTATGCATAGATACTGTAATTATGACATTATTTGACTTGTACCTAGGTGTTTTAGTTTCTGGTAAACGTGAGTTATCCATGAACTACTCCGAATGGTTGCCAGAACAGTAAACGACGTAATCGTATTATTTCAAGAAACATAAAACCACATGTTTATGATTTGTGAATAATCATCTGCGAGCATAGTGCATGTCTAATGAATTGTAGCACACTTGTGTAATAATAACGGGAATAAATGTAGAATTATCATCTCTTCTACATCGTATTGAATGTGAAACAGATCCTACAATTTTCATACGTGTGGGTGAATTGTTGTCTCATGAATGCTTAAGGAAATTACATTCTTGAAGCAAACTGATCAAACGAACATATTCAATAAAAGAATGAAAAGAAAAAGATATGGACAAGTAATCAAGACAATTAAAATAATATAATAATAATAAAATGTATTCCACAAGTGTCACACAACGCCATCTAGTCTCAAACTGAGCAGAACTTGTATTATGAGTAGTATGAGTACTAGACAACTGATAAACATAATTATCTACTTATATACTATTTATCCGTCTTGGTCTGTGCTGTATCTTTACGCTCACAGGTTAACATTCACATTTAGTTTATACGGATTTTGATCTTGATATAACAATCTATTATTATGTAATACAAAAAAATATACAAAATTGGTATTCATTCCTGGAATTACGACGCGAAAAATCTCTATTTCCTTGTATCTTGATAGTTCCGATTGCGGGACAAAGGAAAAACTACGCGACCAAAATTATTTATAACCAGAAGGACATTCAAAATCAAAGCCAATTTACTGATTCTAGTTGCATAATTCGTATGGAGAAGAACCGTCAAGAAACTCCATAAGAAACTCTTAAAAATTTGAGGACTTTAAAGTTTGTGGACTCAATCTCTATATCTAATCTATTCAAGTACAAAATTTACTCTTTAAAACATATTAAAATGGAAAATTTTGTTTACCTACATTATTAAAGTATGCAACGACAGCGTGAGTTACAAATTCACCACTTGTCTCTAACTCCATTACTTACATCTTCTGTAGCCTCACAACGGGGTCTGCAATGAGATCAGCGCAGGAAGCCCGCAGCGCGATGCGACGGTCCACCACAGCCGGGTGGGGGGTCAGCACGAGCCAGCCGACGTGCGCGAACCAGAACCCTCGCCTGATGTCGTGAGGGTCTGCCACTGTCTCCGTGTACTTGTGGTGTACTCGGTGGTCGAGAGCCCAGGTGTAAATGTCACGCTGGAAACCAAAACTGACGTTAACACTTTTGTCTTTTGTTTTGAAGATATAAATCTGCTGGGAATTTGTTGCGCCGTTTCTTCTCCCGTAGCGGAAGCACAGGAAGCGGTGAAGGGAAGGCGATGGGGTGATGTCTATAATGTATGAAAATGTGGTACATAGTAGCCTAATTTGAATAAACGAATTTTAATTTAGAAGTTCTAGTCCTAAATCAAATGAGGTAGACTTTTAGCCCGCAATTATACAAAAAGGGTAACATAAAAAGTTACCTTTGAAAGGCAATTGTTAGTTAAATAGGTGTAGAAAAAAGGATTTACGCAGTAGCAGGACATTTTCGGCTGGCAGGTATTCCTTTTGTGAATTTGTATTACTAGTAATTAACGCTTAATATCTCAGTCCGTTGCTTCTAGATAAAACAGCTTAACGCCTAGATTAAAACATAATAAATAGATCTTCTAAGTTTTAATTAACTACCTAGGTATTCCTTTAACTTAATACCTATTAATTGAAGTCTGTTTAGCGCTTATCATTAAGACATTCAATTATTGTGGCTACATAGTTAATGCTCGAAATATTAATCCTAGAAATATAATCTTTATTTTGATGTTGTTACATCATAACAAACCACTAATAAGCATGTTTTACTTACTCATTATATTCTAATTGTTATAAAGAACTCACGTGTAACTGGTATTTTTTTTATTTTTATAACATTTCTGCTAAGGAATTCTCGAAAGTCTGAAGCCCAAGCATTATTTTCTTTTAGACTCTCGCACTAAGGAATTTAATCCTTGTATCGCGGCGGGTTTCACAGACATTCAATTCTTATGCACATCCGCGACACGTCGCCTACAGTGGTAATTGGCGTGGTGACTTATACCGGTCATATTGACCGGTATCCTTGCAGTCGAAAGTTACATCGTTTATCTTAACAGAAAGGACCTTACGACTAGTTATGAAGAGTAAAGATCAACTTAGTTATTTAGATAAATAATGAACAAATATTACACACGTAATTTTGCCATACGACCACGTCATAAGACAAAATTCGAGAATGTGGGAATTTTTTCTCCCTAAAACCACCTCTTTGGTCACATCCGCACAAAGTAAGGGGTTTCTGTTACCTCATAGGAAGAGCAATCCAAAAACGGTCTGAAGTTTGGCCTACGTGCAAATTATGAATACTCCTTTATGACGTTAGACGTTAAAACTGGTTGACAACTAACTTTAACGTGAGTATGGCTTCACAATAACTCTACAACTAGTTTACTTAAACAGAGGAAGTTTAATAACCTCACGCAATAAAGGGTAGTTCTTTGCAGAGACTAGAGTTATATTTCAGATATTTTTTATTAAAAAAAAAACAACTTTTTTTTTATCATTCCCGAATATCGACTAACAAAACAGTAAATTTAATTTCTTTGTTGGTTCTAAGCTAAACTACTATATATACGCTTATGATTATATAATAAGAGATAATATTTGCGATTTTGTGATGTTAAGGAGCTACACTACCCCTGCCGGGGTGCGGTGAATGCAAATGCGAACCCCGTGCCCCCGGCCTTAGGCAGATGAGGACGCTCCAGTGGCTTTAGTAGGTTAAACTGTGGCATACTCCCCGTTGACTCTTTGACGAAGGATAAGTCCATAAATATTTCCAATGGAATACCAAAGAAGTATATTAAGCCTATTTTCTGATTTCTAATACAAAGTCATGTTATTTGTAAGTGTAGTATGTATGTACGGCCAACTAACAGAAACGAAGTTCCTGAAAATTCTGGCTGGCCTGTTGGTCTAGTGGTTAGGGGTCCTGACCGCTGAAACAAAGGTCGTAGGTTTGATCCCCACCCAGGACTAATCTTTGTGTGATGAACACGATCATTTGTTCTGAATATTAATTTATATATTCATTACAAACATTATCTAATACTATCACAATTCGTTCTCAATTTAATGTTAATCTTATTGTCTCAATAAGAGCATTCGTTTAATTATGTTATTCATACATACTAGCAACTAATTAAGTTGACATTTTGAATTCGGGGAACCAACATTTACCATTAACCACTTTGTTCTATAGTGAAGGGTAATTTGGCGGCTGATTGGATTTGAAAGGGCGGCTCTGAATTATTTATCTATAATCCAATGTTTGTAGACAACAAACATCGAATTACCACTTACGAGTGACTTTCCCTGGAACCTAGTACTATGAATACTTTAGTTTTTAGGGTTCCGTACCCAAAGGGTAAAACGGAACCCTATTACTAAGCCTCCGCTATCTGTCTGTCTGTCTCCAGGCTATATCTCGAAAACCGTGATAACTAGAAAGCTGAAATTTTTACAAATGATGTGTTTTTGTTGCCGCTTTAACGAGAAGTACTAAAAACTACTTTTAGTCGATCTAAATAAAGCGCTAGTCCGTCTCGCACTTGGCCTGTTTTTCCTAATTGTTAGGGTAATTCAATTTCAATTAATATAAAGATTTTAATTATAAACGTAACGCCTTAAGGTAACGGATCCGTATGGAGGCTAGAATAATATTTTGGCTGGACTCGTTCAAGATTTTGAATTAATCAAAAAAATTGTCATTTTATATTAAGATTTTCATTTTTTTTATGAACATTATACTCGTAGTTCTATTATCTGTAAAGCAACTATTTATTAAAATGAAAAATAAATACCTATACAAAAGCTACATACACAGATTAAAATTATACTACATAAACAAAAGAAAGATAAAAAAATAATACTTTTATACACAGAGCGTTAAAAATACAACATTATATGATTTATACAGTACGCTTCATCCCATAGAGACTACAAATGGTATTGTTGGTTTAACGGTTATGAAATTCAAATAGGCATCTACCACTTATGTTTTTATGAGTTTCAGTTGAACGTCAATTCTGAACAAGGCTGAATTATAAAAGGTCAAATACACGATTAGTCTAAATTAACAAGCTACGATCGGACTAGGCAGTTATTTAAACATCTCAGCATGTCAACTGACTTCTGTATAATTATTAAAGAAAGATGTTCTTTAGAAACTTCTAATATTAACCTAATCATATACATATATCATCTATCATCATATACAACATTTATCATCTATGTGTCACACAAAAAGTTGAAAGAAAATAGCACAAAATAGTTTTCACATAATAGAAAAAAATATGTAAGTATGATATTATATCTGATAGAATCCAATAAAAACTACTGACATTGTTGTGTAAATAAATCTCATACCTTATTTACATTATAAATGTATTAGAAAACATGAAAAAACATATCTATGTTATTATTACTTTCCTGTTTTTATTTACAATAAATATTCTTATCTTTTAATTTGATATCACGACAGCTATTATAAGTTAAACAATGGTGTTAACAATATAAAAAAAAGGATTTAGTTAATACCTAGATGACTTGGTTTATTAAATGATTAACATCAACTTAGTTTTTAATGAAACCAGATAAATAGTTTTGATATAATATGTAAAACTGTTGCCTTCGTACGTCAGATTTACAAGCAAACTGCTTTCATGTCGCAGGCAGCTAATTTTTAGCTCCAAGCCACCAAGTGTCATTTCTACATTCGTTAACGATTGTTAAAGCTTAGAAAAAAAATCCTAAATGTATGCAGATGACAGGTATAAGTCATGTCATTTATCGATACGAAATGTCATTTCCATACATTTGACGATATTGACGTTAACGATTGTAAAAATGGTGCTTATTTAGAGGGACTGGAAAATGTTTTAAAGATGTTTAGTTTCTTAACGCAACACAAATTTATTGCAATCTGTTGTGAAATAGGCAAGTAGATCGGACAGCTTTAGTTTCTCTAATTATCGATTACGACTCACATCTTGATTAGATATTATGCAAGTATAAACGCGACGTATCTGCTATCAACCAAGAAACAAATAAGATAGGATGAAAAGGCAGAATAGGATAATATATAATTCTGTTATAGATAAATTACACTCAGACACAGAACCTCATCACACAAAGTTTTGTCCTGGGTGGGAATCAAACCCACGACCTCTGGTATAGACGTCAGGGCCACTAACCACTTTAACAACAGGCCTGTCAAATGATAAACTAAACAACATAAAGATTACAGATGATTAATGGTACCGTCAATAAAATTTGACAGTTACAAACATTAATATGTATTTATTTTAACACCAGGAGTCGTTATTAAGAGAATAATAAATAAAAATTATGGAAATCAGAATTAGTAATGACTCTGTTCGTACCGGCTGTATTCGAAAATGCCGTAGTGACAAATGTAAAAAATTTTCAGCAATGATAATTATTGCATGTTATGATACAGTCACGAGCAAATACAAAGTAAAATCGTTTACGAAATCTTATATAAATACAACACTTTATGTTAAGCTTACAGTATCAGGAATATTTTATAACAACTTCAGAAACGCATAAGAATTCTACAGCAACTGTTTGGTCGTACATACATGCTGTTTCTTATGCTCATGCTTTTCTTAATATAGTAAAAAATAAGCTATATTTTATTCTGAACACTTTCTACGACATAATTTTGCAATAAATCAGTCAGTATCACATAATTCTACTTCTAAAAACAGTCAAGGCAACATTTTCGCTTGACCTAAAACATTTGCGAATGTGATTTCTGTAACCATGACCTTCGTGATTAAAAAGCTACTAAATAGGTTGCTCGGAGGGAATTAATTTATAGATACTTCGACAGGAAGGGGGGAGGCGGGGGTTCTTAGGGCTGGCGGGGAGGGGGGGGGGGGGTAATCTGTCTGGGTAATGGCGTGCCATATCACGCTCCTGTAAACACGCCATGGTTGACGCCAATCGATATAAACATTATAAGCAAGTATTTGATGAAAATTACACTCAAATTGTTCTTTTTGAACAGCGATTTGTATTGTTTGTTTGTTCATAGGTTAATAGCTTAATAAGCTATGTGGCCTAATAATTGCTTGGTTGTCTGGTTTCTAATTACAACGCGATACTGAACGGAATTTATTCCAGCCTGTTTACACCAATATGACATTACATGAGTCTTACAACAATGAAAGAAAATGGTGTCCTTGAAATAGGTCAAAATAAAATTATTATCTTTATTTTGTCGTTAAATATAAAACTTAATATTTTATTTTCAAGTTTATTAACGTTTAGAATTCTGTTGTCTTGTTGTTTTCTAGACAGCCACTTTAAGAGCGGGTATTAAATAAAATTATACTCTATAGAATAAAAGGATACAAAGTTTTATAAAAATCTGACGTGAAACATCAGCTTAGAGAAAATTTTAAAATGTAGAGTGTAGTTATTGAGAAACAAACAAAAGGTAAAATTCTAGTGGGCACTTCGCTTAATTTTGCTTCACGAAAACCCTATTTCGTAGAATTTTGCGTAACAAAAAAGGATCAAAGCGTTTTTGGAGTTAAAAACGGGTGTTATCTCAGTTTAGTAGTTCATAATAATATGATGTGACTGACAACCGTATTCAAAAACTAGACAGTTTATAATGTCAAGCTAAGTGACTTTCCAGACAGTCTAATTATGTCGAGACAATCCTTTTCACGACAGAAAAAATGACAATGACTTACTACGCGGATAACCGAGTGGTATAGGGCACCACGCCAATTATCACTGTACGCGACTTGTCGCGGGTTCGATCCCCGCGTAGGACAAGAATTTGTGCGATCCACAAAGGCTTGTTCTGTATCTGGATGTCTTTGGGCATGTGAATTAAATGTCTGTGAAATTTCCCAACGATAAATCAAGCAGGATTACATTTCTTGGTGTGGGAGTCGTTTAAAAAAGAAATCATCCAAACATTAAAATTACTCCTGCCGTTATAGCATGGACTAGTCACAAGCATCTATCCATCCAACCATCCATACAAACTTTCGCGTTTAATTTAGAAGGTTAATCTCACCTGTCCAGTAACAGTGAATAGTATTGCTAGCAGCACCCGCAGCGGCAACTTCGCCCGGTACGCCCGGTGCGACCACAGCCTGTGCACGCCGGCCGTGATGCCGAACCCAGACGTGTATATTGTGAATACCACTGCAACAAACGTACACGCTATGTAACAATTGTCCTGTAACACGCTTACAAGCTTGATGTGCATCATGTTGCGCGGTAAAAGATGTAGATGTTATTTTAAAATCATTTTTGTATTTTTTGCAGATTAGAAAAATAATTATAGGAAGGTATTAAGTATTTTTGAATGTCATAAAAATTGTATAAAACCGAATTTTGTGCAGCCGGTGAAATACATCTCTAGGATTTCAACTACAACCTCCTGTTACGTGACAGTGTACTACACAGTACACGACTACATCGGCGGCTTCTATCTTTTATGTTTGCCCCCAAGATTAAATTCTTATGAGTGGCTAGTTTAATTAATACTTATGAACTACTAATAAAAATCAAACAAACACTTACCAAACAGTATTGTGAGTAACTTAACTTGATTGCTAATAATCAGGTACAGTCCGTAAATTGAAACTAAATGCAAAAGTATTTGAACTATAAGGTCTGGCCATCTAATTTGTGCGTTAAATTTCATGGCTTCATACTTTTTGATGTCGAAGTCTGTGTCACTTGTCACTTTGTCACTGGCACTGTTTTTTAACACGGTATTATTGTTCTCATAGTCTTTGACATCGTTATTTTTGTAAATCTTTGGTTCTGACTGCATTCCTTCGTTGCAAATTTCCATATGCTGTTGCGCAGGTGCCATTCTGTAAAAAGAAAAAAAAAAATATTTTTAAGATTTGAAAAAAAAAAAAAGATTTTTACTCATGGACAGCCGTATCTAACAGAGCTTTTTTAAAGGTTTTGATCAAAAATTTTGAATAAATAAATAACTCTGACCTGATATATTGATCAAATATCATTTTTGGTCTCGAACACTTGACAGACAACTTGAGATAATCGTGTGCAACTGATTCCTTTATAACAAACTCTGCTTCAATAACTCAATTTTTTATAGATACTATGCAAAATTATTCAAATTTATTTTTAATTAAAAATATTTTACATTGTTCTTTTAATTAAAAACTTTTTGAAGCGGTTAGTCGTTTTTCACTTGTTAACAAGTCGAATACTACGTTACTTCTGACCCAAGTAATTTATTTGGTTGCATACAACTTGTGCCTATAGTAATATGAGTCATATAGAGATTATAGCCGCTATCTCTTGATACTATATCATATATGAGTAAACACAGGTGTTCTCTAATCGATAAGGAAGATGCAAAGTAAATATGTCATACTTATATTATTAATTTATTATCTACGGACAGTAATTTTTAATAATAAATTATAAGATAAATCCCGAAGTTTATCCTGATTAAATTTATTTTGTGTTTATAAATAAAGTTAAGTTTATTGGTAATCGGGGCTTTAGTTCAAAATTCCAGAATTAAGTTATATATCATGCTTATAATGGTTATTTAAAAGAAAACTTATGACGTCTAACTTTAAGGGCGGCCTCATACAACTGGAGTTCAGAATCTGAAAATCCACTTTTCCGGCGCAAGACAAAGAATCGTGGAAGGACTTGGGGGAGACCTTTGCCCAGCAGTGCGACAATATAGGCTAGGAAAAAAAAACACTTTTAAGTTACAGATAAGTAATGCTAACCAACTTTTTTGTATTCGCAATAAAGAACTAATTCTCAGACTGTATGACGACGGTGTATAAACCTACACACTAAGCTAATACATTCTTTTTTTTTGTAATGTTAGTAGATGAGACAAAATGATTTTTATATGTTAAAAGCTTTTGCAGTAGGACGTAGACTAGGTATTGTACAGTAAAAAAAAACCAAAAACTTTATCAGATTTTAGACTTTTAAATTAAATCGAATATTGTAGTTAACTTGTATGATAGTAGGTATGTAGAGACAAAGTAGCTGAATCACCTTATTCTAAATATTTTTTATTTAAAATAAGGTGATTCAGCTACTTTGCTAAAAATAAATATTATTCATCAACTTTTGTTGCTTTTCATGGCAATTTTATCAAAGTTACCCTGATAAAATTATCATCAAAAGCAAGACGAATTTATTTACGATTTATTAGGACAATGGAAACATTCATTTTATATCAAATCCAGGTATTTATCAATTTCCATGCACTATGTATAGGTACATTGTGTACCAACTACTTAACAGATTGAAACAGCTGTGCGTTATCTGTACAGTTATGTTATCAACATTAGTGTCTTTACCACGCATAAGCAAACACAGGTGTTCCTAAAATCGATAAGAAAGTTTCATGTCGTGTTTTCAATTCTATGAAAAGGAAAAACTAATGTAAATACAACAGTTGTAGGTATATATATATGTCTTTTTCCTTTAATAATAATTTGCGTATTAGGGGGAAACCCGTACTAAAAATCTGTTGCAGTTGTAAGACGCAGATTTATAATAAACTAGCTTTTGCCCGCGGCTTCGCACGCGTTAAGAAGAATTATTGTTTAGCAAGTTAGTGTAAAAATTAGGGCCTAAAAAACTTCCTTGTACACAATATTCTTAACTAATTTGTCATTTGGCGCTAAACCTATCAAGCTACTGGGAGAACTTACTCGTGAGCAAGCAACATAGAACTGCCCATGAGAGAAGCAATGTTCTCTCAAGTCAATACCCGCAAATTTGAGAGTTTGCCCCTGAGACTTGTTTATAGTCATGGCTAGTCAAAAATCTAAGAAGATTTCTACAAACATCCCCTATTTCATCCCCTTATGTGTGGAATTTATCAAAATCTTTCTTAGCGGATGCCTACGTTATAGTACCTACGTGCATGTAAAGTCTCAGCCCGATCGGTTTAATTTTGACAAAGTTTCATAAAAAATTTCATCGACTATTTTATCCCCTTGGGGGTAGAATTTATCAAAATCCTTTCTTGGCGGATACCTAAGTCATAACATCTACCTGCATGCCAAATTTCAGCCCGATCCGTCCAGTAGTTTGGGCTGTGCGTTGATGCATTAATTTCGATCGAATTTGATTACCATATAAACGATTCTAGTGAGTTAATCTTAAAAGATAGACATATACTGTCGCGGACATTTTTTTAGATCATTTGAATAGAAATAATTCTTACATACATATATTGTGTGTATCTTGAACCGTTTTCGCAGCGCACGCAACAGAAGCCCTCAAGGATGAAAAATTTTCCCCGTTTCTTTACACATTTACCATTATTTCTTGGCTCCTAATAGTTGCAACGTGATATTATATAGCCTAAAGCCTTCCTCGATAAATGGTCTATTCAACACAAAAAGAATTTTTCGATTCGACCCAGTAGTTCCTGAGATTAGCGCGTTCAAACAAACAAACAAACAAACAAACAAACAAACAAACTCTTCAGCTTTATAATATTAGTATAGATGGAGAAAAATATTATCGGATGGGACAGTTGCGCATGATAATGCCTGGTTCGATCTACTCGCCAACGAATGGCACAACCTTCAACGTCACCGGGAACACAATTATTTTGTAGACTTTGCAACCGGCGTTGTCGCTCCCGTACAGGCCTTGTTAGCCACCAGCGCAAGTGCCAAACGGAAATAAATTAACACGGCTGCTGTTTCAATCATCTGTCATAGATGTGCGACGCAGAAGTTGGTGCCGTCTAGGGCCCAGCGGACACCGCTGAAGACGCAACGAAGAGCGATCATTTAAAATAAACCTTCACTTCCTCAACATACGGTCAACATAAGAAGAAATAACATGCGGTGCTTGCTGCAAATTTATTCGTAGGGCCTAGCTCAATAGCTTTTACAATCGCATAAATCTTACTTTGAGTTACTCATAACAATTTATGTAATTTTCAGCCTTGATGACTACATGCCATGTAGCAATCGTAAAAGAATCCACACCCTATCAGAAAGGGCGAATTTCTCTATGAAATAAATCAGGCAAAAAAAATAGAAATATTCTTGAATTTACTTACTTATCTTTAAAAGTAAAAGGTTTTTAATATAATATAGAGAATGCTGTCTCGAAATGCCGACCACAAATCCATTTGAAGAACAGAATTCCTACGTAAGTGGTAAGTCATACCACCGCCTCTTAGTAAATACTTTTGCAGTGGTGGGAGCGAGAAAGAACACTACACGGCGTCTCTTTTCCTCTTATAGACTACTAAGATGATATGTCCCTCTTTATTCACCTGAAATAAAAACTACGAAAGCTTTTCTATTCAAATACCTACGTAAACTACCTATAGACTATACACCTTTTTTTTATAAAGTAAATAAATAACAAAAACAAAGATTTATCAGACTTAAGGAAAAATATTTGTAAATTGCAATTTCCGATAACATTATTTACAAACCGTATCTAAAAAAATAATGGCAAATATGATGACAAATATGTCAAGGAAATGATAGCCATGTTGTTGAGCGCAGAGCTATGAATGGGTCATAAAGTCACGCATTTTAATTACGTACAATTACTATTGTATTTCTCCATGCACGATAAACGAATTCTATTGTTATTAAGTCTTAAACTAAGAGGTTTGTCTAAAGAGCATGAATGCCTTTGAATTTGTACCTATAAAATATGAATTGAACACTGACCTTGGTGTAACCATTAAGAATTAAGAAATAATCTATAGATTTCTCTGCTCTCTAAACTTCGTGGTAACCGTACAAAATTCCGAACGCATAACGTGTTTGGTGCAATATCGTCGAAATCGGTCTAATGGCTTTACGATTATTAATAGGTAATGGGCATACGAGCCCACCTGAGTATGAGTAAGCCATTAGATAAGATAGTGAGTAAGTAGTACAGAAGATACACTTATCTATTGAACGAGAGGGAAAACGCCAATCAAAATATCATTTTTGTGTTATCGATCGATAATTATTACGGAGAAAAAAATATTCAATTTGATGGTCTAGTTGTGAGTCTGTGGTGAGTCAACTGTAGATTAACTGCGTCACTCTTACAAAAGGGACCACAGATATTATATCGGTTTAGACGAGGCACGCATTTCTTCAATAAATATTTTTTAAACTTTTTGTAACTTTGTAACTTAATCAGTAATATAAAGTAAAAGAAGGTCCCATTTATTAAGCTTATCCTTGATTTCAAAAATGATATTTTCGGATTATGCGAATATTGGGGCCTACTAATAAGCTACCGACTCTTAAAGTGTAATTGTTGCAGTTGTGGAAGCGAGATGCCATTATACACGGTATAGCGCTTGGTCTTTTTTCCACATCGGCTGCAGTCACACTCTAAGAATTAAGTGGTAGAAGGCCCAGTCCCTTATACCACAGTATAATAACATACACAGTATGACGTCTTCACATTTACGGGCGCAATGCAAGTTATGTCTACGCCTTTGAATCGTAGAATACGCTCAGAAAACAACTGTCGTATGTGTATTAGGTATTATATTTGTTAGAAAAAATAAAAAAAAAACTTATATAAAGCTAATTAAAACGCTGTAAGGTAAAAAGGGCTATCGCTATTTACGAGCCTCGCAGTTGTATGCATTATTATTTAGAAACGGCCGAGTTCCTACTGTATTTATTTACACTGTACCTCAGTTGTCCACCACTGTTGTCGAGTTGTAAATGGTTTATGCTAATTCAAGTTTATACCATCAACGTGTTTTTAATATTCATGTTTCCTATGAAATGTTTTATTTTTACAACTGTACATAAAATGACTTTACGGTGTATTAGGGTTTTCAAACAAGGTCAAATGGTTTTTTAGTGTTTAGTAGACGGAACACTTATAAATTATTTGTTTGTTATTTATATACACAAGTACTCCATTCTGAAACTATTAGAACTATACTGTTTAACTTTGGTAAGTAGGTACACTAGAACACCTACTCTATAAAGCAGTTGCTTTATATTTTAAAATCCAAAATCAAACACTATGGAAAACAAAAGTCCCATTAAAATCAGTTCAGCCTTTGTGGAGATCAACCGGTTAAACTAACAAACACATGAATTTGATTATATTCAAATTAATACCTAATACATATTATCTTTATCAGTAGGTATGAAAATAATCTTATCTCCTTGACACCATGATTATAAAAAGTTTTAATAAATAACGCAATTTCATGATATTTCAAACCGATCAAACAAGATAAGGCACTTGTAGTAACAATTGAAGAGATATTCGCGATCGTGATTTGTTTGTATTTAATAGATAATTACTATCTGTTGCCAGCGACTTTGTTCGCGAAAAAAATGGAAAATAGATGTAGGCCGATTCCCAGAGAATGAATATACAAAATTTCAAGAGAATCGGTCCAGCCGTTTCGGATGAGTACGGTAACAAACATTATGACACGGGAATTTTGTATATAACTTGAAAGAAGCTGAACTTAGAGAATTAATGTACTTTCTTAATTATCCTAAGGCACTACTTACAAACGGTGAAAGAAAGCACCGTGAGGAAACCTGGTTTCCAAATATGGGTACTAATCTTAAATCGCCAATCCGCAGCGAGTCGTGATATATGCTTAAACTTTCCCTGTATGGGAAAATGCCTGTGCCCAGCAGTAAAACGTATGTATGTTGGTATTATATCAACGATTGATTTAAAGATAAATGTATGTAAGTTTAAAAACGTAACTAAATAATACAATTCAAGCCCTTATCAGAAATTTTGTATTATTGAAGGTATTGGTCGTTTATAATCAGTATAAATTGACTTTTATACATAATGCGGAATAAATAGCCATTTATAACTTATCAGTTATTATAATTAGAAACCACAAGGTAATGTATATTGCAATTTATCTGTAATTGTCGTATAAATTGGAAGATTTAATGCTTTTTAATGTGCTCATGTTGGTTTCTTATTTTTTCATGATAATGACGACGATACTGTAAAATTTTTAAAGCAAGATAATAAAATGACAATTACTTTATTATAACCGCCCAGAGAGTTTTCTACCACCGTTTAAAATGATTTTATCGTAGTTGTGGAAAAAGGACCCCGCGCTACTCCAAAAAATGATTCGTCACGGTCCCACAACGACAATAAAATTAGTTTCAAACGTGGCGGCAGGTGTCAAGGACGTTAGTTATCATTATTACATTAGGGAGATAAGTGAGTAATTAGACGTGGGGCCTAGACACCTACCTCTTAAGTTAAGATCATTGCAGTTTTAAAAGAAAGTCACCTCTTTATGTCACGTATAGCAGCGTCTCGCTTTCACTACTGCGACAGTCTTATGTTAAAAGACCCGGATGATGATTTCCTACGTAAAAGAAGGTATTGCACCATCTTTTTCGTGGGAAAAACCGTCATCATCATTGCACCCCGTCCGCTGCGGGTGCGGAAAGGAGTGTCAGAGCGTTTACTGACTAAAACCCACTATGTTCCTCTTGGAGCCCTTTGAATGACAGGGTTGCGGTAACTCTTACGAACACCCATAGCCCCGCCTCGAGTCTAAATTAGTAATGCTAACTTTTTTTTATTTAGCCCTACATTTAGGATTATTAAGCTTCGCAGAGATTCCGCTGTTTAAATACAAGCCTGTAATTCTCTAACTAAAATAAACACAATGTTACATTATAATAATACTAAGAAATTAACGGAGCTATTGTACCACTATACATGGCTAGAGTTATTACGACACTGTTTGAATTGGTCATGATTCATACAATCATTTACTTTGGTTACATCACTGGCGCAGACAATATTATTTTCCTCTACATTTTAACAACAATGTTGTCTGCATTCTAATTGACGAGTGATCCCATACACGCTGATATTAATGGCGTCTGGAGGCTGCCTACATTTTAAATAAGAACAAAGTAGTTGTGAAAGCGAGACATCGCTCTACGCTGTGTCGTGCCTTCTCCCTTCCACCACTACAACAGTTCCATTGAAGAGTTGATGATGGTTTCCTCTAAGGTGTGAAATGACTTGTGTAACAAAAACCAAAGTTTAAAAATGAGGTTAGCGTTTATGTTTAATATTAAAGGAACTGACAGATATCACACACGTGAGATCTATTTAGGTAAAAAGTCAACCAATTACAGCTTCAAAATAAATGCAGAATATTGTATTTTGTATGTATGGATCGTTGTCAGATTTTTCTGATCGGATGAATAATCGCTTTTGTTAATTGCCTTCATTAATTTGGAATCAGTTACGAGCTTCGTTAATTGCCTAATTAGTTAAAACGATACAGATTTATGTGGATTTATGAAAGAGAAGGCTTCATCCAAAATTTTAATAAAGCCAGACTATTTTTTTATCGTTTTTTTTTTACTTCACTGTTGTCCAGTTGTTAATGGCAGAATTATATTTGGTTGATAAAAGCCTTATTATGTACCTAAGGATGAGGAATATGTGTAAGGCGCGTAAATGTAAGCACGGTCAATATTAGATGAAAAATTACTTCGTCTTTACCTTACATTAAATAACGATATTTTATCTTATCTCTCAAGATATAAAGTTGACTTTTGACTATCGCATCTACAGTTGCATTAGATATTCTATTAAAATAGCTCTACTTTTACAAATACAAATGTTAGTTTGCAAATGGTACTCTCCAATCAAGAACGTGTTTGTTATCTCTTTCAACACACGTGTAGCCTCCCCCACCACGTATGCATTAATGGTGATTAAACCGCTGACATGTTTAAAAATTCAATTGTTTTTGGGAAATCACTTGACGCGGATGTGCTGCTTTTTGTTTACTTTGTTTTAACTATTGTTGAAATGTAGAGGATTTGTAGTAGCGGCGAGTGCTCATCGGCACAATAAATTCCCCTACATTTACAGTTATTATACTAAAGTATACAATCAATACTGATGTATTGGTCATACAGACCTTTTTTATGCTACATAACAAAAAAAAATGCTTTAAAATCCGTTGCATACTTTTTAAGATCTAAGCATACATAGAGATAGACAGACGCGGGAAGCGACTTTGTTTTATACTATCTACCAATTGATAAAGGAGAAATATAAATCATTAATAATATACTTAATATTATAAAGAGGTAAAATTTGTAAGTTTGTATGTAATGGGTAATCTCTGAAACTACTGAACCGATTTTGAAAATTCTTTCACCATTAAAAAGCCGCATCTTCACTGAGTGACATAGGCTACTTTTTATTGCGAGTTAACGCACCACGCGGGCGGAGCCGCGCGCGGAATCTAGTCATTAATAAAGATTTTTTACCAAAAGTATGTAGTAAGCTGCAGCGCAGGCTTTGACTGCTCCACCGCTAACTGACCACTAACTGATTACCTACATTGGATGTGTTTTACGCGCACTTTCACAATCCTTATAGAAAAAGCCTCATAATTCCTTTGTCATGCAAAACATGAAATATAAATACGATTGTAACCACTGAAGAGAATTATTGTTACATTATTGCTCCTGCCGGCCAGCTTTGCAAAATAATAATCAAATATTAAGCTTATCGCAGATAATCTGTATCATGAAAACGTTTAATTGTCATGATTGTTATAATGTTTTATTTTAAGTTCAAATTGTGTCGATTTATTAAAGCTTAATAAATTTATTTTGATAGTGAAAACTTAATGTCCTTTATTACAATCAACATTTACTCTATATTCTATAAGGATATTTTGGCACGTGGATTACAATAACACGAGGATGTAGTACAAAAGCTATTACTATCTCTGTTTAACATTAATTTCAAATTGGAAAATTATTTAAATTAATACGACTGTAACTAAAATCCACTTAGCCTTTTATAAGCACTTAAACATGAATTCCTAAAACACAAACAAAAGCGAGCTTTGAAAACCCTGTACGGGTATTTAATTTTAATCTCTATAACCGAAGTATTTCATTAAAGGCTCTTCAGAATATCATTTCAGAACTTTCTAGAATATTTCTGGTCTAATATTACAGACCAATGGTCGTATATGAAATGTTACGAAAATAGTTTTTAATCAAAGTTAACGCTAATACTGTCTCGATTACTTTAAGGGACCTTCATTTAATCACGTGATTGAATAGGTTAAAAGGGTGGGGGGGCAAACTCACAAGGTGAAGAGGGGTCTTGGGAGAAATCACGTGTCTTAGTTTTTCAAAATTTTCGTCCGTAATTTTAGAGCATAAAAAGATTATATTTTTTACCTATATTTAAAGATAATGATTATACTTCATACCTATATTTCAGGATGAATTTCTTATTGTAGGGGAAAAGTCTTAAATCTCACCATATAATAATATCATCAAGGTGGAAGGAGGGGTTAAAAAAAGAGATCACGTGATTAATAGACGGCTCCCAAAGGCTTAGAGTGACGTATTAAAAGCAAGTTACGTTTTAGAATTTAGGGTAACCGTGCCGTACGTAAACCCGGCGTTTATACAGCTGTACAAACCGAGTATTATAATGTTTTAAGGTTAATCTATGTATGTTTCTCTGACACAACCTATGTTGTTTGAACTTAAAAAAAAAACCTGTCAAGTACGAGTCTGACTGACTACACTCATACTTTCCGTACAAATAAGTTAAAAAAAATGATTATTTTTTTGGTTTTAAGTAAAAATGAGAAGTGACAACTCTTTCCTACTTAAATACTTCGTATTATTTTAAAAGTAAGTAATTGGGCACGTATAACGTTGCTGAATTTGATGCGGGCATGTAAAACCTTTAGGCTGCCAGTTAGTTAAGACTAATCGTATTTTATAGTATTGACAATTGCCTTGAAACTTCACTAACTCTTTTTATTGTAAATGGTTCAAAGGTGTGAAGTCGTGCGTGGAAGCTGGTTGACTTTACTCACCCTTTAGAAGCAAAAAAATGTTTACAGGAACCTCTGATTCACTATATCCGATATCGTCAATAGAGATACGAATTGGTTTTTATTTTCTTTCAAAAAGGTTACACGTTTTATGAATAAAATTGTCTTGGCAACAGGCTCAATAGTTAAACAATGAGACTCAGTAGAGTTCCATTACTATTATGATAGGACAATGGTTAATAGCATAAATAAATAAACTCATTGGTGTGGTAGACACCACATATTACATGTTTACATTTATAACAAACTATTATTAACGATGACTGTATCTCCATATATCAATGGAACTTGACAGGCATTAAACAATGGAGCGACTAATTAATTTGTATAGAAAGTGTACATAGCCCACAAATTCTGTTGACACGATACTATAACGATGTATACTCGTAAAACACGTTCTTAACACACTAAAATGTTTACGTAAGGTCACGTAAATGTTTACAATCATTTCTTTACGCCTCTGTGATGTTCTCTCAAGGTTTGTTTCATTCAAGTGTGACTGTCAGCCGTCACACCGGCCGCTTTAAGCGTAACAGCTGTTTTTATTCATCGGCAATTCGGTATCGTGGATAGGATTGGTATTGTTTATACTTTGAAATAAAGCGATGTTGTTAATGAGATTACGTTTTTGTAATTACCTGCGTGTTGAGATACATAGACTGTTGTAATACACGCTTACATTCCCAAAAAATGCATCAACAAGGTTTGTTATCTTTAAGAAATAAAAGTCCTTCTAAGATCTTATTTTCGGTATAAAATCGTGTCAAAAATTCATCAACATTGTTATAAACTGGAAGTATACCAAAGAGCTGACGGCCATTGCCACGTTGGGTGGCAGAATTAATCCTCTGTCCAGTGTATAAGCCTACCTTTGGGTCATGCAAAATGACAACAAGATGCTTAGTCACAGAGACTAGTACCACCAAAATGTTTAAGCAAGATTGAATAATAGTGGATGTGAGATCTTTCTCTCTCTTAACTGCTAGTCTTACTTGAGGAAGTTTAAGAGTAGATGGAAGGCATGATGATCTCAATAAAGCACGTGTGCCCTGGGAGGAAAAAGAACTATGTTCCAAAACGGAAAATGACTATACAATAAAATGTATATAAAAAGGAGATTTGACGTTAACTAAGCGATTTATAAATTGGTTGTGCAATATCTGACATTGAACTATAGAACCCTGCCTCTCAAACTAGGTTATAAACTGTATTTTGAGGAACAGTGAACAGCCTTAAAAGTCTTACAAACTGATATTGTCACAAGAATTTAAAAATTTGTGCTTTAAATTTTGAACCATAAATGTTATCTGTGTAGTACAGTAATTTGTTTTACTATCAGAAAAATGTTTATTTTCGGCCAACAATAACACTAAGCTGTCATAAACTGCCTTTGCTTGTTATCCCGTGATAATGGCATAATTTAACGACGTCGCCTTTGTTGGCCTGGCAACACACTCATTCCAATAAATATGACAAATATAAATAACTAGGTAGACTATTAGCCAGAGATATTTACCTCTATCATTATTTATTTTTAACAGATTTCAAAAAGGAGTGCAGTTTTCTGAATTCGGCTGTATATTGTATATGCTTTTTAACTTTACTTTTTTTTTTTGTTTCGCGAAACCAGCAAGTTGAAGTAGTATGTGTAGGTTTATTCTCTAAGAGTTTAACACCGACTTCATTCAGTATCTAGCTTATATCGATTTTTTTTGTGTGTTTGCATCTTTTTTATGTTTAAAACTATCACGCCATTAATATTATGAATGCGAAAGTATGTGAAAAAGTCGTATGTGTGTATATTTGTTGCCTGGCAACGGCTGGACCAATTTTGATAAACTTGGTATAGAGTTAGCTGACACCCCAAAGACGTTACAACGGTTACTTTTTACTCAACTGCGATCCTTCCGAAACACGGAAGCTGTGAAATTTATTTCTAAAACGCAACCATTTGAAAAGTCAGTGCGCGCCGTGGGGATCCAACTCGAGACCTTTGACTTGGCAGCCTACGGTCTTACCACTAGGTTATTACAGCTTCAACAAAACAAGATTAGTATTTTTGCTGTTATAAACAGACTTTCCTGCTGCCGAAAGCGCGGATTAAAATAAACTGTACTACGTTAGAGATTATAGCTTATAAAGGACATTATATACCATACATTTACGTTACACAACCTTGCCCTTTTCCGTAAGCTAATCTACGCTAGTTCGCGTGTTCTAAGCTATTCTTAAATTAATGACAAAACAAGGGTTATGCCGCCGCGCCATGTTCTATTTCGTATGAACATAAAAATGTTACGGAACATTCGTCAACGAAAATCTACAAATTTCACACCATACCTTGATTAACTCAATTTACCATCTATACGTCATAACGAAAAAATATGTTCTACCAATCCAATGGTTATTGAAAATCTATCTGACGAACTATTTTTTTTGTGAAATTCCCAATTATGTCTATATTTTTCCTATAACTACCTATCTAAAATAGGAATATTTTATATAGGATATGATTTATGAATGTATTGATTAAAAAGTAAGCGGCTTTTTTTTTTTAAAGTCCTGTCTGAGGATTTAGTTTTTTCATCATAACACATATTAATTGCAAAGACAAGTACCTACATATAAAAACTTTTTGATCTATCAAAGTGTTGAGAGCAACAAGTTTTAAGTTAAATACTCAGATTCAAAGATGTTGGTTAGCAACATTAAAATAATAGAAACATTATATTTTATCTAAAAATGTTTTTGTTTATCTTCAACATAGAAATATGACTTGAAGTTACTTACAATTTACATTATTCATTTTATGGAGACTTCGTCGATATTTTCTTTTCTTATTTATTTATGTATTTGTACACACTTACAACTATATACCTATTATATTTGAACATGCCATTGTAAATTCTTATTGAATTGTTCTTTATATTTTTCTAAGTACATTTTCGAATTGAGAAACTCGATATATAAATTATACTGTAATATGTTTGTTTTAACTGAAAATGGTTTTACGATAACATTCTATCAGAACAAATTCTCGTGGTCAGATTTTAAGTATATTACTAGGCGACCCGCCGAATCTTCTTGAGTTAAATAAACTTTTCTCTTAAAACATTACGTGTATTAAAAAAAAACGGCGAACACACACATTTATACCTACATAGCGAAAATTTGAAACATCTACCTGTCGTTTTTAATATTGAGCAAAAAATACGAAAAGCTTTCTAGCTATCACGGTTTATGAGATACAGCCTGTAAACAGATAAACAGATACCGGAGGCTTAGTAATAGGGTTCCGTTTTACCCTTTGGGTATGGAACTTTGGTTTTCCTGAAACAAATGGCACGACTTACTTGTTTGGTATTTTAATTCAAAATGTTTTTAGTTCATTGTTTGTTTTAGGTATGATTCATTAATAGGTATTACAATTACTGTCAATTACTCATAACTTCAATATAGGTAGGTAAGGAATCGTTTTAGAAATGATGCCGCCCTACACGTGTGTTTTATTACAATTTACGACTTAAACACTAAACTGTTTCATTTAGCTCTATTCCTAGTAAACTGAATCACAGGATGGGCTTTACACATTTGCTTCCATCGAAATACTGGCCTGTTGGTCTAGTGGTTAGTGGCCCTGACTGCTATACCGGAGGTCGTAAGTTTGATCCCATCCAGGACAAATGTTTGTTTGATGAGCACGATCATTTGTTCTGTGACTGGGTGTTATTTACCTATAAAATATAATATGTATTTAGTAAAGTATATTTATCAGTTGTCTAGTACTCACAATAGAAGCTCTGCGTAGTTTGAGACTAGGTGGCGTTGTATGAAGGTAACAAAATGGTACATAGATGTCTATCGAAGTAAATAGAACTATCACCGCAACAATCCTATTGTTTCAGAAACTGTATTGTCAATTATCTGCGGTCGTGACAAGGTTCAAAGTCAAATAACAGGTGGTCTACCATCACCTCTCAATGTAAGACTTGTAAAAATGTAGAAACAAGATGGCGCATTATTCTGCGTAGCTCTATCTCCCTTCCATAACTACATCAATCTTACTTTAGGAAGCGATGGTACGCCATTGATAGTTAATAATATTTACTTGACTGTTCATAAATAATTAATTATTCATAGCCGTTTGAGCGTGAAAGAGTAAAAAAAAATCCAAATGTTCATACTCACAAGCTTTCTCAAACATATAATAGCTTTATAATCTTTAAATAACTAGAGTTATGCTTTTAGTTTATTAATAGCTCGTTCCCAATTACTTAATTAGTGTCTTGTGTGTAAGTAAATAAAAGTACTCATTATCCGTGTTTTATTGCAGCCGTTATCTATCATTAATTAATTAGATGTACGTACATAACCATGAAAAAATAGGTACAGAGAATAGAAAATAATACTTAGGTAGGTACCTAAGTGCCTGTAACTACTTCAAAATATGATTAGATGATAGGAACATAAACTTACCGGTTTAATTAAACAATGCTTATTGTTTAAGTTATTAGTTACATATTACTGATATTATTTACGCTTACCTTGATTATTGCATTAAACTATAAAATGTATGTAATTAGCAATACGCCTTTAATTCTCTAATTTTTGTACCAAGCATTAGGTATTTACTTGGTAGTCTAATACCAACCTTCCCAAACCAAAATCATTAATGAGCTGATATTAGAAACGCATTCATTAACAGTATCAGTCAATGCCAATTAGTAAAACAACTGGTTTTACCTCTAGTGGTCTAATCTACTCGATTGAATCATCGTGAAAAAAACAGAAAATTGTGGGTAAATCGGTGTCGGTACTAGCTGATACTTATTTTGCATAGTATAAAAAATATATACAGTATGAAGTCTTCATACAAACGGGCGTAACGCGAGTTATGCCTACGCTATCAGATAGTGGCATGACCGTGGCATGATACAGTTTTGAAAATGTCACAGTGACGATCAGATGGTAAATTGTTGATGTAATTAAAGTGCTGCAGATATTCAGCTCTATTGCTGTTACGTACCGCGCGACTGTAGTCATTTGTTTTGTAGCAACGGCAGAGTTCTAATACTGTACGTATTTATACTGTGGTACTAGTATCTCAGTGTAAATACGTACAGTAGTCACCTACCTAGGTAGGTACGATACTATGATGTAACCACTCCATAATATGGATTAGTAACACGATCTTTACGGCTGGATACCGAACCGTTTTGAGTGACGTCACTACAATTAGTAAAAAGTTATTACTAGTACAAACTAAACTACTAACACTGATTAACGTTAGAGCACTTACCTACAATCTAAACATTGACTCCATCGATTCAGGAATTATATTGCTTGCCTAGATTAAATAAATTAACATTAGCCACGCTTACGTCACTTTTCACGTGACTATTTGTTTTTCTTAATGACTGAGATTCGTTTATAAGTATCATAACGTTTAAAGCGTAACCGTGAATTGATGCCCATTAGTTTAATGATAATAATTGCTTTAATTACTTTTAGGTAAAGATTAGTTAGGCGACGCGGTTTTACCCGCTCCGATGTATAAATATACCTACCTACTGCAAAGTAAGTTTTAATTTTGTTTTTTGTCTTAATATATTGCAAAGTGAGTTTCAATGTTGTTTTCTGTCTCGTAATATGTATAAACAGAGAAATCCTACTAATATTAAAAACGGGAAATCTTATGATTATGGATGGATGCTAGTTACTCTTTCATGCACAAAAGTTCAAAACATTTTTGATAAAATTTGGTAAGTAGCTACTGTAGCTAGCTTACACTTTGTATTAACACAGGCTACTTTTTAACCGACTGCGACAGATCAACAGATGGGGTTATGTTTTTGCACTTATAACCGATATTCGCGTGGACGAAGTCAGGCAACAACTAGTAAACTAATTTAGAGGTCATGAAAATAATTCCAGTCGTTCTTGAGTTTTTTAATACATCGTGTAACTAACCCGACTTAGTATTACGTATGCAGATGCCCCACACTTTCTGTATGCGTATTTTTTGCAAATGTAATAACGTCTAGACAACTCGCATTTCAACGTTTCGAAATACGCATAGCTAGTTCTCTAATAATCTTTATTTAACCATCGGAGCAAAGCGTACATACATATTCTATTTCTGTCGCATCTAAGAAGACACTCAGCGTAATAATTTTTCATTCAATGAATTTTCGCGCATTCCTACATACTCACTGACCGATGTATTTTCTAAAATAAAGACTTGAGGAGGCATATAAAGGCTTGTCCGCACTGTCTAAGTATAACATGTAGGTATCTAAGTAACATAACATTCACACCTTTATACGCGTAGGTGTAAAACCTATTTCGTAAAACCTTGCCTTACCTTCATACAACAAAAGATTCTCAGTATCCTACAATGACGTCATACTAGATAGTAAAGATTAAAATACTTCTTCGTTGTTAATATTTCATCAAATCCATTTACAAGTCAACAGCTTATTAACCCAAGTAATGCGCTGCGTTTAACTATGTCAATGCGAGTGCTACATCTAGTAGAAAATAAAAAAAAAACGTGTGTCAATGACCTCCATTGTCTCCGTGTCCAAATAGGCCGGAATACGACTGACAAAACAAATTCATTATACACTAGAGACTGGAGTAGGTGACGCACACGCTTAGGCGAGTATTCCTCAAGGTTTTCTATACATTTAGAGCAATTCATACTATTTTTTGTCCGTTGTTTGTTCCTCTTTTACTTCTAAATCACTGAACCGGTTTTGATGGCACTAGATATCGACTTTAAATATTGAACTATGTTACTTATACGATGTGAAACTGATAAAGCGGAACCGCAAGCAAAAGTTAGTTGTTAGTTAAGTATAAATATTGAAAACCTGAATCTAATCTAAGCTATATGGTTATAATAAGCGATAAGATAAGAAAATTTTAACTTTACAATTACCGTAACACTTTTATGGAATGCAAAAAAAATATTTGTTGAAAATTATCGCGTAACTAAAATCCAGTACCGAGATAAATGCTCTGTATTTTATGATTCACATAAAATTTTATATTCCATACACTTTGGTGGATATTTGGATACGTAGATACTAGTAGATAGATATAATAATATATGGCGTACTGCGTGTCATGTCTAATATCTTCGCTGAAATGACATCATTGACAAAATAGTAGATTGTGTCATATACTCATACATTATTGCGTTCGTTCAAGGCCAGGCTGAAAAGAGCGGGGCAAGGAGAAAGTATTATAATCGTATTACTTAACGATAAGGGCAGAGAAAGGTGACGTCACACTGCCATTTACGTAGTGTTAACGTTCCTTGCGAAGCAGAATTAGGTCAAAGGAATAATAGGAATACATTTACTCTTATACGTAGATGTAAACAACTAGAATACACGACGTAATCTGTATTGATTTTGAAAATTAGAATTAAGGTCAGGTTTCAGTTTTGTAGGATGTTTTCGAAATACATGACTGTAATAATTTATTAGAAACGTATTTCGAAAATATTCTTCTAATAACATGTATATGCGTTACATAATTTTTGATGGATACAACATTTTGGACGAGTTGAGTAACGAGTACTGTTCTTTTAACATTCATAATTGAAGAATATTGATATTAATTACTGATGCATGATTTTAGGCACTCCAGAAATTTAAAACTAGCCATTTTTGACAGTCGCAGAATTTTACAAATCTTGCAAAATATGCAGTCATTTTATCATTATAACGTACTAGCTGAGCTGTAGAATGTGGAAATGGAGACCCTTATGAAATACTATCTACAGTATCTACTCTCAGATCAACAGGCGTGACGCATGCCTTTATAACGACGCGGTAACCATAGGAAAAATAATACAACTAGTTACCGGCAAGTATTATTATACAACGTAACTAATTTGTAAAAAATATATGGTATATTTTGTTTTTTTTTCCAGCCTAAAACTAAAAACCTATTCTCTATTTAGTTTCCTTATACTTACAATCATGAACAAAATACCCGCTCCATAGTTACAAACAATTGGTCTAAATTTCGAAACAGTCAGACGAATATTCATTCTTCGAAAACAAAACACTTGTCTGAAACCAATGAATGGTTAATGATACATGTCCAAAGTCAACTATGTTATAAACAGCGTTCATGGCTACTCAATAATGGACGCACATATACATTACAACTGTTTATATATGTATAGTAATAAGACCAACTCTGTAGCATTTAGGAATTCTATATGAGTTTCATACGCGCATGTTTGCCCACTGAATAGTTTACAACTTGGGATTTACAGCTGTATTTACTTTTATAACGCAAGGCCAACTGAAATTAAAATGCTAAGTAGTCAACTAGTCAATAGCATCTGAATTTACGTATTCATTATTACAAATGAAGCGACATACACGTGAAAGTCTTTAACGTCAATTGAGAATGCTCAAATGTATGGAAATGACATTTTGTTTCGATAAATCACGTGAATTAGACCTGTCAACTCAATACATTTGATCGTTTTCTATTGACATTACTAATTGCTAACGATTGTGTTTTGTTACAGGGACTAAAACAGATAAGTTTCTTTCTTACTTATTCTTTCTGTGTATCGCAAAGTTAGTCTCTATACTGCGATAATCGTATCCATACAATGTTTTAGTGTAAAAGAAGCAGAATCTATACATTACATGATATTAAGTTATGATTAACATTATTCTTGCTTTAATGAGTATGATAAGTGGCTATGAAAAGTATAAATTTATTAAGTCGTATTGGTTTATGAACTCTTGCATGACGTCACTAGCCAATGACACTGATTGAACAAAATGTATCGGTGAGTGTCGAAGCGAGTCCCACTTGACTGCATGTTAGTAAATCAGTTTTTTATTGTTTTGAACATATCTTTAGAATCTACCAAACGGACATTAAAATATTCAACTATAGGTTAAATATTATTTTGTAAATTCATACTTATCATAATTTGAAGTAATAAATTGGTCAAATATAAAACTATCAAAAAGTACCAAAATCAAAATATTGACTCTCGATAGCGAGCCGTCTCGAATCCAACCAAAATCTATACATTTAAAATATGAATACAAAAACGATAACGCATCCATTCCAATTCGAGTTAAACATCATAGTTTATCTAAGAAACAAGTTACAAGTGTATCCCCCACCGACAGCCGAGTGTTGCAACAGAAAAAGAGAAAGCTTATATCAAATAACTATCTTTTATGCGTGTTCTAAACATTGTGGGCAAGGCCTCTTCATGCCCTATGATTAGGTACTACAAAAACTTCTTAAAATAAATCGAAGTGTTTTAAATCTGTTTACAAAACAGTGTTGTGGTAGGCCGGCTTGTTGTTGCCTGTTGACCATATCTGTGTGTTGCCAAACATTTGATCTAGTTATTAGAGTCGTTTAGCCAAGTGGTAGCTCTTATTAATACAATCTTGAAGTCAGAAGTAATGTGTCACGTTTAATCAATATTCAGATGTCAAAAAATGTTTACGATACCCGCAAAATTGTTGCTGTAAGTTTTATCAGCAAGGTCGGCCACATAATTAATGTTATTTAAAAATTGTTAGAAGAACTTTCCTTATAAAACACGGAATTTAAAGGAAAAACAGGTTTACCGGCCTGTGTACGTTACAAGACACAATCTATCGGCTTTTTCAAACGAGTCGCATACTGTGCATAGCTGCAGCGAACTCGTGTGGGTATTATAAAAACTAAACAGTTTGGTCCGAGAATCGATTACGAAACTTTCCTAACATAAAATAAAAGTAACTGGAAAGTATTAACCGTTTACATAAATAACATAACAGTTACACAATTCATTCAATAAATATGCAAATAAATGCAAACTCTAACATTTCACTATCGTTTAATACGATAATAAACCGTAAACAAAAATCAGTTGGTTTGCCAAACAACTTAGATGTAAGTACAACAATGCCCTTGACACACTACCTGAAAAGCGACGCCTCCGCGACTATTTACATTCACCGACGAGAAAAATGCATCCACTCAATGGCTCCTCAAAAATAGGTGTCACTTAACACTGATTTTATTATTATTATAAAACAAAGTATTGAGCAAGTACGATGATTTCGCGCGAAGAAAAGCTAGGTTAATTCACGTTTATCGGCGCACAGGTTAGTGGTGGGCACGTGGTGTATTTGTGGTACGATACAGGCGGCGCGCGCGACGTTCTATGGTGGACTGGTAGCACCACTGATAGGATGGGGTCGGCCCGCCAAACGCTGCACTACCTATTCCGACTAGTACGTCTCCGTCTCAATAGAAACACGGACGGAAATTCTGACGACACGTCTCCATATATTTTAGTGTTGACGTTTTGGTGATGTGTTCGTAACTTGTTTGGTTTGTAAATATAAAATGTATTTTTTTATCAATTTGTATTTTTTTTTACTTAAATTATACATAACTAATCTAGGTATTTCTTTATTACAATTTCACATTTTTACCCTGCGCGTTAAACGTAATAAAATTTGTTAATTTTAATACTAAATAATTTTCGTTGGTTCGTAACATTTTGTGTGGCATAGAATATTGCGGGACATATTGTCATAGCTGGTCACAGTTGTGTCGGCACTCGATGCGTCACACTGGCGGCAGCGGGGCGCGGCGGCGACCCACGCGCCTCGCGACGCTCTCGCCGCTAGCATCACGCTCGCTCGCCGTCGACACGACTTCGATACGTAATTTTCCTCGCACGTGCTTGTTTGGGATGGATGGCCCTGTCAAATCGAAGTTCAAATGCCGCGCGTATCTCACGATTGCCTGCGCTGAAAAAAGCTCCGAATAAAAATATTAAAAACTTTTTTTCTATGATACCATTATTTTAATTTTTATGATATAAGAAATTATTGAATACTTTCTCTAATCTTTGATAAACAAAAAAAACACTTTAAAAATCAAATTAAGGTGCTAAACTGCGATCGGACCACATTTTTATGAAAAATTTATGAAAAAAATCTGACAGTCAAAAAAATAGAGGACGTGTCTCTCTGATTAGATTCCTCAAGGTTGCAAGGCAGCGGCCGTCAGTCGCCGGACCAAGAGCAGTCTGGCGTCCATATGCTAGCTGGTTTTGACGTCTGTGGCAATTCGAATGGGTTGCATATGATATAAAATAATAAATACAATCTGACTCGATCGCTTAGTTTGCAGCTATATGCATGCTACCCATTACATTGCATTTTTTTTTTGGTAATTCGGGAGAATCCTCATGAACACCCATCTCCTCCGGGAGGAACTGGGTAGAGTCAGACTCTTACAGTACTAACTAAACCTGAACCTGAACGCAACGTCTTCCGCGTTTGGACGGTACACGGCAATGCGTTGCAGTTCATCACGCACCGAACGCGGTGATGTACTACTACCTGTATCACAAATGTAACTAAAAACATTTTTCCTTATGTTTACTTTGCATAAGGAAAGACCTGAAAAACCCCTTCATCGTCAAGATGCCTATTTTCCAACATCCTAAACCGCAACGGTTTCTCCGGTTGATTGCAATTTGTAACTTGTTTACAAACACGGATGATATTGTTTTTAGTCAAAACACTTAATTTACTGACTGATGCAAGATTTTTGGGAGATCAGAAATAAAGCGGCCAAGTGCGAGTCGGACTCGCTCATGAATGGTTCCGTATTTTCGCGGGTTACAATTTATGACGTATTAAAAAAGAACTACTTACTAGTTTAACTACTACTTATAGTTTCGGAAAAAAAAAATTGTCATATACGGACGGACAGACAGACATGACGAATTTATAAGGGTTCCGTTTTTTGCCATTTAACTACGGAACCCTAAAAACTACATAACTATCGCGAATAATATTTATTGGAGTCAAGGTCAGAATTTGTTTAGATTAAATAACATTTATCAATTGTTTTGGGACCGGTGTTTTGTCTCCGTGGTCGTTTTAATTATTAATATCTTAATAATGGGATTTGTTTTGTAAAATTATCTGCAGCGGAATTTTGCTTACCTATGATGAATAAGACTTAGTTATAAAATGGACTACTTGATACGGTAAAGATAACGTTAGCATTTTGATTGCAACATAAAATTGTTATTGATGCACGGATACCTATGCTGCGGCAGATAGATCAGTCTCTTATATTATTATCATGAATTTAAAAATTATATTTCTTGGTTTTACGAAAATAAATAAGATTATAAGTGTATTTTTAGGTACTTAACTTTGGGTAGAATAGAGGTTTATTCTCCATTTATTTCTTACCTATAAAATTACAATTATGTAGTTTATCAGAATTTCTTCAAACTTCGGACAGAGATAGCGGTCGACGATCGAAATTCCTTTGACAAAAAGTCCAAAGTAGAGGAAAGCGGATAGAATGTTGAGAAACCTTTGCCCTGCAGTGCGGTAAAAAGGTCTACAAAAACTTATCCTTCGTTTGGAAATATAAATTATGCAGTTTTAATACTCACAAATGTTTTTTCAATAGCGTTCGTGTTTTCTGTACAATTCGATGCGCATGTAGGTGGTGCAATAGCATGACGTAGCTATTACATGTGCAGGTTCAGCGTGGATGTAACACGAGTAGAGCATGTTAATGGCAGGTTACAACATATCAGATGATGTCATTGCCGCTCATGGCATAGGTCAGGAGTGACCCAATTGACTAGATGAGCGTGGCTTGGCTGCTGTTAAAAAAATAAACCCAAGGGTTAATGCTATTAATATGCTGACCTCTATAGTGCCTAGGGGACTTGGGTCTACTGATCTACCAATACTTCTGAACGAAAGATTTCCAGTTGTTGAAGACAGATAATGCTGTAAGCCGTGTAGCACGCCATCTCGGTTTAACTACTGTAACAGCCATCCTATGAACATAAGATTTAAGATGTGACGGTAAACTCCCTGGTTTTGAAGATTTTATGTCAATGGCTATAACCGAAATAAGTGCGTATAGGTCGTTCCTATATCCTACCGTTGGCCTACCGATGGAAGAGGGCAGCTGCTCACAAGGGGCCACCCCGGGAGAAAGATGTCCGCAGATCTCGTGGCTCGGGCGAAGTGAATGCGAAAGCAAACTTCGTACCCTCGGCCATATAAATATATAAGAACGCTCCAGTAATTTAAGCCGGTAAAGTCCGGCACACTCTCCTTCTGTCAACAGGGGTTGAAGAAAAGAGGTTGGTGACTGAGGAGGAATGACCCTTAAGGTCACTATTGGAAAACAAAAACAATAGTTTAGAAGATTTGACATTGAAGAATTCTTTAACAATGACTTTCATTGCTGAAAATAAATAAATACATTACTGTGAGTTAATTAGATAGTGTATTTAGGTGACGGACATTTTTGTTTAGTTTCAAGACTACAACATTCACTCCGATAATTTCGAGTTCCGAAACACAGACAAGTCTTAAAACAATATACTTGGGTATATAAACAACATAGGTTACGACTAGTCGTAATACAATATAGGGAAGTATGTATACTAGGTAGTATTGATTTTATGATGTCTGTTACTACTTGTTGATGCCCGTGATAGACCTAGACGAATACATTTTGGAAGGTCGTATGAACCATTTGTTGTGTAAGGTTCAAGGCCATTGGCTATTTGTATTGCAATGGAATAAACCCGTATAAACGGCAAAACGACGAGAATTACGTTTTAAATAGGTGAACTAAACCGGAGTTACGCAGTATATAGAGGTCATGGATGTCCTCGAAAAAGAAAATAACAGCTTCAATTTAAGACCTATATTCTAAATTGAAAAAATCATGTTCGACATAAACTTTCGCATACACCTCTAGGCACTCTACAACCCTTTTTAAACTAAGCAGTTTGATAAAAAAAAAAACTTTAAACTGATTTTAAAACCTTGAACATACTAAGTTTACGGAGCACTAAACTGTTTTTCAACACCGCGTCTATTCATGAAGTCTACATATTCTGATAAGAAATTGGTTTTGCTATACCGAATTATCATTATCATTAAGATATTTATATCTTTAGGGTTCTATAGGGTTATATCAATATTAACAGCTTTATCACTCTTACTCAAAAAATGCCTCGTTATAGAATTAGTATTATACTTTTACTTAAAATAAGATCTGTGTTTCAGAAGGCATGTCCCGCGACTGATCTCTCTCCGGTCGTGTCGGATTGCCGCGGAACAAAGAGCGCACCTGTATTTACGCATAAGATTGTGCACTATAAAAGACGCTCTTAATAAATTGTAATTACTTTACTATTTTTAGGGTTTCATATTGAAAGGGTAAAACGGGACCCTATAACTAAGCCTCCGCTGTCTGTCTGTCTGTTTCCAGGCTGTATCTCATAAACCATGATAGCTAGAAAGGTGAAATTTTCACAAATGATGTATGCCAACAAATTGAAAATGAATTAAAATATTAATGGGGGTCCCCATATAATAAACGTAATTTTTAGCAATTTTAACTCGACTCTTAATAAACAGGTGAATTAGTCATACCAACAGCAAACGTGATTTTCTATAGATCATAGTATGGGACCCTTCATGAGCGAGTCCGACTCGCACTTGGCCGGGTTTTCATTTTACTCTCCAATCGTTTTATGACTCATCGTCTCATTGATTATCAGCTGATATAGATCTGATATTATGGACATTGTCTTATCAATTGGAGATTTACCTGTATATTAAATCGATTTTAATCTAACTACGTGTACAACCAAGTGTCGTTATCAACCGATTAGATATTATTTATATCTAAAGTAATAGAATTATAATATTATATCTTATTAAATACATATAGGTCCGATATCAGTGATAATCGCGTAATATAAACCTATTAAGCAATATTCATTTCAGAGATAATACATTTTATCTAGTTGGGTATTGCCTTGATGCTTTTCCAGAATGTTGATTCTAATGACATTGGTACTTTTCCATACCTGAATATTTCTTCTTATCGCCCATCCGTTTCGATCATTTTTCCCACACTATTTTCCTATTATACACAATATACCCCTACTTCTTGTTTTCTTTGCACCACTTTATGGTTGACTGGTAAAGAATGCCTTAAGCATTAAGTCCACCATTGTATTTTATTTGTATAAGAAGCATAAATAAATAATATTGTGTGTGCAATACACAAACATATACAAGACAAATTTAAAATCTATCACTTTTTAGTTTCAATCGTATCCTTTCATTTCTACGTAGTTATTTTTAAGCTATTTTTAGCCAAACGCCGCCAGCCTAGTAACCTATGCCTGTAACCTATTTAGGGTTCCACAGCTGGGTGTAGGTCTCTTTAATTTTTCTGTAGACTGTTTTGCCGTGAGTCACTTTACAGCAATCCCTAAAGAACGGTTCGATGCCATCCCGTCAACGTCTCTTCGGCTCAAAACCAAAAAATCCATATTGTCACCGTCTATGAAAAATACGATCATTGAACTGACGGGCCTGTTGGTCTAGTGGTTAGTGACCCTGACTGCTAAGCCGGAGGTCGTGGGTTCGATTCCCACCCAGGACAAATGTTTGTGTGATGAGCACGATCATTTGTTCTGTGTCTGGGTGTAATTTATGTATAATATGTATATATTTAGAAATATATAAGTATGTTTATCAGCTGTCTGATTACCATAACACAAGCTCTGCTTAACTTGGGATCAAATGGCCGTGTGTGGATATTGTCCCAAGATATTAAAAAAAAAAAAAAAAAAAAAAAATGAATGGATTAAACATAATTTAACGCAATGCGTGCGTATGTCGATATAAGGAGGCTCCATACGTCAGAATATGATTGAACTATTAAACTTAGATTGCGCGTTCCAGCAGATGTTCAAACTTTGCTTACTGCAAATTTTGTAGATATTAGTTTCCAGGCATTGCGTTATTTATACGTTGTTAGGGTTCCGTACCCAAAGGGTAAAAACGGAACCCTATTACTAAGCCTCCGCTGTCTGTCTGTCTGTCTCCAGGCTGTATCCTATAAATCGTGATAGCTAGAAAGCTGAAATTTATTGGCATTACCACCATATTATGTCTGAAAAGGAAAAGCTAAAAAATGTGCTTCAATCAAAATGTTGAAATAGCAATATTTATTGAGAGAATGGTTCTGAAGTCCGATCTGTGATCTCTTCATTGACCTTTGGACAAAACAATAAAACTTACCCATAAATCAATCTCATCTCAACGTACCAACTGAGTTTAATAAACTGGTGATTCAAAATTAAGTAATATGTGTTATTAGATATTATTATGTAATTCGCCGAACCCGGCGGTTTCATCTGGTTCTTTCCGTTGCTATTAGTATTATCCGTTTTTCATATCCCGGCAAATAAAATACATAAGAAGTCTTTTTTTGGGTTCCGTGTCCAAAGGGTAAAAATGATGTATGTCTGTCTCCAGGCTCTATCTCATAAACCGCGATAGCTAGAGAGCTGAAATTTTCACAAATCATGTATTTTTGAATTCCTTGGAAAATAATATTTTAGTGTGAAAATACAATGGTCTTTAACGCTTTTTAACGTGTAAATTTCAATCTTAAAATTAAAACGCGATTGTTCGTAAGTTTGGATGGATGGATAATTAAATAATTGTTACTTTTCTCACTGTGTGTTAATGGCTAGATGACGTTTTGGCAACTTTAACCGATATTCGTACAGGTGAAATTGCGAGCAACAGCTGGTTACAAAACACAGGTCACATTTAAGAATCTCGATCAATAAAACATCAAGATAATATCATGTAACGTTCATTGCGAGTAACATTAAACGCCTAGCAACACCGTATAGGCAATAAAACGTAAGACGGCGGAAGATCCCAGTCAAATGGTTGCTTTATTGCAAATAATTCCGTGAAATCGATGTTGCTAAGTCATACTAATTGGAATAGATATTTCGCTTTCAGCTGTTGCAGGAATGCAAAGGGTACGTCTGTAACAGAATATGTTGCTTTGCACATAAACCACGTAAATTCATTTATAGCAGTGATTGCGAGTTGAACGAACGACGATTAAAAATAATGACTCATTATCACTTGGATAATGAGTTTTCACATATTATTATAATGCATATCTAAATATCTAACTATACTTTATTTAATTTAGGACTAGTCAGGACATTTGACTTTGTGTGAAAAACAATCGACATTACTGACAACTCATCGCATTTCTTTCATAAGGTAACTAAGTATAAACCGGTTTTTGTATGTATCCCTTGAGTTATGCTCCAAAACGTCGCTTCTTGCCAATTCAATAGTTCTAGGTCAACGGAAAGTTCCTATAAGTTGATAATAATATGATGCGTATGCGTACAAACGGCCGTATCATTTCTAAAGAAACACAAAAGTGCGGTTCTTAGAGGCTACGCATTTGAGATTTTAAAGTGAATTGATATAATATCTCTACTCGATCTTCATAAAAAGAGTTTTAACAGGCAGAGAACCAAACTCCGAGAACGAGCTGCTTTTATGCCTTTTAAAGGTGGCGTAAGGTATCCTAAAGCTAATCGTAGGTACACTTATCTAAACTGGACTCGTCAAACAAATTGAAGGAAACGAATTTTGGAAATTCTGTATGTTTACATTTCATAAAACGTTTTATGAGATTTTATAGGAATAAATCTAAAATTCATGGAATACGTCTGCGTTTATCTTTAAAAGGTATTTGATAATATTTTTACAAAGCGAAACAGTAATTCTGCGAAATATTAATAATTATTACTTAAATAAATTAAATAGGCGTATTCGTTAACGTCAAAAACAAACTTTAATAAGTCTAGGTATGTGTTTTCGACGCTAACATGATAGACTACATAATATTAATTATATGAATGTTGATTTAATAATGCCTGAATTTAGAACTCGCAAATAATTACCCAGACAGATGTGTATTTTATTTCTATCAGGCGCTTACTTTAACCACAGTTGTGTATACGATACAAGCTACAGTATTTTGAAATATTGAATATCACAGCTTCCGTTTTTCGGAAGGCACGTAAAAATGTGGGTCCTGCGCCTCATCTCTCTCCGGTCGTGTCGGATTAACGTCCCATCGGGCTATGAGAGTAAAGGAACAGAGAGTGCACCTGTTTGCGCACACGCTTATGCACTATAATATGTCTTGGCTGGTGTCAGAGTAACACTAGCCGCTGTGACCGAAATCGATCAGGAGACATTATTATTAATACGAGTATAAAGTTAAATTAATTAATGTGATAATGTTATTTAAAATAAAAAAATCTATGACAATGATATTGAAATTCTAATACAACAAATATAATTATCAGTATACAAAAGCAGATTGGAATATAATTGTATTATCTTCAAGTAGAATGAACAAGCATTCTACTATGTCCGTCCCTATGTATAATTATAGAGTAATATTGGTATGCCGTGTGGTATCCGGCTTAGAATAGACCACCCCTCTCTTCCTATGGGTGTCGTAAGAGGCGACTAAAGGCATTCATAATTAGGTTTACATATCCAACTACAAGTAAGCTACATAAAGTCAACTTAGGGCGTAGTACGCATATAGGTACAATATGGCCTAGTTGGACAATTGGCGTTAGAACAGGACGTCAATTTAGGGTGGTGGCGGAAGAACATGATTCTGATGTCAACGGCAGCACCCACGAACCGAGTGAGCTGGTTCACTGTTCACCCATCAACCCGCAGTAGACAAGCGTGATGGGTTAAACGTCTAATCCCCTCCATAAATATGAACAACATGAATACAAAAAGGCCCCAAGTGTCCGGTGGCTCCAGTGGTGGAGCTGCTGATGACGGTAGGCAGGGACGCCCTGGAGTCAGGGGTGCTAAGAATCTCCGGACGAGATCGATCCCCCGTTCAACGACCCAAGCAAAAAGTAAAACAGATATTGGAAAACGATTAAATATTATAACTTATAATACACGCACTCTAAGAACAGAAGATCGGTTACTAGAGCTCGAAAATGCATTAAATGATGTCCACTGGGACATAGTAGGTTTATGCGAAGTGAGAAGAAGTGGAGAAGATACAATAGAAAGGGAAAATAGTATATTTTATTACAATGGCAATGATGGGGGACTTAACGGTGTAGGTTTTCTAGTAGCTAAAAGATGGCAAAATAATATTAATGAATTTGTATCGTATTCGGACCGTATTGCAGTTTTAAAGTTTAAGATTTCAGACACGAAATCGTTAACCATCGTTCAAGTCTACGCGCCCACGTCATCCCACCCTGACGATGAAGTAGAAGCATTTTACGACCTACTCAATAAAGCATGTGACGAACACCGAGGTACCTGGAATATTATTCTAGGAGACTTCAATGCAAAAATTGGTCAAAGACAAGACGGAGATAATGCTAACATCCTAGGACCACATTGTCTTGGAGACAGAAACGAACGTGGTACTCGACTTATCCAGTTTGCATTTGGGCAAAATTTATCCGTTGGAAATAGTTTCTACTATAAAAAACATCAGAGACGATGGACGTGGATATCTCCCAATAATGAAACCAAAAATGAAATAGATTATATACTAACCTCAGACAAGCAAATTATTAGAAACATCCAAATTATAAACCGATTCAAGTTCAGTTCAGATCACAGACCCCTTAGAGCTATTATTAAATTTAATACAAAAGTCCATCGTGAGAAGTTATTTAAGAACAAAATTAGAAAATTAAATAAAGAAACTATCATTATTTGCAGAAACGAATTTAATTTAGAACTTAAAAATAGTTTCAATTTACTTGATATAGAAAATATAGACAGGGATGTACATGAACAATATAATGACATTTTAAATAGTATAGCGACAGCAAGTAAGAAATTTAAATCAAATAACAATAAAATGCGTAAGCTAACCAATGAAACACAGAAACTTATAGAAGAAAGACAGGCTCTAGATAAAGGAAAACGTGATCTTCAATACAGACTGAAAGACAAAGAAGTAAAGCGCAATATTAGAAAGGACATTAGAAGTTACAATATGAAAGTTATACAAAACGCACTGGAAAAGAACCGTTCATTGAAAATAGCTAAACAAGGAATAAGCAATAGTAAATCATGGATAACATGTTTAAAAGATGAAAATGGCAATAAACAAATAAATCGAAGAAATATGCACAAAATTTTACAAATCGCTTTATAATTCTGATACCGTTACAATACCCACCATATCCAATAATTATATATGTCCCGAAACTATACCACCTATATCTAATACAGAAGTACATTTCGCACTAAGCAAAATGAAATATAACAGATCTTGTGGTGAAGATGGCGTTAGTACTGAAGCTCTTAAGACTGGTGAACCTACTCTACTCCCCCATATCACTAGATTATTCAATAATATTCTACGTACAGGTACCTTTCCTTCAGAGTTCTGCCATTCAAACGTTATTTTAATTCACAAGAAAGGAGAAAAAACTGATATTAATAATTATAGACCCATCAGCCTAATTTCACATATCTATAAAATCTTTATTAAGGTAATAGAAAACCGAATATCTGGTAAGCTGGATCAACAACAACCTCCCGAACAAGCAGGTTTTCGTCCCGGGCTTTCTACCACTGATCATTTACATACAATCAACCAAATAATTGAAAAACATCAAGAACTCAAAATTTCATTTGTAGATTACTCTAAAGCTTTCGATAGCATCTCTCACTCAGCAATATTTAAAGCCCTAAAAAACCAACAAATAGATACCACATATATCCAACTTCTCCAAAATATTTATACACATAGCACGGCTGCCATAAAACTGGAAAAAATAGGTCCTACATTTAAGATCTTAAGGGGCGTCAAGCAGGGCGACCCGCTGTCGCCAAAACTGTTCACCAGCACCTTAGAAGAAGTTTTTAAGACGTTAACCTCAAAATGGGAAAATATGGGTATTGTTATCGGCGAGACGAGATTGACTAATCTTCGTTTCGCCGATGACATTGTCCTTTTCTCCACTTCACCCACTCAGCTAGAGCGGATGCTACAAGACCTGAGCAATGCCAGCCTTGAGGTTGGACTGAGGATGAATATGTCGAAGACTAAGATTATGACCAACTCTTCTCTGCGTAGTATCTACGTGGATGGGGAGAAAATGCAATATGTCCAAGACTATATCTACTTGGGCCAAGTAGTCTCTTTCCAGGCCAGACAAGATAAGGAAATCGCAAGACGTACCGAAAATTCCCGGAAGAGCTACTGGTCCATGAAAGAACAGTTCAAGGGCAATATGCCCATGTCACTTAAACGCAGGCTCATGGACATGTGCATTCTCCCCATCTTGACTTATGGTGCACAGACTTGGTCTTTGACCAACATCCAAAAGTCCAGACTCAAGGTTTGTCAAAGAGCAATGGAGCGCAGTATACTTGGTGTTAAATTAACGGATCATGTTCGAAACACTATACTGCGTTCCAGAACTCGAATCACTGACGTGGGCCAAAAAGCCGCTCAGCTGAAGTGGGACTGGGCAGGACATGTCTGCCGTATGCCCAATGAGCTATGGGCTCGCGTAGCACAGGAGCGGAGCCCTGACACAGCAAGACGGGGTCGCGGCAGACCGCGAAGGAGATGGCGGGATGAACTGGATGGCTTCCTTGCAAACTGGCAGGATATGGCACGGGACAGGGATAAATGGAAAGAATGGAGGGAGGCCTTTGCCCAGCAGTGGGACGAAACGGGCTAGAATAATAATAATAATAATAACCCCCCCGGGGGAACACCTTGACGTGGTGGGGGGGCTTAGGGAAGCAGAACTTTGTATGTCCGACCATCTGGACTAGACCCTTTGACAGAGGTACTGGATAAAATTAATATTACCAAATAACATCATCTGGTAAATAACCTTCCTGACCAAGAGTCCCAAAAATCCTTTTAAAAAATGAACAGAGAAAATAAGAGATATTGTTTACGGCCGCTACCCGGGGGTCGCCGGGGTACATCTGGAGCCAGTGCTGGATGTAGCAGCATGCGAACCATTGGCGGTGGGGGACTGAACAGGCGGGTTCCCCCCGAGAAATTGACGACAGCCGACAATCATTCTTCTTCATCGTTACCTCCTTCTTCGCCTTCATCTCTTTTCTCATCCATACCTTCATCACCCGCGTCATATGCAAATCCTGTTCACCAATCACCATCTCATGCTCAGTCATCATCACCATCCAGCCATCTCTCCGAGGATGTTGTGCAGGAGGCTATTGTGGCCAGTGACCCTGCATCCGCCTCCGGAGTAATTGGGAAACGCAAAGTGTGGTCCGAAGAGATAAACATTTTTATTTTGCGAACCTACCTCATAATCACCTCATTAGAAACTAACGTCAAACACTATTTAACACCACTTTACGAGACCTTCAAAGAAAAGTATCCGGAAATGCAAGCTAGTAAACAACGAGTAGGAGACCAGCGCAGAGCAATAGTTCGTAATAAATTACTTTCAGATGATAAAATTTGCCAAATTCGATTAGATGTTCAAACTTATTTAAATGATAACCCTCAAACGAGCTTCACTCAAAGTAGTAATTCAGAAAGACTAAGATGGACTAATGACATAAACGAGAGTATCATGCGATCATATTTTAAAATTACTAACTTAGAAACCAATGTAACTGGTTATAGACAACAGTTGCATCAGCAAGTAATAGCGCTCTGCCCTGCAATAACTCATGTGTCTGCACAAAGGATATCTGATCAGAGAAGAGCTATTGTCAATAATAAATATATTTCATTAGAACGCTTAAACACGATAAGAGAAGAAGTAGCTGCCGAATTAAATGTTGACACGAACTTAACACATAGCCCTGAACCCATACATTTTTCTCATCCAATATTAGAGTCCGATAGTCAAAGGCCTTTATCGCCTTCTTTTGCACAATTGGAGTCTCAAACAGAAGTCTTAGAATCCCAAGCAGTAGAAGTAGAAAATGAGAGGGTTTTACCTCCGTTAGAGACCCAAAACCAAATAGATGAAACCTTTGTAGAAGTTTTTGAAAAATTTAAAGACACAGATCCATGTAACCGACCAGCTATTCCAAAACAAAAGTCCTCTAAAAAATTTAGCTGCATTGTGCACTACCTTAACTCGCGTGTCATCCCGAAAGTAATTTCTAATAAGACCGATTTTGTCACAACCCAACTAATAATCTACAGCGCAGCATACACAGCTGCTAAACACAATGGAGCTAAATTTAATGAAACATTTACGCCAAGAAGAACAGTGGAGACAGTTCCAAAGTGGCAAAGAAATTTACAGAAGAGAATTGAAAACCTAAGGGCATATATAGCTAGATTACACGAGTATATGAAGGGAAATCCAAGCCACTATTTACAAAAAAAGATAGAAGAAATTAAAAACAGATTTAAAATTCACTCTCAATACGAAGACCCTAATACAGACCTAACACATTTTCTAGATACCCTTAAGCAAAAGCTAAGCGTTTTAGTTAGTAGATTACGTAGATATAAGCAGACCACGCTTAGAAAAACACAGAATAGGTTATTCGCTAACAACGAAAAAGTGTTTTACAGAAATTTAGCCCAAAGTAGAATAAATAATTTGCCATCGGATACTAGGTCTACACCAATACCAACAAAAGAGGGATTAGAAGCTTTTTGGACAAATATATGGTCAAACCCAGCAGTGCACAGGGATAGTGAATGGATAAACCTAGACAAGGAAAAAATTAAAGATTTACCAGAAATGGAATACAAAGAAATTAGTTTAGAAGTTTTAAAACTCGTCATAAATAGAACACACAATTGGAAAGCCACAGGATCAGATAAGCTACATAATTACTGGTATAAAAAATTCACTAACATTCACCCTCTTCTTTTAACACACATAAACCAATTCATACATTCACCAGACACATTACCGAGATACATAACGGAAGGAATAACATATATGTTGCCCAAAGATCAGTCCGACACCGGTAATCCCGCTAAATACCGTCCCATAACTTGTTTACAGAGTATTTACAAAATAATAACATCATGTATTTGTGAAGTCATTTATAGACACGTAGACGAAAACAATATATTAGCTGAAGAGCAGAAGGGTTGCCGAAGGAGCAGCCAAGGATGTAAGGAGCAGCTCACTATTGACGCAATCGCCTGTAAACAAGCTCACTCGAAAAGCAGAAATATCTACACAATGTATATTGACTACAAAAAAGCATTTGATTCTGTCCCACATTCTTGGCTTATTTATATATTAAAACACTACCGCATTCATCCTTCAATAATATTATTTTTAGAAAACACAATGTCTTGCTGGAAAAATATGCTTAAATTATATGATAAAGGAGAGTCAATAGAAACCGGATTTTTAAATATTAAAAGAGGTATATTCCAAGGTGACGCCTTAAGCCCACTTTGGTTCTGTTTAGCTTTAAATCCACTGTCTACGCTACTTAATAACACAAACAAAGGTTTTAAAATTAAATACGATAATACTAATTACAGTTTGTCCCACCTATTGTACATGGACGATATTAAATTGTTCGGTACTACACTTGCTGATATTGAGACCCTAGCAGACATCACACAAACTTTTTCGTCGGATATTGGTATGGAATTTGGGATAGACAAATGTAAAATCCAATCTGGTCGAAAAGGCAGAGTTGAACCCAATTCTTACCAATTGTTTGACGAAGGACAAATTGAGCCAGTTGATGAGAGTGAGGGCTATAAATATCTAGGATACGTACAATCACGACAGTTGCACCAGAAACAGATTAAACAGACACTAAAAGAAAAATTTAAAACTAGACTCCATAAGATTTTTAATTCTTATCTTAATTCCCGAAATACAGTTAAAGCAGTTAACAGTTATGCCATACCCATACTTACATACTCCTTTGGTATTATTAAATGGTCCAAGTCGCAAATACAAAATTTACAAAGAATGGTCAACACCACCATGACTACATACCGTAAACACCATCCACGAGCATGCGTACAGCGACAAACGCTACCGAGAGCCGAAGGAGGTCGAGGAATTATTGATATTCAAAATTTGCACAACAAACAAATACAAACACTTCGAGCATTCTTTCACTCCAAATCAATTCACTCAGAACTTCACCTTGCAATAGCCCGAGTAGATTATAATTACACCCCACTTCACCTAGCAAAACCTTCAATTCAGACTGAACTTGTTACAAACCCACAGAAACTGGATGCCTGGGTTCAGAAGTCCCTCCATGGAAGGCATCGCCTCGACTTAGTAAACCCTATTGTTGACAAAGTTGCGTCAAACATGTGGCTTAAGCGAGGCGAATTGTTTCCCGAAACGGAGGGATTTATGATTGCCATTCAGGACCAGACCATAGATACTAAAAACTACAGAAAACATATAATCCGAGATCCAACCGCGCAAAACGACTTCTGCCGACACTGTCACAGAAGTCCGGAAACAATTCAGCACATTACAGGAGCTTGTGCATCTATTGCGCAATCGGATTATAAGCACAGACACGATCAAATAGCCGCAATAGTTCACCAATACCTAGCCTATAAATACACCGTGATTTTTAGGTCGTTTTAAAAAAGTCGTCCACACAATGTATCCGTCATAAAATACCTCTAGGCGCGAATATAATTTTTTTATCATTAATTAAAATAATATGCATGAAAAAAATAAATAATACATTGGAAATATGAAACATCCTGTTAAAAATGTTTACGTATCAAACTGTTGAAGATACATGCTACATACTTACTGCGAACATTATGATTGCAATAGTAAGACAGCTGTTTTACGCTAAGGTGAATGACCTGTGATAAGACGCCGCCGCGCCGCCCGCGCGGCCCCTTTGGCACAAGGTTCGGACCGCGCTCACTACAGAGTGTTCGTAAAACTGCCTTGTGTCATAATAATGAATAATATTTTTATTCATTCAAATCTTAAAAAAAACATATTTTTTTATTATAAACGTTTACTAGTCATTGGATACATGAACTGGGCTGCTTTTTTAAAACGACCTAAAAGTCACGGTGTATAAATTAATATCAGAAAAAATAGCCTATTATAAATATACACCGCAAACTATTTTAGAATCCCCCGAGTTTAAAATGTATTGGGACAGGACTATAATGACAGATAAAACAATACACTACAATAGACCCGATATTACATTAGTTGACAAGCGAAAGAAAACAGTATTTCTTATTGACATAGCCGTACCTAATACCCATAATCTACAAACTACATACACAGAAAAAATAGCTAAATATACCGACCTAGCCATTGAGTTGAAAACTCAGTGGCGCGTAGACACTGTCCGCACGGTGCCGATAGTAATATCAGCAACCGGCGTGATACCCAAGTTTCTTCATAATAGCCTTAAAATCCTTGACATACATCCTCTTACTTACATCCTCATTCAAAAAGCAGCCATTTTAAACACTTGTAGATTAGTCCGGAAATTTCTTTCAATACACAATACATAACTGGGTAATACCCATCAATTCCGTTTTGGCCACAAGCCCGCGGAATTGATTAATTCGCCAGAAATGGTAGATTATTAACAAAATATATATAAATAATAATAATATTGGTACTATGATGATTCAAGGGAAAGGTTCATATGTATAGTAAATACATCGGTAATGCTTCCCTGCTAAGCTGGAACGGGTCACTATAAATTTATAACACAGGACATGTGTCATGAGCGAAGCCACGGCTGCTTTAAAATAGTTTATCCATTCAATAAATCAAATCCATCGTTACCGACGTGGTAAACTGTTATTTTCACGTAATAATTTGAATACAGAGTGTCTGAATAACATTTCAATGATCTGTAACTGGGTAATGAGACCTTTTTAATACAGGCACGTAGATATACAGGAATTTTATTTTATTATAATGTAAAACTGATCGTATTCATTGATTTCTGAACATAATGTCTTATTTACATGATTACTTTCCGTAATATATGGATTTAGGCATATTTCGTGTGAAATGTCTACATTATGTAGGTTAAGCCCAAATAAGAAATTGAGAGTGTTTTGTTTTTCCGCCTTCGTAAATTAGGACTTCTATCTATAGGCTCTGTATCTGCTGTAGTAGTCGTAGTGGCCTGGCAGTGTTATGTGAGGATTTGAATGCACGAGGTGCAGGTTCAATTCCCAGCGCAGGCAATTAGCAACTTTTTCAAAATTATAATACAAAACGGTAAATGACTTTGTGAGGAATCCTTCAAAATTCTATTAAATAATTCCTAATATTGAAATCTAAATTCGCCAAACCGCTGTGAGCTAGCGAGGTGATCAATGCTCAAACCATCATATGGGAAGAGGCCTGTGGTCAGCAGTTGCACGTTAATAGGCTGGTATTATTACTATTTGCATATAGATATAGGCATCCGTGTGAACCAGTGCAAGCAGACAAAGAGCGGACAACTGAAAACTTACCCTCAAAGAAGCATGTACATAGCGTAACAAGGCAAAGCATTAGTTACTAACAGCGTCTCATATTCAAAGAGAAGGCAACTTACTTGGGAGGCCAAGAGCTCTCACAGCAAAGCTTTGGAAGTTGTGGGAGTGAGATGCCACTCTACACCTTGTAGGGCGTCGTTGCGCTTCTATCACTGCATGTATTACTCTAAGAGTTCGTGGTAGGCCCAGAGCATCACGTTGCTTCTTTATTCTTTACGAGTCTAATAATTCTGCTACGAACTGATGTTATTTGACTTATTGTAAGAATCCACTACGCAAATCGATCTCTTGTATTTATAAATTATAGTATTGTATTTTCTCTGTGATTTTGTAAATCTTTTGAGAAAATAAATGTCTAAAACCGTAAGGAAAGACTACATATCTGCATATCATACATTAATCTCCCACTAATAGGACCGACACATATGTTACTGCGTTGCTTTACACAGTTGTACCATTCATAATCTTTTATCTCAAGATTTCGTCAAATCAATGTATTAACAGATCCAACTTCATGCAGACGTAAATGGAAAACGGTTTTGTTTGCCTGTCATTGAGAATTTGTTTACCAGACAGCCATGAAAGGCTGTTACTAAGAGCTAATAATGACAAGACCCGTGTACAAACTGTCCATATCTGTCTCTTGAATGTACATAGTGCTTAAAAGTCCCTGTATTTGTTCCTGACATATTACTCGTGGAAACGCAAGGATACTGAGCCGCTGATTTAATATTTCTGGTAAAACAAAAGAATAAAGATACTTTGACTGACTGCTGTTATTTTTTTAAGTAAAAGAGGTAGTAGGAAATGCTTGCTCTGGGATATATGTACAACAAGTACACATATGGTTAAGTCTTTAAACGTAACGTAGCAACATGTTTTTGGTAAACATTAAGGTTTGAGATATCCACCGAGCTGTCTACAAAATACATAAGGCAGAGGGTTAACTTCCTTTTGATTATAAAATATGAATTTATATATAGGTTAGGCATAATTTAATTCTATAATTTTCTATTTTTAAAAGAGTAATGACATTTAGAAACCGCGCAACTAGACTTAGTAACGTTTTAAAAGTGCCTGGGAAAATACTAGTCGAAATAAAAACCATTTGATTTTTAATATTTTTCTGTATAATAAAACTAAACATTACCCAATCATAGAAATACAAATTTCCAAGTGTTGATGGAAAAACTCGATTTCGGGTCACTCAGTTCCTAGAAATATCTTTTCTAAACTCTAACCCAACCCAACCCTACCCTTAGGTTTTTGAGTAACGTATAAGATTATTTTTTTCCATTAAAACCTCAAGGGTTTTGGAGTTAGGAAAAAATATTTTTAATCTGATGAAATCGAGTTACAGAAATACGCATGTCACATGTTATCTCTCATTAAAGAAGTGACAGCCGTCATCAAACGTATTTACGTCACGAATTACGTGTCATGAAAACGCTCCTATTGCCAATTTACTTTATCCAGCCTTTATTCTTTTGCAGAAAACAATACGTTTTCTTACGATTCTGTGGAGCGTTGTGACTTATCTCTGAATTCTTAGAATCTCGTACAAATGTGCCAGTTTGTATTGCTTTACGGTTTACTCATTCAACAAGTGTCAGCCAATGTATTTTCATACTTAGATCTCTTGGAAATATTACTCTGGCTCTTAGCATTGTTTCCATATTATATCAAATAAATAAACACGCAGTTTCATCATTTCCTTATATTACATGAGTTACACATAAATATCCATAACAGTAGTCGTAAACATGTTTCATCAACGTCAAAAGAGTTTTTATATAACATGGACAGTTAGATTTAATGAATGGAAACGAATTGAAGAAGGTTTTAATATCTTGTTAATAAAAGATCGACACATGTGACCGGTCATATTTCTAAGGCTTATTCGTTACAAGTAACGGGTTTCTTCTTATATTGTTCTTGCGTCTATTGATTTGCGATAGACCGCAATACACACATTAAGCTTATTTGCTAGCTTTTTAGGGCGTTGACCTTAAGTTTCACTGCATAGAAGAGTAACAAACGATTCACTCGAGAAAAAGTCTTTAAATTACTCTAAAAATACATTGTTTGTGTGTACATGTACCTTCTTCTTTCTTGAAACACCATATCAATTAAAAAAAATGCATAAAAATCCCAAGCGTAGTCCAAAAGATCTAAGCATGCATAGGAACAGAAAGACGCCGGAATTGACTATATTTTATACTATGTACTCCATAATGACACCAATCAGTAGAAGTATTAACCAAACTAAACTCAAGACACATTTTTTACATACAGCAACATAATTGCTGGTGTAATTTCTAACGCTATACATTATTAAACCAAGATTCCCCGTTAGTTCTGTTAATTAAATATGAACATACTGTACTGTATTTAATCAACGTATTTGTGGAAACAAATATTGCTCAGGCAATATGGTTCAAAATGTAATTATTGTAACACACTGTGCGACACATGCAGTGCGACGTATTAATTGTGTTTATTAAATACATAGATGTTGATCAACATTCACACAACGTCATCTAGTCTCAAGCTAAGCATACTCAGTAGCTTGTGTTATGAGTACTAGACAACCGATAAACATACTTATATATTTCTAAATACATACATATTATATATGAATTACATCCAGACAACGAATGATCACGCTCATCACCACGAACATTTGTCCTGGGTAGAGATCGAACCCACGACTAAACATGCTAGGTTAAAAAATTGCACCTATCAAATAGGTATAACGGTTTACTGAATTGTTTATATTCAGATTCAAAGTGTTAGTCTATATTAAAGACTCTGCTTGCGTAACCTAAAATCGTTTTAAAACTGCAGTTTATTATTCGTTGTAACGTTTTCTTTCGTAGCCAGTGCGAAACAATCAAGGATAAAGGTGAACGCACACCTATCCAAGCTATAGGTACGCATCGAAAGATTCCAACAAATTCTATATCCCACCAAAATGTTCTGTAAAAAGCTAGCCACGTCTTGATGTAAGTAGCTGCTTATATCTTTAAAAAGTAATGAAGTGATATGAAATCAGATATGAAATCAATTTAAACCTCGCGTACTTCTTCTAAAATTCGTTTCATTAGACGCGTTCGGCTGGGTTAATTGTGCGTTCATTATAAATGTTTTTTATTAATAAATAATTACATTATTTTTTATAACAACCTTCCTAGTATTACTTAAGTTGCCTAGAGCCTTATTTTTACACGTGCTGATACAACTTTTAAAGATCCTAAATACCTTTAAGTGGAACTAAGAAATTATTGGTAGGTATATTTAAAAAACTACAAATAAATGTCACGTTCACATGTATAATAGTTACAATTATAACAATCATAGAAAATTGTCCTATCTGAATGGTTAGTGTCTATGCCTAGTAGGTACACAAGTGCGTGTGTATAAAAGTCGTCTAGAATAAGCATTTTTTTTAAATACACCGTTAATTTTTGAGTACTAATTAGTACAAGTATACCGCTACAAAAAAAAAATATATGTAAATGTATACGGCGAAGGTGGTGTGATGATCTTGTCAGATATGCAGGTCGCACGAGGCCAGAAATCGCAAAAGACAGGAAGGTTTGGAAGGAGAAAGGGGAGGCTTTTGCCCAGCAGTGGAATCTTATTTAGGCTACATAAACAAAAGACACATTTTACAAAAATACTGCTTTTAAACTCGTAAAAAAAATCTTTTATTTTACAGTATACCTGCTGTAAATTGAGCCTGGTTTTGCTCTATAGCCGACTCAAACCGTAATTTGCCTCGCCCGTTGGAGCTTTTAAAACCTTTTTCAATGGTACCTGATGTAATTTTTTTATAGAAATAACTTTACACGAAATATTACTGTTTACTTTATTTCGAAATTCTAAATCCAAAGTACTTTACAATACTATACATTAATTATTTGTGCTTATAAAGACAAATAAATGTAGCAATAAAAGTATAAGATTTCGTAGACTTCTTGTTCCCAATGAAAGAAAAATTTTATAAGTACTAGATAAAAACCATTATTGTCAACGACAACAACAACCGATATAAGCATGCAGAATGTAATGGAATACTTTTCACAGCGTTTAGCACAGGTAAAGAAAAAACTGCAAAAAAAGTAGTAATTGAAAAAAAACATTATTATTTTCTTTTCTATAGCTAATGTAACCCTCCGTGTCGGGAATTACTCGCATGTGATCAGTTTTTTATTACTTGCAACATCTGTGTTGTTCTGACCTGTAAACTCCTAAAAAGTTACCAAGCTGATGTCATCATCATCTTCCTGCCCTTATCCCATTTCGTTTGGGGTCGGCGCAATACGCCTTCTAGACATATTGCTTAAAGATTTGGCTATGGTTTTATAGTCGGCCGCCAGCCTGACACTAACCCTCTTTGGTAATGCGATTGTTAGTTGTTTACCCGCCACCATTCGGGTGACCCAAGGTGCTTGGTACAGTGCACTGGGTCTTAAGGTCCATTAGTCGCCTTTTACGACACCCAGTGGAGGATATGGGGTGGTGCTATTCTTTATATCCGAACACCACACGGAATAATGATGATAAGCTGATGTCATCTATACTAATATTATAAAGGGCCGTTTCACGTGGGGTGTGACACATATTTCCTACTACTGTTTTTTATGTAATTCGTCTTTTTTTGTGTTATTTCTAACGTCTGTTATTATTCTTTTTAATATTATTTTTGTTTATTGTTTGTAAGGCTGTGTCACACGCGTGCGTGAATAAACGTATTTTCTTTCTTTCTTTCTTTCTTTCTTTCAAAGCTGAAGAGTTTGTTTGTTTGTTTGTTTGAACGCGCTAATCTCAGGAACTACTGGGTCGAATCGAAAAATTCTTTTTGTGTTGAAATGACCATTTATCGAGGAAGGCTTTAGGCTATATAACATCATGTTGCAACTATTAGGAGCGAAGAAATAATGGAAAATGTGAAAAAAAACGGGAAAATTTATTCATCCTTGAGGGCTTCCGTTGCGTGCGCTCCGAAAACGGTTCAAGATACTAAAAATATATGTATGAAAGAATTATTCCTATTGAAATGATCTAAAGAAATGTCTAGGACAGTATATGTCTATCTTTTAAGATTAACTCACTAGAACCGTTTTTATGGTAATCAAATTCAGTCGAAATTAATGCATTTGTTAAGAGTTGTATCAACGTATCAGGTTGTGGAGAAAATCAATATGTACTTCTGCCACAAGAAAATAAAACTAAAAATATAATTTACACAGAAGTAGGTACTTTAAAATAATTATGTTGTTTTAAAATTATGTTCTTTTAAAAATTTAAAAACTCAATTGTCTTAAATAATAACAGAAAATGACGGGGACAAAGTCGTGGGTAACAGCTATAATTTATAAAGCTAAGGAGGTTGTCCGCAAAAATAAATGATGCCCAAAATAATTATTCCACGCGGACGAAGTCGCGGGCACAGCTAGTGTTCTCTAAAATTACTGCAGATGGTTAAGTTCATGTGGATATTCATTAATATTATAATTTTAAACACTTACACACACACTCGTTTCTATTGTACTTAAGATCATTATGAGCTGAAATGAAATAGTCGTCAACTTGTCAACAAATAATTAATTTTCACACCAAAAAAATTTAACTCGACTTCCAAAACAACGGTACTAAAGACTTGAAAATAAACCGATATTATCAAACTAGATACTATTTGAAGTCGGTGCCAAATCAGTTAGTTGTATTATTCCCATGCGCATATCTTTTATTCTCTTAGGTTTTGACACATCTTCATTGACGCTGAACGCGGGTCAGCAATTTCTTTCTAACATTTGGACTTACCAGTTATCTTCACAATTTTTTCTGAGGACAGATGTATCTTGAACAGTGCTGACTTTTCGAAGTTCCGAAAGGTCATTTGAAAAGTAATTTGTTAAAAAGTCTAAAAAATAAATCTAATTAGTCCGTCAGATAGATTTCCGGGCCGACTAATTACTAATTTATATAAAAAAAAACAACAATATTATCATAATCTTCATCCATGCACAGTCTACTGCTGAGAATTTGCATTCTTCTCTTCTAGGAGGTACCTAGGCTTCTTCTTATATCTTAGCGCACATTTTTTTACCTCGAATACCTCGAGTATATGACTAAAAAATCGAATTAGTCCATCAGATAAATTACCAAAAAATAATTGATGCGTATATTTTTTTATCAAATCAGTAACAGAATACGAAGATATTATAGTGCATCAAAGATGGCGAGTTTACTCTATTATCAAAATAACGAAAAAGAAAAACAAATGGAAACACAAAACAATTCCAACTGCAGACAACAGTTTTATATAATCTGCACAGTTAAAACTGCTCTAAAACAAGGCCGCTACAATGATTTTCTTTTATTTTTATAACTGCAAAAGGCGTTCGTCACAACTTTTTTGTTGTCTGGCATGTAATATGATTGTTTTTTGTTTCTTATCTCCGAATGAACCAAAAAGTCAAAATGTCATGCGGGTCTACCACAACCTCTTGAAGTCATATTATTTCAGATGTGGAAGCGAGATGGTGCACTATATGACGTAGAGCGGCGTTTCTTTTCCACAACTGCAATATTACTATGACAGGTAGGTGTCCTAGTATGCTCCCTAGAGCAAACAAATCCTATATAAACTAACCGAAAAATAACTGCTTATTTGCCAAGAAAAAAAACGTTGTTCTATAGACTTAAACAGTATGACCATTTGATTAGGATCCTCGTAAGGTCGTCGTTTACTAGCTACATAAGATTTCCGGAAAATAGTAGTTTTTACTTAACAAAAATAATAATGATATTAAATTTTTCTCGATTTTTCTTTTAGGTAGAGTCGTAGAGATACCGATACACTATTATGGAAAATATTTTCTTTCTTTCTTTAATTCGTCGGGATGTTCTATTGACTACCTACTTGACTACCGAAGGGTTTTTTGCGATACAAATCTCATATCTAAGAGCTTGCCTAAATTTACAATAAATAATATGATAACCATTAAAATATTCGCGAAAGATAAATAGGTGTTATGGAACAAACGAATCAGTGTTTCTGGAAAATTCTTTTAAATAGTAAAACAACTTTGAGTAATTTCTATAAAATAGAGACTAGACTTGAAGTGCTACGGTTTTAGATATACAATACTATAAAAAATAAAGAGAAATTCTCTTACATTTGCGAAGAGATGAAGATAGGTGGGGAAAGTGTTACACCGCGCGGCTGAAACTATAAGTAAGAGTTGTTGCGCACGCGCACCTCAAAGCTCCAACCAGTGCGCAGTGTCACGGACGCTCAGTGTGCTCATACCCTAATATACCGCCAACTACCATTTTATTCTAGTGCAATTTTTTTTAAGGTGTGTGCTATATTCTGGATTAAATTCATTGTCTCTACATATTTTGAATAAGGTAAGATATTTTAATATTTATTTGAAAATAAAGAAAAATTGTGATCATAACCAGCATTATAAAAATAAAAAAAATACTTAAATTATTTTATGATGAATTATGAAATCAATAGGCTTTAAAATAGTTTTTTAAATTATTTAGGAAGTCTTCTGAATATCTAATTACATAAAATACAATTAATATTAAAATTTATTCATAATTAGAACAAGTATTTTAGATACAACTTTCTTTCTGATTTCGATTTTGTTTTACGAATGTTAACGACATTCATAGAATTTTTGATAAGAATATATTGGGAACAGTGGAAAATTCTTGAATTATTGGCAAAATATTTTTAGTTAATTTTTATACAAAAAAAAAATATAAAATTATTTCTGTCATTGCATTTTGTATTTTGACGTCATGCAAATTGTAAAATTAAACCATAACCTTAATTACAAAAATTCTATACTATCTAATGCAATTAGTGTCAGTCACAAGATGCAATCGGGTTATTTATAAATTATTCGAAGATTATTTCATAATTCTGCATTTTAAACTAACTGAAGAATCCGTTATTTATGGCAATATGTGTGCCTAAACGTATCGAATATAGCTTGCAACGAGAATGATGAACAAAGCGATTTTTAAGAGCCTTTGGTTTGTATTCTGTCAGAAACTACTTGTCCAATATTGGTAAGAGGAGTAGTCTCTAGAGAAAAAATAATCAAATAATAATAAGCAAAGGCTTCTGAGAAAACTCGCAAAAAAAAATCAAAGAAAGATTTTGAGCATCCAGATTTTTGACATATGAACAGTAGGGTACATAAGGTTTTGTGTGACAATGAACCGACAAAGAAACTGAAGGCTAAGTTGCATTTAAAACATTCAATGGCGTTGTAACCGCAGTGCGCAGGCGCGTCTTATTCATCTCAGCACTACCATCACGAAGTGTTAGCACTACGACTAGCTCAAATTGAGATTTGATGGCTCGACACAGTTATGCTGAGAACTTATTTTCTTTTTTGTTTCATTTGTTTTTGCTGTAGTTTCAAGAATTTTAAATAGCTATCCGATATTTTCAACTCGATACGTATCTTCCCTCGATCGATTTAGTTTCTTAGGAGAAATTTAGTTTATACTTGAATGTCAAAATTCTATCTCCAACAGTCGAATCTATCGATATTGAAGACGTTAGAACTCGGTATATTTCATCATTACTTTACAGAATTCAGGACTGCAAAACCCCCACTACTTTAGTCAAATATTGAGAAATAGCTACCATAATGTAAATGAAATAGCTCTAACGATACAAGGAAATTTCTTCCATTAAAGTTTTCAATGTGAGCTGAATTTTCGTATTTTCCTTTAAATACAGAAATAGTGTCAGGTTTAATATTCGTAGTTGTGCGTGAGTTATGACAGGCTAGGAGTGGCGAGTATTAACACTCACTTGCAATCTGTTCGTCAGACTATTTAGAAACGTAATGATATATTTTAGCTTTAAACGAACAGTTGATGGTTCACAATGTGTTACGAATGTTTTATATATTAAAAGAACGTTATTGGAAATTCTTTTCTTGTAGCTTGTATAGACAGACTCAATAAAAATGGAAAGAGAAATGTCGTGTGTTACTGAAGATAAAGATTTCGTAATATCATGTAAGAATCAATACGTACTCGTAACTACTGATTTTGAAGCTCTGACATATTTTAAATACGTACCATTTCAGTGAATAAATAATAATTCTACAAGGTATTAAAAGCCAATTCCAAAACAAAAAATGGTTCTTCTATCCAACCAGCTGATGATCATCATCATTAATTTAAGGCCTTAGCTCTTGTCGGTGCAGCTCCCTACATCTCTCTCTACTTCGTGCCAATTCTTGGATCTCCTTATAGGTCCCGACCTGTCTGTCTGTTTGCCTGTTCGCTAAAACCTTAACACTACGCAACGGATTTTGAAGCGGTTTTTTTCTTTTGTAGAGTGATTCAATAGAGAGGTTTAAACGTATGAGTATTTTACCCGTGCCAAGCTGGGGCAGGTCGCTGGTGTAATATAACTTTTTTCCCCTTCTAGTATAAAATGTACGTAGCTATCGTGACATATGAGGTGACCAATCATTCTCCCTCTTCTTATTTCTATATTGCTAAGTGTGTCTCTTTTTCCTTTTATTATTATTTATTTGTAAAACTTAAACTAGCTGATGATATAAATACATTTGTATGGAATGCTCAACCTTTTTCCATTGATTGGTCTTGAAGAAAGTTGTTTAATGCACTGAAGCGATACTTTAATGTAACTTGCATCCCATTAAACACGTTTTATATTTTTAGTTACGTTTACAATAATAATAAACAAATGTTAAGAATAAGAGAGTAACAAAAAAATAAGATAAGTTCGGCGTAAACAAAAATATATTGACATAAAATAAATAACATTAACAAAGACAAAGTTATTAACCATCTAACATTTATTAAGTAACTTTGTTGAACGAGTACAGAACAATATCCTATAGTTGAATATTAGAGTAACTCGAAATATTTCCAAGTAGATATTAATACAAACATGTTCAATAGCTTTCTCCCTTAGCAGTACAATAAAAATATTTGTGACAGAAATATGACCTACAGACAACTTCAACTGGTTAGTGTGTCAGATGTTTTATCTTCATAATAAACGAGATACAATAGAACATTTGCTTATATTTATAGGCATACTGGCTTTATTGAAATCGGTTTGTGGCTATCAAACGTTGTTACTATAAATTCTAACAAGTGTATTATACATATACAGTATGAAATCTTTATAAAAACGGGTGACACGCGAGTTATGTCTATGCTATCGGATCGTGGCATTACACTGGCATGATACAGTCGCGAGCGTGTCGCAGTGATGAAATGACGGTGTGTTGTCAATATAATGAAATGCTGTAAGTGGGCTGCCCTATCGCTGTTACGCACCCCGCTATTGTAGGATTTTATTTTTTAGAAACGGCCGAGTTAAACTACTTAATGTATTTACACTGTGCTAAAACATTCCCTTTGTTATTTCGAATCCGTTACCCGTGCATTGGCAGTCGTCATTAAAATGATTGTCAAGCCAAATGTGGTCAGAATTTAAGCAGAGACGAAAATAATTAGCTCCATTGCGCCCCATTTACGTTGCCGTTACGCTGTTCAATATTACATTTCAAAGTGGAAGCATTTAGAATATGAATCTACGTATTTGTAATATGAACCTACACGTGCAGAATCCCTACGGATAAAGCTCACAAAGATGTTTTTTCAATCATGTTTTCTTTAACATTTGTGCCTAAGCGTGTTTGGAAGAATCCATCCAACAGGAATTATTCAACTTCGCTTAAAATAATAACTTTTTGTAACTCCATAAAGTTCAAATATAGACAGACATTCTCTTCATTCCACTCGATTCAAAAATCTTTGAAAACATTTTCGAAGAAGGCTCGAGTTTCTTTTTTTTTAATATCTCTCGGTCCAGTTATACATACTAGATATAGTAGTGTTAGTTTGTGGGTCTGTTCGTAAGTATTTCTAAGTGTAACCGCTACATTTTGGTTTTAGGGCCGCGGTTTTGCTCTTATTAACATTGAGACTAGCTCTGTGCCTACATCTCACATTGGAATGTTTCTGTGTTAATGATATTCGTAATCTTTTTTAAATTACGACGGCCTCGTTATTTTTTACGCATTGGAAAATATAAATTAACACTTAGAAATTTTGAGTTTTTTTTTGTGTTCGTTTTTGGAGTAGGTTTATTTCATTAATACTAGTAGGCATATTAAGTAGCAACCAATAAAACCTGCTTCGTTATATTTAAAGTTCCATTTGCGGGGTCTCTTTGCTAATTTTATTATTGTCGGTGTACTTGTTTGGTCATAATGAATTAGTAAGTTAGCATGTTAACAGACTACCAATTACATTACTTTTACGATTTGTCAAGAGGTTAACTATATACTGCTTGCTATTTGTAGTAATTGGTAGAAACTTTCGCTGCATCCTGCATTTTAGACCTTTGTATTAGAAACCCTACAAGTCTTTAAGATCTGTTGATGTTAGGCTTAACTTTAACTTCGTCGTAGAAACGTATAGTGAATAGTACACATTATAATTATGTAGTTCACAAATAAGTACTTGAAGATGCCGTTGCGTTGCTTTCGTACAAACAGCTGTTATTATAATTTTTTCAAGTCATTTAATATGTAATTTTTGCTAAATCGTACAAATTGGTTACAATACAATTCTTGTTACTTGTTAGTAAACACACAACCGCTTTTCAAAGAAACCGACGGAATTTTCTCTTCGACCTCGCGTGTTCACGTTGCTAAGCAATAAAAGTAATACTGGTATAAATAACAAATACAAAAAGAAGAAAAACATAAGTCAATATTTAAAGAGGTTCAAATACTAAAATACAAGGAGTTGCGTCATATGACAGTTGTTTAAAATAAGTAAAAGTGCTTATTATTAAAACTTTAGAAAGTGATAGTCGTCACGTTACTTTTTAATTTAATTAATCGGCAAAGAAACTTTTGGTATCAAACACGTTTTTAGCAGAAATAAAAGAGTGAATCAGTAATAAATTATTTGCTAATGCAGGGTTTATTTTGCTGTCTTTGCTTGCATTATGATTGATGATGTGACCAAGACCTTGAATTTGACCTTATTTTAACGAGGTGTGCTTCTTGGATAAATGGTTTAATAATAATGTTTATTCATTTATTACGTTAGGTTGTGTTAACAAGTTTACTAGGCTTGTTGTTCGACCTTATTAAAGTCATGCGCGCTATCAATCACCTAGAGTATTCAGAGGTTAGGATATTCACAGTACTCCAACTAAAATATTGAATTTATCTGTATACCATGAAGTGAATTTAGTAATACATTAAATTTGGCCAGTTGTTGGCTAAAAAACCACTGTTTATTTATCGAATCAAAATCGAATATAGTTTTCGATTTCACTTTTATTTTGTACCGGGATTTACCCAACGCGAATAACACAAATAATTGTAAAAACATGAAGAAGTAATGCAAAATATTCTAGATATTTCTAAGCATTGTAAAGGCAAGCAAAATTGCTAAACAGTGCATCGGTTCGACCTCTTTGTGTTGGTTGAATAAACTTTACGACCAACTGTTTCTAGGACATGCGAATTGTACGTATTCGGAAACAAAGTTGGTCTTAACTTAGACGACACATGCAAATTATATCTCTTATGGAGCAACTAAAATCAACTCATTTACATTTAAAAAAAAAACGACTCCTGCATTAAGGAATTTAATCCTTGTATCGCGGGGGGTTTACAGACCTTCAGTTCATGCACAAAGAGACCCAGACTCAGAACAAACCTTTATGGATCGCACAATTTTTTTGTCCTACGCGGGGATCAAATCCGCGACACGCCGCTTACAGTGGTTATCCGTGCATATGTCACATTAACTATCAAGCAGTGCCTTGTTTCTATAGATACAATTTATACACTGATAAATGAGAACATATCAATGTTAAGATCCATTTCAGTATTAAGAGTCATAATTAAAGAAAAACCTCAGTCGATTTTATCGTTATTTTAAGGGCAAAATATTGCATGTTTATTGTATAAGTAAAACAACAAACACGCACTATTTTCCTAATAACTTGGCAAACAGTTTACCAATTCTTACACACGTATGTATAAATTGGATTGCACAGTCGAACTAATTTATAGGTATTATGTATATATATTCACGACCATTTATTCATAAAGGGTTATAGGAGTCTTCGATACAGTAATTTTAATTAATACTCACAAATAGTTTGGTCTATTAATAATTATGCATAGTATAAAACAAAGTCGCTTTCCGCGTCTGCCTGCCTACCCCTATGTGTGATTACTTTTTAAAACTACGTATAGTGTTTTGATGTGTTTTTAACAGATATAATATTTTAAGAGGTAGGTTTTTATGCATTATACATCAGTATTGCACTTGTGCGAAGCTGGGTCGGGTCGCTAGGATTTTACAAACATCATAACCGTAGGTATTCTAATTTAATTTTTATAGGCATAAAATTATTATAGTAATTCAACCGTCTCTATCTCTCTCTCCTTATAATGGGATACTTTACTCTCCTATATAATGGTTTAAGGTCAATCTATCTTTCCTTATACAAATTAATTTAATCTGCTTACTGAAAATCGGCCCAAAATAGCTTGGGACAAGGTTAATCAGAAGAAAAATCAGGCCAATTTGTAAAAAAAGTTTAAATAAGAGATATACTAAAAAGAGTTTCTAATTGACTTCATGAAATCGCATATGCCACATTTTAAAATGCTCATAGAAAGTGCTCACAACATTAAACTGGAACTATTAATTTCACAACTCTTCTTTCTTTCTCATTTTGCCGCGACACATAAATTGATAGATATTAACGAGTACTGTTAATTTAATACGCACTGAAGAAAGATCGCAATTGTTTTACGACGCGAATGATTAATTAATTTTCTTCAAGAGGAAATTATTGTTCATTTAAAAGACATTTATGATTATAATAGGGACCGCTCACTAATGAGCTGCTTTCTTATTGTTAAGAGTAGAGTTTCTCTTAAGAGGAAAATGTAACTTAACATTTGTATGAACTTTAGTGAAGTACTTTTCGTATTTTAATGTTAAAACGACTTGAAAATGTTTCATCTGTCTTTCTGGACTTTTCCTCAATACTTTACTATTCGTTTGTAGGAAGGATTATCAAAATAAGCATTCATTATGGTGTATAGAATACTTATAGTGTCTATAAAAAGTAACACTACGTTTTTTGTCTAAACAACTCCCTTACTAGAAAAAAAAAATCCTGGTATCGCGGGGGTTTCACATACATTCAATCCACATGCACAGAGAGACCCAAATTCAGAATAAGCAATTATGGAACGCACAAATTCTTGGATCGAATCCGGTACAAGTCACGCACAGTGGTAATAGGCGTGGTGACTATCCGGCTATCCGTGCAGTCAAAAATCGTTGCGTGCGATTAATGTGTCTCTATTCAGTTTTTCACATAAAACCAAACATTTGATATTTTAATACCATACGTGGGCTTGCATACGTGGGGTCAGGGGACCTACCACAACTTTAAAGAGTCAGGCTGGTGCAGTTGTGGACAAAAGACGCCGCTATACAAGATACGTGCGCCGTCTCGCTTGCACAGTCTTCAAGATAAAGTGGAAGGCTTCAAGTTGTATTCTACCTTATTAGTGTAGTCCGGCCTATACATAATTTTTCCATTTGCATTAGAAATGAACGTAACGAATGTCATTAACGGTAACTGTTACGGTTTAAGATTTGGGTGAATATCAAGGCCAGCTGGCTCTGTACTACTTTTGGTTACGATATTAATAGCTTGTTAACTATTTGTGAGTCAACTGTGAAGGAAAGTTTTATGTGATTACTTGGTTGGTATTCTCGTGCTTGGACTTCATGAACTTATTAATCTTTAGTAATATCACGATTTTGTTATTTTGATGTTGTTTGTTATTGTAACTTAATTCGACTAAACAGAAACTTTAAACTGGGATTGTAAGTTCTGTATAAAGTTCTGGCTTTATATTGAACAAATGTTGGTTAATTTTTACTTATGAAAGCAATTGTGAAATTCTGAATCATCTTATAAAATCCTCCTCCGAAACGGCTTGACCGATTTTTATGAATTTTTGTGTGCTTGGTCTTAGAATCGGCCGACAATTATGATTCTTCCTAATTTTTTTGTTTTACTGGAGAATTGCTAACACATACGAAGTCACGGGAAATTACTAGTATCTTATGATTTTGTAAGTGAGTCTTCTTTATGCATTGCAGCAAAATCTGTTATCTATCTAAGTTTCATATTCTTTTGAAGCAAAAATGCATTTCTGAACAGCTTTCCATCTAAAAGTTGAAGTTAGTTTCTGTCAATCTACTTCAAACGTTCTCTCAAAGATTGGCTGGTGTCGTTCAATTTTACGTTTGGTACCATTACCTATTTTGTTTGAGCATGCATTTCTGCTTTTAGTTTTCCATTAACGAACGGCACGCCAAAAGAAAACTTTGCCATTTTGTTACTTATAACATCAGTGATTGGAAACTGGATGCAAAAATAAATATTTACGATATTTTCCACAGATTGATCAAAAAGCATATTTTTAATCAAAGTAACTGCAAATACTTTGCTCAGTATAGGTACAGTCAGCATCAGAAGTCGGTTAACACAAACCGATTTATAAAGTGTCATTATTTTTCTAAGGCATGTAGAATTTGGTGCTTAGTATGTTTTACTACTAATAGCAGGACAGTAATTATTTCATTGAATTCGATTGTGTTTTATTTGAGAATCTAAATGTGCTAATCGACTTTTGGTGCTGACTGTACATAGGTGTGTTACTATGTCCCGCTATTACTATAAACGCGAAAGTTGGACGCGAAGTTGTAAACTCAGTATGAATGGATGGACGGATGTTTGTTACTCCTTTAGGTACGTTTTGTCTATAAAAATCCACTAACCGGATAAAATGAACATTTAAATGATGCTTCCTTCTCACCATTTGTTTTTGAAAATGGTGAGAATCATGTTTGCAAGCATTGTGAATTACATAGACACTTTTCACTAAAATACTAATTTAAAAAAAAGAGTAAAATTACTAATTTTGTTATCATTCACTTTATTAGAATAAAAACTATTGATAGAAGATTGAACGTCTCAAAAACTATTCAAATTTTTACACGCATCTCCGTCCAACTTATTAAGAACGAGAAACTTTGTAACAAAATACAAACAACACGGCGTGAGCTTAAAGTTGAACTAACTGTTACAACTTACAACTGTTACAAGCCTAATTTTTTCTACGGCTGTTTCCATTCCACGCTCGTAGTATATAGTACAGCTATGTGGTGAGCTTGGAGGCTGCGGTACCGAGTCACCGTCGGGCACTTGCCGGCTCGCACCACGTGGTCACTCTCTACAGGTCCGCATCTCGTCACTCGCTATCCGGTGAAAGTGTCGACGATCCCCACGCAATCTTATCGGCTTTACTCAGTCGAGGTCAAGCACACAACAAGTTTCGTTCCCATTATTTACTTTTCTTCAAAAGGAAGTAAAAGTCAGTGGCGTTGCATTACGAACAATTATTACGTTTGATGCCCCAAGATTCCTGTGGTTGACGCTACTATTATGGTGTTCGAATCATGTTGAAAAGTACCGTTCTCCTTTTATTATTTTCTCTTCCAACTTGTAGCTTTCGCAAACATCGTAAATCTTTTGTGTGTAGAGAATGCATGGGTTTGTCTAGACGACCACATCAGGCATACAAAGAGTACGTGTCAATTCTTAAAATTAAACACAATGTTAGTTGACGCTGCATAAAATGTTTATTGTACAATGGACCTATTAGAAGAAAGTAGGTTCCGTATGTCTGTTTGTAATTGAAGACTGTGCAAGTAATCATAAATCGGAATAAATGTATATAAATCATGTGTCGAGATAGCCATATGTAGTTGCGTTGTTACGGCTTTCTAAGTTACTATCATCATCATCTATAGGTAATGGTAGTGTTCGACATCTCATTGTTTATAGTATAGCTCTGTGACAGAAATCGTAAACATTTCTTTATGCACTCAATAGAGCACACGAAATCCTCTTACCAAAGCCCACAAAATCGCGGAACGATAAATTACATTTCACTAAATGATTTCCAGTTTAATCCAATAACTCGTTTCATGTTGTGTAACAGACTTTCAGTTATGCATTTCGGTTGAGATTTATAAATATGACTTAACATTGATTTACGATATAAAACTCGCTTTCATCGATTTATTTGGAGAGTCAAAAGTGAACATAGTTAGCGTATCGAGTCCAAAGATTGCAAGAATGCATCTTACCAACCCGTTCGCCTCGTACCGTACTTACGACACTAATAACCATTATTTACAAAGAAAACTAATTTTCTACACATTTCAAATGTTTGAGACATCTAAAAAGGATTTAAATAACATCGGTGTAAGGCCGCAACCTTATTATTATACTGGTACATTTTTAATAAGCCCTGTAGGGGCTGGTTGTCGGGTTGGGAAGTATTCCAAAAATGTTTAACATAAATCCCTCAAAAAAATGCTCATTACAATAACCAGATTAAGCTTTCTAGTCTTTTTTGTTCCTGTAAACCACAAAATACTGTTTTTAAAGGCCATATTTGCTGTGGGTTTCGGCCAGAATGTGTATTTGTACGGGCAGGTCTTGAGTAATTAGTCAACAAACATCATATGTGCTCAGCTTCACACATGGCATAACACAGCGCTCAATGGCACTTGCTATATGCCAGTTGTGAAAGTACGCTCTTGTCACCTTTCCTTCATTTTCTAAATGATATAACTTTCGAATATTTTACTGTTAGAGAACAAACATCCATCTTAGTTTATTACTTTAAGTATAAAGTAACGACGCATCGGAATGTAGGCCCTTATCTTCACACGAAAATGTGAATATGCTTACTATTGTCCTTTTTTATCATAATTAACGGTAATGTGTATACAATCATGATGTTTAGTACTTGTTAGCGTAAATTCATTACAAAAGACAAACAAAATGAGAGAATAGGATGACGAGCTCAGCCGATACGTGTTTATTCTCACGATTCTTAGATCTACCGATAACGAAATAAAAGGTTGTAAGTTAACATTTATCAGCACTAATTAACACCTAATAAGATGTATTTTATCAAGATTTGCTTATACATATCTCAAAAATGTGATAAGATTTACAAGATTTTGCTAAATCTGTTTTGAATTATTGTTTAAAACAAGTATACATATTAAAAAGCACTGATGTTTGGAATGTTGTTGATGGCGCTCTAACAAATTAATTTACCTTATAAGCATGCTTTGTTCAATTATGCCCTATTTATTATACATTAAGTACTTAAGAAGTACTAAAAAGAAATTAAAAAATTAGTGCAATATTTTTATTGCTGACGATTAGTGTGCTATAGAATAATTGATATTATCATATTACTGGCCGAAAACGTGATCGTTACAATTACTACTTTGTACTACATGTAGTTAAATGTTGCTGGAATCCGATCGGAACATAAATTACAATGTGGACGATATGACTTGGTAGGTACGTCTGGAAAGAGCAACAAACTATCTTCGTCTCCGTCTCACACAACGTACACGTATACTTTGATCTCGCTCTAACAATCTTTTGTATTTTTTCCGAAGTCCCAACTTGCGATAGCGGTACTATACAACATTAGATGGAAACTTTTTGGTTAATGAATGAATTAAATAAATAAGCTTGTTGTGGGTGTAACCAGATAACGAGAGGAAAGTGCCAGTAATACATACTTTTCTTACATATATCGTGGAAAGTTTATTAGTAATTGAAATTTGACTTGAGACCAAGTTCATGGGTATTTTTTTTTGTTGGTATTGTAAACAGTACATAAGTACAGTATGTGTTTACATCCAGGGGTCGTATATCGCCGAGAACTCAAACAATTCCGTACTTTATTATTTTAATATTATAATGAATTTAGAAGTCGGAAATTTGTCCACAGTTTTTGTTTGCAATGATTAATTCCGTTTCCCAGTGACCTTTATAGAGGTCTACGATTATTTTCCGATTCCGGTTCCGAAATTGTTTGCTCTTGTATTTTACTATTGATATAGGTATATTGGTAGTATGCTAAGCCTACGTTGTGTAGGTTTGATCACGTATAACATTTGTTTAACCCACAGCCCCGAAGGCCGGAGCCGAGAAAATTCCGTAAGCAAGCGGAAAGCGAAGGATAATCCTTTATTGAATATTCTTTGACAATACAAGCGATGATTACTTGTAAGCAAATTATATCACACGTGCCACATATAGGTAACCAACTTGATAAACAAAGATCGGTATTGCGTTTTGGAATTAGCGTTTTTAGACAATTACTATCCAGCGATCATAGTTACAGTCGTCAGCCACGTTTCTAGATATAATGTTCTATAATTAAAAACCTTTCTCTTTCGTTCCAATAATAGGTTTCGGATTATCTCAGTGAGAGGTACGTGATAAGATTTAAATCTTCGCTTTCTTACGAAGAAGTTGTTTATCTCGTCATACACGGTGGCTTCAAATTATGACATTGGTATAAGTAGGACGTGAGAGAATGCTATCAAAGGAGTTATTAATCACTTAGGCTTTATGGCGGGAAGTGAAGGTAATTAGGCATATGGATCTTTATTTGTTTAGGCACTGTTGGACTGTCGCTGTGCCTACTAATATTTTAAATGAGATAATGGGAAATGGGATAGATGGATAGATGTTTTCTTACTGTTTCATGCTCAAACTACTGAAACAATTTTGATGCGGTTTAATAGTTATAATGGTTTTAGAGATAGGTTTAAATGAATACATTTATTGCACTCGTGCAAAGCTGGGGCGGGTCGCTTGTAAATTTATATAAAAACACACTATCTGTGTAACATACACTATATTAATATCAAATACCTACCTACTGGAAAGTTATTATTTTAAGACAAATGTGTTGACAAGAATTTTAAAAACTATGTACAGCGACAAATTTGTTGACTAACAGCAAAGTCCTAAGTCCAACCCGACTTTTTATTTTCAAGATAATTGTTATTTCCTATTCAGTACTCCAAACAGTTTCTATGAATACAAAAATAAAGTGTTTTTTACCTTTGTGTTAGATAATTAACCTCTGATACCTACCTTACCTCTATCATCATTTGAAATGGTTTTTACACAGCCTGTAATATTTCTAAAACATTAGGTATCTACATAAAAGTGACTTTCCTAATGGTGGCTAATAGTCATAAAATTATTATCTTAGTTAATTTTTTTGCAGTATCAAAATTGTCATAATTTAATGGCATTAGGTTACATTTTAAATTCAAAACATGTTCTAATTTGTATATCCATTTTTTCTTAGGTTTAATTTTATGTAAAATAAAAAACCGGCCAAGTGCGAGTCGGACTCGCGCACGAAGGGTTCCGTGCTATCATCAGTCTATAATAGTAATACATCATTTGAGAAAATTTCTGATTTCTAGCTATCATGGTTTATGAGATACAGTTTGGAGACAGACAAACAACAAAGGCTTAGTAATAGGGTTCCGTTTTACCCTTTGGGTACGGAACGCTAAAAAAGGAATAAAAATATGTAGGTACCTAGTTATCCTAAAATTTGTGAGAAATCTTTTTAGACATAATTATAGGTTTTATGAGAGAGAACAATGCCCAACTTTTGTTTAAGAATAAAATAACAAACTTTTTACTCATATTTTAATTAGGTTTTAAGATTTATGAAGAATAGGGCCATCATTATAATAATTAACTAGATAGACTCGTCAGTAACAGGATTACTTATTTACCTATTATTACTTCTGCCTTTGTAGTCAAAATAAAACACTGTCTAGGTGTCTATAGTTCAATGTTAAAAGAATCCAACAGAATAGGGATAATGACAGGGTAAGAAAAGAAAAAAATCTAATTAGTCCGTCAGAAAAATAATTAAAATACCTATTATTTTTATATGTGTATTACATGTTGTTTTGTAAAGTTGATTTAAAGAATAAAAAAATGACACTGCTTGAATGATATTATGCTTATCGGCATTAATTGCGTCATTGTATTCACCCAGAATATATCAAATCATCGTGCTCATCACATAAGCCTTTCCTCGGTGGGGAATCGAACACACGTCTCCCGATATAACTGTCAGGGCTTATGACCACTACACTATCAGAAATGTTAAAATGCCATTTGTTGTTTAAAATTAAAATTTACTTATAAGACAATATGTATAAATAGAGAACAATTTAAGAAGCGTGGAACATCCCAATCATTATTAAGATTACATCGTCTTACTTTGTTAAAAATACGTCACATTTGAATCTAACTATGTACGAGTATAGCTAATAGGTGTACTTCACGGAGTATTTTCTAAGATCAGCTAGTTGAATATAATTGACGGTTATTACATAAAGTTAATAATGACCTAACAATGCTAAATGCTAATGCTTCTAATACGTCGATTTCCCGACCAAAGCCAAGGCCAGTTTCGTTTAAACTTTAAAGGAACTGGGTCATTTTGTTCGTGCGTTTTTATACTTCTTTTCACAAGGGAAATGAGTCATCTTATTACCCTGTCCTACATAGGTCCAATGCACATCCTGGACTCTTTAGATACCACTGTTATTAAGAAATCGATATTCTATTGCACATTTTTATTTGTACTTAATATTTTATTGCACGTAGTTAAGTCGAAAGGTATTCTTTGATTCTTGGGTCTCTTATCTCGAACGGGTGGTTTAGAATCTGGAAGGTAACTCACGTCAAACTTACGTACCATTATGATCATTTCAGTCCAGATTCAGGCTAGGCTAGGCACTTCAGGCTAGTAATAATATCGACCTTTTATTATAATTTTTCATATTGCATATGACCATAAAATACTCATACTTCCTAATTTTTACAGTTGTACGTAACTTAATGTTGTAAACGATTAATGCAACAGACTTTACATAATATCAATTATTGGAAAGAATAAAGATTTTCAGATTACTGGGTCATAATTTAACATCCGTTTTGTGAGTTATTCATATTCTGGCGTTTATTTACAATTTTTATTCGTGTTTCATCACATTTAATGAATATACGAATGCGTATCGAAATACTTGTGGATATTATCAGAATTATTTTAACAATCTCGACATTTTATAACAGAACGAACTGTTTATTTCGTTCGTCATCGGAACGTTAAGCGTGATAGTGCATTTTTAAATGTAGACATTGAATAGAAAGCATCATTATTTTCGTATCAAGGTTATGGGCACGACTAAAATTACGGTAGCCAATTAAATGTGTTTATATGGAACTAAACTGCCTTCATCTTTTTATGGAAAAATACTTATGATTTTTCGTACGCGTGTAACTAAATTAAGGAAAATATCTCGTCGCAAAGTTAATAATTATTTACTACGCCTATTTCATACGGGCTGTACGAAATTAAATCTCGAGACTAGGTTTATACTAAAACTATTAATAGTTTGGTGGATCACATCGACCTGTCCTTTCATTAATAAATCAAAGCAGCTCTAATCTAGTAAATAACACAAAATCATTAATACGTAAATAGCGAAAAAATTCCGTTAACCCAAAATTGTAGACTAGGTGACAATTTTCTGTATTTTTAGAATGCATAGCGGTATTACAATATATGCTAAGCTATTTAGAATGGATGGAGTGACACGGATCATAAAAACTAACGAGTCTTTCCTCTCTACGGACATTTACACTATAACACGACAGTAACACTTCAACTTGAAGATATAGTCATCAGTTTACACGTTTCCAGAACAATTTTCTTTTGTACAACACCATTCGAGTGTAGTTTACTGGAATCGTAATGCCTATATCGAAAATCTATTTCGTTTCAAGTAGTTTACTATTGGTCCGCAGGCTATAGTTATGTTATTTAATTTAGTACAATAAATGTTCTTTTTCACATATATTGAATTCAAAGAATTTTTGAATCGGTGATATGCGAAACAATTTAAAGTATTACCGAACGTTTTACACCGATCGCATATGATATCGTAGTGTTATACATACAGACATGCCTAACGTATTGAAGCTAATATCACTTCTAAAATAACTAGCTATCAACTTCAGATTTAGACAATTGACTGAGTTGGGAATTTAATAAATATTCGTCCGTCCGTCAAGTAGATATTCAAAAACTATTGGACAAGTATTTTTTTATCGCGCAAAGTAATAATGGAAACGATGCCGCGATGCAGTCCGTTGAAATCTCGTGTGACGTCACCTCTCAATGTACTTTTTTTATGACAAGTGACGTTACTTCCCCTTACTTCCATACGATTCGATTTTTGATAAATGCGTTTTGTATTTGTATACGGTCTACCTAGTGATTTGATAAAATATGGATCGGGACCAATATTTTTTCAAATCTTTTTATAGAACTGATTAGTTCTTATTGTCAATACCGAATTTATTGCAATTAGTAAATAGAGTGATATTTTTTTGTTTTTCAGAGAGGAGCGATGGCCGCGCTGTCGGGTACCCCGCTGCTCATGGCCAGTACTGTGCTCACAAAAAAACTACACGACGAGGATATAAGATTTTCTGAACCACCAAAGAAAAACAGAGATTACGAGTGAGTTTTATTATGCAATCTGTACTTAATATTATATAACTCAAATATTACCTACTTGATAGTTAAATGTCGTGGTGGCCTCGCGGTTTTATGTATGGATTTGTATGCACGAGGTGCTGGTTCGATCCTAAGCTCGGGCAAGTACCAATGTAACTTTTTCAAAGTTATATGTAGGTACTTTGTTATTTATTCTAAGGCACTACTGACAATTGGTGGAGAAAAAACTTCGTGTGGAAACCTGGATTCCAATTATTGGAATCTGAAATTGCCAATCCGCAGTGAGCTAGCGTGGTGATCAATGCTAACTTCCCCTGTATGGGGAGAGGCCTATGCCTAGGGCGTTTATAGGCTGGTATATTATTATATTAAACTAGCTTTTGCCCGCGGCTTCGCACGCGTTATGAAGTATAATTGTTTAGCAAGTTAGTGTAAAAAATTAGGGCCTACAAAACTTCTTTGTACACAATATTCTTAACTAATTTGTCATTTGGCGCTAAAACTATCAAGCTACTGGGAGAACTTACTCGTGAGCAAGCAACATAGAACTGCCCATGAGAGAAGCAATGTTCTCTCAAGTTTGAGACCCGCAAATTTGAGAGTTTGCCCCTGAGACTTGTCATGGCAAGTCAAAAATCTAAGAAGATTTATTTAAACTATTTCAACCCCTTATGGGTGGAATTTATCAAAATCCTTTCTTAGCGGATGCCTACGTCATAGTACCTATATGCATGCCAAATTTCAGCCCGATCCGTCCAGTAGTATGGGCTGTGCGTTGATAGATCACTATGTCAGTCACCTTTGAGTTTTATGTATATAGTAGACAACGAACAATTTAAACAACAAATACAATGAAAACAACGAAAATTTCCTTGTGCAACGAAAGTACAAAGTGAAAAATCAAGCTATTTAGCTCGGTACGCGCGATCGCAAGTCCCGTCGTTGTACCTCGTCCCGCGCCCCTCACTGCAACTCGCCTCGAGAGCCGCGTGCCGTGTGCAAATATATAAAAAATATTCGTGCGTACTTTTTAATTTCACGATATATCAGAAACTATTCATCCGATTTATAAACTGTAAAAGACAAATATTATCTCCATGATATGACCTTTTTTTAAAGTAAGTTTTAGACGTAAGAATTAATATGGTAGTACTAAAATCATGTTTAGAAAACATGTCTTATTTTTTTTTATCTGTTTAGCCTCATCATGGATTTCCTCTAAAAGATAGATATAGGACATCGCGAACTTTTTTGTAGGTCTATTGGAGCCCTACATTTTCGTAGTACATAGTATTCATATATACTTGAGTATTTCGGCAGCGTACGCGATAAAAGTGATTTAGCGGTAATTTTTTTCCGACTTACTTGACTAATATCCTTATTTGAAGATAACCGAGAGAAGTAGGGTGATTTCATATAGCCCATGGCAATTCGGAATGATGTAGCTTTCTAACAGTGAAAGAATTTTTAAAATCGGATCAGTAGTTTTGAAGATTAGCGCCGACAAACATACAAACTCACAAACGCTTACCTCTTTATAATATTAGTATAGATGTAGGTACCGGAACAAAATAATAAATCCTTTCAAATAAAGTCTTTCAATTAATTTCGATGCCTTTTCTACGTTAATCTATACTAATATTATAAAGAGGTAAGCGTTTGTGAGTTTGTAAGTTTGTATATTTGTATGTTTGTCGGCGCTAATCTTCAAAACTACTGAACCGATTTTAAAAATTCTTTCACTGTTAGAAAGCTACATCATTCCGAATTGCCATGGGCAATATGAAATCACCCTACTTCTCTCGGTTATCTTCAAATAAGGATATTAGTCAAGTAAGTCGGAAAAAAATTACCGCTAAATCACTTTTATCGCGTACGCTGCCGAAATACTCAAGTATATATGAATACTATGTACTACGAAAATGTAGGGCTCCTATAGACCTACAAAAAAGTTCGCGATGCCCTATATCTATCTTTTAGGGGAAATCCATGATGAGGCTAAACAGATAAAGAAAAATAAGACATGTTTTCTGAGCATGATTTTAGTACTACCATATTAATTCTTACGTCTAAAACTCACTTTAAAAAAAAGGTCATATCATGGAGATAATATTTGTCTTTTACAGTTTATAAATCGGATGAATAGTTTCTGATATATCGTGAAATTAAAAAGTACGCACGAATATTTTTTGTATTTTTGCACACGGCACGCGGCTCTCGAGGCGAGTTGCAGTGAGGGGCGCGGGACGAGGTACCACGACGGGACTTGCGATCGCGCGTACCGAGGTGTTATACCCCGCAATAAAATAGCTTGATTTTTCACTTTGTACTTTCGTTGCACAAGGAAATTTTCGTTGTTTTCATTGTATTTGTTGTTTGAATTGTTCATTGTCTACTATATATATAAAACTCAAAGGTGATTGACATAGTGATCTATCAACGCACAGCCCAAACTACTGGACGGATCGGGCTGAAATTTGGCATGCTGGTAGATATTATGACGTAGGTATCCGCTAAGAAAGGATTTTGATAAATTCTACCCCCAAGGGGATAAAATAGGGAGATGAAGTTTTGTATGAAACTTTGTTAAAATTAAACCCATCGGCCTGAGAATTTGCATGCATATAGGTACTATGACGTAGGCATCCGCTAAGAAAGGATTTTGATAAATTCCACCCATAAGGGGATGAAATAGTTTATATAAAATCTTCTTAGATTTTTGACTTGCCATGACAAGTCTCAGGGGCAAACTCTCAAATTTGCGGGTCTCAACTTGAGAGAACATTGCTTCTCTCATGGGCAGTTTTATGTTGCTTGCTCACGAGTAAGTTCTCCCAGTAGCTTGATAGTTTTAGCGCCAAATGACAAATTAGTTAAGAATATTGTGTACAAAGAAGTTTTGTAGGCCCTAATTTTTTATACTAACTTGCTAAACAATTATACTTCTTAACGCGTGCGAAGCCGCGGGCAAAAGCTAGTCAATAAATATACTGAATATATTTGTACGTATCATCACAATAGGGGTTTTAACATATGTTCTACTATTCATTTGATTATGAATATCTCAAAATATTCCCTGTCAGAATGGTTTCGATTTAATATTAACTACTACTTCAAGTCTGAGTAAAATTACATCACGTGAATTAATTATTAATAGGTATTCTCCGCGGTTCAAGAGGATTTGATATTCCTAATTGCCAGACAGTATTAATCCATTCTTAAACCCGTAACAAGTAGGATTCATGTAGATTAATAATATAATGTTTCAGGTTACGTCATGTATTCACCTCAAATCGATATAGTAATTAGGTACTAATCATCAAAAATATTTATCAGCGTTTTTAATTGTAATACCTATCTTAAGTTAAAATCAAAATTATATGCTAACCGTTTACTCACGCGTATTTATCGGGATAGTCCGACTTGTTTCGGACCCGACCAGAATCCTTAATCATGAGCTGACGCGGTGACGAGGTTGCGAATCGAACAAGTTGATCGGGCTATCCCAATAAAGAGGTGAGAGTAAGCCTTGAACATAATATTATATCTGTGTGTTTCGTTAACGTAATCAGTCATACAGTATTCGCAATACTAATAATAGCGGTCCGGACCGATTTCGGCCACGGCGGCCAGTGTTACTATGACACCAGCCAGCTACGCAGGACATATTATAGTGCACAAGCGTGTGCGCAAACACAGATGCACTCTCTATTCCTTTTGCTCTCATAGCCCGATGGGACGGTAATCCGACACGACCGGAGAGAGATCAGGCGCAGGACCCACATTTTTACGTGCCTTCCGAAACACGGAAGCTGTGATATTTATTTCTTAAACGCACACAACATTCGAAAAGTCGGTGCGCGCCGTGGGGATCGAACTCAAGACCTCTGACTTAGCAGTCCTACGGTCTTGCCACTAAGCTATCACAGCTATATTAATTATATTACAAAGATAGGGTATTTAGCTATAACTACGGTATTCATTTTCCTATCATTCAACAAGCCACCACGAATGTAACTTGAGAAAATACTAGGAACTAAATAAAATATTATCGGACATGCGTAATCTTTATCACTTAGGCGACTAAACCATGAGTTGTGATGTGCCATCAAACTACATAACAATACAGAACCCATTCTGACGTCATGAAACCTTACCATTGATAACATAAGATTTACCTTAACAAAACTTTACCAAACAGTTTATCCTTGTTCCTGGATATAAGTGACAATAAAGGTAACAATGTCATACACTCAGCGGCACGGAAACTGGCCCAAGCGCAATTTCTCATATATAATCAAAATAAAACATAAAATATTAGTTTTGTAGGTATAATTAATTACATTATCTATTTTTTTAATACAAAAGACTAATTAACACAAAAAAAACGAGAATTTAATAAACTTTGATGACATTAACAAGATAACACCTTAATTACGAGAAATGTAGTAAATTAAAATCGCACTTTCACATTCAAATTAAACAAAATTCACTCCCTTGTACACAAATTAATAATGGGTGTTACCCCCTCTGGCCCTGATGACGGCTCGCATACGATCTGGCATGCTGTGGATTATGTTTTTTATGTCCACTTGAGGAATGTCTTGCCAGGCCGCCACCAGTGCAGTTTTTAATTCATGGAGGGTCTGTGGTGGGTTAAAACTGCGTCTAACTTTTCTTTTTAGCATGTCCCAGACATGTTCTATGGGGTTCATGTCTGGGCTTCTTGCAGGCCATTGCATTTTTTGAATGCCGACCTCCGAAAGGTAATCAAAAACGCAGTGAGCTGTGTGAGGCCGGGCATTATCTTGCATTAACAAGAAATCTTCGTTTCCAATGAAGCCCATGTACGGCAAAACATGGTTTTGAAGGATGTCTTCGATGTACCGAATTGCTGTCAGACGACCTTCGACCACTGCTAACTCGGTACGACCCTCTGAACTTATCCCTCCCCAAACCATAACAGACCCTCCATGGAAAGTCACCGTTTGCCTTGTAGTGGTAAGTAGGTTCCGCTCTCCACGTCTTCTCCACACACGTTCCCGGCCATCTGGAGCTCTTAAGCCTACTCGGCATTCATCGGTCCATAAAACATTGCTCCACTGCTCGTGAGTCCAATTTACATGTTCGCGAGCAAACCGCAATCGACTTATACGATGGTGTCGGAGGAGTTCTGGGCCTCGAGCTGGTCTTCGCGCATGTAAATTGCATTCCTCCATTCTTCTTCTTATTGTACGCTCACTCACGTTGATATTCCTCACCGTTTGTAGGCGTTGTCGTATCTCAACGGCAGTGAGAAACCGATTTCTCAGGATCGCGAGAGTAATAAAACGGTCATCTTGGGCTGTTGTGCACCTGATTCCTCCACTTCCTGGTCTTCTTGTACAGAGGCCCGTCTGATCGTACCTTTGCAAGGCATATCGCAGAGTTGTTCGCGGTACATTTAAAGTTTCAGCGATTTCTCGTTGAGTTCGCCCTTGACTCCTAAGCAACACAGCTTGAGCGACTTGGTATGGAGAAAGAGTCATTGTTTTTCGTTTTTGTAAGCGAGAATAACAACAGGATACTTAAAAAAATAAAAGTGAAGCAATAAATACCAAGAATATTCAAATATCGAATTTTAACACACCAGTGTCCTTTGCGTTCCACGAGAGAAATGTGGTTCGACACACACAAAAGTGCATAAACAATTTTTTTTTGGTACTTACCATCTTAGCTAAACAAAAACAATCGTATTGACAAATTGCCACTTGAAATGTTAAGAGGCGACAACAATTTTAGCCTGTTATCGCTCCGTTTAAGTTTGGGCCAAATTCCGTGCCGCTGAGTGTATTTTGTCCTCAAAACTTTTCCGAATTATCTACGGATAATACCTTCAAAATATTTTTTCCCTATAAGAAAATTCCACTCCCTTTTTGAACTCCGCTGTTTGAATTCCACCGGTTGAAAGGTAGTTTAAGCTGAACTAATTTATTAATACGTCGGATTAAATTCTCAAGCATGTTATGTGAATTCCTTATTACTTACCTGAGTATGTGGAATCATGACAAGGCCTATCACGGCATAAAGCCGCATAAAACATTTTACAATAAGAACCCTCGAATATAGAAACGCAATTTATCAGCTTAAATGTTTAGCTTTCGCTACTTTAGAGAGCTAGAAAGATCTTTTCGCACGTGTATGACTTTAACATGAGGATGTTGTTCATATATGCAACAAAAATCAATTTAACTGTCAGTCAAAAGTGTTAGTTTTTCATATACGACGGCAATATTTTCAATTTCGGCCACGTGTCAAAAGATCTTTGTAGCACTGTATGCTTTAAAGTAACAGCTAAGACAGCAGTGTGACTTAAAACTGATTCACGATTCATTAATTCTATAAATGTATTCTAAATTAGATAAACGCTGCTTTCTTTTAGTGTTTTAATACTTTATTTAAAGTTTCTAGCTATTAAACACAATGTATTCTAAGATCTAGGCCTGTACGAGATTCATTTTAGAAATTCTAGGAAGTTTCTCTTTTATATCTAGGAGATGTTGTTTCAACTTGACAGTTGAGCTAGCAAAAAATCAATGAGGCCTTTTTTATATCTGTCTAAGCCTAGCCTAAAAATAGATCAAACTGTCACTACTACTCAATATTACTGTTAATCGATATTTTTGCAAAAAGTGGTTGAACTTGTTTTTGCGGCTCAAACTATTATTTTACAAGAATCTAGTAACGTAATTCCTTATTAAGAAAATTACTTTCTCAAGTTTTAATTAGTTGAGAAAGTCGGTAATTTCTTAATGACTTTGATTTGTTAAGCGTTAGTAATAATATAATCATAGGAAAGAGTAGAAGAGAAAATCATTGTAATAGAAAATGTGTGTGATTTGCAGAAAAATTAATAGAAGACGTTCATAAAATATATTGCTATGAAAAATAATGATTAGTAGGTAATTCACTTCTAATAAATGAAGTTAATTGCTTGTGTATAATAATATTTACAAGTTACACGTGATAATTTCCAACTTATTAAACCAATTAAATTGTCGACGGCTATATTTATGTCAATCTTGGTAATTGCAGATGGCAGGTTGTGTGGAGGAACGTGCTGGCTTTTGTTTATCTTCACGTCGCAGCATTCTACGGCCTGTACCTCATGTTCACCGGAAAAGTCAAATTCTGGACCATACTTTTTGGTAAGTTTCAATTTCAAGAACAACCTACATGTTAGGTACATTGATACATATTATTAGTCTTAAACGTAACGTTTATTCAATCAATCAAACTTTGTTTAAATTTAACACTATTTGTACATATTTAAACGTGTTGCGCCAACACCTAGTACAATGGGATAAAAGTAGGAAAATGATGATGACTTATTTTACAATTTATACAAAAATATACAACGGTGGACTTAATACCTGAAACATTCGCTAACAGGCAACCAAGAATTGGAGCAGAGAAACAAGACATTTATCTTTTTACATAGAATGTGCGAAGATCTTTTCGTACCAGCTGCCTAAACCAACAAACCTGTCTTATCGAGAGCTTTAAAACTATCGTTTTTAAAAGCAAAGCAAAAATACGGATATTATAAAAGGATCCTCTATTCCACGTGGCTTTTCTTACAAAAGTAAATACTATTTGAATTCTGACCCCGCTACGTTTCTTGTTAAATATCGGTTTCGAGAAGCACACGAAGTCTCACTGGTAATTTCGAATAAGTAATATCCAGAATTGTTAGCTACTGATAACCCTGCACGTGTAGGTACATAAAATACATATTTTATAAGCAACCGGTGAAAGGGTTCATTGCCCTTTTATTAGATAATAATTAAAATAAATTTAAAAAAAAAATACCGATAAAAACATTTTTACACTAATTAACTCAAAGTACATAAAACAGAATCCGGCTATCTTTTAAAACATTTGTAGTCCAAAATTCGATTCCTGGAATAAATCGATGATTAATTAATCTTCCATTATTATATAAAAGATTTGCGTGATTTTACCAGATTTTTCTCCTAACAATTATGTTGTCGAGTTATGTTTTACCTCAAGGCTATATAAATTAATTACTTGTGTAATAACATATTAAATTAATAGACTTCGATCCTGTAACCGTGCAATCAATTTTATACGTACACATTTCTAACATACATATTTAAAGGAAATTATAAATAACTTTTGAAATCAAGTTTCATTCATCATCCAATTAAATTAGAAAAAAAACTCACTTGTACATAACTTTCACGACTAAAGTGAGTGATAAATGATCAGAAAATTTTGAACAATGGTTTTCCGTTACGAGTAGGTTTTCCAGTAACTTAATATTCGGAGTATTTTGGCAAATATCGGCCATATTTTAAAACAAGTTCTATGTTGCATATTGTTTTTCAGTTGAATTCATTGTTGTTCTATTGAAAAGCAGCTTTGCTCTAGAAAAAAGGTATTTTTGGATAAAATATTAGGCCCTACCAGCAATACTTGTAATTTAAAATCTAAGTTGTTAGAAAGGATTCCAAAAATATTGAAACCGTATTTTTTTACTTTTATCGCATAAATAAAAAATGGAGACAATACGTTGAAATCTCGTATGACGTCACGCCTTAATGCACTTTTTAATGACAACTGACTACTACACCTCATCTCCATACGATTTACCATCTTTGATTCATTCTTTATATCTTCGTATTTTTTGGAAATCATTCCGACGCAGACGGACTTATTAGTATTTTTAAGTCAAATACCGAAACTTGTTCATTATCCCATAGGGTATTTAAAACGTTACCGGGATGTATTAAAATAAATGATAGATCACCGAAATTCAATATTATTCATGACTTTACTAAAAAACATTGATTTCCTACAACTGTTAGCATTAAGCTTGCGACACAACAAAAGGCAAATCTAGCCTCTAGAAGTGAATGTGTTTTTAAACATTTATTATGGACAAAACAACTTTCACAATCAATAAATTGTTTTAAACCTTTAAGATATCGTTAATCTCCGGTAACGTCATGTAATTAATAACAAGAGATAAAGCTATAATTAAACAAAATACTTGTGATGCCTTCTTTTGTTTTATTTTAGATACAATAAATACGAATCGTTTTTAAACCCCAAGCATATTTTCACATTATTCGATCCGATATCAATATCAGAGCTTCATATTTCATACATTCACCTTTCAATGATGATGATGAACTTTCGCCATTATCGTATCCTCGTCTTATACTGATATCGTATCGTAAAATGTGAAAACGCTCTAATATTTTAAGTAAATATTTTTTTAAATGTTTTCATGTCCTAAATATTTTTTCCTTTAATATTTACGAAAAGGCGATGACAAACTAAATTTTGATTGATCTTATAATCTTTCTTAATTTAGTTACGATCAATGCTGTCGTAATGTCATACTTGAAAAGAGACAACAGATTTTCTAAGCTCTAAGGGAGAGTTGAACGAACCATTGGCGTCATATTCAAAGTGTCTAATATATGAATTAAACATCGTAATGCAACAAACAGTTGTGGTTACATTTCTTAATATTAATACTCTTGCTAATATTTACACGCGAAGGTGTTAGATAAAATCAGGACGTTGGTCTTTAGGTTTTACAGAAACATTACCTAACTAGAAATTGTTTAGTTTACAACCCGTTACATTCCCAGTTTTTTTTTTTATTTACTATAGTTTAGAATTTTTCAAACCATTTTTTTGATCACGTAAAAAAAATATAAATAGTTTGAACTTAATCGAATAATATTGAAAAGAGGCCTCAACTTTGGTATCTACGGTCTACCCTTTAGAAGATATTACTGCTTTTTTTATTATAGAACGTCCTTAACCGGCATTCCTTCTTCTTCTTTATTTATCTCTCCGACTAACGAAGCTTGGCAGTCTGCTTTGCATAATGAGTCCTAATTTATACGGCAAAATTATTCTGCAGCACTCGCTACGCCAGTCTGTTCTCGAATATTCTTGACTTGCTTTTCTTCATTTGCATTTTGAAGCTAAATGATTTAATTCTCGTTTCCAGGAGTTAGCTTCGCGATAATGTCTGGTATGGGAGTGACGGCGGGAGCTCACCGGCTGTGGGCACACAGAGCCTACAAGGCGCGCTGGCCGCTCCGACTCTTCCTAGCATTAATGCAGACTATGGCCTTCCAAAACCACATCTATGAATGGGTGCGGGATCATAGGTGAGTAATTTATCTTCATCAACCATGTTTTATAGAGGAATGCGGACGTCACAATGATGGTGTGCATTCTTTTGTTTCTACCATCGCGTTTTTTTTTGCTTATATCGTGCACTAACTGTAATTTGTTAAACAAACAAGAATTTTCCTAAAATAAAATTCAATAGTTTAGTATATTATATTCAATGGTAGTTTAAGAGAAAATTAGACGATGAGGCTTTTGGATCTCCTTTTAAAGAACAGTTAGATTCAGTGGAAGAGGGACACGGCTTTACGCTGTCTCTCTCTCACACCTCAAAAATCTGGCCCCAAAAATGCCCTAACGTGGTATCCGGTTTTGATTTTTTTTGACAGCAGAAAAAAAGTTGAAACGAAAAAGAAAGTTACTTCTTGTGACGTTCGCGAGATTTCGAGTTAAAACAGTTCTATAAAACAGCTCGTTTATTACGTAACAATTTCTTCCGTCTTTGTTTCTCAATATTGTAATGGACTTAATTACTGTACCGACGGAGCAATCGAACAATTTCATCATCTACTCGTGCGTAGTATTATGAAGTATACCTATTTGGTCTAGTTGGTCAAGTACAGTACAAAGTACATAACCAACCAACCTATTCATTGTAAAAATAGTTTAGACTTTCTGCTTCTTACCTTGCATGAATGAATAGTAGTTAAGCAATATTTTTAATAAGATACTTAGAATGAAAATATTTGATTTGTCAAATCAACATAGCATCGCAGGCTTATTGGGCTCTGTTGAGCTTTTGTCTTTATTTCTGTACTAGTCCTCGCGAATCAAATCTAATTTAAAATCATTTATTTATATTAGGCTACAATGTAGCTCTTTTTAAGTAGCCGATTGGTTAATTCAGGGTGTCAGCAAACTCCACATCACATATTATCATCAAAATTGATCCAGTGGTATGAGCATGAAAGAGTAGCAAACATCCATCCATCTATCTATACTTAAAAACTTTCATATTATTAATATTTGTAGGATTTACCTCAACTTGGGCAACATTGGGCAACCAGACAAGTAAAACGCTAGAATAACATAATTATGTAGTACAAATTACAAACGAAAGTACTTAAAGGAGAAGTGACGTAAATAAACGTATCATAGTTGTTACGCACGGTTGGGCTTATTAATAACATTAACATCACGCACGTGATTCAGTACTTTGTTTGCGAGTGGGAAAACCACAATGAATTTAACGCAATTACAAAATGCATAATTAATTCTGTTTAAATTTTGCCCTAAGACTGGTTTTCATCAGGCATTTCAAGCCTATTGAACTTTTGCGAAGTAAAGGAAACGTTTAGATCGCATTTGATTTCAGTTTTGATCGCAAAAATCATAATAAATATGTTTAGTTGGTCCCTGCCAGACTTTCTCAGAACCTATCATGAGGACAAAAAAAGTATATAAGCCCTGCTCATTATAAATCTGATAAGAAGAATAGTTTGTTACTTGAACCCGTAATTTCAAATCAGTACATTCACCTCTAAATAAGTAAGAAAGTTTTAGGTACAAAATTCATCGTATTTCGAAAAATATTTTTTCACAGTAAAGTAAACAAACATTATTATTTGGATTTAATTTTATTCTTTAACACAATGGTCTTATTATTTTGTGATGGTTTCAAGAAGAGTTTTGTTATTTTCCTGTCGGTTATGTCTGGTGCCTGTCAGGATTTTAAAATTTTTATACCGTCTTGTATATCAAAGTTTTAAGCAAAATTTAGATCTACGTCTCAAATGATGACAACCAAAACTCTTTTAAATACACAAAGCTTAGAAATAACCTTTAAGAAAATTAGCTTTAAGAGGAATAGTAATTAAGGGTCTTTAACTTAAAATTTAGCAACTAAAAATACCTTTCTATATTTTCGATCATTACTGAATGATTGGGCATCAGGTTCTTAACAATACATTTACTAATTATTCCGAATACAAAGAGGTATGGAGCTGCCTATTATAATTGATCTCCATGCCCACTATTGCTCTTGATCATAAAGACAGTTTAAAGCTAGTGGCCTCTCGAAACGGTCCTAAGGGCTAAAAATCTTAAAGCAAGATTGCAGTATCTATTTAGGCATCTCGCTACCTACTCAAAACTGGGAAGGTTTATCACCACCGCTTAAAGTTAGGCATACTGGAGACGAGAGTAACTTGTGTTATGAGTACTAGACAACTGATAAATTATGTACTTTACACCCAGACATAAAACAAATAATCCTGCTCATCACACAAACATTTGTCCTAGCTAGGAATCGAACCCACGACCTCCAATATGTAGTCAGAGCTACTAACCACTAGGCCAACAGGCCCGTTCTCTATATACTCCAGAAAAACATTTCGTCTACAGTCTCTGCACTCCTCAAAGCTTCCGACTCTAAATATTCTTCCGTCGTTTTTTTGTAGAGTTCACCACAAGTTCACGGAGACGGATGCGGACCCGCACAACGCTAGGCGAGGCTTCTTCTTCTCTCACATCGGCTGGCTTATGGTGCGCAAGCATAAGGACGTCTTCGAGAAGGGAGCCACTGTCGACATGTCCGACCTGGAGAAAGATCCTATTGTAATGTTCCAAAAGAAGTAAGTATGTTTTTGGGCTTCTGTGTTATGTGAATGTTCAGGTGATGGCTAGGTTGGCAAGGCCTGCAGCCAAAGTCACGCAGATTGCGAGCGATCCCGTGATTCTGGCTTAGGTAGTAAAAGGGGCCCGGGGTGTTTTTAGTCGATGGGAGTCCAACATTTCCAAACCGTGCCCTCGGCGTGGGTTGAAGTCATTAGCGTTTCACTCCGGAAAAAAAAGGTTGGCAAGGCCTTGGCTCTTGTCAACTGCTCATCTCCTGATTCAAATTCTGTTTAAAAAAATTACAAGCTTCTAAATTTCGGGGAAAGTCCATATTAATACGAACATTTTAGATGGTTGATCTCAATTCAATGTACTTACCCCGATTACTGATAATACGTATAAAAGTTAAATGATAAAGCCTGTAGCAACTATTAACTGGAAATCTATTCTTTGATGCAAAATAAAACGTTAATACAGTATGATTTTCCGCGAAAACCAACAACATAGAGAGGACGCTAAAAGGTTTTGTTATGGAATGTAAATTGATTCTATACGCTGAGTTAACGAGAATAGGTTTTGGGATATTTCATGGGAGATGATTTTATCAGAAGTAATATAACCTGTTTATCTTCGATATGATGGTACGTCCCACAACTGGGCCACAAACCGATTCCCCCGATGTATTATTATATTATAACAAAAATGTTGTTATATATTATAGCTTTGTTTATCTTATTTACATCTGTTCCAGTATTTTTAATTATATTTTAAAACCAAATCCTTGTGGTACGTTCAGCAGCAACGACAGGAAATTTTCAAAACTAATGTACACATTTTTTTGTTTCTATGACACATTGTACTATCAAAAAATAGATAATACTAAATTGTTTTTTCCAAAAAATCTATTGTGGTATTAAAAATATTTTTGACTCCTTTTCATAAATCACTTAATAAATCGGATCGTGATAACCTCTTCTGCTGACTATACGCTTGAGTTTCTACCTATAAGAGATTTCGGAGAAACTGTATACAGAGTAATTCAAGGCAACGAGTATTAACTACACGTGCCTACATTTACCTCGAATATAAAACGCCAAACGGTTGCCTTTGTGTGAATTTAATACCGATACTTATACCTATCTGATGTAAGTGATTTCTTACACGACGAAATATTCTTTCATATATATTTCTGAAATGCCGGACACAATATCTCCAATGAGTATCCATGTTCAGATGCGGATTTCTTTAAGTTTTTTTTTTGTGGAATTATTACGAATGAGAATTACTTTAAATAAGTCTAGAATAGGTCGTATTATTCAAAGAAAGAAATTTTGTAAGGAATGTGTGATAAAAACTATACTAAACAAATGATATCTACGTTTAAAACGAAACTTATTTATACAACGACAACAACAAAAAAAAGATATTTAGAATAGTGTTATAATCAAATAATATTATTATTTAGTAAGAGGCCTTCCGTACAAATATTAACGAGGACAAACTAAAACATAAACAATAAAAATACGTCCGAAAAGTCAATAATTCGTCTCGTAGTGTGTGAATTGTTTATAACTAAAATAAGACTTTATTTACTTTAATGTTTTTACATTTAGACTTATAATATTGCAAATACAAATAAATCTTACAATTGTCTAAACTCGTTACGGTTTTATGTTTTACACCTAAGTAATTTGATTTACTTAAATTCAAAATTATCTCTACGAAAATCTGATAGAATTTAGATAAATAAATATTTTCATAAAACTCAATGGCTCACTAAGGTTTAGTTTAGATGTTGTGTGATAAAGTAATTTGATGTGATCATGTGAACGAAAACTCGTGAAAGATATAATATATCTACTTAGATTTATTTTTCTAAAGAAAATTCTGAATTGATACCGATTTCTACGATTTACATAAATAGAAAACTTATTTTTCTTTGAACTAGGTATATTGATGTCATAGGTATATTTTTATAGACTAATTATTTTTAGGTAAATATCTAGACATATAAAGATATAAGGCGCTATTTTCAACCTATTTGTAGATTATCAAGACATAAAGAACTGATGTACAAACAGAGGGACTACACGGATTGCCAAGTGGTATAGCATCACATCAATTACCACTGTGCGCGACGTGTCGCGGGTTCGATCCCCGCGTAGCACAAGATGAGTCGTTATAAAAAATAATAAAAAGAAAAAACACTAATTTAATCCTCTACAATTTCAGAACGTATCTGGTGGTGATGCCGATCCTTTGCTTCATAATCCCAGCCTGGATCCCAGTCTACTTCTGGGGGGAGAACGCCTGGATCTCGTGGTACGTGGCGTCCATCACCAGATACACAGTGGCACTTCACTTCACCTGGCTCGTTAACTCCGCCGCCCATATTTGGGGGAACCGGCCTTATGACAAGTAAGTTAACTCTTAATTTCACTTTTAAATGCCCTTGTGATTTCATTGCGAGTATTATCGGTGAAAGTAAAAATGAAGCTGTATTTATATCGTACTAATACTATAAACGCGAAAGTATGGAAGTTGTATGTAATTGTTTTTGAAGACAGATGACTGTTTGTTGCTCTTTTACGTTCAAACGGATGAACCAATTTTGATGAAATCTCAAATGGATTTAATAAATCAATTTTGTAAAAATTTCTAATAGAGTTAGCTTACACTCTGCATTAACACATAGGTATGCTGCTTTTAAACCCACTGCGTCAGAGTGGGGAATGTTTTTAGCAGCTTTAATCGACATTGCGCGGATGAAGTCGCGAGTCGCGGTATAAATCTATCCTTCAATACACACTCACAAGCCTTCACATTTATAATATACATGTCGCAGATTCAAACGGATTAGAATCCACGTGTTGATAATTTCCGTCCGCCATCTAAATATTTATCAGTCAGTGCGCACACCCGGCGCCGGTGAAGTCTCCGGAGCAAGCGAGCCAGCTCCATCGACATTCACACTACTGACAGATTGAACTGACATACAAATAAACTTCTTTTTAAACTGTCACCGTCAAAACATCAACATGAAGGTCAGGAAGCTAACGATATTCAGCCTCTTTGCCACTCGAAAAATAAATAATTATTCATTCTCCGACACGGCCATTCTGCGAATCAACGCGCTCTCGCGTTGCCCGTTGATATCATAGATACATCAGGTCTGTCTCGGATACTCAAGTTATTCTGATTACCCCGCAAAGCGAGGAAGCTTTCAACATTAGGACCTTAATAACACCTTAGGTTAGCAAACTTACGAAGCGTAGAAGCTTCCAGCAGTCACACTGGATCAAGTAGCAAGCTTTCAATCTATGTCGTAGACAAAGCGTACTAATTTTCAGGCTAAGCATAGCAACTTTAAACCAAAGCGTAAAAGCTTTCATCTTGTTTCGGACAAAGCATATCAGCTTTTTTCCAAATTATCGAACAAAGCGTAAAAGCTTTCAGTCATACCTTCAGCCAAAGCATAAGAGCTTTCAGACAAAGCGTAGGAGCTTTCAGTCACAGTGTAATATCAAGTTTCCATACATTACAATCCATTTGTTGGTTTCGGTTGTATACACAATCATTTTAAAAACAAAAATGATCTTCCTATTACCTACAATAGTAAAATAATTCGTAATTCTTATAACACTTCAATCGATGCTAATTTGCACGCACCAATAAAAACAACTTCGACTACATTACAATATTAAACTCAAGCATTATTCTTTGTACCATCTAAACATTCAGATAGGCCTAGCAAACTATCTAGTCTATCATTTGTCATGAAAGACTTCGTAAACATCCAACTGGATATTTACGAAGTCCCTTACGACTAAAATTCGCGTCAAGATCAGAAGTTAGGAAATTAAATCTTGGGGAACTTTTATTGTAGCCGATCAACAACTAAAGTGGCGTTTTACCGATCCTCTTTAACCTCACCAATAATAATTGACTTCCAAGATTTGTTCTCGTGATTTTCAGCAATGGTAAAACAATTGATCAGCACTGATATCATTCGCTCTACCTGGCCATTGGCCCGCAATACACCACTGGCAACCTCATGAAATCCATTGACCATTCACTACACAAGCTCTAAAACTCCCGTCCGGTAAAAGAGGCACCTTGTTCAGATTCAATTCGTTCTTACCACCAGTGTCAACATGAATAGTGTTTTACCAGAAAGGTTTTTATTTACTTTGCATGGTAAACAATGGTCTACGCAGGCTTTAACAGATGAGCTCATATCAGGAAACCAGAAATGGTCCCCCTACTTTTGACAAGGTCTTATCCCAGCCCAAGCGTTTCAGTTCGACATGAAATCCTTGAATTATCTGTAATTACCGGGAACTATTGTTCCACTAAAAGCCCCACCATTCATCTGTAAGTTTTTAAAAAAGTGAATTATCTTTACAAGTATACGGCGCTCCAACACCAGCATCAATCAATTCGCTTTCAATGGTCAGTAATGCGCTTTATTTCGAGATATAACCTCTGCTCGGCCTGCAACCAATAATTGTTTAAATGAGAAACATTTACCAGTATACTATTGACTAGGTTCTTTCTAAAATAATCTAGTGTGGAATCCATTCACCCTTTCGATATTTTATTTCGAAATCAAAAGATTGCATATACGCCCACCATCGGTGAACGCAGGGTAACAATTCACGTTCATGACGCGATGCCTTCAAGGCATCACAGTCTGTGATGACTTTAAAATGACGATAATACTTCAGGGCCTAAAAAACGGCTAGAGTCTATAGCTCGTAGCTGTGATATCGGCTTTCCGCATCGGTTGGTCGCTGACTGAAATAATTTTCAGTTGTACATCATCCTTTTGAAATAACACCGCACTATATCCAATCGAACTCACGTCGGTGTGGAGTTCGATTGGTTTACTAAAGTCAAAGATAGTCAACACGGGTGCAGAAGTCACATATCCAACCACAACAGAATGAGCCAATGTATGCTCGGCGGTCCATACCCATTATCATCATTTTTAGTAAGTGCGTACAAGGGTGCCATGATAGATGAGGAGTTAGGTACAAATTTTCTGAAATACCCAGCAAGACCATTAAATTGCCGTAGTTCTTTTACGCATGTAGGCAAAGGAGAGTTAGCCAAAGCTTTTATTTTGTTAGGATTTGGTTTTATAGAATTGACACTAATGACATAGCCCATATATTCTACTGAAGATTTAAGGAAAGTGCACTTTTTCCAATAAAATGTAAAACCTGCCATTGACAGAGCCGATAACACGCGCTCCAAATTCTAAAAGGTTTATTTTGAAATAACCAAAACATCATCAGCAATTTTGTCTTTTAGCCCTTTGAGAGCATTATTTATTGCTCTTTAGTTAACAGAAGGTGCATTTGAGAGACCAAAAGGCATTTTCAAAAATTTACAAACGTCATCTTGGGTATTTTAAGCAACTCTGACCATACCTGAGTATCCGTAATACCAGAAATGACAACTTAAATCTGGGTGGGCTCGTTCCAGCCAGTTTCCTGTCGATCTACCAGCGCCAACTTGTTCGTAAAATACTCGACGTAGGTACGTTGCTGCTAGATCGCTCTTGTACTCCGCCATGTCACAGAAAGGTCGTGAAACCTTTTTGTTGCTATAAACTGCCGTGAAAGCCGCTCCTGTAATTCTTTGCAACTTTTACATAAAGGATACTTACGCACCGCAGTAGGTAAACTGACACTCGTCTGGATCAAATGGTGGTAGGAATATTTCACTCGCTTTCAGTATTCTACGTAAACCAGTACTCGTGGAAGGTTGTAGGTAGAATTCTGAAAACCCGCTAACATATTTTGGAAGAATGTCGCCCATGCTTCCGGTGTGGAGGCACATGGTTGACTTTCTTCGGTTACCCAAGCTAAATCCGCCACATTTTTTTACGCTGAAGAGTAGGACGTAAAATATCCTTCTGTAGCTGGCATCGCAGTAGGCTCGTTGGTTGCCCCTTGGGGTAATCCCACCGCTGCTGTCGCAGATTCAAACGGATTAGAATCCACGTGTTGATAATTTCCCGTCCGCCATCTAAATATTTCTCAGTCAGTGCGCACACCCGGCGCCGGTGAAGTCTCCGGAGCAAGCGAGCCAGCTCCATCGACATTCACACTACTGACAGATTGAACTGACATACAAATAAACTTCTTTTTAAACTGTCACCGTCAAAACATCAACATGAAGGTCAGGAAGCTAACGATATTCAGCCTCTTTGCCACTCGAAAAATAAATAATTATTCATTCTCCGACATACATAATTAGGATATGTAAAGCAAGAATTGACCCCGTTTCGCCTTAGAAATCTTTACCCATAAGTCCTTGCACCAAATAATAGTGACCTTGAAATATTATGACTCACAAAAATAATTCTAATCAGAAGAAGGTTGATATACGTTGATAAAAGTTACCTAATTTAAATATTTTTGTATTCATTTGACTGGGTTTCTTGGCCTTGATCTAAATAAATATTGTTAATAAATGTCTTCTGTCCTCCCCGATGTCTGAAAATAGAGTACCAAATTCTGGATCTAGTCCAGACAATTCTTGCATAATATTTATGGTACCTACTTTAAGCCTGCTATTGAAGGCCTGTTTTTTTTTCGTGGGACATCATTAAATGACCCTGCTTGTTACGGGTGCAGCAGAAGGGAATATCAGACTTCTACTGACTGAAACCCACTATGTTCCTCCTGGAGCCCTTTGAGTGCCAGGGTTGCGGTAACTCTTACGAACCTCCCGCAGCCCCGGCAGGCTATTAAAGGCCTTAGTTTTACTTTGAAACTAATGCATTATTCTTGTGAAGGTAAATTAAGAATGTATATTAAAAAATAATCTAGAGAAGTCGTTTTGTTCTGAAATAAATTTCAGACACGTATAGATAGACACTAAAATAAAAGAGCAACGGTAATATATAGGAAGAACTTATTTGTAAGTCCTATTTGAATACATTATTCGATAACTTTCTTTATCTATTTACAATAATAAAGTTCGTTTTCGACTTAGTAATTGCAGCAGCAAAATTGAAATGTAAAATACTGTTGTAGATCGCGTGATCACTTGTTATGTAATACAGACTGACTAACGACCAACGTCCTGTAGAATCGATTAAATTACTACACACGTTTACAGTTACACAAGTTTTCAACAATTTTAAGCACAATAAACTAAATAATTACAAGGAATTATTTCTACAGATTGTGCAATCATTTTTATTTAAGTATATATTGGTTAATACATAATTATGTACATTAACAAGGTCTAGGTATATTCATAATTGTATATTTTATGGAATATCTAAAAATCTGTAATGAATTTTCAGATATGTAAGTATACGAATTTCGTGCCCCGGTTGAAAAATCACGATAGTTTAAAATAAATGAAAAGCAACATCAGTTTTCCATTTACAGTATCGGAAAATTCTTTACAGATTTTTAGTTATTTCATGAAAATATACTTTGTTGATGTGTGTCTATCGACATCGTTAACACAAAAATAACATGTTTGAATTTATAAATTGTTTTCTAATACATAAAAAGGACTAAATTAAAGTAAACTAAGTTTCGAATTTATTAAAAGAAATAATGAGAATACATCCAGTCAAGCACAGTGTGTCTAAAACAGATCGGTATGCGACAAAACAGGTTTTTTTGAAAGGCCCACATATTTTTTTATAGCCCCTGATTGGTCTAGTCGTTACGGATTATTTATTGATTTTTGAAGATGTCGAAAATTAGAATTATTTAACAAGCATCCGTTACGATGTTTTAATAAATTTCTATCATGATTGTGAAAGTCGTATTTATAGACCATAATTTGTTCTACTTATAGTCACGTTGAGAGCCACAATCTAATCGGAGTAAGAAATAAATAATTTCCCGCCATTGAAGGAGATGAGGATATATTTTTCGACGCTTTGTAAATATGTAATTTTTTTTAGTTACATAAGCTTAGTTATAAATGTAGATATTTCTTGTTTAGTATTGTTTCTGTTCAATAAATATGTATATAGTAAGAAATATGTTCGAGAGTATATAGAAGTTATATCATTTTGACTTTACACAACTCATTGCTATTCCAGAAACATAGGCGCTACAGACAACAAGATGGTTGCCATCTGTGCGTTCGGCGAAGGCTGGCACAACTACCATCACGTCTTCCCATGGGACTACAAAGCGGCTGAACTGGGAAACTATAGTACAAATCTCTCTACTGCATTAATTGACTTCGCCGCAAAACACGGTAAGATCATTTATTATTATTTATTTATTAAAGTTTGCCAACAGGTAAGATTCTCTTAGCCAACTCATCATAAATTCTATCTACTAAATACTAAACATTACAATGTTTAGTATTTAGTAGGTAGGCCGACTAGCGATGTTTAGTACAGTAGTAATACATTACTACTGTACTAAACATCGCTAGTCGGCCATTCCTGATAAATACGCGTAAATAAACCGTTTAACTTTACAATTTATTATGAATCTGCCTCAGCCGTTCGCCTAATTGCCCCAACTTTATACACAGACATCATATCAAAGATGAAGCGATTCTTTTGTTCTGTTGTTTTGACTCATCTCTTGTCACAATGTTAACGTAGGCGTGCGGTCGGAATCATACACCCACAACAGTTCAAATAAATAAATGACCTTTTTTCTTCTTGACTTTCGAGACAGCTTACCAACTTTTGATTTTTCGAAACATTGATTATACTAAGAAAAACTATAAATAGAAAATAAATATTAGGCAGATATTTTACCCATTTTACATGTTTTTTTTAGATGTGTTTATTGAATATGTACCTCATTAGGAAGAGTTGTGTTTAAAGATTTTATCATTGTCATAAACAGAGCAATTTCCGTACGTTTCCTAAGTTTATCAGGCTAGGCAAAAAACTAACATCCAGTTGAGTTTCTAATATCTTTCTTACCGCAGGTATGGCTTACGATTTGAAAACCGTGTCAGCTGATATGATCCGGCAAAGAGTAAACAGGACAGGCGACGGCACCCATCCCTTGTCCAAGGTGGATCTCGAGGAGGACGGTCACCATCACCCAGAGAACCCCGTGTGGGGCTGGGATGACACGGATATGACGGAGGAAGACAAACAATTTGCTGAAATAGTCCATAGAAAAACTGAATAGATTCCTCCTGTAATGGAATTTGTTTTAATTTTTCTATTGTGTTACGAATGTCCCGATTACTCCTGGTGACTGACTGTTTTTGTGAGCATTTTATGTAAAAATATTTCGTTTAAATGTTTATCAGCAAGAATGTCGCATGCTTTTGTGTCCGTAGTTAAAGAATACTGCGTAACAGTGTGTGTAATATAAATTCAATAGATGTAGATTCAGTCAGAAAAGGTTAGAAATGCGTCATGTTCAACGCCAATTCAATTTGTAAATGGAGTGAAACAGCATATTTGATCAATGTAAATAACAATCCGTGAATATATGATGTAATATGAATTGTCGAGTATTGAGTATTTTTTGCTTTCGTTTTAAATTCTTATATTGAGTATTACGTGGAAGATATAAGCTACGTGACTGTATTACTAAAAACGTTATAAAATATCGGGAGAGCTCAAGGGTAGATATTATTGGTAAGGTGACTGAATTGATTTGTATATCTAATACTACTTTAGTGTTTATGTGATATTGTTCTGTAATGATTCGTGGTGACTGTTAATTGTATTTATTTCCTAATTTATAACATTATTAAGGGCCTGTTTAATGTCGTATAAAATAAGTTGTATTTTTAATTAATTTGTTACAAACACTTAATTATAGATACATCAGGCCTCTAATCAAATGAAACTTGACACAAAGTTGTTTTAAGTTTTTTTGTAATTTATTTGCAACGGAACATTCGGAACGGATAGTTGCTAAATTATTTTTGTAAGTACCTATCATATTAATTTCGTAAGTACCTTTACTTATAAATAAATCATGAATCGTTTTGCTTTGTTTTATTATTACCTTATTTTGTAAGCAGAGTTAGCCTAGTACCAGTGGCAGGACCACAAGATTGCCAAGTCAAAGGCCTCGAGTTTGATACCCGGATGCCCGAACTGAATTTTCGTATGTTGTGTGCGATTTAGAAATACATATCACAGCTACTGTTTCGGAAGATACGTAAAAATGTGGATCTTGCGCCTGAAATTTCTTCGGTCGAGTCGGATTGTTGTCCCAACGGGCTAAGAGAGTAAGGGAACTAAGAGTATTATAGCTGTGTTTGAGCACACGATTGTAAGTACACTATAAAATGTCCCACGTAGCTGGCTGGTGTCTAGTGACACTAATTTGTCGTGGCCGAAATCGGTCAGAACATTATTAATTAGGAGCAGAGATTACTTCATTAGCCTTTGGTATTAAGTGATGTAGGTTAGGTATTACGGTTACTTGGAACCTTTCAAAGACATTCAGCTTGGAAATACATTTCCTATCTATGCCAACTTAGCCCGGTGAAGCTTTTAATCCCTTAAAGGATAAATGTGAAAAATCTTTTTAGAATAAATCTGCTCTCAGATAAGTCTGCCTTCGAGGAATGGAAACTCTGTTTATACAGTCATGAGCAAATAGATTTATACAATAACAAACAGTGGCATTAAATTTCTTTTGCAACATTTCTGAAGCTGTTATGCAGTATTCCAGGTATTGTAAGCTAAACACTGAATGTTTAATTTGAAAGAAAATTTCACGATTTCATAATATAATTAGTTAGTTCTAAAGAGAATGTGAATAAACTTTTTAGAGAACACAATTTCAAATGTTAAAACACGTATACCACAAAGTCATGCTCACTAAGACTCCCAGCTTGTTAAGGATTAGTTGTAGGTATGAAAAAAGAAATAAAACAGACTTTCCGAAAAGTAATGAAGCACATACAAAAGATTATTTTTTTTGTATTTTTATCTCAAAAGAAGACATAAAGTCGACCCGTTTTGGGTGCCAACAAAACGTAGCAACTAAGTCACATTAGAAATTTTCTGCTCAATTATTTTGATAAGAAGACTTTTCTATAGAATATTTTTATTGACAACGTTGACGAATTAAATGTAGGGCGATACTTAAGAAGCTTAAATAAATCATTTTCTATGATGTTCGAAGTAAGAAAACGCCTTGAAAATTCCATGAACTCTACACAATTAAGAAAAAGCCTTGGAAACACGACGACGCGCTTAGTAACATTAGATATTAGATACCTGCCACGTTTTGATAAGGAAATTGTTTATTTGTAGCAAATCAACAACATTTATAAGGGGCGTCGAATAGTAGTCGTCTAACGATTTCTAAGAGTTATTTTAACCTAAAGCGTTATTTACTTACCAAGCGCCTAACTAATTTTACATAGCAATAATTCCATACAGTTTCTTTATTAATTTTGGCCACAATTCCACATTATTCTACACTTTAAAAAAAAAAATTAAGACGCTACCTGATAAACGTTAAACAAAACATGTTGAGGAAACCTGGATTCATAATATGGGTATCTGAAATCGTCTGTTGAATGCTCAATGCTTTCCTATATGGGAAAAACAGCCCAGCACTTTTTTTTGAACACTGGAACATTTGTATGTCGAAAAGAATCTACACGGATTATTCTATTTGGATCGTTTTGATAGGAATAAGGAAAATAATTAAACACAAACAAACGCAATTATCCGACACCAAAACCGATTTAGAAGTAATAAATCCCTATTGGGGGTGCTTACCTCATTAAACCCTTTCCGGGCCCAGTGGTTATCGAGACAGGCCCGGCAATTGCCGCAAAGTGAGTTTTCGATAGCCGACATTAGTTTATAACGACGCCTGCGAGAATTTATACGGCAATAGTCGGTATAGCTACGTATTAAGTTTACTTGACTTCGTAGAAATAACCTTTTTTAATTAGCCATATTTCTTTAAAGCAAGGGAAGTTTTAACACGCAGACTTTTTATTTACTTATAGGGTAATTAGGCTGGAGAAAAAGAGGGTATTTACTACTACTTAGCTAGAAAATGCTTCCAGAGTCGGCCGTTCGTATGTCGGATGTGGTAGCCCAACCCGAACAAATTATTCGCTTAAATAGACTATAGCATGTAAAGGTTTCTTAACTTAAATACATACTTGTAAGATTAACTTAAAAAAAAATGCACTCATTTAATTCACATGCAGAAAGACACCTAGACTTAGAACTTGTGGATCGCACCAATTATTTTCCTCCGCGGGGATCGAACCCGCAATACGTCGCGCACCGTTGTAATTGGCTTCGTAGCCTATACTATAGTCCAACAAATCTAAGAAGTACCGTTTGACGTTTCATCATTTTCAAACCGAAACAACTTTGTTCATGCGTACAATACTCAGTTTCGACAACCTTTGTCATAAAACCATGAATTCAGAAAGATTTTATTATTGTATCTAAAAATTTACAATTTTTAATATCCTAATTTAATTGAAAACTTTCAAACAAAGCAAAATAACACATATTTACATAGTAAATAATTTCTAATAGTTCTATTTTTGACCTCATTGCAAAGTCACGTAGTTAGGTCACTGCTTGTAGTGTTGTGACTCTTCAGATACACTTGTACGCGAAAAAATCGATTACATATACGAAAAATCGAATGTATTACTTTCAAATTATCAATTGACGACACGTTACTGCGCGACCGCATTATGCACTTAATACATAGGTACCCTAAAATAAATTACGACTTCGACAGAGACGTACACTTTGATAATTTCATAGATAATCAACTAGTCATTAATTTAAATGACGATGATGACGAAGACGATGACGATTCTAGTACTAGTAGTGTATAAATAAAATATCCTAAACATAACTTTTATTTCATTATGACAATTGATCTCTTAAAATTCTGATATTATAGTAATCGATCTCATAAAAATCGGATATTATAGTAATCGATTTTTTTACTCCCAACCCCATTATCCTATTTGTCATAACTGTCAAACGGTACTTCTTAGATTTGTTGGACTATACTCGACTATCGGTTGTTTTGTTTTGTTGATATTTCCTACAATATTACACATAGTTTTTTTAACCCAAGCGTACAATTTTCCAGTTTTTCCTTAAATAAAAGAGGAAAATAATATATTTTTATGAAGAATATGCATTTTTATACCAAGCATCGATCCGACAACTTCGTGATTAAAGTTTGTTTAAGTATAACTTAACATTTAAGTATCGGTTTTCCATTAACCGCCTTTATCGTATCTTCATTCACTTGTCTAATGGAAACCTTTATGGTAACTTTTTATCGGATTAGAGCAAAGAGGATTTATTCTTGGTAGTGCACTTATTTAACAAAAATATTATAAATAAATTTATCTACGCTTGAAATTATCCTCATTGTGACCCGTGTATCTTATAAAGGTTTAATAGAATATTATATTGATATCTTGTATATGGTATGCCTATTTTACAATCGATTACAAGAAAGGTGCATATCAAAATACAGAGCTAGACTAAGCTAGAAGGACGTTTTGGTACGTGGATGGCATTGACATCAACCAGAATCAACTCAACTGTCGCATGTCGGTCAAAAGTGATGGCATTAGATCCGATTTCAGGCTCGTGCCAAAAGATCCATGTATGTAAGGCTTTACCATCATGTGCTGTCATCATGCCATCCATATCATTGTCAAATGGTATGTGGAGATAAATAAACATTTATAACGTCCACATATGCAAAAATGACCCATAACTAATGTTGTTCTTGCATGCGGCTACAAAACTCACCCTGATATTAAACAAAAGAAGAGCAGCAAAACACAATTTGATAATTTAAAGTGATAAAAAAAATCATCTTCATCAATACATATAAGTTCTTTAGGCGATATTTTCATATTTATTAAAATAAATTACATAATTTTACGTTAACAATATATTCACAACTACATAAGCAGAATAGACTAGAAGTTAACAGATTCGGAGAAAATGATTCACAATAACAACAAAATTAAGGGAAATTCAATAAGTTACCTCTTATAACTAGGTAAGTCTTTTTATAAATAACTTTTCGGTAAGACTAATAATACAATAGATATTTGATCAACAAGTCACGTTTTCTAAACGTGCGTTTAAATCTATGATAAATCCAAAGTTACTAATATCCGTCGCGGATCGCTAACTTAAATAATGAACCGCATTTTTACATAGCCCATTTAACAAAATCTTGACATTTATATCAGTAACGTCTTAAAACCTTTTTGATTTATTCGTTCAACATTTTAATATAAAAACTTTTAGTTTTAGGAATAACTTACAAACGGTAGGATTTCTCGAGAAAATTATCGTAAAGGTTACATCAAAGTCAATTTAATTATAATCAATAAATTAATCATTCATTTTTGTAAAAAACATTGGCAAAGCATTTAGAGCTAGACGCTGGATGAGTGGCAATAGCGTACCTCGTGAATAGAACCACAGTTCTCTTCACTACGCGATTAATACTGGCAAAAAAAGGATGTAATATCGTTCAAACTAAGTATAGTAATATTCATGTGAATCGATGATTGCAATTGTCAAGTATACATACCTATTATACTTGGTACACTTAAGTTGACATACCTATAATATCAACACTTACAAGATAAAATTATCAACAATAAAATATTCATGTTGTCGCTAGTAACTTAAAATGTAATTTGCTTCATACATTTACATAAGTATGTAATTTCTAAAAAAAATACACTCATCTAAGTCTGAGACAGTAAATTATTCGACTTATGCAATTATTAACACTAAAAAGATGTCTTGAAATTCATAAAAAGCTAGACATAGCAAATTACACACACTGAGCAAGTAATTATATCATGTTTTAGAATTAAATAACATGTCTGCGAAAGATTCTAACCACAATACTTCGTGTCAAATAAATAATAATAACTACATTTAAAGCGTTTTAAATTAAAGTTTTAAAGGTACAAATTGGCAAGTTAGAATTACGAAGGCATGTCGGGCTAATGTTTCAGTTTATTTCTATTTTTCCCTATAATCGCCAACATTTTTCCATCGGCGTACGCTTTAAGCCATTCTGGGCTTACAGACAATGCTGGTACCTCCTCACCGTTCTCAAAGGTCTCGGCAAAGTGCTGTTCTTCAATCTTCGGTCTGTGGACATCATCGTAAAGGATCCCGTAGTGATTTGAATGGATGTGCTCTTCAGTGTTCGTTGCAGCGAACTTTTCGTTGTCATATCCACTATTAACATACACAACTTTATGCTCATACTTGTCGTTAAAGGCGTTGTTTCTTAGCATCGTAAAGATTGCACCCATTAAAGCCATGTTATTCATCATTCCGACCATCAGAGTCATCATCTTCAAGCCGGGTAGTATAAAGGGGAATATTGCAGACATTATAAGGCCTGGCAATAGAAGTATGGGCGAGAACTTGTAGAACATTTTATACAGTTTCTTCATACTACTTCTACCCGTCTCAACTTCGTCGCCTGAAAGTAAAAATAATGGTTTTAAAAAGTGAAATTGCATTATTATTTGGCAACGCTTGAACAGTGTTACACTTTCAAAGGAAAGTTTAATGCAATACATAATAAAATTGATAAAAATAAACATTACGACTTTTACCGTTGCGTAGGCAAATGCAAACGGTCTAAGTACAACATAGAATAATATTGCTAATGTACTTTTAACATTATTATTTTTCTTAAAAAAAATAATTTAATCACAGTCAAATTAAATAGCATTTAATTTAGTGTTTAAAACACTAAATTAAATAAGTAAAGTATTGCATTGTCCTACAAACATCCCATAACAAGCGAGCTGTCTTGGCACGGTGTTTACAGTTGGAGTTCATTGATCCTTATTGCAACCGTTTTATATCGAAGCGAAGTAAACAAGAAAACTTCAAAGAGTTTTTGTACTTACTTTTATAGAGGTCGACGTTCATCGTTCCATTTTCTTTGAAACCCAGTGTTAACTGATAACCGGGTATCATGTTAAGCCCTAGAGGCCGGAACTGTAACAGAGTCTTAGTATCATCATAGAGTTTCGAATATAGCTGTTCATCGGAGGTGTTAGTGTACTTCATCCACGGGAACTGTTCCACATCCTCGGTCAAGTTGAACAGGGTCCCGGGATCCTTTGCGAATGCTTCGATGGCGCGTTCTGCTCGCCAAACACTTAAGGCACTGAGACATTTTGTGGGTCCTAATGAGTGCGTACAGGAGAGTATGCGTTGTACAGGCTCGAAGTGTTCTCCGAGGAGCGCGTGCAGTGTCCTTGTAATGCGATCACGTGACGTTCGCGGGGGCTCGTGCGCGTGTAAACACTGGCACGCGGCTAGTAGGAGCAGTGCGGTGAGCGGGCGCATCGCGTCGGCTGGACTGAGGCCGCGCGCCGACGCCTGGGCCCCCCTCACTACTCGCTACAAATGCTACGTGCATCGCCTCACCCGGCGAAAGCGTTTGCGAACGTGTTAAGCCAATCAATATTTCGATGGACATGTGCATTTCCTTAAACCAATATATTTCTTACTTCCATGTAAAGGAATTATGACGGTGTAATTAAGTATCGTTTCCTGTGTAATTAAACAGTGCTTATCACGCGATACTTTTGGAAAAAAATTCTAAGTATAAGCCATTTATTGACTTGTCAAAATCTGTTAAATCCTTCTTGAGACTCAAATAGTATTTTAAGCGAAAATTAAACGAACTTCGATGTTCGAAACTTTGAAACATAACCAATAAAATATTTAACGTAGAGCTAAGAGCAACAGTATACAATGTAGGATAGAGCAGTCGCCTCTAATCAATTGGTCCCACTGCACTTGAAAATGAAAGAGCAATCGAAGCGATGAAAGAAAAACAATCGTGCCCAATTAACTGGATACTTTCCTATCGTTAAGACACTGTCGATAAGTTTGTTAACTTCCGTTACACTTCGGTACTTTGGGACCTCTACGTTGCTTCCGCAGTCACCGATAGGCGAAAGTGACTCCTAATTTATTCCGACCCAAATAACTGAATGAATTGGATTTATTACGATTTCCTAGAACGCATGCCTATTCTTTAATCTAAACAAGATCCATTGTAATTCAATATCTTTTTCTGCTTATCGTGACGTCAAAACGGGAAATCTTTTAATTTATAAATATACACTTCAGCTATTGGACATTGACATATCACAATACACGTTCTATTTTCAGCGCTAAATGTAAAAATAGGTAACGATTTTTGCTAAGATGCGTCATCTTCAAATGTAATACCTTTCCATTTAACAGGTAACTGATAGATCTCTCAGAATAGCATAAATTCTTGTAGGTATATCCCGAATTTACACCATAAATGTTATAAAAAGTTGTCATTGCTTCTCATTACGGAATGTGCTTCTTTGGCCAATCATATGTATCAGTAATTTTGCATGCATAGAACAATAGAACAATGAAATATAATTTAGTTAAAACGCTTAAAATTCCCGTAATCTTTTTTCTTTTAAATCGTGTATTTATTCATGCATACATATAGTAAATTATCTAGTATAAACTATGTTTAAATATAAAATTGCAGTTATAATCGTTTAGCACGCTATACTATAAACTATAGCATGTACGAAGAACGAACGTTACAAATTGAAAGTGAATACAAAAAAAAAGTCTTTTCATATTCTGGTATAATGCGACTGCAGTAGAAAGCGTTATGTATGCAACGACTGGACAATTGAGTTTACTACTAAAAATTATCTACATATCATTATCGCGTTTTATCAAGAAAGTTTTAAACAATTAACAAATGAAAAATGTCTGTCTTATTAACATCCCACCATGCAGTATTTGTCCTGCAAAAAAAAATATTTCTTTCCTTTTGCCATTTTTTCTTATTTTTATTATAACATGAGCTTATCCTTTTTTACGTATAAAAATCCCAATGAAAATCCTCATGGACTCCTTTGGGGGGTTGAAGGAAGGGCCGGACTCATGCCAACTAAAACCACTAGTACGTCCTCATCTGCCTACGGCCAGGGTGCTGGGATAAGCTGTCGCATTCAATGCGCCCCCGCGCGCAGGGGTAAAACTTACCTGAAATGTCTTTATTTGAAAAGCCCCGAGGAGTTTTCCCGAAGTCCCTTTCTTCTAAATCTTGGATGCTGACAGCACCACTCAGGCCTGTTCTGGGCAAGTTCTACCTTCTTAGCCATTTACATTTACGGACTATTTCAGTTACTTATTATTATTACTAGCCTGAGATGTCCTACTGCTGGGCGAAGGCCTCCCTACTCTTCTTCCACTTATTTCTTATTTCAGCTACATATCTCCCTTATATTATAAAGATCGACGATTTATAAATTATCTGTTGTTATTTTTTTAATACTTTGTCAAGTCATAAATTTCGGGTTTCACAATATTTCTCAAAGTAGATACACACCTATTTGTAATGCTTTTTTATGATAAGAACATCGATTGCTAGTACTATACAGCTATTCACTTTTTGCTTATTCTATCGATTCGTATCGCCATCTCATTTATAAAAACTAATTTCGATCTTATTTGTTCTCACAATGATGTGAATGTACATATACTTGCTCTATGGTATCGGCAAAAACCAATCAACACACAATGGGACATTTTCGTTACGTGATTTCATACTGTTTATTGCATATTGACTGTTTTATTTTTTCTTTCTGTTGCATATGGCGATCAGAAGCTGTTATTATTCTTTTGTTTAATTTTATCGACAGCCTGTGCCATTCTCAAGCATTGTTATTGCTAATGGGCTATAGAAGAGGTTTTTTCTTGAATTTAATGCCTATGTTTTCAGATTATCATCAGACCTTTGACAACGAAAGTGTTATCGTGTCAATGATCTATTTTTTTACATCATTGTCTACAAATGGAAAGCTTTTTATCTTTAGGTACCTGTCACCAGCAAGCTAAGTAAATGCCTCTTAAAGACGATAAGTTTCGGAAATAATTTAATTGTCAAAGTTATTACGGATAAGAAAGTATATTTCATGTTAATTAATTTTCTAAAGACTGTTTTATTCATACGGAACCAATAACAATCACACCCAGTCTTAAAAGAAATTCAGAAGAAATTAAGAAATTCGAGGTAAATAATCGTGACGGTTGCAGCGAGGAAATCCGAGACTGGAATACACTGCTGTGGTCACGACAAGAATAACAAAACACAATCGTGCTTTGACAAATCACAATAAGAAAATGAAATGTGCGTGAAAGCACTAATTTTGCTCCAAATTCTTACATTCGTTTCGATTTTTCGGTATTCGATGTTGACAGGAAATGGCCTATATTGCCCAACATAGTGGGTGATTAGCATATGCACGGTCACGGACAGACGGCGCATGCGTCGTGGAGTCGCGCGCCGCTGCCCCGCGCACAAGCCGGCGAGTTTCACCACAATATACGTGACAAGATTCCTGATTAATGCTCACTAATTATGTTCCACACACGCAAATCATAATTTCACTAATATTCTTACATGATTTCAGGCAATTAACTGAAAGCAAAACTTACAGGAGTATCTTATGATTGATTTTCATACTTGCTTGTATCAATGTCAAGCGCAGTGCGTAGATAAATCACTTTCATTAACACTTTTAATGGGCATACGATAGTCAACAAAAAGGTAATTAAAAGTTTAATTTGCATAGATTTCATTAAGATTACAATAAATACATAAACAAAGAAACAATGAAAATCAGCGATTGAAACTTATATCTTTCTGCATTCAGTATCGGTATTCTAATTGCAGAAATGAATATGCATGCATATACCTACAAATCTGAAAACTGAATAGGATTTTGGATTAGCATAATCCTGTCCTTGATTATAGTGGCCTTGTAGGTTTACTTTCACCGTTTCATTTGTTTATAAGGATGGTCCAATGTCCAAGGGGAGCATGCACACCGTTAATGATTCAGCATTAGTCCTTAAGCGGCGCGGGTATCGGGGGCGACATTTCTACCGTGCAGTCACGTTGTCCTGCGCTTTCTTTTGTCGTGATTCTTTGGTCTCGCCGTCCATTGTCTTCCGTAAGACACTTTATATCCTGGCATTCAGGCATACAACCCACCAGTCACACACCAGCAGGCGTCTGGATATCACCAGCTAATTGTCACTCGGAAATTAATTAAGTGCCGTCAAAATGTGCAACAAACTCACCCTTTTGACCTTGACGTATGTCGTCATCTTCGTATCGGTAGTGAACTGTGATAATGTGGAAGCTAAGGATTTGTTGAGTGAAGGTAATGCTTGATTATTTACTTAGACAACTAAGCTTTTAGTATAATGGAATTATGCTGAAAGCGTCAGTTTTCATGGAAAATCAGCACTTACGCGTCTGAAAATAGAGAAACTATTTAAATGCTCCTTATTTTGTTAGACTAGAAATGCACGAACATAGCAAAAAAGGTCTTCTCTCACATTTGGTAGCTAAAGTTCTCTCAAAGCTGAATATTCTAATTCTCTGATAACATATATTTCATCGGCTCAAGCTATTTAAAACTCTTACATAAAAAATCTACTAACCAAAACCACTAATAGATGAAAACAGGCTTATAGAATGGATATTACAATTAACGATGCATAATATCTAGATATTCAATGGCCACTAGGTATTAGCATAGCGTGTAACACTAATCCGATAAATCGAGACTTACATAAAAATCAATAACAGTTTAAAACGTATCCAATTAAAAAAAGTAATATAAAATTATGATACATGACATAAAATAATTTTTATTCAAAATAAAGTTTTATATTTCCTTGTATTTCGTAATATAACTCCGTGTTTAAGATTTATTATTATTAAAAATGATAATCGTGTTTTAGCTGAATCAATCAATCAGTCAGCTCTTAAACACCGTTCATTGACGCGTTAATTGATTGAAGCATTTATCTATTTTTTATTAATTGCTTTAAGTGATTGATACGTATATTGTCGTGTTAGAGCGTATTACAAGCTATTACGTATAGAGCACGTGTCGGACTAGAATGCAGCTGATTATCAGTAGAATACTTATTAGAAACCTGTCGGTGCAGACGTAGTATAAAACTAAGTCACTCCCCGCGTCTGAATGTCCCTATGTATGCTTAGATCTATAAATCTATGCTATGGTTTTTAATGCGGTGTTTTACCTTTTCTATGTCGCCAAAAAAAGAGCCCACTGCTAGGCAAAGGCCTGCCTTTATTTATCCTTTTTACTTACTTTATGAATTTACTAGCTGTTGCCCGCAACGTCGTCCGCGTGAATATCAGTTATAGCTGCAAAAGCATAACCCCTCTCTGACGCAGTCGGTTAAAAAGTAGCCTATGTGTTAATCTAGGGTGTCAGTTAACTCCATACCAAATTTCATCAAATTTAATCTAGCCGTTTGAGTTTGAAAGAGTAATAAACATCCATACATCCATACTTACAAACTTTCGCGTTTATAATATTAGTAGGTTTCAAAAGGTACATAGTAAGTTTTATAATGTACATAATGTCCAACTAAACTATTCACATAACTTGTCTGTTGGATCAGAATTATTATTTTGTACTTAGTATTTTATGAACTTAATTTACATTTAGATGTAGTAATTATAGTAGAGTTTTTGTAATTCTAAATATAATATAGTAGAATCATATCATATTATGTATGTATAGTACTTATTACTAAGATCTTATGAGCTAGGTTTATCAGTAGTATATTTTATCTACACTATTAATATTATAAAGAGGAAAACTTTGTTTGTTGGTAATGAATAGGCTCAAAAACTACTGGACCAATTTTAAAAATTCTTTCACCAGTCGAAAGCTACATTATCCACGAGTAACATAGACTATATTTTATTTTGGAAAAAAATAGGGTTCCGTAAGATATTTTAATTTTTCGTCATAAATAAAATGATAGTTTTCATATTATTTTTGTTAGCGAAACGAAGTTTGCAGGGACAGCTAGTTAGTAATATGTTAAGTTCGTAAGTATGAATTAATTAACATATTATATTACTTAATATAACGATTCTAGAGATAGGTTTATATTTAGAAAACGTGTGAAGCTGGGGTGGGTTGCAAATTAAGTATAAACTCTCGTTTTTTTTTAACTAAGTTAATTACGCATAATATTTGCGTTGCGTGAGTTGAGATAGAGGATTTTCGCATTATAGAAATATTATAATAAAATTTAATATTCATTTACATAAATTAGTAACTTTTTAATAACTAATTAGTGTCTTTAGTTATTCAAATTGTTCTTAACATTTTGCTAAGTACTTTGAATGCAGTTCGAGTTGACTTTAATAAGTTTATTTTAATAAGTTCTCTAAATTTCGAAACTTTCCTAAAGAGAAAATAAAGTAGCTACAATGACAGTAGTCAATACAGATATGAATAGTACAGAATAAATCACTGAGCTTGAATTAAATGTTATTTCACAAAAAAAATAATTAAAATTTGTGTATATTATTAATAAATCACTATGCATAAATCAAATTTATTTTAGCACTGAATCCTAGCATTATTTCAAAATTAATTGATTAAAAATTTGTAACAATCGAAGTTTATTTATTAATGAATCACGGTGCTTAAATTAAATATATTTTCGCACTGAGTTCTTGCTTTATTTCACAATTTATTTATTAAAAAAATTGTAAAATCAGAGTTCATTCGAGATAGTCTTTTTTTCATTGTGTGGTTGTCATACTACCAGGTAGAGCTTAAACCGCCTCTAGGCTTCCGACGAAAACAGACGGTAAAAAATACACGAAAAACAAAAAAGAAAAATATGAAAAAACCATAAAGGATTATCATTAGCAGACACAATGAAATAAATAATAAGCCCTTTCTAGGCCTTTGTTATTTCATAGTTTACTACCTGTGCCCGCGACTTCGTCCAATTATGTCGTGTATTGAACAATAACGTTAATTTGTTTATTTTCCGATACAAAAGCTTTTTTAGAAAATAAAAGTAAGTTATTAAATCAGCTATCTGCCAAAAAAAAGTCAAGGAATTTTAGAGATACAAGAGTTGAAACGGACAGACAGACATAAATTGTAAAACATATTATTATTTTGGTGTAAATATACTTATATGCATGTAGTTAAAAAAACGCTTATTCCAATATTACAAACACAACATCCAATTTCATTAATACCTATGTACAGAATACTGGCCATTAATTTCTAACAAAAATATTTATTTTTCCAGATGTAAGCGTCGGCCGTACGTTCGGACACAATGCGTTGAAGCGCCTGTCCTTCATCTTCCTACCAGTAATGTTCACTCTGGGTGTGATCTCCACGCTGCTTATGGCTCTCGCTGTCATCTCCGTCAAGAACCTGGCGATCGGAGTCCTGCTGCTCATTGTATCTGTCAGTCAGGTAAAGAGCTCAGTTGTTAACGTTATAGACCACTAGCTGTTTCCCACGAGCTCACCTACGCGAATGGCGGTAATAGCTGCAAAAACATTATCTGCTTCTGACGCAGTCGATTAAAAAGTAGCCTGATTAGCTTGATGTGTTAAACCAGGATGTCAGTAAACTCAATGGAAATTTCATCAAAATTGCTTCAGCCGTTTGAGCGTGAAAGAATAACAAACATACGTTTTTACGAACTTTCGCGTTAAAAATATTAGTAGAATTCACAAAAATCTATCCAAAAGAAGTCCTTAATCATGAACTGACGCGGCGACGCGGTCGCGAGTCGAACTGGTTTAATTTTGTTAATTGTGTAGCTGCCTTTACATATTTTCTCATTCCTTATCTGTCTGTATCTTCCACAGGCTGTATCCAGGCTCTTCTTCGCTGCGGCCGCTCCATCACCCCTGGTGCACTTACACCCCCGTGCTGAGTTCCTCCCCGCGCCTGCTCTACCCGCGCCCTGGGCTGCCCCCGGACCCCTACTATCACCCTGGGCCCGATCAGACAACGACGCCCCAATCTCCGACTAGGAAATCTTCGAAGCTAGACCTTGGGCCGTAGACAAGTTACATTATTCACGCTAACGCTGACGAAACGCTCAAATGTACAGAATTGACAATTCAAAATGATATCACTTGTCAGAGGATTGTCATTCCCGTAAATTGGGAGTATTTTATTCGATTTTTTTAGTGCCATGTAACATTGTCTAGGTCCATTTAAGTATGCATGTACAACGGTGACTCACAAACGAAAACCCACCAATTGAGATAACGCTATGGCTACCTCAACGACTGAACAAAATCAGTTCAGTTAATCGCATTTATATCCATTAAGATACTATTTATTTAATCGTAAACGACACATTAATACATTAAGTACTAAACTAATACAAATCTTGTATGAAATGTAAGTACGTTCTTGATGTAAATGTAATTGATATAAAATTTTCGTCTGTCTCTCGCGAAAATTGTGAGATTTTGTGAAAGATAGACGATCTAGTTAGCTTTAAGTATTTATTTTTCAATAAATGATTTTATCAATTCATATCTTTTAATGGTTATTACGAGATCGAGTTGCTGACTAATGTTGAAGAAGAATGATGATAGAAAGGAAATGTACCTATAAAAAATATATAACGACAATAATTACAAGTCAGTTACGATTTAGATTTAATTAATTTTCAATATATTATGTTGGTCATTCTTTTATGTCCACGTCCAGGTCCACGACACTGCTCTTTCTACATATTTCAAAGCTAGCTACTAGTTTTTTTTTTCTACTGACTACATAATAATTTTATTCAGGAATTGCAAGTCATGGCGTGATTTAGTAACGCTAGGCTACATATATATTTCTTTATTAAAAGAGCGGAATTCGGATGCGATCATACTTTCTATTGCAAAATTAATAGCATAGTTATATTGCGTTGTTTTTTTTAATGATAAAAAACTATACGCGGTTTGTGCGAATATAAAAGAATTGATTGACGCTATCTGTAAGTGTTCCATTTTTAAACGCAACTACAATTAGCCAGTCTGGAAAGTAAATTACTTTTAACAGTTTTAACGATTTATTTGATTTCAGAACTCAACGTTACTGGCTGGAATGCATTAATAATGGAGTATTAATTTCATTTAAATTCCATTTTAACTTTTTAAATTTTAATGAAAGAGAAAAAAGTTACATGTCAAGTAGTTTTATCGACAAAATAAAACTGTTAGTAGTTAATAAAACTCTTACTTAAAACAAAATAAGATCGACATAAACTTTGTCTGCCAAAGGTCACGATACTAAATATTAAACAGGATAAGATAATATACTTCCTTTTAAGAAAACGAAAGCGGTTTTATTTCGTTGCTTGCCAGTACAAAGTAACTCTTTTAGTAAATTTTAAGACGATCGTGAAACAAATGTCTCGTGTCAATAACAATGGCGTGTTATACGTGACAACTAATCACATTATTTATCACTTTGCGAAGTGTTACTTAATTACAAAACAATAACACGATAACTTTTTTCAAGTTACAATACTAATGTTACTAATATTATAAACAGGAAAGTTTGTAAGTATGGATGGATTTTTGTTACTTTTTTACGCTCAAACGGCTCGATCAGTTTTGATGAAATTTTGGAGGTAGCTTACACCCTGGATTAATACTTTGCATCAGAAGGTTATAAACGACAGTCGCGCAGACGAAGGGCAACAGCTAGTTTATTTATTATTAATGTCATAAATGATATTGCGTTTATCTAAACAATGAACAATTTGAAACATAAACTGATCTAAAGTTAAAAGAGAGAGCTTGTAACGTTACATTCGCGCATTCGCAAAATTTACATCAAAAAGTGACGTCACGCGTAATTTTCTTTGATTGCAATTTTATGGTAAATTTTTGTTTACGGGACAAAACTATAAACTCGTATCCAATATTACTAATTAAACTAATTTCCGTACACCCTCCCTATTGGCGAATTGGTTAAATATTAAAGAATAGTCCTAGGAATCATATTATAGGTACTTATTTCATGTAACAGGAAAATATTGAAACAGCATTTTTATTTCGTTTACAATATTCTAAATTAACCGTTCCGTGAAATGGATATTTTTAAATTGCGTGTTTAAAATGGTGAATAGGCAGTAGGCACATTGATTAATTTCTTGTCATGTATTACATTTCCCCGTCCAACCATACTGAACGGTTAACCGTAGCGGATATCCTACATATGTAGCCTATTAATTACATTATGAATGAAAATAAATTAACGTTAATATGATTTTATTATAGTTGTATTTAAAATTTATTAAAACTTGAAATATACGTACAGTCACGAGCAAATGCATGTATATGTTATGGACCAAGTGATTAATGCGGGCATTATTTATAATGCTTGGGCATTATGAATAATGCCTAGCATTATCGGGCTAAGTGATTAATTACTATCTTAACTTCATTATTATCATATCGCTAGGCATATATATTTTAAGAACCTCTGTACCGTGTTTTATGAGCAAAATAAAGATATTCTATTCTATTATTATATTGCTAAATGATAGTTGGGCAATTTGATACTAATGCTATATTTAAGTTGTATCAAGCGCTAAATAAACCATGGCTGCAATTGGGGACACCGTAAGAGTTCGAGTTCCGATGTTGATTGCGGTCGTAATGTTGGAAGAAATAAAAAATAAAAAATTTTAAGTAAAAAAACTTTTTAAGAAAAAGCTTTTATTTAAACGCTCTAAAAAGAAGAAAATAAAATATTCCTTTTGGATTATACTAACAACTCCTCATTATACACAATTTATATATAATAATAAAAGCTTGTCGCTGGATTTACCACAAATTATTATGATATAAAGGAATGTTGATAGGTATGTAAACCTCGCGACAAGCTTTTATTATTATATATAAATTGTGTATAATGAGGAGTTGTTAGTATAATCCAAAAGGAATATTTTATTTTCTTCTTTTTAGAGCGTTTAAATAAAAGCTTTTTCTTAAAAAGTTTTTTTACTTAAATTTTTTTATTTTTTACTTTTTAGTTCCGCCATATTGGATTCAGAATGACGTCATATTCTTTTTCTAGTCACTCTTAACAAGCCCTTTCATTTGATACCCATATTGTAGAAGTAGACTAATGGTAACTATTCCGCCATCCTGCATGGTCCGCCATATTGGATTCAGAATGACGTCATATTCTTTTTCTAGTCACTCTTAACAAGCCCTTTCATTTGATACCCATATTGTATAAGTGGATTAAATATAACTGTTCTGACATCTTGTATGATCCGCCGTATTGAATTTAGAATGACGTCACATATCTTATCATATATTGTCATCCAAACAAAATGCGTCCACAAAATTTCAGCACAAACGGTTGAATATATCTACTTCAAAATTGAGTTCAAAGATTTCACCCGAACACACAAATATCCATACATTGCAAGTTAAATAAAAGCTTTTAAAAAACCTAACCTAACCTAACCTAAATTAGGTGAGGTTAGGTTTTTTTTTATTTGTCAAAATCTATATTTATTGAGGTGAAAATATCATCTTATGTTATTTTAATTGTTAAAATAATCTTTATGATATGTACGCTTAAGGCAAATTAAAATACAAATTAATTCTGAAACGAATATCTACTTGTTTTATTACTTTATCTAATTCTTCGAAGATATTATATATAATAAGCTAAACAGTATCTATAATATCCAGATTGATCACTTTGGCTGTAACATTTGTATTACTTTGCCCAAAAGGTGATAGGCCATATGTATAGTGCCCGGTCAATTTGATTATTTGAATAATTATTATCAAAGTGCACTCTCATATTGGGCATTTTTCATAGTGCCCGGGCATTATGTATACTGCTCAATTTATCACTTGGTCCATAACATATACACGACCAACAATTATGGTTTAAATCCTAGTCAAATGTTTAATGAATTTTTCTTTCTAATTACACATTTTATGTTTAGCTTAGGTACTATATCAGGAACATTCCATGACAGTTTCAGAAAAATCGCATAAGAAATCTACTGCAACTGTTTGGTCCTGTGTTTTTGCTCGTGACAGTACAAGCAAATATATTACTTACTTTAATATTTAAAAGTTTTAAAACAAATAAGTGGGACGTACTACTCGTTAGTTTATAAATCACATTAAGTACAGCATTATTTTCACTTTTATTTATTTAATTTTTCGAGTAAGTATATTTTTTGAAGACTAATTTGACGTTCAAACCCTTTATCGGACAAATATAGTCAAACTTATCAGTCAGTCAGAATCAGTCATCAATATAATTTACCATTAAAAATACATTTTTATACATGACATAAGATTTCTACTCTTCCATTAATAATGCCTTAACATTTTTTTATTCACTCTTATATTTTGCCCGCGGCAGTCTCAAATTCATTCAACATTTTATTTCTCTGTCCAAGTCAAAATTGATTCTAAGAACGGTTTGAAATGAACAAAAGTGTAGAAAAAGGAAAAACAAACGAAGTGTTTGATTTGCTCCGCTCTCGCTGTTTCCTCTCTAGGTCGAGTCACGACAGACTGCGCTTGAACTAACATAGAACCGATTCAATAGTTTATTTAGCAGACGTATGTGATTTTACAAAGGACGTATGTAGATTTTTTTTAAAGTGTGTTCATTCCCAGCTGAAACTATCAACATAATATGTGTTTTTTTTTCTCGCCTTTAGAATAACAATCGTGATGCATTGCGTGAGTGCATGATTTTCTTAGAAAGTTAGGCCACTTTCAACCAATGTATCTGGAAGTCTTTAAATGAGGCCTATATCCTGTAGATAGACGCCCTATGACTGAGATAACCATGTTGTTGTTTAATTACGTATCATATCTAACAAAAAATAAAAAAAAAGTTCGGAAAGCTAGGAAAAAAAACGTTTCAGTACGGAAACTTCAATCACATTTAACCTTCTATTGAATAAAACAGTAGGAACTAGGAAGCGGATAACGTATCCGATTAGTCCAAATGGAAGTCCAACGTTCCATACAATTAGCTCGAGCTACTACTTAATTGAACTCTCTTAAGACAATTAAAGAACATGCTTTCCATCTTAAATAAACAAAAAAGGTCAAATGTGAAATTTATTCGGTATTTTTCGTTAAAAAAAGTAATTTAAGAGCAGTGAAATGTCATTGCGACTAGTATGGGTGGCCATTTCTTTTCACACGTAATGACCAAATTATTGTTCCTTTAATGTCTTCAGAGGGCCTGCCGCCACCTCCTAAAACCTCCGGGAATATGATTGCTGTTGTTGAAGCGTGACAGCGCAATACAAGACGTAGACTGCCGTCTCTTTTCCACAACTGCAATAATATAACTTTAGGTCATGGAGGTAGGCCCTCTGAACTGGATCTTGGAGCAAAAACTGATTACAGGTGCAGTAACAAGAAAAAGTTTGGTAATGACATAATTGACAAAATGCACGTCTCATAAATTAACCTTCTTGAGTTCATGTTAATAAATTATATGCCTTTAAGGTTACGCTTAAATTCGCAGGTTCACATCTCCGTGACCTTTCTAAGTAATAAAAGGAAATTTCTCTGCTGCAAAAACATTAACCTCCTTTTTCACAATCGGGTAAAAAGCCGGAGTTCTTGGGTGTCAGTTGACTCCATAACAATTTCATCACAATTATTCCAGCCGTTTGAGCATAAAGAGGTACCAAACACACACTTTTACTTTTAAAATATTATAGTATAAAGACTCTACACTTCATGCTAAGCCTACTTGATTTTCTTCTATTGTTTCAAATGGAAGAAGTTACGTATTCGGGTACTTCAATAAATATTGTTACAGGAGCGTTGATAAATTATCGACTCTATAAAAAGAAAATACCTATAAATATATGAACCCTTTCACTTTATTTTCGTACATTCGGGCCATCGACCTGTTACTGGTGATTTGCGATTTGAGTATTTCAGCTAAAAATATCTTCTGAATAAATACCATCATTTACTCTTACTGCTGGGTATAGGTAATAATAATATGACATTTACGGAATATTCAATGGTGAATATTTGGTCTTACGGAGTCAGGCAGAGTTCTGCGACTCCTTCAAAGTAGAGATGGGACCAGATGGCTTAAATGACAAATGCTGACATCGAGTTTTGCGTAGTGACTTCATCTTGTCATTGTCAGTGTAAGGGTCGGCATGAGGAGAGAAATAAAAGATGTTGATTGTTCGATATACACGGGTATAATGCCTGATGAATACAATGATAATCTTATTTAAATAGGTACTAGCTATAATTAAGTTACTACACCATAGTCACTTCGCCTTTGTTTATTAATATAGTATTACGTTTATCACCCTCTCCAAACAGTTCAAGGCATATTTTCGAACATAGACATATAGACTAGAATTTTTGTACAATAATCTCAAGAATGTGCAATCGAAAGGTGTTTGCTGGATAAATCGAAAGTTCTATGTTAATCGTTCCTCCTGTTTTCCGTTGAGTGAACTAACCGGTCGCCAGTAGATGCGCTGGTATTGTATCAACTGGATATTATACCTAGGAATTTATACAGAAGAAAGTCTTACTTCTAAGTGAAATTTATTTGAAGTGCAGCCAATTTATCGCTACATATTTCTGTCAATAACGCTTTTCTACTTCACTTGAATTTCGTATTAGATAAAACACACATATTGTGTCTTGCTGTATCAGCGCCAATATTATTTGTATTCGATGTTTAATACAGCAAAAAGCAAAAATACTGCAAATTGCTAACTTCAACCCTCGCTTACGTATTCCGGTGTATAATAAGGATAATTCCGGTGTCAAGTTGATTTGAGGGAGGTACTTAACCTTTCTCAACATGACACCGGAATCATATTTCTTATTACAAATATAGATTGGAGCCACGTGCATTGTCTTACAGAACGTCAAATACATTTTTGCTTCCTGAAGCGGTTCAATGAGGCATCGTTGTGGGTTCAACCACCATTATACCACCTCTGAAAGAAAGATGATGTAGTTGCGAAAAGAGACGCCACTCTACATAATGTAGATCGCTGTCTCGCTTTTACAACTATAATAACGATTGTAGCTGTACTCTTCCATAAATAAATTACGTTTCTTACTGACACCCTTGTCAACACAAATGCATAAGCTTGTTCACTGTAACCTGTTATAAAACACTATAGTACAACAGTAAAAGTATACTGTAGATTTACGATGTGAATCTCTGTTTATAACAAGCTATAAAACCTATCTAGACTATAAGGCCTACTGGCGGAATAGTTTCTAACCTGTTCTGAACTAGTATCGCTATCGGGTAAGCGTGCGCCGCAGTTGCACCTGTGTTCCTCAATTTAAGTAAAGGAGCTAATGTAATTGTAGTACCTACAGTGTTAGCTTAATATAGGTAAATGTGTAGGTTCAGTGGAAAAATGATACCACGACATTAGGGATAATTTTGTTATACAATAACATAATCACATAAACTCAAACTCAAATTATTTATTGCATTCCATATGTTACAGAGATGGTAAAAACATAAAGTAAGTTAAGATCAATATGGACCCTGTCGGGCACGCAAAAATTTAGGAGAGAGGAAGAGGGCTGAAAATAGTAATTTATGAAGTTGATACTTGACTGGACATATTACAAATTTTTTGAGAACAAACCGGTCTTACTTGCGATGTAATTCAATCCTTCTTTTCTCCCGACGTTTTGGCCGAATTGCACCAACCATGTCACGGGTGGACTGATGACCCTCTATTATCTAAAATGTGTACAAGTCACGAAAGATTAAAAACATTTAGATTACATAAACTAGGTATGATACTTACCACCGACTAATTTACGTTCACACTTACTAGAAAATGATCTTGTCAAGAAACCGCTTTCGATCTTCGTATGTCATTTATCTCATAACTCTATAAGGGAGATCTTTTAAAGGATCTTTCAACTTTACTTGAGATTCGATTACACGAGAGGTCAAGGTCGCTGTCCAATCACTTGCATCACTTAATTGGATTGCACGGTCGAACAGATTCAGATCAAGTTTATTAAGTGCCAAACTACTTAGAAAGCGATATGCAATCGAGCAAACTCCACGGAGAGTTAATTAATAGGTGAGTACTCGGTCCTTTCAAAGGAAAATTTATAAGTAATTAAATTTAAATATTAGAATTTTGGAAAGAGTAAATAAAAATAAAACTACGTTGTTAAAAATTTCAGATATTTCTGTACAAATTTGTTTACATGAAGTAAGATACATAAACCCTTATTGTTTTTGAGATTGAATAAACAGTTCATTCATTTTAAATAGGTTTATTTAAAGTGTTTGTGGCAAAACAACCTTTGTAGGGTCAGCTGGTATTGTAATAAAGAATTTCGACGTTAACGTCCCGTCACTTCATGGTAAATTTGACAACCCGACAAAAAAAAAAGTTTCCTTCGAAGAAGTTTAATTAGGTATTTTTAACAAACAAAAGGAAACTCCTTTGGAACTGAAGCCTATATTTTCCAAACAGAACAACTGAAATCAGATACTACGGAATTAATTAACGCTTTTTGAACGATTCACTGACTGAAGAAAACACCTTAGTTTACATTTGCTCGAATCTCACTGTATTTCAAAATTGAGTACCTAAGTTCAATTTGTAGTGTACCTACAGTCAATATCAAAAGTCGGGTAACAGAAACCGATTTACAAAGTGTCATTATTTTTCTATGACATGTAGGAATTAGTGCTTAATATGTATTAACTATACCAGGCGTCAAGCCTATTTTGTCACCTAATAGCACAACAGTAATTTTTCAAAGTCGTTTGTGCAGTTCGTTTGAAAATCGAAATGTGTTAATCGACTTTTGACGCTGACCGTACATAACAATCCTACACAGTCTGGCAATTTCAATTCACATGTTATTTCAGACCACAAGGACGCTGATCCCTTAGTAAATATAATATAATACTCTTTATTGTACTAACTAAAAAGAGTTGAGGTAAATTCCAGCGTGTTTTGGTAAACCACCTTTTTCTATTATCTCAAGAAACTTTGTTTAAAATTTTAAACCTCCAATTTTGTTCTTTAAATGAAAACAAATGGTTATCATTGAAATGATATTGTATTTTCTATACTACTACGACAGACTATGTTTTTTCATCTTTTTGCTTTCATAAATCGGAACCATAGTTTAAATAATACCATACGGAAAGCGACACATACCTACCTTTTTTTCTCCTACATGTACAGATTTAAACAAAGATCTATGCAGACCTGGGTAAGTTTTACCTGCTTACCGGACCATACATACACACCCAACTATTAAGTTTTCAACGTCTAACGTCAACACAAAACAGAACCACTTAACAAAGGCTCTAATTTAACATAGTCTAACTATATAATGGAAAGTTAAGAACTAACATTCCCAGGAGTTGTGGGAACGTGTAAACTAATGATACTGTTTGTTAATCCTAAGCCTTCTCGGAAGACAACATTCTTGATGTTGCCACAGTATAACAATATATTATGTACTGTACAGTACTAGAGACCTACCCCAGCTTCGCACGGGTGAAATACATATAAACCTTTTTTTAGCTTTTTGTGGGAAATCATCAAATGACCCCGCCCGCTGTAGGCGCAGCGGGAGGAAGTGTCAGACGTTTACTGATTGAAGCCCACTGTTCCCCCTGGAGACCTTTGAGTACCGGGGTCGCGGTAATTCTCACTAACATCTCGCAGCCCCGGTAGGATACATATAAACCTTCGTCTTGAATCACTTATCCTGTTTATAAAAACCGCTTCAAAACCCGCTGCGTAGTTTTAAAGATTTAAGCGAACTAACTGACAGATGCGACAGCGACTTTGTTTTATACTATGTAGTGATAAAGTCTTTATATAAACGGGAGCAACGCGAGTTATGCCGCTATCAGATCTCGGCATGACCATGGCATGATTAGCCGTGAGCGTGTCGCAGTGACGAACAGATGGCATTTTCTTAAGTAACGGCCGAGTTATACTACTGTATATATTTATACTAGTACGTTACTGTGTCATCCTGTATTAAACGTGAGACAAGACGAAGGAAAACAGGTCAGTACACGGTCTGGAAACCGTTAGCTATTATTATGCAGCTATTGTCATAATTATCATCATTACACTAGTTTACGTTCTTAGTACAAGCTTTGTAGTTGTAGCAAGATAAGGAAAGTTTAGCCTTTGACATAACCTGAGTATTAAGACTTGGTGGAAAACTGGTTTAATGGCCGTGTTTGACAATGTTTGGCAATTGGATGACATAAACATGAGTACGTTAGTGTGAATAAATATACGCGAACATCTATTCTGTCGGTCAGAAGTAATGGTTTCTCATATAAAATGGCATTGGACTGATTTCAGATCAGCACTTTAGGTATATACGACGAAAGAATGGCAATTTTTATAGCAATATTACGGAAATAATATCGATGCAGATTTTCGGTGATCCGAGTATTCCAAATCGATCACGTCGATTAAAACGAATTCGAGAGCATCATACACTTCGATTTCGGACGAAACGTGCGAGGATTTAAAAGGTTTCAGGTAAAGAATTTAATAGTTCGTTTTGTTTGACTTCTCCGACGCATTCGGCTCGGATAAAGGAGCGATCACCTTTTAAGTGCCTGAACATATGTCGGCTGCAGTTATAGGATATAGGATTAAAAGTAGTTGATTAAAGTGTTTCGCATTTTAATACCATAAATTCACTTGTTTATTGCTATTTTAATGTACCTTATTGAAATTGATATGAGACTGTTCTGAAATAACTTATTCCTCAGATATCCTTACTCAGAAACGAAATCGAAGCAATATTTAATGAAATTGTAGATTTGTTAATTGAAATTCGCATTATTACATTTACTTTCACAGTTTTAAATATTTTGGTGTTTAATACATTATTCCAGGAAATTGCTTACAAATATGTATGTAGATTTTGGTGTACGGTATTATAACTATAAAGGATCGCTTTCACTAAAAGTGTATATCAATAAACCAAACGTTAGTGTTATAATACACTTATCTCTTGCAATAACGCAATCTGTGAAAACAATCACTTTTACCCGACCTTTTTACCGACAAAAATAACAGCCAGCAGTTTCTTCACAAAAAATGCATATTTCGGAACGCTTAAAGAAATTGAAACTTAACTTAATTATGTCAACTGTATTAAGTATCCTATAGGGATACTTAGATACAGTTGACATAGAACAAATATGGAAAATAAAATCGTTATTTTCCCAAATACAAGAAACTTCGTTTATCCGTAGACTTGCCAAAATAAGGGGTCGAAAATCGAAAAAGTGAACGATACGATTCTTGAACTATTTGTAATGGAATGTTTGGAGCTCTCGGTATGCGAGTCCAACCCGCATTTGTCCGGTTTTCTTGTTTGGTAAAGTTCTTCGTCATCGCCTTAGTCACATCCTCGATAGTGACACTTCCTTTGTCTATTTTTCTACGTCCAGTAGTTTTATCTCGTTCTTATAGGTCGCAACGTGATGTAACCGTTTTAACAGTGTGTTATTTCCTACACGTAGAGTTAACAGGCTATACTCTCAATATAGGTCTATATTAGTGCTCCAATATCCAATAACAGAAGGCTACTCTTGATAGGGTTATAGCTGCTGTAGAATTCGATGGACCAGAACACTGTTACGCATGAATAGATTTGATAGACGATAGTTGACAGGAAGTGTCGAAAGCACAATATTCGTGTTGGATCCAGTAAGCCGGGATAGGTAATAATAGATACAGTACAGAGAGCAATTAAGTCTATGACCGTTGCACAATCCGATTTGCAATGCTCCTTGTATATACAACCAGGTACCTACTGTAATTTAGTATTAGGGCTGGATAATACCAGAACTAAAGTTTTAAGATTAAACAGAATCAAAATCAGAATTTATTATTTACAAAACAAAGCTAAACAGAAAATACAGATCTTAAATAAAAGTAAATACAGAGCGGTATGTTTTGTCTTTGGTAAGACATACAAATATAATAATATGGGTAGCTACAAGAATATACAGCACCTAATTAGTCTGTTTAAAGTAAACATGTGAAATTAACTTAAAACAAAATTTACTAGACGTAATAATTTTAAAACACTGAAGTATGAGTATATATTTCGGAAAGTAAACTATCCAACTCATGTCCTAATAATATTAAAAACACAGAAGTATCGTATTGTATGCACGAATAAGTTCGTTATTCATTTACGCTGAAACGACGAAAAGTTTTGTAATAATGTTAAACTATTTTTTGAAAATAATAAACAGAAATAATGTATCGGTTGATTAAAAAACAAAGACTCGTTAGTGCACTGCATTAATAGACCAATCAATTCCTTGTTTGTACTAGTGTTCAAAAATAAATTGGATTTCAAATTCAATGTACAGAAACAATATCTGTTGACATTGACGGTTGTGAATTAAAATGTGTGGATGTTTAATTTATTTGGAAACTTTAACATGTATTAACTTTAGAGATTTCACATATCGCGTAACAGTTGTGGGTTTGCTTAATAAAGTCTAATAAAGATGATATTATCACCTGAGACAGTCGATTTAAGACAATTTTGCAAATATCGGTAGATTACCGTTAAGAAAAAAAGGAAAAATACGATTTAGCCAAAATAGATTTTAGTATGAACACAAGTTAGATTGTATGAAAAATGCAGACATTTTAAAGTATCACTAACATCGAACGGAGTCTGTAATTCATTATAGCGCACTTAAGTTTAACGAATCAGAAAGAGTTCAACATTGACGTACGAGAGTTTTCCGCTTCGCTGCAAACAGTAGTAGAATCGATTTGCTCCACTTCCCCTTACTACCACCGTTAGCAATCCAGTGCACCTAGACAGTTCTAAAATCATAATCGTGATGAATGGTCCTACTTAGTTAATGTTTCCTCTAACACTTATAAAACTTAAAAGCTTTTTTGTTGTAATTTCTGATGCAGAAATTAATGCTGCTCTCAAAACAGTAACGGGATAAAAACAGGGGGAATTAAGGTAACTACTATAAAATTGATTTTATCAAGTAAAAGTGTTTGCAAGCAGTGTCTGTTTAAAAAACAATCAAGCAGTAATGTATTGTAAGTTTCACGTGATTACATAATGGACTAATTTCACGAATAACAAGTGAAACTGAACATGGAGAGTGTGGTCGTGGAGAATATGGTCGCGCTCGAATAAGATCAGTTTAGGGGTAAAGCGAAGGCGTGGTGGGGCGTGCGTGCGCCGGCGCACTGCCCATACAACCGGCAAAATGGACGCACCGCGACTGACGTGGACTCTGTGCCTCCTAACTCTGTTTATCTGTGTGACAGCCCATAATATACCAAAGGACGAAGCCGTAGATGATAAACTGGAACTGTATGATGGTGTTTATGTTACGATACCGAAGGAAAACAGCACGGGAAGGATGTTATCGTTTGAAGTCGACACCGGCAACAGTTTGAATGAAGGTAAGGCTTTTTGTTTTGATATTGTTTTGTTTTTTTTTTCAATCGGACGATGTCACTGGCCTAAAATGTAATAGTAGTGTCAAAGTAGAATCGGTTTTAAGTTACTAGGGAAGATATTAATTATGTGATAAAATAGCACTAGAATAAAAATAAAATAATCCGAGCAAAAAGTTATTGAAAATACAAAATTATCGTTGATTTTTTTGCCTTACGAAGCGCATGCGGTGCGACGCTGTTAAACGAATTATATGCTGCTTCCAATCGCATTACACTATTAATACGCAACATTTTTAAAAGAAACACTTGATATAAAATTTATAAAACACCTAATTGAATTTAACTTTCTATTTTAAAGTGCAAATGGGTTGTCGATTCCGTATCAAACTTTTACTTACTCTACTTAACTCTATTTCCTTTTGTCATTCTGATAACGTCTTAAGAAAGCCGATATTGTTTTGTTTTTGGACCTATCCACCATACTATTAAGCTTTTAAATCAAGACTCTCAATTCACTCTTCCGTGTTTAAAGATGTATGTACGCAGGTTTCATTTTACATTAATTTCCATTAATGACGAAGTTTAGTTCCTAGAAAATCCGTTTGACATTCAAATTGACTCGTTGTTCGAGTTTAATTGCAATGCCAACTTACTCATTCCACACGGAGATACATAATTGTTTACGCACGTTTACGTTATCTCTTCGCTTTTACGAACTAAACGGTTGTGAATAACATGTGACAAAGGCTAATTACAGGAACCGCTTTGATAGATAGACATCATCTTCCCCCGGTTTCTTAAACGCTGATCTGTACAAAAATCTGTTAATCATCAGTAAAATATCATGTTGAGCTCTGTGATTGGTTATAAGTATCAACCAATCTCAGTCGTGATTAGTTGATTTGACAGTAGATTTAATTGATCAGCCTAACAGTAACGGGGGGATACATCAGTAAAAGGTCTACCCCGGTTTGTGCATGTGCGATTGAATCCAGATTCCGAGATCAAGTGCTTCAGGATATTGGACTGGTCACCATGCCAAATACCAAACATCCTACTGTCCGTACCATAATATAACAGTGCATTGATGCACGTGTGTAGATTGACCTAGACGCGATAGTAATTTGTAATTCCATTGAAAAGAGCAGCAGCAATACATGCATATACGAGTAGTTTTAAAAATAATTTAGAACCTGAAATTATAGGTTAAAGGGTAAATTATATTTTAGGTCTTTTTGTAATTGCTATTAAAGTGTGGTTTATTCTTTGTATAAGTAGGTACCTATATGAACGACATGTTTTTGTAGTTTCCGTCGTGTAGTTTAATTTAAACGTACTTTTTTGTCCCGCAAATACAAATTGACCAAAGACCAGTGTATAAAACTTACGCGTGTCGTCACTTTTGTGTATAAATCTTGCGAATTCGTTACGTCACAAGCTCCTAAACTTTATTGTAATTGATCCCATTCATTAGTGTTAATGAGTTTCCAAAGTTTCGTAGCTTTTTTTAAACTGCATAAAGCTATAAAAGCTGCGTTTGATAGCAATTATCCAACATCAACAAAAGTTTTCTTACGGGAAACTTCAGAAATTTCCGAAATTCCGGCATTCTCCAATCATATATTATTATGTTTAAATTAATTAATATTGTAAATAATAGAACTCTTTGAAATAAATATGATTTGTTTTCCTATACTTTAATAATAAGCGTTATATTTTATAGCCGTTTTGTTATTTTTTATTATATTAATGTTAGTGTTTATGAGTTTTGCATAAAATTATATTACAAATTTGTTACATCCAAGTTGTGTAATATTGGCAATTCCAATCAGATTAGTTAGAAACCAACTCGTTAATCTTGTGGTCGCAAACAGAAGTGTCCAAAATTAAATTTTAGTTGCATTATTCTGATGAGACAAACTTTCTTTTGTTTTGAAACTTGCAATGTTACTTTTCCAATAACTTAACGTTAACAAACTTCTGTATATTTTTGCTTCCTTTATTTATTAAGGGTTTATTTAGTAAACACACTTTGTTGAACAAGAATATATGGAAATACAATTTCAGTCAATCTACATAAAGAGTATTCGTAACAGCCAAAAAAATATTGCAATTGGAAAAGAAAGCCGACATTGAACAAAACTATTGTGCAGAAAAAATCACAATCATAAATGATATCACAGAAAGACGTTTCTTTCTTTATTATGTTAATCTGTTAATTGATTTAACAATGTCTGCTAGTGTCGTGTAAGAGGACGTTAAACCTATTACTGCATTTTCATAACACGTCGTTGGTTGATGTAATCAAGAATGCTCTTGACATAACGTAAAGACTAATGTACGCGTATCTTTATCACAGTCTGTCACGAAAGCTGTCACAATTTTTTTTCTTAAATTGTCTTATGAATAATCCGAACATAATAAGCTGCTACTTTGATTGATTGAACTAGTCACACTGATGCAGTTTAATTTATCGAAATTTCGTGTCATACTTTTAGAGGATTAATTAGTGCACAATTCATCAATATATGCGAATATTGATTAATATAACTTACTAGCTGACCAGGCAGACTTCGTACTGCCCCAACGATAAATAAAAAAAAAGTCGCACCTTTTAAACCTTTCCTAGGCCTTCACGAACAATTCAAGACCAAGATGAGATAAATCCGTTCAGCCGTTCTCGAGCTTTAGCGAGACTAACGAACAGCAATTGATTTTTATACATATAAGAGAAGATTAGAAATAATTCTATCTATAGTTAGTTACAACAAAATATAGAGTAAGAAGTGGTTTATTTACGATAATATTTTTTGCATCTACTGAAAAGGAAGGTTGAGGTCGTGGGTTCCAAAAGTTAGCACAATGAAAGATATAAAAATTTATAACAATATTGATTTTAATAAATTACTATTTCAACCCCCTTCTTTTCTCCTAAATTTTTGCGTGCCCGACAGGGTCCATAATCTTAATTTGTTTTTATTTTTAACCATGTCTGTAACATATACACCGTGATTTTTAGGTCGTTTTAAAAAAGTCGTCCACACAATGTCATAAAATACCTCTAGGCGCGAATATAATTTTTTTATCATTAATTAAAATAATATGCATGAAAAAAATAAATAATACATTGGAAATATGAAACATCCTGTTAAAAATGTTTACGTATCAAACTGTTGAAGATACATGCTACATACTTACTGCGAACATTATGATTGCAATAGTAAGACAGCTGTTTTACGCTAAGGTGAATGACCTGTGATAAGACGCCGCCGCGCCGCCCGCGCGGCCCCTTTGGCACAAGGTTCGGACCGCGCTCACTACAGAGTGTTCGTAAAACTGCCTTGTGTCATAATAATGAATAATATTTTTATTCATTCAAATCTTAAAAAAAACATATTTTTTTATTATAAACGTTTACTAGTCATTGGATACATGAACTGGGCTGCTTTTTTAAAACGACCTAAAAGTCACGGTGTAGAATGCAATTAATAATTGAGTATTAAATAAAAAGAGATGGAGGGAGCTACACCGATAAGAACTAAGCTCCTAAATAGTGATGAGTACTCCTGTAGACTGCAGTTTACAGAAGTTTTATCAGCTAATAGTTTAATTAGGTCGAGTTTAATTGACTAAGTTGCTGGTTGATGTTGTGCATGCCAGACAGATGGTCTACTGTTATGAAATAAGTTTTGACTTACTTGGTGCGCTGATAACCACAAATTGACCAAACTATACGCAGATACTGTTAAGCCCGTGAAGCTCTTAATGAGCTGTATTCTTAAAAGCATTTGCGTAACTAACTATAGTAAACGTAGTTACTTATTAGGTACTTCAGTCCTATATAATAGAGCTTTCAAACAAGGAAATAAATGACTCCCTTAAAAAAATATATTTGAGTGTAGTCTAGCTTCGCCAGTAGTGAAAATAATAAATAAAGTCTTTCTCTTTGCGTAGGGTTAGTTTACAACCTGGTGCCAGAGTTTAAAAGCCGCCCGAAGGCCACAAATATTAAATGTATGGACCTCAACACTCCCACAACGCCATCTACTCTCAAATTAAGTATACGAGAGTAACTTGTGTTATGAGTACTAGACAACTGAAAAACATGCTTATGTATTTCTAAATACATACATAATTATAGATAAATTATACCCAGACACAGAACAATTGATTGTGCTTATCACACATACATTTGTCCTGGGTGGGAATCGAACCCACAACCTCCGGTATAGCGGTCAGGGCCATTAACCGCTAGGCTAACTAGCCCATTGTGTATAAAAGTAGAGCAATTTGGTGACAAGTATCTATTTTGTCTTGGGACGTAATCCACACACGGCCACCTGATCCCAAGCTAAGCAGAGCTTGTGTTATGGTAATCAGACAGCTGATAGACATACTTATATGTTTTTAAATATATACATATTATAGATATATCACACCCAGACACAGAACAAATGATCATGCTCATCACACAAACATTTGTCCTGGGTGGGAATCGAACCCACGACCTCCGGCTTAGCAGTCAGGGTCACTAACCACTAGACCAACAGGCCCGTCAAAGTAGTATCATATTAAAGAGAATACCTTTACATTATACATGTATATGAATAAGCGAATTTTCCCGATACAATTAACATACAAAATTCATAGAATCTTGTAAATTGAGTCGTCTACAACTAGAATATTAGTCTCTCTCTCATAATTATCTCTCAGTTTCGTTCTATAACTTCTTGTAACAGTCTCTAAGTTTACTTATCGTTTTGAATTGATTATGTTTGACTTGAATCACTTAAGAACATTAATAGAGTGGAAATCAGTTGAACTGTTTCTAATGAACGGTGTCTGTCCCATGGGAAGTGAATTCTCATGGATCATCAAAGAGCTTTAGTTGAGTTTCAGCATTTAGATTCGGAATTATATTGTACTAGCTGTTACCTGCGACTTCGTCCGCGCGAATAACGGTTATAGCCGCAAAAACATTACCCACTTCTGACCTTTTCTGACGTCACCCAATTCTTCTAGTGCAGTAATTTTTGAGTTCATCAAACAGATAGACAGACACGGCAGAGGACTTTGTTTTATAATACGAGTATATAGTGATATCTGTAATCTTGTGTAAGTTTTGTTCTTGCAGTTGTATGTAAGACTGACGCGAATTTCTCCCGCGTGGGCCGCAGTTGTGAGCCCTCAGCTTTTGTAGAATACAGATACACATATATTATATGTCATCATCTTCCTGCCCTTATCCCATTTCAGTTGGGGTCGGTGCAACACATCTTCTAGACATGTTGCTTAAAGTTTTGGCTATGGTTTTATAGTCGGCCGTCTGCCTGACACTAACCCTCTTTGGGAATGCGATTGTTGGTTGTTTACCCGCCACCATTCGGGTCACCCAAGGTGCTTGGTACAGTGCACTGGTCTTAAGGTACATTAGTCGCCTTTTATTGACACCCAGTGGAGGATATGGGGTGGTGCTATTCTTTATATCCGGACACCACACGGAACTATATATTATATGTATGTAGAAATCCAACACTCACGACGCAGCCTAATATTTCAGACCATTCTATTTTCATAGACAAATGAGTTCAATTTACATTATGAAGTGTGGTTTGTTCAAATTTTAGCAAACTTACTTTCTGATTATTTTTGTCATTCTTTTTTTTGCGATCTACGAACTGGTCTAGTAATCACAGTGCAACCAGTTTTTTTACATTCATATTGAATTCGCACCAATATGGTACTATATGGTTTTTCTGTAATACATTTTGAAAATCATTACATAATTATAATCTGTCTGTCTGTAATATTATATTACACGATTTATCAGCATTGTGGATTTACATATCATAGTACAGCTCAGAAAAGTCTACATAATAAAAAAAATGTTTCTTCTAGCTTGTCATAATATCGTATACAACGTTGATAAAAGCGAGAGGCATTAAATGAAACCACATATTCTGTATATCATTATAAGGCTACACAACAAAAATCAAATCAATGTAAGCAATAGTTTAGTCACAGGATATTTTTTTAGTTTTTTTTTAGTTTGAACATGCTGTATCTTCCTGATTAGGTGACTAAGTTTTATAGGCATAGTTATCTAGTTGGCTCCGGTTGGGTCCGAAACTAGTCGGGCTATCCCGATAAATACGCGTGAGTAAACCGTTATAACGTTTTAAGTATGAATCATCCTCACGAAAGTTATTATAAAAATATTGCTTACATTGATTTGATTTTTGTTGTGTAGCCTTATAATGATATACAGAATATGTGGTTTCATTTAATGCCTCTCGCTTTTATCAACGTTATATATTAATGAGCTCTAAAGGCTTAAAAGATTAAACCTTTCAATTTGCAATGTAGGCATAAAAGAAAGAAAAGGTTTAGTAAAAAGCTTATTGTTAAACGTCAGCTTTGAAAAAATATAAAAAAGGTGTTTTTTTTTCCTAAAAGGACTCCTATAACATTTTTCCTGAATTAATATTTTTGTCCATGCCTCTATAAACTCTTGCAAAAAAAATAAAAACAAAAGACAAACCAAACCAAATACAATCGAGAGCAATCTGTAATAGCATTGAAAATAACTGTTCCACAGAATATTCATCAGTTCCGCCTACGTGAAGTACAAATACTAAGATTATAGGCGTTTACTTCAAAGGAAACGTTTTATAGGCCTCGCTTAATAGTACTACATAACGGTTGGGTATATCGAACCTAGAAAGCGCCTAGTGAAATGCTACTGACATACAAATTCTTGATAATCAGAGCGGTGACAAGACCGCGATACTTTATTGGAAGCGATGTGAATACACAATGCCCAATCTTGAACTTGCCGAAATATGTAGGGTGTTCGAAAGTGCACAAACCGGTCTCACGGACGATGACTGCACTTGGCTGGTGTTACTTAATGTTATAAAATCAAGGGCATGTTTTTTACAGCTTCAAGTTTGAAAGCAAAAAGGAGGTTGGATATATTAAGCTCGGAAGAGAGCAGAGAACGATCAAAGAGATTAAATTCCTTTGCTCGAACTTTTTAATTTGTGTTCTGCTTCATTAAATCGCATTCTATACTTATTTTGGATTAATTACGAACTAATTAGAACATTATAAAAACGGAAATTAGATTTTACATTGACATTAACGCCGTGGTTTAATCTACTCCGCATCAGTAGCTGTACTTTATTACTGCTACAATGTTTCTATATTGTATCGAGAAAGTACGAAGCAGAGCTAGAGCACGCGATATCAGTGACATTCCAAGTAGTTTTTATTTAACACTGGTAGGTTTTTATACTGTTATCACCAATTCAAAGTCTGGCTATCACAATACTGTAAATGTAAGCGGTATAGGACCTATACCTAGTCGGTATTAGTCTGTAAAGCTTCTCACATATTTTCATTAGGCGTATTACATAAAACGTATCCATATTCAACGTTTTTTAATGATGGGTAATTTTAACTAACTAAAATTATATCTTTTCGTGGGAGTACGTAGGAGTAAATTATAATATGTTAAATTAACACAAATTATCTTTTGTTTCCAGGTCGAGGCAAGAAAAAGAACATCATGCAGAAGATTCTACCGATGTTTATACTACCTTTCGTCCTTCAATCAGCGATCATGCCACTTGTACTGGGCATGCTAAAGTTCATGCTAGTCAAATCCCTCCTCGTAGGAAAGCTAGCCTTAACGTTAATCATGATAAATGCCTTTAAAAATCACAATTCTTTTAAGGGTAGAGACGCAGAAATGGCCAGTGTTCACTATGGTTACCATGGCGACGGGATGGAACACTACACATCTTACTTGAATTAAAAATATCTCGAAGATGCAACCTCTTTGTGTGAAATCTCTTTGCAAGCAAATGTAATTACTTAGCTAAGAGTTCAATAAGTGTACAGTGTGTACATATGTATGTGTCGTGTTAATATATCATTAATTTAATTCTCGACTGATTTGAATAATAATTTATTTGTAATAGCTGATAATATAGAAATAGTCATCTATTTATTATTAGACATAAAATTTTAGAAGTCAAATCGTAGGTAATATCGAAATTTAAATGTATTTTTTTGCGTATTACTGGACAAGTGCTTTGCCTCTGGCGGTGACTTAAATTATCAACACTTTTATTTTTTTATTTAATTATGGCAATTCAACGACTTCACGAATACAATTTTAGAATACCTACTACAGAATTCTAAAATTGTATTAGTGTAGTAAAAAATATTATAATATTATATAAATTAAAAACTAGAGTGAATTTGTCACTTCAACACTTCAAGTTATGCTGTCATACTTAGGGGTATTAAGACGGCATACTACGCGGCATAGAGCCACTTACGAGTAGGTATGCTACGTACTTCAAGAGACATTATTAAATCCTCAAGCTCTCTATGCAAGCCCCTCTAGCTAAATGACATTTCAACAATACAAAACGTTCGCTGAAAATGAAAGTTCAGAGACACGTGATTTTTTAAAACAAAATATCATGTCGATACATTTGAGCGTTTTTAATTGACGCTAATCATGTTACTTGGCTTGAAAAGCTGCTTTAACCTTAAAATATTTATGGTTTTGAATATGTAATTTAGGTTATAATGTACCTACGCATAATTTATCTCGTAACTGTACATGTTTTGCTAGTAAACCAAGAATATTTAAAATATTCTATGTAAATGTTATTTAGGTAATGTTAATTTATTGTTGTTTATATTTAAATACTTTTCATTCTGTGCCTACTGTACTATACTGTGTTTTGGTAGCATTATTAATTTATTATATTAATTAATTAGCATTTACACCGTTGCTTCAATAAAGTTATTATTTTGTAACTATGAACAGCTCATTCTCAGCTCAGCTCACTCTTCAAATATTTCAGCTGGCATGGGTATAAATTGTTTTGTTGTTAGATATGAATTTCAGATCATTTACAAACTACCTTATAGAAAGAAATTGTTTGAATACATTGAATGAAATAAGAAAATACAGCAGCATGATCTGAAGGCCTGTGGAACCGCATAAAGTAATATTATTGCGATTGTCTAAGAAAGAGATAGCGCTCTACACGTTTGTAGAGCGGCTGTCTCTCTTCCACAATCGCAATATTATTACTTTAAGACTTGGTAGTAACTTGCAGCACTAATGCTTAATAATAAAATATATAACACTAGTGACGTCCGTCCCGATGTAGGTATAGGTACTTAAATATCTCCCTTTGAAACATCAAACCTTTATGAAAAAAAAACAAATCATAAGCTTTTCATAGTAATTTGAATCAAATATCAAGTTAAAGCAAACGAAAACACACTAACTTCAACAAACTAGCTTCAAAAGTTTCATTAGTCTCATATTGAATATTAAGCGTAAATCCTAAAGTATCCGAAAAAATCTATAAAATAATCCTGAACACTTATTATTCTTTTGAAATTTAGGTTTTTATTTAGACAAGTTAGTATTAGTTTTTAGATGTATAAAGTATTAAGGAGTTGGGATAAGTTTTAATAAGTAATTTACTTTTAATAAAGATCTTATATCAATTTACTTAGTGTAGATACTAGCTAACTTCTTGTTTTTATAATCTGTTAACTATGTTATAACACTAGGTAACGGCCGGGCGGCCTCTCAATTTCAAATTCAATCATCAAATTCATCTCCACACCACTACTATCAAACTTAGCTCTTAAATCAAATAACAGATTTAATAATTTATGTTATAAAAGTTTCATCAATTTGCAGTTTGAAACCTAAAAAGATGAAAATAATCTAACCTCAGACAGGACTCCAATCAGATTTTTTACATCGCATTTAATTGTAAATATTATCCAATCCACAGCGGTTTCTGCGTACTAAAAATAATAAGGATTGATTTGTGATATTGTTTTGAATTATTCCATATGTATTATTTAGTAGTTCACGATCACAACATTGTTAATCTACCGCTACTGAGCTTGAATTAATCAGCTTATTACATATTTACATAGCGGCTTGTTACTATGAAGATTTAAACAGTACCTAAGTGTACATCAAAGCAATTAATGAACCTATTACATTATAGCAAAACTTAGATTTTCATTTCCTAATAAAAATTAAATTATAAATATTAAGTCCAGTCCGGCAGTTAATTACAAAGGGCGGTTATACTCCACTACGCTAACAAACTTGTTTTCCAACTTACTTACCTTTTGCGAAGCGATCAAAAGGTCATCGTATCGTAAGGCTAGAAGACAGGCTGAGCAGCAGATGATCCTATAGAAAGCAACTTCGTATAACAAGAATCAATAAATCAGTCAACCTACTGTAGTCCGTACGGTAGTGCTGGTCATATTCCGCACCTAAAGTGAGGTATTTTTTCGACTTCCGCATCCAGTCTGTCGAAGCCACCCTTTTCAGCTCACCTATCCATCTGGCTAGAGGAACTAATCTTACGTTTGCCTTCGTGCGGTCTTCAGACTAGACCTCGGGCATCGGTCATTCGTCAGATGTGACCAGCCCACTTCTGACACTTCTGCTTGCTTTTCCTGCGCTGCTTCTAGTGCTAATTGTTCAGTATGATAACAATATACAGGACAAATTCGTTGTCTTTATAGTGATCACAAATAAACTCACAGATGATTAAGCGCCAAACGAGTTCTGCGTGTAGTTATATCATTCCATAGCGCCTTACAAAAATAACTAGGCAATGCTTCTGAATAAAACTCAGTCAGAATTCAACAGTAAGTACCTACAACGTAACCCGCAACATGATGTGTCTTTTAGAAATTACATTTAGATATATGTTTATCCTTCGAATAGGTTCCTTACCAGGATTTTGGAATTACATCAAGTCACAGACATCAAGTGTTTTTACGGAATTCACCTGGACTCGGACGAAGGGACAAAACGGAGATCGGAAAAATATCTAAACTTATGTAAGGCCATATGGGCAATGTTTGTATGATCTATTCGTCGAATCTAATGGATTATGTAACTAATAATCAGTAACCTTTAAAATAAAGTTTACTATTGAAATATTAATCTCTTCTTAAAGATTATTCGTCAATCTTCCATCAGCTGCAGCGTTAATATTAAAAGTAGATTTTATTTATGTATTTATTTAATTTAATGATTTACCCGGCTTTACACTCTCGAAGCCAATTACATAAATCACGGGAAAAACTTAAAGTGATAGTTAAAAAATCCATATTATTCTAACTTTTAAAGTAATATTCATTGATTGTGCAAAACTTAATACTTGTAAATAATAGAGGAAGCCTTTGGAGCCATGGAACGGTTACTTACCTATACATCATAAACTATTTTTAAACGTTTCATTACAACAATGTTTCGTTGAAAACAAAATAAAATATTTCCTAAGTATATATCGATACCATAACTTTTTATTGCTACCGTAAAATATTAAACAATATTTATTTTATTTTCCATACTGTAAAACAAGAAAAATAATACCTACTTAATATTTTTTACCAAGTAATTCGAAAACATATGGAAGAATATAAATTTTAAGAATAGTCTTTACTCACGTTTTATAACTTTTATAATTTGGTAAGACTGCTAAAAGTAATAATAGACTATTTCTGTAATTTATTGGTCTGGTATGGACTCTAGGTAGAATTATTAATTTTTTGTTTGTCCGACAAAATATACATAATATGTATATTTTGTCGGACAAACATCACGGACAACACCACAGCACGTCGCGTTATTGCGTATTCCTCGGTGACGCATTTACACATTTATTCAATTTTAAATCACGGGGTCTACCTCAAAACAAAAATAGGCTTTCGCGACACCTAGATTCATTAAAATTAAGGATAAAATAAAAACATGTTCCTATTTTTGGCCAACTTTGTGTACCTAACCTACTAAAACCTTCTTCGATGTGAAAAAAGATTTGATTTTATTGTGCTTGTTGATAGGAATTCCCCGATTACATTACATTGACCCTTATCTATGGTTAGCGGGTGACAGTGCGACGCGAACATCGCTTGTTTGCCCGTAATGAAATCTTTGACCCACATGTCATGCTGTGACCTGACTTACGAGACAATTCCGTATCTATAAATTACTTGGATTAATTAACAACTAGCGACTAGTCCCAGCTTCACAAGTAAAAATATATTATTAAACAAAAATTGAAAGTCAGTCTAGGCGTCTTTGAGTAATCGATAAACATAAATAAAAAAAAAGCGTAAATGGAGACAACGAATTGAGAACCTCTTCCTTTTTAAAGTTGGTTCAAAATGTCAAAAACAAATCTCATATTTGTATAGCAGTAGGTATTTGTATCCGGTGCGTAGGTAAGTAAAGATGTAAGCATACTATCAGGACAGACAGACTATATATACAGACGGCGGGAAGAAACTATTTTACTATGTAGTGAAATCATATAAAGGAGATACACGTGCGTACGTAATATTTAAACCAAGTTTAATATGCAGCGGCCTGCGGCAGTGTAGCATTTACATTGAATTTATATTAAAAATGGCTTTTCCACATTTTATGAATATTTATATTCATACAATTAATTACCGTAACCTTATTGGTACGTTATCCATAAAAAATCGATTTGCACGGAGAAAAGCACGTTTAATAAAAAATACTTAGATAATAATAAATGCAGACGTCAGTAGTCGGAGAGATCACGGTACTGCTGCAGCTGGTTTGACCGAAGGGTCAAATGAACTAGGAAAGCGATGTATTAGTAATAACAGGATATTCAACTTTTTAACCCTCCACATAGCACAGATACGACATGTTTCCGCCGTGAATCTATAACAAATTTGTATTACGAGTGGATACAGATTTTTTTTAAAGTATTTCAGACTATCAACCTATTTTGACAAAAGGGATCGATGAGCTCCAAAATAAAAAGTAAGAATATTCAAAATAAGTAAATAAATTCAAGCTACTAAATCGGCTTCTCATTGTTAAACAAATAATGTATTATAACAGAACAATGTAAACAATAAACTGAGTGCCAACTACAAACACAAAGAGCTAATAGGTACCTAGGTAGTAAATAAGTAATACTCGTGTAAAACAAATTAATGTACATTGTTCTAATGTTACTTGGAAATAGTATTATTTCATACAAAGCCCAAACATCATTTAGTTACACAGAAATGATGACGTGACACAATTTCTGTACAAATATACCATTTATATTACACTATCGAAGGCCGAAAAAAAACTTAGAACTTATTTAGGTACAACCCGGTCAAGGACAACTGTTTAACTCTGTTAACTATCCATTATTACCTCTAAAAAGTTTCATGGAAATAGTTCTAATCGTTTTGGAGATGGCTCTGAGACAAACAGACATTTCAATTTTATAGCGTTTAGGTAGAACATCACGTGTTTCTCTTAAACCTAGTTACCGTTTTCTATCATGAGTCAAGCATCTTATGTAATACTCAAAATTCATGTCACACATCAATAAGATTACTGGTTACGTGACGTCAGAAGGTAGGGTCGGATTATATAAAAAAATGTTGTCAGTGACTGTACGTCAAACCGCGAAGGATTGCAGTCGACAACCCTTTTCACGAATCAACAATCAAAATTGTATGTTTCGTGTTAGAATGTAATAAAAACGTTTTTCAATGAAATTTCGTCAAAACGTTGAACAAAATTTCTTAAATTTGTTATTCAGAGAATATGGCAGTATTACTTATCGTAACAGTAACAATAATATAGTTTTATGTCGTTAAGTATTGCGTCCATCTAGAGTGGACGCAGTCGCCGGCAAGTGAAACTTATGTCGTAACATTGCTAGCACGAGCATTTTAATCGTAGTTGTCTTGGCATCGCACTGTACAAACTGTTCTACTCACTACTCTTAACTACATTTAAACAATAAAATAACAACATATCGACTTAAATATCAATAATTAATAATAAATGTAAGTTAATTCAAGTACTAACAGTTGCAAAAGTGAAAGGAATATAGAAAGGTAAGTGTTTTGTTTATATTTATTTTTACGGTTTTATTCGAATTATGTGGTTTATTGTTTCTTACGACGGACAGTGCAACGTGAGATAAAGTAAATAGTGAACGGATGATTCAAAATAAAATATTATGTGATGTACTTAGTATATTTATATCTACATAGGTAGTACTTAGATAGCTACATAATACCTACTGAGTGATACTATTTATTGTTATAACGTGTGACATTTAAAAATGCTTTTATTTTGCTGTGCCCTAGGGTCATGTATGTGCCTTATCTATTTTGTAAATTACTTGATTGCAATAAATGATGGCTAATGCTGAAAAAAAAAACAAATCGTCGGTTTTATTAATATTATAGCCGATGATGACACTTATTCGTAACGAGGGTACCTATATTCATCTGTAGTAGGTATTTTGAACAGATCATAAACATTTGGATAAATGTGAATGATATTACCTACCAAAGGTAAATTAACTCTTTTGGAAGAGCAAGGAGATAGTAGGTCGGTAGTAAGATACTATTAGATATGTTACGCGTTTCATACTTTACAAAACTAATTAGGACTAATTTTAATGAAAAAGTACAGCGTGACTTTTTCGTAATAAGAGTTGTGTAACTGTTTTTTTTCGTTTTGCACTGCTCTTAATACTGCCAAGCAATTTTTCCGTTTCTACAGAATGCTATGAACTTAGTAGGTACCTACTATGCCATAAAATGTTATTTTTTTACGGTTGTGGCCCATAAGTCCTTAAATCTTCATCTAATTATTTGGGCCAGCACTCACGGGTTTCAGTTTGCGGGGACGCAGATACCTACTGTGATTGGTGGACCGAAAGTCTAACAACCAATAACAACAGCGACATAAGGTTTGACAGATGATAAACAGTTAACAAGCAAGTTAACAATCAAGTTAACCTTATGGATGCGGTTTACTGCGTTTCAAGTTCGTGGGGGATTAACCCGTTTTAAAGGCCCGCAAGGCATTGCATTTTAATTGCATAAGGTGTTGCATATATTTATGAGCGACGTTCACTAGACTTATCATAGCTTTAACAGTTTGCTTACTTTAAACATAGGCAGCAGGTATATTATATCATCGAAGTTAGCTAGTTTAATCTGAATTAAAAAGTGTTACAATTTTTTTTCTTTTCAGATGAGCAATAATTCTAAAATGAAGGCATGGACGTGTAACAATAAGTTACTTATATTTGTTATATTAGTAGCTTTATGCCTGTTTGTTTCTACCGTGGCCTTAGCTACATTAGACAAAGAAGAATGTAAGCTACTTCTAGCCGCGCAAAGAACGAAGGAATCATTAACACCACAAACAGAAGTGATTGAGGTAAGTGGCAATAAGGCTTTAATTCACTTTACCCTAAAAAATAAAATGGTTTCGTTTTGGACCTATGCAAAAGTAGATTACCTTTTTAAACTCGAATCTTTACTAGTCAATTACTAATACAATAAACAGGCACATGTAGTGGTTATTCATAACGATGATAATTGGGTAACTAATCTGTAAATCGTATCTCTAAAATATTTTAAAGTAACAAAAAATATTCAAATGCCTATTTTTTTTCAGGATCCAGATTTTTACCGTCTACCAAGAAATATAATGCCGAAAAATTATAGGCTTATGTTGAAACCAAATCAAATTGCTAAAACGTTTGATGGATATATTTATATAACATTTCAAGTGTATGAACCAACTGATCAAATAATCTTACACGTGAATAATTTAACTATTCATTCCGTTACTCTTAAGAATCATTTAAACCAAAGCGTAACAATATTATCACATGAAATAGTCACAGATAAAAGAGAACTATTGCACATTAATTTAGAAGATGAATTAGCAAGGGAAAAGCACACACTCTTCATTTTGTTCTCTGGAAATACGGATAAAAAAATTGTAGGACTTTATTCAAGTAATTTGGCAAACCTTGGGTGAGTAAAACATTTAATAATGCTAGTGTTAGAAATAGAACTCATTACTTAAGTGTCGTTATTCATAAATGGAAAATCATAAATGTAATTTTTAATAACACTACGAAAATTTATGATAGTGACTAACATTGAGGCTTACTTTATAAACGCAAATCAATTGTCAATGTCGTGATGACACCTAAAATTTTGAGATTGACGTTTATTTATTCTCATTGACATTTGACACTTCTCACTCAGTTCTTAACGTTCCACGGTGTTAAATCAGTAGTAGGTACAGTGTACAAATTCTGAAAAAATAAACAAGTTTTAGCTTTGTCATTGATGAAATGTTTATACTGCAGTTTATTTAATAAAGCGTTGTATAAAGTTAGCTATATGCCTCTCAGACATCGCAGTCGTCGACAGATATTCAGATTTACTAATGTTCTGAGGCAGCAGGACCGGCAATTTCATAGCTCGGATAGTAATAGTATGGAAGATATGCGTATCAACGCAAAATTGTCGGAAAGGCTTTCGCCATTGGTTCGGCCCGAGAATTACAAACTCGAACTGCGCCCTAACATCGACACGGGGGATTTTACGGGGAACGTAAACATAAATGTTTTGATTCGGCAAGAAAAGAACTATATTAATCTCCATTCAAATTTTCTGAATATTGCCAATGTTCAAGTATTTAAGGGCGAGGATGAAGTTACAGTCGCGAAGTTCGTGGAAATTAAGCAGTTGGAGCAACTGTTTATTCATTTTGAAATGCCCCTGAGTCCAGGGCATTACAGAATCTGTATCGATTTCTCCGGTGATTTAACCCGAAATATTGTTGGGCTGTATTCCTCACGATTACTTGACTCTAGGTAGGTACTAAAGCTATTACTGTTGACATTTTGATTGTGTTTGCTCTTATCATAGTCTAGAAATAAGTTGTTTAGTGAATGATTAATACCCTTCTATAACTGTTTTGCCACATTAAACTGGCTATTGTAATATTTTGATTAAAAATTTCAGTCTAATATTACCATCCATATGAGGGTAGAATTATTTACATTCCTCTTAAAATTAAAACTGCATTCTGAAAGACTATAATTATAAAACAAAATATATTATTTATTATTTTTAAATATTTACTTTTTAATTCCAGGACCATGGTGGCGAGTAAGTTCCAGCCAACTTATGCTCGTCAAGCATTCCCTTGCTTTGACGAGCCTGACTTCAAGGCCACGTATGATATCACTCTGTTTAAGCCAAAGACGCACATTGCTTTATCTAATATGAATGTAAGTTATAACTAACTTATGTGCAATACTGATAAATTATATGTATATCATATTATTCTCAACAAAATTCATTATTTAGTTTAAACAGTCTGAACATACATAAGGACAGACAGCGGAAACCAATTTTGATTTAGCTTCAACAGTTGAATATAGTGTTTATTTTTACAGAAAACAGTCTAACACAAAACACCATCTACTATTATTATGTAGATACATATGTGTATTTTTGAGCTTAAATGAAAGATTTGAATCCATAATTATGGTTCAACATGTTTCTATTGTATGTAAACATGCTAAATGACTGATTCACGTGGGCATGTGTTAAAGGGTTGGTTTGATTTAGGAAAGATAACATATTAAACCATTGAATTGGAGTCAGACATGTTCCTCTTAAGTGAATAACTAAGGTTGTTTATTATTTACTAAGTTAATTACTAGCAGAAAATATATTCCTGATTTCATTGGTCGTAAATTTAGAATGTATCTTGAGCTATAATACATTGTGTTAGTAACATAAATAAAGTAGACATTTTAATAGTTCACATGATAATTTTTTGATACTGTATAAACATTAATCTCTTGACTAATTACTTCACAAACAACAACTTATTTACAGGAAATATCAACTGAATTTGACAGCCAAGCTAATATGGATAAAGTTACTTTTGCAACAAGTGTACCAATGTCTACATATTTAGCTTGCTTTGTAATCTGTGACTTTGATCATAAAGTGGCTGAGATAAACTCTGGAAATATTGGAAACAACTTCATACTCCGCTCATTTGCCCAGAAGCAAGAATTGCATAAAATTGACTTTGCTTTAAGTATCGGAAAAAGAGCAACTGAGTTTTACATACAGTATTATGAAGTACCATTCCCGTTACCGAAGCTGGGTAATGCAATAAACTATTTATTATTAATTATATAATACTCTAACTACTTATATAAAACTCATATAATAATATAATTTATATCTTCCTTTAAAATATTATTTTATACCTTAATAGAAAGAAAAGAAAAAAATTACTTTTATTACGTGCTTGTGACACATATATACATAAAGGACAAGCTGTACAAAATTAACATTAACCTTTAGTTATGCTATTGTTTGGTAAATACCAAGCAAAGAAAGAAAATTTTAATTTATCTAATAACTTGCATGCTTAAATTTCTTTTACTAACGAAACTTAAATATAAGAAATATTTAACAAAAGTCTATAATCCGTTCAATTTCAGATATGATTGCTATTCCCGATTACGTTTCTGGTGCAACGGAGCACTGGGGTCTTATAACATACAGGGAGACTTCATTCCTTGTCGATGAGGCTAAAGCATCAGCCACAAACAAGATTAATGTCGCTAATACCATTACCCATGAGCTGGCTCACATGTGGTTTGGTAATTTAGGTAAGTTCCGCAATGATTTGGGTTGTATAGGCTGGCTTGACATCCCCTACCGACCGACCATAAGTGCTTTTAAAAAAGAGTCACATGTAAGGCAGTAGTTACCTCGTTACACAGCGCCTCGGATTGGTCCGTGCGCGTTCCGCTCCATATTGAATCCTTGCAGTGTAGGGCTACAATCCAGAGTGATGATATTATTATGCTGTAGGGCATACAGCTTATTGCTTACAGTACACTGACGGCGTTATTCCTACGCATCTCTTAAGTATGGTCGGCCCGTATCGGTCTCCCCGATCACCAGTCTTTAAATCTATATTTTGTTGTATAAAATATTTTTAAATGACTTGCTTGCTTTTATCTATGTATTTTTTCAGTTACTATGAAGTGGTGGGATGAAGTTTGGCTCAATGAAGGCTTTGCTTCATACATGCAAGTTAAGGCACTGGATGCTATTGAACCATCTTGGAAAGTAGTAAGTATCATTAAGATAATCTATAAGCAGGCGATTTTTTAATCAAGAGATTTTTTTTTATTTGTTGCCAGATTTTTTTACGTACAACATTTATACAAAGGCATTATTTTAATTTCAGATGGACCAATTCTTGACTAAAACCTTACATCCAGTACTAAAGACTGACGTTAAACTGTCAAGCCACCCTATAGTGCAGACTGTGGCCACTCCAGACCAAATCACTGCTATTTTTGATTCAATCTCGTATAACAAGGTAATAATATAATCAATACTAAGCTTTACTTAGCTTCGCATTTCTAGAGGTTTACAGAAAATTCTATGTTGCCCGATCTTGTGGTATGAACATTCTTAATTACTATAAAGAGATTTAAGAAGACTGCAGTCTTTGATATTTTGATTAATGATAGTTGCCTCATATAAAATTTTTGCAACATTATTTCTTTGACTTAGTAAAACCCATTTATTCCAGGGAGCATCAATTCTAAGGATGTTAGAAGGTTTCATCGGTCCCGATAATTTCCGTTTGGGCGTGTCCGACTACTTGAAAAAATATAAGTTTGGCAATACGGTCACACAAGAACTATTGTCATGCTTGGAACCATATTTCCAGCAAAAATATCCTGATTTGAATCTCTCGTATGTATCGTTAATTTCTATTATTTCTTTTATAACCAGATGAAGAGAAAGTTATGGTATTATAGAGTACTAGCAACCCGCCCCGGCTCCGCACGGCAATGCTGATATTAAAAACATAGCGGCCCGCATCAAAATCCGTTGCGTAGTTTTAAATACTTAAGTGGTCGAAGGGACATGAGGACAGAAAAAGCGACTTTGTTTTATACTATGTAGAGATTATTTGGGCAAACTATGTAGTGATTATATGTGCAAGATAATGTTATTTGTATTCGACAAATAGGCCACCTATTGAAGAAAAAATAATAGTACATTTTTGTTATTTTTGAACTGATTTTTGTAGTAAGTCTGAAATATTACACAGGACTTTATGAAAATAATATTGTTATATGCATTTTGCTTTTTAGATACATAATGGACACTTGGACCCGTCAAAAAGGGTTCCCAGTATTAGAAATCAAGAATGGAGATATGCCTAACACCTTCTTCGTGACTCAGACAAGATTCCTGATCGATCCTGATGCGGAACACGCGAATGATTCTAAATTCAAGTAAGTACTGGGGGTCAATATCAAAAGTCATTTATCCAAATTAGGGTACAATGTAGCACTTTTTGGACGACGAATCTTTATAAAATGGTTTTAATAGTTGTGAAAGTTTGAAGTTTCTTCATAACCCTATATATCCTACGAAATATGACTACAGCCTTTCCTTTTTTCATTTCTAGGTACCGTTGGTTTGTTCCTATCACCTATATTACCAACACTGGTCCAAAAGATGAAATAGTTTGGCTGTCTGACACTGCTCCGTCAGGTAAGAATAATAATTATCTGAATTAAAAAACATTCATTCCAAACTTCATTATAAGATCACATGTCTTCTTCCTCCACACGTTCCTATCTGACGTCATCTCGCAAGTCACACTCTTTGCAGCCATATCATCTTTCACACAATTCATCCATCGTTTTTTTTGGTCGTCCTCATCCCTTATATCCATCCACATTCATGTCCAGCACCTTCCTTACCACGTGATCTTCTTTCCTCCGCATGACATGTCCATAATATAACCGTAATAATAAACCATTTTTAAGTAACATCTAAACCGTGTTCACAGTAAGTTTGAGATTAAATGAAGGCGACCAATGGGTGAAGCTGAACAATCGTCAAGTTGGCTACTACAGAGTGAACTACTCAATGGTCATGTGGCAGACGCTGATTGAGCAACTCAAATCCAAATCACCACATGTATGTATTCTTCTATTGTTTCTGAAAATTTGGTTAAGACTAGTAGCTAATCACCTGTTCCAAGGCATGAATATAAAACAACCTTTCACACGAAAACATTCCTTTTATAAACTAAACTACAATAATCTGTTGTTTTCTCTTATTTTTTTATTTTCTAGAAGTAGGTCCTTTTTTATTTATTCGGCACATCCTACAGCCCGAACTGCTGGACAGTTTTTGGGTATTATTTTTATCGTTGAATTCGCCAGAATTTTGGCAGCGGCAAAAACAAATTTAAAAGCAAGTTATTTCTTTCTATATAAAACATTTAAAGCTAACACGTTGGGCAGTCGTTTTTTTCGATAATTTAGTATATAACAGACACATTATACAATAATATTGTTTTCAGATCACTCCAGCCGACAGATCAAATCTCTTGGACGACGCATTCGCTCTGGCGGAGGCCCGCGTGTTGCCGTACCACACAGCGATGACCATGAGCACGTACCTGCTGGTGGAGAACGACCTCCCGCCGTGGGAAACCGCCGCCTCTGTGTTCCGAACACTGGAGGACAGGCTGCATAACTCTTTGGCTCATGATAATCTTATGGTATGTTGGTATTAGGTATATCCTACAAATATTGTAACCGCGAAGGTTTGTGAGTTTGGAAAGATGGATGAATGTGTACTGTTTTACGCTCAAACATCTGGAGAAATTTTAATGAAATTTGGTGTGAAGTTAGTAGACACGCTGGATTAACATATAGGCCAACTGTGTCTGAAGGGGAGAAATTTTCGCGGGCGAAGTCGCGAGCAACCTGTAAATGTAACCTGTTATGGGAGGCCTCTTTCCATATTGTACTTAATAGGTACTAAATATTGTAATCAAAGATGTCAAGGCTTACTTAAAGTAGCGAACATTTCTAAGAGGTTTAGTGTCCATGCATGACGCATGGATGAATATCTAACCTTGTGTATATGTATGTAACAAACTATGTAAGGTTCCGGTTTTCGTTTTGCCTTGTGTATCTTTAAATCGTAAACTGAAATTCCTATTGTGTATTAACAAATTACATCTTTACAGAAATACGTGCAACGTATCATTCGCCCGATTTACGTAAAACAGGACTGGGACGCTGAAAATCTCCCTGTTCTTGCAAGGTAAAATTTCCTAACAATTACAACAACCTATTTTGATCAAATAAAGCTTAGATTTAGCTTAAACGTTACTGAAACGGTGATTGTTACAGTTTACTTCGTACGAGAATCTTATCGCTAGCTGTGCATTATCAGTTGCCTGACGCCGAGCAACGTGTAAAGAAAATGTTCCAAAATTGGTTACACAACAACGGAGAGCTAGAGCGCAAACCTATACAACAAGATCTTAGGGAACTTGTGTATTTCAACGGTAAGGATACTCTTGTAAATGAATTATTTTTTTTACAAAGAAACGCAAACACGTTACGAATATTTAAGGTGTACTCACGCGTATTTATCGGGATAGCCCGACTAGTTTCGGACCCAACCGGAGTCCTTAATCATGAGCTGACGCGGCGGCGGGGTCGCCGTTACGAATAAGTACAAAATACCAACCGCGAGAGTTCAGAATCATTTTCTGAATACATGAGATAAATATCTGTAAGTGAATAATAACAATGTCCGGACCGATTTTGGCCACGGCGGCTAGTGTTACTATGACACCAGCCAACTAGTACTCTCATAGCCCGGTGGGACGGCTATCCAACACAACCGAACAGAAATTAGGCGCATGACTCACATTTTAACGTGCCATTCAGAACATGATTTTATTTTGACACCTACAAATGATTTTATGTTTACTGAAATATTACAGATGTTATAGTTATACAAAATTCCATACCTACCTAGGTATAAAGAACATTATAATATTACGACAAATATTAATTCAAAACGTCGGTTGCAGGCATGAAATCCGCTTCAATGGCAGATTGGGATACTCTCTGGAAGATATATCAGAAGGAAGAGGATGTCCAAGAAAAGATGAAATTGCGCCGGGCTTTAGCAGCTCCACGTGACACCGCTATACTGCGCAAGTATGTGTTATGTCTAGATTATGTTATTTTTATTTTTTTCTATGGTTAATGGTAGTATTTTGTCAGTCCAAGTCATGTTAATATTCTATGTCAGGTCAAAGAGTAACTTTTGTAGTTTGTGGCTTTTCAGAGTATTTTGTAACTGCGCAAAGTAATGAGTCAGTCTAGAGTCACGTCTAGAGTCAGTAATGTGACGTTTTAAAAAGGTCTGTCTAAAAAAATGCATTGTAATTAAATCTACATTTTGAGTTCTGAGGGAAGAGGAGGGGGAACGGAGATCACGTGACCAGGAATCAGTGAAGCAAAACTGAGTTCTTATCTACGAAAATGTGACATTAACCTCTTAACTATGTTACAGGTTCTTGCTAATGGCCTGGGACGAGACCAACATTCGCAGCCAAGACTATCTGAACGTGATCATCATGATCAGCAACAACCCTTCAGGCACGGCCCTCGTGTGGGACGAAGTGCGATCGCGCTGGCCTTTCCTAGTGCAGCGGTTCACTCTCAACAGCCGTTACCTTGGCAACATGATACCTGATATCACAGACACCTTTAATACTGATCTCAAACTTAAAGAGGTTAGTAGTTTTTGTGTTTTGTTTGTTGCTTTCAGCACCTATTGGAGTTATTGTCGTATCGCGTTTAGTTGCTGATTTGTTTTTTGTTATTTTACATAAATTTTGGGCGCATCACTCATTCATTTTCAAATGATAACTAACGACATCTCATCATCATTCCCCTGCCCTTCTCCCAATTATTATTTGGGGTCGGCGCAGCATGTCTTCTTCTTCCACACGATCCTATCTGACGTCATCTCGCGAGTGACACTCTTTGCCATATCATCTTTCACACAATCTATCCATCGTTTCGATAAGTAACGACATCTGTTAATAGAAATTAAGAGTTATGGATGTTGTGTTTTATTTGTTAGAATTAACTAGTAAAAAATATATTATATTAGTTGATAGCTGCATTATCGTATTAGGTTAAGACCTGTAATTATAACTGTAAAGAGGAGAAATAAATACTTAGAGATAAAGTAGTAAAAAATTGTATCAAGGTATAGTTCTGTGCTTCCCAAAATTTGTTCAATTGTTGCACTCTCAAACCCCTTTTTTTCACAGATGGAATCCTTCTTCGCCCAATATCCTGACGCTGGCGCCGGCGAAGGCGCTCGTCGTCGCGCATTAGAAACAGTTCGCAACAACATTCGCTGGAACGTGTACCATCTCAACTCTGTCACTTCCTGGTTGGTCACCAACCACAGAGGCTAAATGTCAATTAAAACTGCTTAGTAGATCTTAAGGTGCGTTTCCACTAAAATTTGTTTGTATTTTGTCGCCCTCACGTGTTTGTGTCTTTAAGTTGGCGACGTGTTTTTAGTGGAGACCTGCGTTTAGTCACACGCTGAATAGAAAAATTGTAAGGCGGTGTTTACACACACGGAGTTTTGCAACACTAGACTTCGGTATGATGAGACGTCCCTGTCTTTTACATATTTTCTGTGTGGCCTGCGTCTTATAACAACTAAGTATCTGTCGTGTAGTCATTGCATGAATAACTTTGTGTCTATGTGTGTTAAAGGAATGTAAAATGGTATGTCAAAAAGATGATTGATTTGTGAATGATTTGTCCAGAAGCGAGAAGTGTTCGTTGCGCTAAGCGCCGTGTGAGGTACTGTACTGTAAAAGAAACGAAAGGATTGGTTCTATGCAGGTTTTATTCATAAGTATTATACTCAATTGTAAGTGTCTAGATACTCTGTGTTACTTACATATCCGTGCGTAGAAATATAGTGATATAGTTTTGAATACTAGAAGCTCCTATGTATGAGCAGTGAGAAAAATTGTAAAACAAGAAAAATAGTTTTGATACTTAAATAGCTGATTAGACTTACAATTATGCGAAATCCAATATAAAAGGTTTGCTTTAGTATTATAACTTTAGTGAGGCGACTTATTTTTGTTAATTTACACACGCGTATATCTGAATTGGCCGACTAGACTTAACCGGAGTCATTAACTCGCAAATTTGCGACTCTACTAACTCACTTGTGAAATTAGTCTGCCAATAGGTGTGAGTAAACCATATAATTCAACAATTAGTTTGTCTTAGTATTTTATTTATTCTTTGAAGCTAACATTTATTAACGTATCATTAAAGATGAAGACAGTCAAAGCCGTTCACCAGTATAAATCGGGATTTTTTATTACACTCCAATAGTAATTTGATAACGCATTTATTTTATTTTGTGTCCGTGTTTCTATCGCTTAAAAGTTTTGGCTATGAAATAAAACTATTATATACTATATGTCATTTTATTTGTTATACCCGTGGCTTTGCTCAAATAGGTTTATGACCTTAAAATCCATATTATATATTCAAGTTTATCTCTAAGATGTTCTGAAATTTCTGCACCTGAGTGATAGAGATATCAGACTTAACGATGACATAACACTGATTGACGTTTCATTATTTTGTTAAAAGCCTGTTTTCACATGGTACAGTTATAATCGGAGGGGAAAGTGCAGTGTTGACGTCAATACCGTTAATTAAATTATCTAAAGTGCATTTTAAGTACCTACGTGTTTTGTGATATAATTTGTGTTAACTTTCCATTTATGCACACAATATGTAATTAAGTAGGTTTACTGCTCCCTCTTTCCTAAAACGGCGTAGTAGCTGTAAGCTGTGCGTAAGACCTGTAAACATGTAATTAATTAGAAATTTTAATATTTCTGTGTACGGTCAGCATCAAAAGATGACAAACACATTTATATTTTCAAACGAGCTGTACACAATCGAATTCAATAAATTACTGTTGTGCTATTAGGTAGCAAAATAGGCTTGAAAACTGGTATAGTTAAAACATACTAAGCACCAATTCCTACATGTCATAGAAAAGTAATGATACTATGTACTTACATCAGTTTGTGTTAACCGACTTCTGATTTAAATATTTTCACTTATAATTTGCGATAGATATTTATTCGTTTCTATAGCGTATACCTAGTGACTAATATTAATAAATCAATGAATACCTACTTGTATAAATAAAGGTAAATCCAAATAACTGAACGGTCCCGCTCGCAGTTGCCGTGGGCGCATCATACCGGCGCCCAGTATCGCCAAGTCCCTTCTAATACGGGGACTGAGGCACCACGTCGCGGCAGCATAGGGCCCTTGACCCATACCCAATGAACTCTAAACAAACAACATAAGTACTTGTATTCATACACCTTGAATACTTTGGAAATACCCGTTTGTAGGTGAGAGGTTAATCAAGCGTCTAGTATGTATATTTAATTGGCCCTTATGGATTTATTACTGTTTCCCATATTTTTGTATTTTTTTAGTCTTCTGCGTTTATTTCGTAATGTAAGGCAAGTGAGGGTAATGTAACAAAATAATTTTCCTACTCCTATTTACATGATCGAACTAGATAATTACTTTGTTCCAAAAATCAATTATTTCTCAAGGATACTCCGAACTTGAGATCTATTCCTGTCTAATACCAAAAACTAATACCACGGGTATTAATTACTTATCGCAGTAAATTTTTATTCCGAACGAATACCACTCATAAACGAATCCCAAATTAGTAAAATGGTATGAAGGTGCAGTCAGTAATAAAAATGCTCTAAAATGTGATTTTAAACAGTGTCTTGTTAAACTTGTTTAAGTGTAGTCGGAAATAATTGCACAAATACCTGAAGAATAAAAATAAAACTTTTCCAACAACAAAGATTTAGGATTGAATTACGATCATAGGTATATTAAATTATTAAAAAGCAAAATAAACGTTTTCTATGACTGTACTAAAAGTTATGTTTTGGTATTCGTTGGGAATAGATTAGGTACTTCATTCAAATATTTGAAATTTGGTGTTCGTTTGGAGTAAAATAATAATTTATATTCCTAACTAATACCATTGGTATTAGTTTTTGGTATTAGAAAGGAATAGATCGAACTTGACTAGGTACAGGGATTTAAGATGTTGCGGGGTTTCAAGGAATTGTGACGGTAATCATGTAAAACAGGCTTGTTTCATTAAAATAATTGTGTGCTACGACTACGTTATAACTTAAACATATTTTTGAACGCTCTGCCAAAATAACAAAGCTTCTAAACATAATAAATTAATAATAATACCAGCCTTAAAGTGTTCCACTGCTTCCCGATTTAAAAAATCTTTAAAGCCAAGCCGAAATATGGGACATTCACCTAACTTGCACTTGAAAAACTAAAGATCCAATGCTGTTGACATCAAATGTGGAATTGTACCTTGTTATAAATACGTTTGGTTACAAAATTGTTACTGTTTCACGTGTTACCTCGTTCATGACGGCGTCTCCGTATCGGCAGAACACAAAGAGTTGTGTGAGGGTTGCGCACATGTATTGTATTAGTGATACCAACTGCATTGGACCCATCACTTCCTAAAAAGAGATTTAGAAAACAAACGAAATTCAAAACAACCCTGCGTGCTTATGTTTATTCAACAATCAAAGTGTTATATAAAATAAGGTATGTATAGTATATTGTAGTTTCTTTTTATGAAAACTAAGTAATTTTTTTTCTATTGATTGTGTAATTAATTTAGAAATATTTTAGCGGGATCTTACCGTCCGCAATCTTACTGCAACAGAGCATAGTGTTAATGTAGCGACAAAAAAGTAAACCCCAATAATGTTTACCAACAACTTGTCTAGTTCTGTAATGGACCTGAAAAAAAACATCCGGTGCAATAGAAAACAGTTTATCACGGGAATTTTGAAAGCATTTTTTTCGAAATATAAAGAAAACACATACTTCACTAGTATGAAGTTGGTATGGTGACATTGTTTAATCCTGAATTGAGCTCGGTCGTCTCTTTTCTTCGACAGGTTACACTTTTTTCCCTTCCCCCCTATTAATGAACTATACTCGCGGAGCAAAGAGAATTGCCCGCAGACGAATATCATGACTCCAAAAGACATTAAATCGAATGCTAAATGTACAGAGACACAGTAGGCAGCCGCCAAACATTCAGACACAACAGTTATTATGTAGCCAATGAATGTGATATCATCGAGAGGTGACCAGCATGGCAGTATGTGGGGATATGCTACACACTCCATACTTTCTATCAGCTTGCATAAAATTTGTTCAATAAAAGGTGACATTATGAACAGAGTAGCAGTAAAGAAGTATATTTTTATCAATATTGTCGAAGCCGTCTTGAACTTATTCGTGTAAACATTGATGTAGTCGGAAAAGTTGATGTCTTCGTCATTGTTTGACTGGTACTCCACGAGTGATAGCTTAGCCTGCAGCTGTTGGTTCTCTAAATTTGAAATTTGGGTTAGAAGGAAGTGCCAACCCTTATGATATCTACACAACGAGTGAAGTTTCAACACTCCCATACCGCAAAAGGATAGGATACTAAAACATTCAAATAATCTATCGGGGTCGTTATTTGCCGTATATAAAGTGATCACTTGTAAGACACAGGATACTAAGAAACAGAAAATGGAAACTTTAGCAGCCCAGTGCAGTTTGTATACTGTAGAGTACGATGAGAGCCCTATGTAGCGGAATGGGTCAGTGATTAAGTTGACAAGTCGGGAAGTCTCGTCAGGGTCAACGTATTGTGAACCAAAGCAATAGAGGACGTGACTTATCTGCAAAGAAAATATTCATCATAAATATAAAATGCTGGGTTTATAAAAAACAATTTATCATAATTTTTGTAATTGCAACGCACAATTTTTTATATTATTATGTACATTTTATAGTTTAGACTTACCTTCGGCAACATTTTGAGTATGAGTGCTACCCAAATTAAGTAGTGGTCTAACAAACACTGGAAAAGTTATGATTGATATTGTTTCTTGTAAAAATTATTCCAAGTAGTGACTTAATAATTCTGTGTGTATGCTGCAGTCAATATTAAACCAAGGTTCTGTCATTTTATATTTCTACTGGTGCTGCAGAATATTTGAAACTAAAAAAGTGCCTATTATTTTAGTCTACTTTTGCATAAAGATATAATTCAACCCATCAACAATTTATATACTATCAATATTTTATTATACTGTACAGTTTCTATTTATCGTTTTGTTTGTAGTTTTTGTCTCTATATTTGATACTAGCTGTCCCTGCAAACTTCGTTTCGCTGACAAAAATAATATGAAAACTATAATTTTATTTATGACGAAAAATCCAAATAGGTATCTTACGGAACCCTATTTTTTTCCAAAATAAAATATACCTAGTCTATGTTACTCGTGGATAATGTAGCTTTCGAATGGTGAAAGAATTTTTAAAATCGGTCCAGTAGTTTTTGAGCCTATTCATTACAAACAAACAAAGTTTTCCTCTTTATAATATTAATTAACGATGTTACTAGTTGTACCTACCTAATAATTACAGTTCAGTATTTGTACTGTAACATTTTTTGTTACTTGTTTGATGTGATTAAAGTCAAATTAAGGTTATTACTCGAAACTATTTTACAATTAAAACTTTCTTAATTCTCAAGCTATGTTCATATTGCGTCCTTGGTTCAATTTTAATTTTGTATTATTCTTTACAATATCGCAACAGATTGAATAGAAACATTGTTGATTAAGATCTATTTATGTGATCTCTCTAAATCTAAATCTTTTGACTGCATGGATATCCGAGTGGTATAGGTCACTACGTCAATTACCACTATGGCAACGTGTCGCGGGTTAGATCCCTACTTAGGACAAGAATTTGTGCGTTCCACAAATGTTTGTTCTGAGTCTGGATACGTGTTTGTGCATGTGATATGAATGTCTGTAAAATTTCCGCGATACAAGGAATAAATACCTTATTGCCAAAGCAATTAAAAAATAAACAGGAATTATCCACTTTGTCATGGATAGGTACTCGATTATCTTTGCATCAATAGGTAGGTAATTATGTCGTTATCAACGTAGTATGCCAACGTAAAGCACTCCGCCTTTTTCGTGTACCAATGGAAAACAGACACCTGCAGTGATTCCCTATTTCGTTCTCACACTATTAGGGATACTACTTATTAGTTTTTCACGTTAGCCAGCAATAAAAGCGTGAAATAGTTATTGAAATTTATTTTAATGGTTTATTTTCTATAAATATCACTGTCATTTATACAGAAAAGTCTGGTCAGTTGTTTAAATAGGCAATCAGAAAAAAATAGAACGGCATTCAGTTTCAAAAGCACTTATTTTGCGTTCTACCAGCTGGAGGACTGCCATCCGTTGGATGAGAAGCCTCCGCCAGTACTGTCCCAACCATTCGCCGAGTCAAAACCGTCTGATTCAGCAAAATTTGCGAAATTGCCATTCCACCCAGCATTCGACCTGGTATATTTTCCGACGTGCCCACCGCTTGACCCGAACCCATTCGCCTTCCATCCGTCGTCGGAATGTCTTCTTCCGCCTCCATTTAAATCTAAATTTTGGCTTCGGCTGTTGGATCCGAATGGAGCATTTCCGCGCCATCCGCCCCGAGCTCCATTACCGAAGGCTGACCGAGACAGCCCCCCGGAGCCAGACCAGCCGGTATTGGAAGAGCGCGCGACACCAACAGAGGGCAGGCCTCCGCTGAATCCTGTGTTGCCTTGCCAGCCGTTACCACCTGCGGGACAATGCACATTCATTAGGATAAAGAGTTCCTTCGATTTGCGGGCTGTATACCTGATTCAACGTCACTATATATTAATAAATAATCAATTATTTGTTGGCCAAAGATAAAATATATAAATAATAAATGATGCATCAGTTGTCTGATAACTGTTTTGCATAAAATTTTGTGAACAATGTTAAGAAAGTCCTATATTAAACGGGGAAAATGGAAATGACCGATTCACATTTTTTGGAACCACTTAGATATAACTGCATATTTTAATGTGAGGTAGGACTGAACGCTTACAAGAAAACATCCAACTAATGATACTAACCCACACAAAGTACATCTACAAAACTGAGTCACCAGACTTTCAATGTAACTAAATGTTATGATATTGGCAGGTGCTAACCAAAATATTTGTGACTCATGAATATGTGACTTGAATTATTAAACGAAATTTCCGAATCAAGGGAAAAGACCTAACGACCTAAGCCAAAGTTGTTTGAATAACATATTTTGCACTGCGACAATATCCTACTATAAATAATTATATTAATGAGAATGAAATACGTTACATTGATTTGTCCATTATTTTGTTTGGTTGTAACATTTTGTAAGGATTTTTATTGTTTTGTAGTAAAGATGTTAATTGTCTGCCGGTGGTCCGCAGCTCACTTGATGTTTGTGACGTTTTGTTCCCATGACACAAGCCGTAGCTGTTGGTCTTCGTTTGTAAAGAGGAATTACTCTACCTAGCCTCTACCAAAAATATCGTCCTGCATTATTACACATGAATGGTTTTCCTTTTCTAGACCTATTTTTAGATAAAAAAAATTGTGTGCTTACCTGGAGAACGAACATCTCGGCTAGCGAGTGCTACAGTCGTTATGGCTATAAGAATTAGCAGCGAGGTCTTCCCCTACAAGAAAGTGAACCTTTTTATGATGTTAATTTAGTTAAAGAAACCAAGAATAAATAATATTTGAAATAAGGAGGACTGACTTACCATCTTTATTGGTTCTCGGATGATTCGTAATGTGTGGTAGCTTCCACGGTATTTATACTTTACACAACAATTGCGACCCCATTTTGTTTGATTTTTTACTCTAATGTATCAGAAACACGATGTAATACAATACAAATATGTTTCTAAGGCACGACTTAACAATTAATTAAGTTTTTAAGTACCACGAGGACAAAAAAGTGTGACAATGTGGTTTCTGTGATATCATCATTTAATTGTATCACTTGCATGACACTTCGAGCTCGTTAAAGGACATTGCCTTTCTTGGTAGATAACTAAAAAATCAAAAGCTAATCCCAGGAGACGTGTAAAAAAAGTCTTCGTACCTACTAATTAATTTCCCCTGCTAAGCCATTTTTATGCCTAATTGAAGAAAGTAAAAATTTGTTATACATGTTGTTCTTCTGCGAATGATCCTTATCCGATATTGTCCCTCCCTATACTACAGGCCGTTTTATGAATAAGAGCATTATCAGAATACTACAGTCTGGACTAAGATAGACATGAATAAATAAATTTATTAATCATTTAATTAATTTTGATTCTTCTCATTGTACTTTTACAGAATGACGGGATTGACAGAGCATGACGTGTCAAGGGTATCGCATACGGATGAAAAAACCAGTAGGTTTCCAACCGCCTCACCAGGTTCGAGACGATTAACTATAGTGTGGAGGAACGCAACCATTTTCTTTATATTACACGTAGCGGCCATTTATGGTGGATACTTGTTCTTTAAGAAGGCTAAATGGCAGACTTGTCTTTTTGGTAAGCTCTTCCACTGAAAAAACAAAAGAAACAAAATATGATTACCACCAATTACCACCGTTAGCGATGTGTCGCGGGTTCGATCCCCGCGTAGGACAACAAATGCTTGTTCTGAGTCTGGGTGTCTCTGTGCATGTGAGTCAAATATCTGTGAAACCCCCCGCGATACAAGGATTATTTTTTTTAGTGCGGGAGTCGTTTTTTTAAAGAAAAATAAAAAAATATCTATTGCAGTTGTGGGAAGGATTTCACGGTTGCTTTCACGACTGCAACGTTCTTAGCCTAAAAGATGATGACAGTTTCTCCGGTTTTTTCTAAACTAATAGTTGTATTTTTTTAGCATATCTAATGTACGTGTTCACGGCGACCAGTGTCACGGCGGGGGCACATCGACTATGGGCACATAAGGCTTACAAAGCCAAGCTGCCTTTGCAACTCATACTACTGTCATTCTTTACGATGGCATTTCAAGTAATTATGTTGTTCATGATTTAATAACTTTTTTTGAGTGCTAGCTACATGATTGGTTTGGTTTAGAAATCTTATTTAAAACATCGGCACTATATCTGTAGTTTTTTTTTTATAATATTTGTTTATCGTTCAATTTTTTATGTTATGCAATCTATTTTTTTTTAACATTTTCAATCTTTCAGAATTCTGTGGTGGATTGGGTTCGTGACCATCGCATGCATCATAAATACTGCGACACTGATGCTGATCCCCATAATGCCGAGAGAGGGTTCTTCTTCTCCCATATGGGGTGGCTGATGGTAAGGAAGCATCCCGAAATCAAAGCGAAAGGCCACACGGTTAACATGAGCGATATTCATAATAATCCACTACTGCGCTTTCAGCACCAGTAAGTATGACAATATCTGAGGATTTTACCTTAAAAATATGAATTTTGTTACATTTAATTAGTTTAACTTTTTGTTTCAGAAATTACATGGCATTAGTTTTATTATTCTGCTTCCTTTTGCCATCATATATCCCTGTTTTATGGGGTGAAACTCTTTGGAACGCATTCTACGTGAGCGTATTACTCCGGTACACGTTTACCCTACACGTGACTTGGCTGGTGAACTCCGCAGCCCATATGTGGGGAACAAAGCCCTACGATAAAAACATCAACCCAGTTGAGACAAAGATTGTATCATTTTTGGCGGTTGGGGAAGGCTTCCACAATTACCATCACACCTTCCCCTGGGACTATAGAACAGCAGAACTTGGCGGTTACTCCTTAAATTTTACTAAGTTATTTATTGATTTAATGGCCAAGATTGGGTGGGCGAATGACTTGAAGTCGGTGTCTGAAGATTTGCTTGAGAGGCGTGTGAAAAGGACAGGGGATGGAAGCCACCCACTATGGGGATGGAATGACAAAATATGACAATTGAAGGCAGACGGGGCTCTTTATTAAGTTAGACCTTATTTAGTTTATGTGTTCATATAGACGAGTAAAAGGATCTGGGGACGGAAGCCACCTGGTGTGTAGGTGGAAACAAGAAAATGGGGAAATAAGCATCACTTAATATTTAAATCCTATTTTACTAGCCAAAGTCATAAACTTATAGATTTAGACCAAATTTTGTTGTATTATTTTCTACAAATATGGACTCTAATAAACACATGCCGATTAATATTTGTATAGATTCTGATAAAGGTATCTACTTTCTGTTTTAATGTTATTGGTACTTAGATATACCTGTTATAAATGTCATATGATTATCATACGTAATAAGAATCTGACAAAATAATTGGGTGGATCTAGATCTAGTATCTGGTATGACTGCACGGATAGCCGAGTGGTATAGGCCACCACGCCAATTACTACTGTACACGAGGTGTCGCGGGTTCGACCCCGCGTAGGACAAGAATTTGTGCGATCCACAAAGGCTTGTTCTGATTCTGGGTGTCTTTGTGCATGAATTGAATGTCTATGAAGCCCCCGTGATACGAGGATTAAATTCCTTAGTGCGGGAGTAGTCTATCAAAAAACAAAAGAAAAATGAAGAGTATATTTAATTTTATTGGATTATTTTGCTTTTGATGGAAAATAAGAAGGGGTGTCGACTGCACCACCGCTAGCAGACTTAGTAGCTGAAGAGGAAGAGTTTCCTCTGTGGAATACAAGCTAGCCAAACCACAACATGTTATTTGACCTTGAAATAAAAACATTAGATTTAATTTTGAATTAATCAATTCAACTCATATTTGCACACGGCGCCTGTATATAATATGACCTAATAAATAGATGGTAACGTTATATACTTTAGGTTCATACATTATTTCTTTGTGTGTCACTGTTACAAAATTTAGTCATCAACTCTGTCCAAAATATGAGTTACTTTTTGACTGTTTATCAATTTGATTAAATTGATCTAAACTAAATGACTGAAATGTTAATAATTCGATTATCCTCGCGAGTAATTTCTTAAACGGTTTTAATGTATGGAAATAATTTTACTTTTAATAAAACATTGCATGTTTTAAAGAAACAGCTGAAGTTAGCATGTAAAGCTTCCATTTTTATTTTGACGGAAATGATTTAGGTTTAGAATATAAAATTAACCTATCATACAATATATTACATCACGATTACAAAAGAAAAAACACTAGACAGGTACCGTAACCGGAAAAAAGGTGGCCGTATTTTTTAGTCTATGACAAGTGTCTATGACAAAAAGAAACTCTTGGTCTGGACAGAGTATAATAAGCAATCGCTGTCAATCCCACACACACAGCGCCACGCACACTAATGGATTAAACTAATACATGTACAATTATACATTCATGGAATACTTTTTATCTATTTTCCGCACCAATTTAAAATGTGCATAGATTTTTAACACTAGCTACTATACCTACACTAAACTCAATCACAAAGTATGTAGAACTACTTTAGGGAAATTATTGCGAAAGAAATTAAATTGTAATCATCGTATTGGACCTTGGTAGGTGCCCCAACACATTTTAGATTAAAGTTCTCAACAAGGCCTCTGGATGTTGGACCTGTGTCCCCGTGTAAGCCTTTAAAAATGACCGGGTTTCTTCCCTTGAAGTTAGCCCGTGAATGAAAAGAGATCATCATCATGTTCCTCCTCTTATCCCACTTCATTGTGAAAGTAAGAAATAAATTAAAATAAACTTTATACTTCTGGGACATAAAACTAACACAAAAACATTTAATTTTAAACTCATAATTATTGCTGGCATAGCTGTACCTAAAGGAACAGAACATTATTGTTAATAATCTTATTAAGTTGAATAAATAAATAGTTAAGTAGTCATTGAGCTACTTAAGGTAATATTTTAACTATGTACTTTTAGTTTGATTTGTACTTCTTCGTCTTAAAGCAATACCTACGTCATTGAAATTTACAAATTACGACAGTTTTATAAGCAATGTTAAGAAATTTCAACGATGCTTTATTTAAAAGGGCCTTTTTAACAACATTAAAATAAAAAGTTTAGAAACTTTTTCAACCGCCTTAAATAAGGGGGTTTCTTAATTTGATCGTGTATGTTTGTTTTTTTTTTGTTTTGTTCGCGCATAACTTCATCGTCTACGAACCAATTTTAATGTTTTTTCTTTTTGGAAAAGAACGTTACAAAGGTAGTTTCATTCTAAGAAAATCAGAGTTTGATGGCAGACCAGAGAAATCAAGGGAAACTTGCAAAAAATTGTAGGAGCGACTAGTAAGAGCGCTTATACGTTTTTTCGTTAAGTATTTTAAGGCTATTTAATTTATTAAATAGTCTGCTGAAAAAGTTCTAGAGTAGGTTTGACGAAAGAGCTGATGCAATGTGATGCAGTAAATGAAGGCCAATAAAAAGAAGTCCTCAATAGGAGTAAAATATTTTTTTTATTTATAGGCTGAAATTAAATATGGACTGATAGTTGTAAGTATTCTTTTAAAGGTATTAGGTTCAACTGATATTAGGATGGTAAATCTTATCATTATAAAGGTAAATCAAATAAATTTCTCCTACGAGAACTGACTTCAAAAACAATGGCACTAAAAACTTGATAATAAACAGAATGATAAAACTGCATGAAGTCGGTACGTCATACGCATGGAAATCTAATCATGTAATCAGGTGAGTTAGAATTGAGCACGATCGAGAAATCCTAAGAAAACAAATCTACGCTGTGTAGTGCAATAATGTCACTTAAGATGTCGCTAAAGGCTTCTTGGTCTCGGACACGGATTGTCTTAATTCGTGGGAATTCAAAGGAAAAACCAGACATTTCGGAACTGACAACTCGGAACACGGACAACCCTGACCCGGAAAGGTGTGGATAGCACTTCCTTCGCCTACCTGCTGGCGCTAGCGTAGCCAGCAGGTAGGCAAAGGAAGTGATAACAAGCAGAGGTAACAAACATACATACCCAATTACCCACCGATAACCTACCAAATTTAAAAATGTTAATGTTATTTATTACTTATCTAATGTCACCAGATATTAGGGCTCGTGAATAAGAGGATTCATTAAACAACTTACGTATACTAACGAGATAATTTTTGTGATTACGGCGATATACTCGTATAATCTCTTTTTATGACAGCAAGCAAACAGAAATAAAAAAGCCGCGCATATAAAAGCCCAGGAGAATTATTATTTTGTTTTATTTCTAACGAAAATTATAATTAACTTAGAACTTATGAACAATGAAGTGAATTAATTAGTGTGGACATACCTATTGTTACGGTAAGTATATGAATAGTCGTTGTTTTTTAATTTCCGCGCAAACGGTACTATTTTTTGTTTTTTACAATTGGAGTGAGTTGTGAGGTGATAAGGTATCCAGAAATCACAGTTTTTAAAACTGCCGCGGCGCTTGTGGTGTTAGTTCAATCTGTGTAGATGGAGTATTTGATACATATGTAGGTTTAATGATACCTCCACTGTGACAAAAGAAATCAAGGTGTTTTTGTACCATCGGTGAAAAAAGGCGATTCAAACTATGAAGGAGAGAATTTGAAAAAATCCTGTCCGAATCCAAGTAATTTATCGTGGGAAGTGTATTAATAGAAGTGTGCAATAGAAGTAAGTTATCTTCAGTCATAAGCAAGAGAAGGTCACCGAAACATATTTTTGTGAAAAAGATGTCAAAACATTAGCACAAATATAACAAGATACAATTTTTGAGAAGGTATTAACATATAACACTATTTTTCATAATCAAAAAAGTTTTTTTTTGCAAGTCTCACCACCGGGCAATGTACACAAGATACATTTCACTCAAATGTATCGAAATGAGATATCAAACTAATGTCGCACTAAAGACGATAGAAGGTACCTAATTCTTGTACATTTAGGAATGTATATTCGCTTTCTATTTTATTACACGATAAGACATTGCCTAGGTCTTTAGATCATAAAGCTCGATGCGCTTAAACGTGGTTGGGAGTGAACGTTTCAATATCCGCTAAATTGTGATATGACAAGTATAAGGGGTATGGCGTGCTCTTATAATAAATTAAAGTCTAATAAAAGACATAAGATTGGCAGAAAAGAATATTCCCATGAGGAAAGTGTTGTTTCTATCGATATCTTGCGTTACAGTTTAAAAGACGATACTAAAACCAGCTTACAACTAAAAAAAAATGCCTAGTAACCGTACTAATGGAAATAATAAGCATATCTACTAATATAATTAATGTGTATACATATTAATCCCTTCATTATTCATTTCATTTGATTATTCATTAGTTTTGGGGTATATTTTGCAAAATACTACTCAAATCAGTCACTGCTATTAGTACATTTGCAACACGTATTACTTCTCTATCAAAATATGTTACGAGAAAATTCATTTAAAGAATCATTTAAATTGAGCACGGAAAATGTAAGCAAGGCTGTAAATGGAAATAAGAAAGGAGCAGCAGACACTGCTGTGTCTTCTCCAAAATTAATATTTTGTTGGCGAATGGTTTTTCTATGTATTCTTTTTCACGTCGGATTAGTTTATGGAGGTTATTTGGCATATACGAAGTCTATGTGGCAGACTAATGTTTTCGGTATGTATAATTTGTTTATTTGGATACTCGGAATTGATTTTGGGAATGCGAAAGTGCGTTATTTTTTTTTTAAGTAACATAATATTTGTTTGTGTACAGTCAATAGTGTCTATTCCAAAAACAATACTATTGTAGGTCATTGTATTATGTTGAGTTTTACTAATTCATCTTCGTTTTCAGCGTTTGTGCTGTATTTATTATCAACTGTAAGTGTTACTGCCGGAGTGCACCGGTTATGGTCACACAGAGCTTACAAAGCCAAGCTTCCTTTGCACTTATTTCTGCTATTTTTCTATACCATGATTAATCAGGTGAGTTAGTACGTACACTTGGGAAAAACATTATTTTTAAGGAATTTCTGGCTTAGAAAAATGTGTTTGTTACACCGCTATCTGCTAGCTACAAAGCTATCTGGATATAGGTCTATAGTATTTTTTATGAATTAAGTGATGAGCTTCCAAATCTTATCAGACATGTGCGCCTTCCAGGGTTCTGTGTTGCACTGGGTGCGTGACCATCGCGTGCACCACAAGCACACGGATACAAACGCTGATCCCTACAACTCAAACCGAGGATTTTTCTTCTCTCATATAGGCTGGCTACTGGTTAGAAAACACCCAGATGTCATCGCTAAAGGACGCACGATTGACGTCAGTGACATACTAAATGATCCATGGCTGCGGTTTCAACATAAGCAAGTACAATTTTTATACATGTGCTCGAGCAAATAGTTACGATAGTTGTAATTTGCGGAAGCATGAGCAGGACATGGTAGTTCAGGAGACTACTAGCTCAAGATAGGATGGCACGATGGATTGCGCTGCCGTCACGGCGAATGTGAAATGTCCAATACAAAGTCGCGGCGTGTTCTGAATCAGTTCATTTTTATCCCAAACGGCGAGACAATTAACTGCCAGTTTGTGAGACCTGTGTTAAAGGTTCCGCAGAAACCCCTTCAGTGCTAAATAAATCTGTATCAGTATATACAGGGTGACTTTGAACTCGTGGGCAATATTTTAAACTAAGACACTATTAATGATACTAATAGCGTTAGGGCTACTTTTACGCAAAAAAAAAAAGAAAAAAAAATGGTGGAGTGTGGGGCTTAGGCTGTGAGGCGGCCCCGTACCCACTAAAACCCCCGGGTTTTCGGCGTGCGCCACCATGGAGGGGTCACGGGAAACCAAGACGATTACTTCCGCGACCCCTCCGGCGCCTGGCCGGGCGTCGGATGCCCGGCCCCGCCGCGGGGAACTAGGTAACTAGCTGCATTATTATTATTATTTTTTAAGTAAAAATAGCCCTAACGCAATTAGTATCATTAATAGTGTCTTAGTTTAAAATATTGCCCACGACTTCAAAGTCACCCTGTACAAAAAAATGCCCAGTTTTACATTAATTTGCACTTTTTTTGTATTATGTATTTGAAGTATACTAAGGTGGCTAAAGTTAGTGATTTTAAATTTTGTTTTCAGATACTACAGTTACGTAGCAATCTTCATCTGCTATGTTATACCAACATATATTCCTACATTATGGGGGGAGGATGTTTGGACTGCGCTTATAGTGGCTGGTGTTTTTCGACACATGGTATCGAACCACGCGATAGGCCTCATCAATTCAGCAGCGCACACGTTCGGAAGCAAACCTTACGATAAAAATATTCGTGCAACCGAGAACATGGTTGTATCGCTGGTCGCTACTGGTGAGGGTTTCCACAACTATCACCACACTTTCCCATGGGATTACAAAGCCGCTGAACTAGGCGGGTACTCATTGAATTTAGCCGCGCTTTTTATTGATGTGATGGCAAAAATCGGTTGGGCATACGATTTAAAAACCGTATCCGGAGAACTAATAGAAAAACGTGTAAAGAAATCTGGCGATGGGTCTCATCCGGTATGGGGGTGGAATGATAATGATATGCCTGAAGAGGACAGAAAAAGTGCTGTAATATTGTGCTATAATTCGACTAATGAACAAATCTATGAATAAAAATTGTCTTAAGAAATTTTACAAATACACTTACGAAATAAACAAAACTTAAAAATTTCACTTTTCACAATTATTATTTTATGTCCAAAGCATGTTAGGTATGTTGAAAATCCATGTAAAACCACGAGTATTAGATAAGTTTAGGATTTACCAGTAAATCTTAAGATGAGTCGGTAAGAATAATTATATTCAACACATTAAAAAAGATTGTTACCTATCTAATATTGAGTAAAGTACTGGTCTATTTTATTTTTTTAATAATTAATTTATTTAAATAGCAGTGCATAATTACAAAATAAATATTAGTTTTATAGTTCCCACGTAAATTAAGATTTGTTTTAAGATTTACAATAACTCCGTAAAGTAATCTACGTGTATATTAGATACTTTCTTAAATGACTAGATGGTTAAACAGCCGTATGTATCGCACCGTAACAAATAGATGAATGATAATGATAAGACACTTTAATAATAAACTAGCCTGTACACATCCCACGGCAGTACATAGGCCTCTTCCCATATAGAGAAGATTTGAACATTGCTCACCACGCTAGCTCACTGCGGATTGGCGATTTCAGATTCCAATATTTGGAATCCAGGTTTCCTCACGATGTTTTCCTCCACTGTTCGTCAGTAGTCTCTTAGAACAATTAAGAAAGACCATATAACTTTTTCAAACGTCACATTGGTACTTGACTGCGTATATTGAAGATGTCTTGTGCCTACAAGAGAATATCTACATTGTAAATTATAGCTAAATCGTAGAATTGTTTTGGGCTGGCCTTTATAAAATAGTTTAATGGAGAATTACAATTTCTGCACCTGTTCATACAATCTTAAACGTATATATAGGGTATAATGCATAGTGAGAAACGTATATTGATTTCCCTTTTATGAAACTTATAAATGTATCATAAACATTTTATAATATCGATAAACGATCGTTTTATGGAAAAAGTGTAAATCCGTGTAGGTGCATGTTACACATTCTGATTTTATGTTTTTAGATCCGCTTCGGGCCTAGTTATTACATGGATTTGGGAGTACAATTTTGCTAAACTAAGTATGGATGAGTGCTGTAAAAATATGTCTGCTGACACAAAAACAGACGAAATCTTAGTGTCACCTCCAAGATTTAAAATATTTTGGCGCAATATTTTAGCATTTGCTCTTTTCCATATTGGATCAGTTTATGGCATTTATTTGATTTTTACGAAGGCTATGTGGCAGACTGATGTTTTTGGTATGTATTTTTTTCTTACCCGTTTACTCTTGAGAAAATCTTGTAATTTCTTTGCTCTCTTTCTGTTTTCAGCGTATTTTTTGTACATATTTACATCTATTAGTATTACGGCCGGAGTGCACCGGTTATGGTCACACAGGGCGTACAAAGCCAAGCTGCCTTTGCGCTTGATTCTGTTATTTTTCTCTACAGTGGCTTATCAAGTGAGTGTTAAACAAGCTTATAATAAATTTATATATATAACTTATAATAAATAAATTTCTCTTCATAGTGCACTTTTTTTTCTTTTTTATAATCCTCCTCTCCATTGTAGAAATGCCCTTGATTTTTGCTGCGTATCTGTTCTAGGGGTCCGTGTTACACTGGGCGCGCGACCATCGCGTGCACCACAAGCACTGCGATACAGACGCTGATCCCCACAACTCAAAGCGAGGATTTTTTTACGCCCACATTGGCTGGATGATGGCTAGAAAAAATCCAGAGGTCATTGAGAAAGGAAGTACAATCGATGTTAGCGACATACTGAATGATCCATTTCTGCGGTTTCAAAATAGGTAAATATTGTTTTATTTGCTCTCGGAGAGAAGAGTGTGGTGTCCGGATATAAAGAATAGCACCACCCCATATCCTCCACTGGGTGTCGTAAAAGGCGACTAATGGACCTTAAGACCCAGTGCACTGTACCAAGCACCTTGGGTCACCCGAATGGTGGCGGGTAAACAACCAACAATCGCATTCCCAAAGAGGGTTAGTGTCAGGCAGGCGGCCGACTATAAAACCATAGCCAAAACTTTAAGCAAAACGTCTAGAGGACGTGTTGCGCCGACCCCAAATAAATAATTGGGATAAGGGCAGGGGTATGATGATTGCTCTCGGAGAGAAGTGATCGTAGGAAAAATATCTATCGATTCCATCCATTTTTTATTTTGTTGAAATAATAAAACTGTCGTAATAATAGGTCGTACTTTTCATTCACAGATATTATTTTCGTCTGGTTTTCATCATGTGCTACTTCGTGCCAGCATATATTTCTACATTGTGGGGAGAAGAAATGTCGACTGGGTTTTTCGTGGCTGGTGTTTTGCGACACACGATAACAGCGCACACTACTTCTCTTATTAACTCGGCGGCACACATTTATGGCACGAAACCTTATGATAAAAATATTTGTCCAGTTGAAAACTTGTCTGTATCGTTGCTTGCTACTGGTGAGGGTTTTCACAACTATCACCACACTTTCCCATGGGATTACAAAGCCGCCGAACTAGGCGGATACTCATTGAATTTAGCCACGCTTTTTATCGATATGATGGCAAAAATCGGTTGGGCATACGATTTAAAAACCGCGTCTGAAGAACTAATAGAAAAACGTGTAAAAAAGTCTGGAGATGGGTCTCATCCGGTATGGGGGTGGAATGATAAAGAAATGCCGGAAGAAGACAAAAAATGTGCTATTGTTTTGTAAAAAAATATTTTGAGGCATACTTTTTTATTACCGATATGAATAAACTTTGGTTAGGTGTGTGAAAGGAATGAATAGAGGTATAGTTAAACTTGAAATAAAATACCTTACATTTATTGACTTATTTCTTTTCCAAATCTTAGTTTCCCTCTCCCCCTAATTTATTTTCATGGAGTTTAGTCCTAAAGCAGATTGGTGGGCTACAAGACGTAGGAACAAATTTTGGAAATTAAATTTGATAACAGTGCGATGTAATCAAATAATATAATGAATATATCATAAAACTATAGGAAACAGAGGCGAAAGGTAGAGCCATCAACTTTTAGGTGGATTGTTGTTGCAAATATGCGCACCAAAAGGCTATTAATGTCATGAACGTGCCAAAAGATTTTTATAGCTCTATACCTAACTAACCTGTCAAATCACTAAAATTGTTTTAAATATATATTATTATATTCCGGTTGCATGGCAAATAATTGTGAAAGAAAAACGTATCTCGAGGTCCTTTTAAATTCTGTTACTACTTATGCATGCTGCCACCTAGCGGTAACATTTATAATTATTAACGAACACTGGCACGGGGAAGGTGTTTTTCGATTAGTACCAGGTATTCTACCACGATGGCGCTGTTTGTGATAGATTCATTTTATTTGTAAATATTTCAATATCATTGAGTCAGTAATGAGGTAGGTAATGTAACAGGTCGGACCGGTATCATGGCAAACGATAAAATTGATGCTCTAAATTTAATGATATATGGTGCTTTGCAAAAAATGCTGGGAATTCTATGGACAGCATATCGCACCGTAATTTCCATCCTGTAGGAGTTAAATATGGAAACAAGGCATTCTAGTAACTGCCTGCTCAGGATTTTGGGGTACCTACTTTGGTAACATTACCAGGAAAAACAATTTAATTTGGAAAAGCTTGTGGTGAAAAAACGAGACCATGAGGATAAAGCCCATTCGAAATTCATTTTTATTGATAGACATTTTATTTGTTATTTATTCAGTAATAATAATTAACATTAAGTTTTAGTAATAAAGTATTGTCAAGAACTTTATAAGTTTTTAAAGACATGAATTCAAGAAGAGCATTATACTCAATACCTCGTTAATTGTACGCTTTTGGCCTTTAAACCTGTCCTTTAAAGAATACATGTATTGTGTGTTAAAATTCATCTTACGATGAAATATTTTTTCCGAAAATATGATTTAAGCAGTTATTATTTTTTATATTCTATGATGCCTTTGAAGAATTGGCCTTTGGGTTCACCACCTCAATAGTACTGTTGTATTTGTGGAAGCGAAAAGGTGTTCTACGTCGTGTATATTGCCGTTTTCCTTACTGAGAGTACCTACGTCAGCCTGAGCCTATTACCCATTTCACACGAGGTCAAAAAAAACGTTCCGCGTAAAAAAATATTCTGCATGTACGCATAAAATCATGACGCATTAAAAAAAAATGTATTTATTCATATAATTATTTTAACGTAAAAATTATTAAATTATGTGCAAAAATATAACTAGGTACACGTGAATGCGTAGAACGCCCTTGAAAGAAACGACAGACAATGGATAATTTTCAATTTCCTATTAAATTTCTCAGTGCTTACCATCTTCAGTAGTTTTCGTGCCTAAGTAATCATTTTGTCATCATTATTATCATGCATCCGATGTATTTACTCGTTTTACGTAGTTTAAATTTGCCTCCAAACTCAATTTTGTCAAACACGAAAAACAAATGTAAATTCAAAGATCCCTGTTAAATTTAAAACTTGACTATCCTTGCGAAAATTGGATGGGTTTACCCCGTACTCCTATAGGTCTGTGGGGCCATCCAGAATGTTACCATTTGTCACTCTCTTTTCCGGGATACTACTACTAATATTATTTCCTATCCGTTCACCCTCAGGTATCTAGATACCTACAGCTAATGTTTGCACATTGTGAATGTGATTGTAGGATCATTGACCGTATCCGCCCGAATTGTATTAAATTCGAATTTTCTTGACCTTAGTCCGCAAACAACAAAAGATAGTACCGAAAATAATTCCGTACACAGGGATTTAGCCCATTAGGCAATTGACGATTTATTGCGAACCAGAGCCGTGCAATGGTCAATTTAGCAATTTGTGCACAATACGAACGCATCGTATGATGTATTGACTAAATTTGTAAGATAGTAAACAGTTCTGCTGAGTTCTAAAGTGTTCCAGAACACCGTTACTCTTTTGTTTTTTTATTTAAAGAAAATGACTTTCAACTCTCTTATTTTTATTGCTTCAACATTTCAAAATATTACGAAACTCCGGCGCGGGTCAATATTTTATTTTCCCCAAACAGTCAAACAATTGACCGGTAAATCTGACGTTCTTCAAATAATTTTTATATCTATGCCTGTCTTTTTAACAAGTTAGCTCTCTACAACCAATTTAATAATTAAAGTTTCATCAAGACTTGTGAACTTGGTATTAGGTACTGACTAATTAGTCATTTTCCTAGAACACATTTCGCTTTATAGTTTTCTCAATCACGCACTGTACAACGTGTCGCGTCTATGATTACGAGGTCAGGTTAATCAGACCACTTTCCTTGAACTTTAGAACAGCCCATACATGACTAGTTGACAACAGAACATTTCTACGAGAATCTTCTTTATGCTTAATTCATTTATTTTTGAAATTGAGAGTGAATTTTGATCTTGATAGTGAACGCTGATGCTAATGAAATTATAACTACATAGTATAAAACAAAGTTGCTTCCCGTTGTCTGCTTGTCTGTACCTATGCTTAGATCTTTAAAACTACGCAATTAACCTACAGTATTGCAAATCGTACAAAGCTAAGTTGGATAGATAGTTTAAAAACCTCCATCATAGACTGGGCATTTTAGTTGGACTTGGGCCCTCTATTTTAATATTTTAAAACGGCAATAAGATCCTGCCTATTACTGAGGTAACCCTGAAAAAAGAAAACTGAAATAATAGTGCATAATATACTCATCCTTCTACCAAATATTTTTTATTATATAATGTAAACTTTTACTTATATCTGTAATTGAATGAGAAGACTAATCTGTGACGCAGCGACAGTTTGGCAGACTTGAAACACTTTAAATCAATGCATGAACACGCCTCTCCGAACACTTCATACCCATTGATAATAAATCACGGACAGACATGGAAATGTAGCCAATAATATCGGATTAATGATGATTGTACTGAATCAATGAATTGCAGATTTAACCTTCTTTATTTATGTTGTAGATTAGGTACTGAAAGGCCAGGGCTTGCGCTTTCAGTACCATTTTTACCCGTTATTGTAACGTAGAATACCATCAAAAGAACAAAAAATTTAACCTGTAACCTGATTTTGTAGTAATAAGGACAGTCCTACCACCATGTCTAAAAGTACTGTAATTTCCGTCTAGAACTTGACAGCGACTCTCTTCTCTCTAAGTACGGTGCTCAGGTCAAATATAAAGTGCGACTTAAACTGGGGAACCTGCAGTAGGTACTTGGAGATAACAGGGCTTACTATTTTCGGCCCAATAGAAATACGAACCATATTTCATTTCACAAATTCATAAGGGATGACAGTAGACTGTAATAAAATGTGTTTACTAAATCAATATAATCCAAGTACGTAGTTTTGCCGTGGGCCACACAATCCGTCAGTCTACATGCAGACTTACTTTGTAAACATAAATTGCGTTTATATTTAGTATCAAAACGTGACTTACGTAACGTAGAATGCTCTAACGCACGTAAAGAGGCAAAGCTTATCTCTTGCACTCTAGAAGTATCTTGTTGCAGCAAGTAATTAATTAAAGGTTATCATTTATCGACTGATTCATGTAAAATATGTGAAACGTGCTGAAATATACTTGCACCACATTAAAACACAAACGTGACTGCTAATAAACGGCAGAACTATTATTAAATACTTACTTAATTGTGTATAACTTTTGCTTACGACTTTGTTTGCATGCGAAAACTGAATTAAATATCTTTTCGAAAAATTGTTTATGTTTTAATAAGCAGACATAGTTTTCAAGTCCACAAAGTGGTGAAAGAAAAATTAAAATAAATTCTAAAATTAATCATATTTCAACCAGACCAACAAAAACGCTGAAAAAAGGAGAGAAAATAACATTAACGACCAAAAGCATCTCGATAAGAATAAACCGGTGATCTTATAGTTTTAGACACCGGTCTTATTCGCAATGTAATTTGGTACTTCGATGACTTTTGACCACCTCGGTGCAATTCGGCCGAAACGTCGGGAGAAAAGAAGTATTGAATTACATCGCGAATAAGACCTGTTTGTTGCCTAATATGAGTACAAGTCGCAAAATTTAAAAGACCTTATAGTTTACATACAAAACTTACGTGAATCATCAATCGAGTAGGTCCTTCTAGTAACATATCGAGGCTGTTAACTCATTTCGGGTGGAATTCGATTAAAATTACTTCAACAAATCTACATTAACTAGTTCTACTTCAGTAGTTAAAGTTACAAATTAATATTTGTTGAGGTAACTAGTTGTGGTTCCTGTTCAATGTTTTAGTACGAGCTTAAACTGGATGGAAATTGTGAAATGGTGGGTGCCGGCAAGATATCTATAGTTTTTCACTGTTGCTTATCTTGAGCAATAAAATAATTTGGAAATAAAAATGGCGCATGTAGAACATAGTAACTCTAACGCATTGAGTCATAATAATAGCCCAAAATCCAAAAAAATAAGCAGATATTGGGAAAGTGATGTTTCTATGTGAAGTATTAACCCTCTCGCTTATACAACTCCAAAGTCTAACATGTATCGTCAAGACTCTACTTTTTCTCTTCTCGACTCTCACGAGTCTTAGGGGAATAGCCAAATTGAGGCTTCTTAAGAAATTAGTTTAAAAAACATGTAAATTAGTGTTTAGCGTTTTTTAAAACATCTGCTTTAAAATCTCTCACAAATGTTAGATTTTTGAGAAAAAAAAACGTGTTGACATAAGTGCTACAAGGCTCTTTTGGCACGAAGTTAAAATCGGAACTAATGCCGTCTTATATAAAAAACTATCACTTTTGACAGACAGTTGAATTGTTTTTTTTTTGCGAATATGGTCTACTACACTCTCATGTTGATGTTATCCACGAGCTAAAAGATCCTTATAGAACTTTATTTCTGGGTTTATGTCCTTACAAACATGCACATAGATTAAACGCACCACATACATAAATCTAGGGGTGGAGGTTTAAAAACACCGACAGGAATAAAAATGCTTCTTTCGTCGTAGTCACAACTTTTACTTGTTACAACTTATTCGTCTTAAGTCAGCTTTTAAGAAGCTTAAAGCTCAAGTTATTGAAGGCAGTAAAGCTACAGAATATTAATATTTGAGTAGTCAATGTTCTATACGAGAGTTAATATAATTTTGCAAAATATTTATGGCACAAATAAATATACGAGACTTTGTTCAAATAAAATAAGCTTTTCTCTGTGTTCAAGACTAACTTAGATTGACAAATTTAAGATATTAATTTATTTTTGTTGATCAACAAGCACATTTTATTGGGTTTGCTTTTTTTGTAGCTGATTGTCGATTGTCTACGAATATGTAGTCTAACAGCACTGCATTTACTTTTGACTGCACGGATAGCCGTGTGACGTAGGTCACCACGCCAATTACCACTGATAAGAATTTGTGCGTTACACAAATGCTTGTTCTGAGTATGGGTGTCTTTGTGCATGTGAATTGATTGTCTGTGAAATCTCCCGCGATACAAGGACTAAATCCCTTAGTACGGAAGCCGTTTTTTTTTTATTAATAAAATAGTATAGTTTAAGGAATTATATTGTAATATGTTCGGTCCAGATTAGGATATTCCTGTCTACAAGATGTTGTTTATCCTCTTTAGTCCTTCAGTAAGGGAAAACCTATCTATTTATTTGCAGTATAGCGGAAAACAACGGGAAATTCACATAGTAAATTAGTACTACACAACATAACAAAAATATCTATAGGTATTAATTACTTTTCCTCCATGACCTTAAACTAAACATAGGCACTTTAATTAATTGCTACGTCTTTTAGAAATAATTTTGTTATTTCCTTTTGTCAAGTGTCTTGTTATATTTAAGGAGTAATTATATTATCTGTGACGTAAAATATATCACCTTTTTAGTATTTATGTAAGTCAATTTGTTTTTTTAGAACCAAATTTTGGGAAAATGTCTTTTAATTCGAACAAAAAAGGTGTTGCAAATTTTGGAACGTAGAGATATAAACGAAGATGAGATGTAAACTGATGTAAATATAGCCGCGTGACGTGTTAGATTGAAAAATGACAAATTCGAATGAAGATAACTTGAATTTCAAAAAGGGCTGAATCCATTTGCTGAGTTAACTTAAACATACGGGTGATAACGCCGGCAGAGGCAAAATGATCAAAAGTAATATACCTAAGTAGCTTCTTAGAGCCAAGTAGCTATGTACATTAAATTAATTTGTTCAGTTATAAAGTTTAAAAATACGAAGAATAGTGTAGTTATTTGCACTTTCCAATGCTTAAATATTACTCTAAATGAGTAAACACATTTGAACAACTATAGTGATGGTTAGAATAAGGGAATTATTATGGCATTAAAGATTACAAAACTCAAAATCACACCTAACAAAAGTGATGTCATCATAATTTATTTAAATGTTAAGCATCTAGGGACACGACTTAGCTATAGAAGGAAAAGAGAAAAATAATTTATGAAATAATGGTTCCATAGTTCAATAACAATAACAACAACAAACCAGCCTATAGTGCACAGTGAATAAGTGTATAGGCTGTGTAAGAGGTTTGTGCCCGGCAGCGGGAAGTCCCACTGCTGGGCACAGGCCTCTTCTCATATAGGGAAGGTTGGAACACTGACACACTAGCTTACTGCGGATTGGCGATTTCAGATTCCAATGTTTGGAAAACAGGTTTTCTTACCGTTTATCACGAGTGTCTTAGAATAATTAAGAAAGTACATCTAACTTTAAAACATTCACATTGGTACTCTCCATCGCTGGGGATTAAACTTGCACCTCGTGCACACAAATCCATACTCAGAACCGCAAGGCCACCACGACCACCATAATATATCGTTTTATAACGACTATTAAATCTATGTATGAAGTTGTGGGCTATGGGGTGCTGCGTATAATTTATTTATCTTGACAATCAAAACGTGTTACGTTGTTGCCTAATTAGATTTTAAATTTTGATTTGTAGGGTATTAACTGCCTTATAAAAAACTTGGAGGAACTCTTTCGTCTCGCCAAAGACAGAGCGGTATGCAGCGCCGAACGCCCACCTTCAGTAGTGAAAAGGCACCAAAAGAAGAACTAGTAATGCATTCAATTTAATCTCTAAATACCCTAAACCCAATACTATTATATTTCGGTTATTAAATACATTGTTTTGTTTAACACTTTCACGCCTAAAACACTACCAATTTCAGAAAAACTTTCAGCAAATTAAAGGTTTTAATTTTAATTCAATTCCGAATTTTGAACTCATGAACGGCTTAAAATGGTACCTGCCTATTGACTACCAAACTACTTCACTAACAGAAAAGGAGTATAAATAAAATATCTTTAAAAGTAGGTACAATCTCTGTAAACAAGCGTTTTAGATTACTGCAGTGATTACGGCTGTGATTTTATATGATAGCGGGCATTATGATCAATGAGCTAATGTAATTTTGCTGTTTACAAATACGTAGATACCTACTTGACATTTTACTATAACTACTGCGTAGTTTTCCAATACGTTAATTTCTACCTTTTTCTGTCAATTTCTCTTAATATATAAAAAGACTACGACTCTTCTAAAATAAGAGTATTTGGTTTTATTATTTGGCTGTATATCACAGTTGTTAAAGAGCCGAGACGTAGGTACGTTTTAATTTAAATAACATTATAAAAAATGTCGCATTTAAAAATATATCGTACTACCTAAAATTTAACAGGTAACCTACCGAATTTAAATTACTCCCGATATCAATCGTGCATAAAAATTAACCTTTCGACACTAATTTGTAAAAATAATATAAATGAGAGAAGCGTGACTTTCACACTTGGACTGATATCACGTACCTACATATATCTGTCCTTGGTGAAAATATTATTTGAAATACCAAAAAATTCCTTCGTCCTATCTCAAGATGTACGGAAAGGGTGATACAAAGGTCAAAAAACAAAACACATCTTCACGAGAGCCGCACGGGACTGAATTTTGACCCTTCAGTGTCTGCGTGACGTCAGAGCTGCGCGCACGCCGGTCTTCCCGCATTCGTATCATACTAAAGTCGCATTTGTATATAATCGGTCGGCAGGAAATTCAACCGCCAGTCTACTGCGGTGCGTCTGTAATCAATCACATCTTACGGGAAGCCCACTGGATGTTATAATTCGTGGATATAACGCGATTTTTTATACTGACAACATCTTCTAAAGATTACCAGGTAAGCTTTCTTTTATTAAATAATTAATTAAAATTAAAATAAAATAATAATGCGTAAATTCGTTTAACACTTAGATTTAATAGTTAATTCTTTATTTACCTCAATGTTTTTTTTTGTCGATTAGTTATTATTTTCGACTTATCGCTAAACTGAACAGTTGTTGGGTTTTTGCAATTGTTTAAATTAGTATTGTTATTCACCGGTCTATTGTACAAGGAAGTAATTACTATGTGTACATTAGAATAACGACATTAGTAAGTGTTGGTAATAAGACGATAGTAATTTGTTTATTTTTAAATATTTTTTTTCCGTTTCCATAAAATCTTTTTTTTTTTTGTTTCCATTAAATCAATAGTTATTCGGTTAACCTTGTATTGAATGGTTTTGGACTTCTAACTTAAAATGTTAGACAATTTAATTTTATTTTTGAGTGCTATAGTAGTCATTGTTGATAACATTTAATGAGTTTTAGCGTAAAAACCATTCTCATATTTTTTTGGGTAATTCACAAGACACAAGATAAACAAGTTTGACTCTTTTTTCTACCTAAAACATTAAACTTCATGGCGTTAGGTATAACCTCTTTAAGATGATTGGACAAGATTTTCAACAAAATCTCAAAAGATAAACAAGCATTTTCTAATGCACTGAGTTGTTGAAGAGATTGTTGTGTATCAGTTACTGTCACTACATAATATAAAACAAAGTCGCTTTTACTGTCTGTCTGTCCCTATGTAGACCTTTAAAACTACGCAATGGATTTTGATGCGGTTTTTAATAGATAGAACAAACGTTCTACGTGCGAAGCTGGGGTAGGTCGCTAGTATAGTATAAATAAAGAAGAGCCTACCATATTTTATGCAAAATAAACTTATGCATGTTTATATTTAACTGCTTCGTTATAAACATTCACGTAAAAAAATAACGAGTTTGTAAAACAAAATATCACAGTTGTTGCGTAAATTACCTTACAATTAGCAGGCATTTTGATGTCATCAATAGCTATTAATTCATACACTAATAGTTCCTAACTTGTTTCTGTGAATAATGTATATGGTTACAAAACGGCGACAAAAAATAATAACATTCATGCTTTTGTAGTTTCTTAATAACTTTAAACTTTAATGATTAAGAAATTATGTATTTTTTATTACCTAAATATGGTATTTTTAACTACCCACAGGATTTCAATTAATAATAGATTTCCCATAAAAACACATTTTCGCAACCCTGAGCTAAATTACAATAAATATCAGTACAGGAAACCACGTCTCACGTTTGCGTTATCAAATTCTTATACTCTTCTTTTAACCAACATTTTTTTGATAACATTCTCTACTAATTTGCATAAAATACCAGACGGCATGTCTTTTGGCTTAGAAGATAACAAAGGTCACTAACGTCTCACAAGAACAGAAGGTGGCTGCGTCATATTATATATTCTATTCTTATCTCTTTGAGGTCCAAATTCCAATGCAAATGCAACGCTAATCATGTTCTCATCACCATCCTAAGCCCTGGTAGATATTTTTGAGAAAGGGGAAGGGGTTTTAGTATTTTAGACCTGCTTAAATCTTGTTTACCTGTCGCGATTTTTCATCTTAAAGAAATAAAGTTAGTTGACGGTGACTTTAAACTGATTAATGTTTTAATATTTGATCATTGGTATTGTTAGTACATGTCCCAAAAGGAGTTGACTATAGTTGATTGAGATTTGAACTCTAAACATTATGGTTAAAATATTGTTTCTGTTAATGATGGCCGAATACGAAAACATTATTCGTTTTAAGTCATTATTAATCCGTTTTCTTTGTCACACTATGAAACAAAAAATAGATTTAAGAACGTCTTATTGTAATTTTTTAAGTTAACCTAATCCTGTAAGCTAAATATTCAAAAATAGTGTTAAATTAAATTAAACAGTCTAATTAGTACAATAACGTGTCGGTCGGATTAAAGTCGTTGATAACACTACTAACATAATGGCTGTATCTGTCGGCCAACGTGAGATCGCGAACTATCATCTTTTATTGCACACAATGCCGACTCTGTCGTGATCGACGGTCGATTGTGATCGCATCATACAACGGTCACGCCACTCCCGCGCACCCGTCACCGCGCAAATAACACACACAATTGCTAGACGGTGCAGAATGAATGAAGGAAAGGAATGTTGATAAAAGGTCCTGGAATTGGTCCTAGTATTTCGTCCTTTAGCTTTTGCGTTACGGGTTTATTTTTGTTTTAATTATTTTACTCTACACTAAAACAAGTCTGTAACAATCTTAAGGTATAAGTAGTAGGATTTCATATATTTTTGTAATTAAATGTTGGGTTCTTGCTCGGTATTGCAAACATTCAAATCAAATTCACCATGAACACAATGATTTAGAATAAACATGTGGTTTACTACCTTCGCGGGGATCGAACCCGCGTAAAGTCGCGTACAGTCGTCATCGGCGTGATGACTTATCATACCTATACCATATGTCTTTCCGTATAGCCAAAATCGAAAAGAAATAAAATCTGTTATCGCCTCGCTAGCTCAATTCGACCGATATTTTCATATACCTATATAGTTGCAACGGTTTATAAATATTATTCTTGTTGGTATACTCTACATGTTTATTGTTAAATGTTGTATGTAACAATAATTATAATGTTATTATATTGATAGTTGTAGCCAAAATAAAAATGAGTTATCATTAAAGAATAATGAATCATAACTTGCATAAAAATGGGAAATGTGATAATGAACGTTTTTTATTGCCTACTTTAGGAAGTTTTTACATTTAACTTAAGAGAGCTAAATAAAACACGAGAATTATCACTATTTAAAACAGTTCGTTGTTGCAGTATTTGGCCATATTATGAAAATAAGTAGATAAAAATAAATACGTTATTTTTGATAATTTACTTCTTTAAAACGTTTCAAAATAAGCTATTGTTTACCAAATTGTGTCGCAGTTTAAAAATTTTGACTTTAATGTGCAATGTTTTCAACAGTCATGGTCACGAGTAGACTTAATTAAATAAAATCGCGATACAATCGTATGTAAATAGGTTTTTCCACGTGTAACATTTGCTTGAATCAAATATACTTATTCTGTCAAACATGTTCTAGCGTTGATTGTAGGAGAGTCAATATTAAGGCCGTGGTGGTTAGGAGATGAGGGCTATTGGTACAAGAAGAGCGACATCCGTTCACGAACGAGATGCGTGCATCAATCACTCTTTGCTTAGCTGTGTAGGATTGAAGTCGGTGGCCCACTAAATGTACCACAGTTGATCCTTTTATAGAAAATAATATTAATGAAGCCCAGTACCAGTGAAGTAGAAATATGTGTGTGTGTTTTTTCGATACTTAAATAAGTTAAATTGATTGCCTGCGCATGATTGCCCCGATGTGAGTTCTTAAAAAAAAACATGGCAAGAATTTCATTTGTAGAGTCAAAGTTTAAAGATTATTACAAAGTCACGTGGCAATACAAGATTTCTATCATAATTATTCAAATTTTGACTAAATTTAAAATCTATTCATTCTTATTTCTGACCTATCTAACGATCTTTGCAGAGTCAAACGAAATAATTGTTCTATTGTAAAACTGCGAGTACAAGGGGGTAAGGCCAATGTTTTTAAAGTTGAATAACCTAAATTAAAATTCTAAATAAACATTGATTATTCGAGAGAACCGAGTCATTGTGTTAAATGTTTAAGTATAAATTAACGAATCGTGTTACTGTCACCATGAACTATTTAATTAGAATAATTTAAGGGTCAGTTCTAAATATTCATTGATTGATATTCAAAAGATTAGTTCTGGGTCGGAATCGAATCGCGGTATAGCAGACTTGATCACTAGACCAACTGATTTGTTGAAAGATATAATAAAAATTACATTATTTAAGGGTAGGATTGATAGACCAGGGTCAAAAGACAGTTTTTACTCGGATTGCTTTACGCTGAAAATTTTAATTGCACTTATGGAAAAAAGGTAGATAACCAAGTAATCCGAGTATTATCTAGTAAATTAGATCTACGGTCGGTAGTAAATACAAGACAGAATAATATTTACACATATTTTTTAAAACCGCATATAAACTGCACAATATTTTTATTTCTAATAACTGGTATCTAGCAAAGTAAATAAATATAAAAGTTTAATACTTCTTACTTGATTCTACAGTGCTACTGGCCACTAAACCCATCAACTCTAGCTTAAGCTCTTTAGTGCATGCATTCTACAAAATTCAAAATTGTCTTGAAAAAGACGTGGAACTTCTGCATGGATTGATTCTAAATAATATAAACAAGTGACTGTGTTTTTAAAAAAGTGTTTGCGTAAATACTACGAGTAGTATAAACTGCCAGAGTCATTGAGCAGTCATTTTTCAATCGAATCGAATTCGAAATATTTATTGTAAAATCGTATGTGTAGCATTCGTACTAATAAATAAAATTCTGACAGAATGTTTTAATTGATTGGTAGAAAATTAATGATAATGAATTGGCTTAGATTGACTCAACAACGGAAGAAACTATAATTAGGTCAAACATATCTTATGAGTAAGAAAACAAATTACGTTCCCTTAGGATTTAGCAAAAACTTAAACATAAACAAGGTTAAAAGGGATACTTCCTTCACATAATTATAACGGATTTAATCAGTAAAGCGCGTATTTATCATCCAGAGACTAGGAATGACGTATTACAGATTTGCGTGCGTGTTATTTCTGATAACATATATTATTTGTTTGAAGTGTCAATACGTTGTGTACGTCATGATAAATTATAAATATTATGGTTTAGAATTATTTATTTACATAGCTTGTAGAAATATAGATATTAAACACAATTAGACAATAATAAACAGACATCAATTGATCTCACATTTCTGCAAAGGCGTGTTGATGTCAAATAAAACAAGTGAATGTTCTAGTAGCACAATTTTTTCCCAATTAATTTTGTAACAAGTTTCGAAAACAACAGAATAACGAAGGTTATTAATACATTGCGGCTCACATGTGTGATTGGATGTCGGGAATACAGCTTAACTGTGCTTACCGAGGGAACCGCAGGCGCGTGACGTCATAACGGTGTTTTTCTCATCATACAATAGCTGTAGTCACTACATTATTTCCTGGATCAGCTTGCATGAGAGGAGCTTAGCGTGGCCATAGAAGGTAATAGCCTCCAACAGCATCATGTACTATGACACACCATGCTTTGACTATTGACTGGTCTGTTGGCAAGTGGTTAGTAGCCCTGACTGCTACACCAGAGGTCGTGGGTTCGATTCCCACCCAGGTCAAATGTTTGTGTGATGAACACGATTATTTGTTCTGTGTCCGAGTGTAATTTATCTATCCTAATATGCATATGTACTTAATACAATATTAATGCTTATCGATTGTCTACTACTTATGATTTAATCTACCTTGTATGCTGAGTTTGAGACTGTATGAGGTTGTGTTAATGTTGAGCAATGTAATTACTCGTATTATTATATTCAAAAAGATATGCCCGTAGACAATAGCACCTTAAAAAGTTCAAAATAGTACTTTTCTCTAGTCCAAGCATCGCGACGCTGTAAGCAAGACGCCAATGAATAAGGCGAACAGATATTTAAGCAATAAACGTTGGCTCATTATTATTTACTTACTATATTCGTATTCTTTTTGTCAATGACGCAGGTTAAAGCGGATTCCTATTTTATTTATCGTATTATTTGCAAACCAGACGCAATTAAACAATTTTACGTATTAGTAATCGAACTTTAGGCAAATAACTTTAGAATTTCTAAATATTTTTTTACAAAATAAAAAGGTTTTTAAATAAACTAAACTTCTTATTATTTAACTAAACGCTTGTTTGTACTAGATGCTACTGCACGGGATTTCAAGGTAGAAATGTCTGGATCTAAGTTTATTGAATAAAAGTTCAAAAGTAAACGCTCGAAAACCTTACTCTTAGAACTGGAATATACTAAAGAAGGAACGGTACTAAAGTTTGGAACTAAGTTACGTTTATTTCTTAGCTAAGACAAAATAGGTAACTTTTTGAATACTCTTGAATGTGAGTAAAATATGTAAAAAAAAACATTCTAGGTACTATTATCGGAAAATGTTGGTGAACTGTCAATTAATCTTGTCAGAAAGTGGTGTTTACTTCTAATTTTTAAAAGTGTTAAACGACAAAATAATAATGCTTAAACATCATTAAGGGGAAAACCCGCGCACGCAACACGCCGCGTTTGCTTATTGTGTATCTTCATTTGTTTTACAACTTAGGCCTGTTACTATTGTAGCATACGTTATGGGTCCGCGAGACGATCAAGTGCGCTTGACAAGTCTACGTGCTTGAAATGAATATTGATCGTTTACAGCGTTGACTTGACAAGTCCCGTCAAGTATCTACGGGCTGGACCATAATTGTCAAGTTGCGTCAAGTCGCTTGATGCGACTTGACAAGTTTTATTCATTTGCGACCGGAACATCAAAGATAGCGGACGACGGACCGGACCGAGACGTTCTTTTCTCTTTTTCTGTGATAGATACCGCTAGAGTTATAGCAAGGAATGCCTTGTCTGCGTTGGAAACCATTATTAATTTTTGCGACGACCACTTTCCTGAGCACAGGCCGGTGAACGACTGCGGCATGTGGACTTGACGGCACCTTCAAGTCGCGTCAAGTCCCTGGTCAAGTGAAATCGTCAAGCACGTAGACTTGTCAAGCGCACTTGGTCGTCTCGCGGACCCATTAGAGTCAGCGTTCACGGGCAACAAATAAGTGGCAAGACAGTCTTGCAACTATCTTCCAATTACAACGAAACTGTGTTGTCTGATACTACGTAGGGATAATCAACGACGCGTCGTTGACGCAACTCTTGGTTGGAAGACAGTTGCCAGACTGTCTCGCGACTATTTTTTTGCTAGTAAACGCTGGCAATTATGGTGCACATTAAGTTTTTTAATGTGTGTTGCCATGGAAACCTAATGTACGGTGGTAGCCTTGTTTTACGTCCTCTATAAATCTAACAAATAAAATTGATATTCCCACTTCGTCTTACTATACTTGAACATTTCACTTGGCTCAGTGGATATGAGCATTCAAAACCTGGTCGTTATGTATGCAGTCGGTCAGACAAAACTGCGCGGTCAGCTTAACCTTTCAACGTTTGATATTTGAATCTACGTTATTCTCTGTAGCTATTCAAATATGTGAATAGATTTACCTGTGTGTCAGGTAGAATATTACATAAAATTCTTTTAGCTGACCGACATCTAATCATTTTACGGAAATTACTAGAATACCTCTATGTACTTATTTTCAGCGACTTACCCATCCGATTATTGACTGATTAATTATAATATATGTGTGGATCGATTTTGGCCGCGGCGGCTAGTGTCACTATGACACCAGCCAGCTACGCGGGATATAATATTATGGTGCACAAACGCGAACGCAAACACCGGTGCACTCTCTATTCCTTTACTCTCATAGTCTGATGAGACGGCAATCCGATACAATCGGAGAGAGATCAGGCGCATTACCTGCATTTTTACGTTCCTTCCGAAACACGGAAGCTGTGATATTTATTTCTCAAACGCACACAACATTCGAAAAGTCGGCGTGCGCCGTGAGGATCGAACTCGAGACCTTTGACTTGGCAGTCCTACGGTCTTTTTATCACTAGGCTAACACAACTTTTATTGACTGATTAATACATCACTAGCTACAATATATTTAAAAAAAGAAAAGGATTGGGTTTAGTTCGACTTTTCTTTTAACATTTCCTTTATTTCGCAAAGTTTAGCTTACCGTACCCAGTAGTAACATTAGCACTGCCAATAACTTTTTATGTTATTTTCTGTAACGTAACGGTAAAACGTTTAGTGGGTCGTGTAAAAATAAAATGCATCTGACGCCCATTTTCAGCACTTGCATTCTTTGAATTTTCAACCGATTTTATAAGTTACCGCAGTTTTGGATACATTTTATTCCGAGAAATAATTTATGCTAATCACTAAGATATTTTTGTCTAACACTAGATGTTAAAAATAAATCCTCTTAAAGAAATCTACCGATTATAATTTTGTATACAATAGGTATATTTTTTGAGAATTGAGATGAATGTGGCTGGGTTCTTTGTCGTCTATGGTATTAACAATACACATTGTAAACCTTGACATATCAATACATTATAATTTAATTCACAGTTTATTATGTAATGTTTCCGTATTGTTACTAAGGACAAAAGAACATCTACCTATTCTATAATATGACTCCGAATTGATTTTATTTTATTCATGCTATTCTATCCTAGTGTCATTTTTTTACGTTATTTATTGGATGTTTTATGATAAAAGATAATTTATGGCCGGCATTCGGAATTAATTTTATTTATAGTAATATTTTTTATGAATGTCGTAATAGTATTGTTTAAAAGTACCTATTTTTAAAGCGCGAACGCATGCTTTTTTAATAGGAATTTAGCATACTTTTACTCCTTTAATTAGCCAAAAATTTAGATATAAGATTCTTGTGATTCAATATGAAGTTCCAAGTGACTATGGAATTACCCTCATAATTATAAAGAAACATTATAGAGAAGTATGTAGAGAAGTAGACCACTCATTAATTACTGAAAACTTTGGATTAGGAAAGAAAATGTAAAGGTATCCTACCTATTTATTTCCAGCCAGGCCATACATTAGCCACGTGAAAGGCAATTGCGCTCTTTATCTAGCGTTCGAATCTCGGCACTGAATTGAATCTCAACGGATTCGAGTTCTAAACTTTGAACCTTGTTTATCTGATCCGAACTTTACGAGACTTTGTAAAAATATTGCCCAACCACCTGAAAATGTTGCTGCAATATTGTTTGCTATGCAAATCTGTTTTTATTACAAATCTTAGGATTAAAGCTAGTCATATCGTTTAGATAAACTAGGCTGATTGGAATGACGCACTTTCGTAAATCGATTTAAATCAGTGTGGAAACACTGATACACAATAACTCCTGTTAGTCTGTAGTGTTGTGTCCAGTTGTACAGTTTGTCTTACCCGCTGCTTAACTATCGAGCCGTCAAAATGCAAAGTGAGACTTCAAATAAGGAAATTAAGAGCAAAATTTTAAGGAAATAAATACGAGGAAATTTGCATAAATATTACATTGAAGTGATGTGTTTGTGTTAATTGTTTTAGTATAAAATTGTGTTTTGTTTGCAGACAATATGCCTCCTCAAGGGCAAACTGGTGGATCATGGGTCCTGTACGAGACAGACGCTGTGAACACGGACACAGATGCGCCAGTCATTGTGCCACCATCAGCTGAGAAGAGAGAGTGGAAGATAGTATGGAGAAACGTCATCTTGATGGGCTTGTTGCATATCGGAGGAGTATATGGTGCCTACCTGTTCCTCACGAAGGCAATGTGGCTCACGGATCTATTCGGTAAGCTGTAACTTAGTTTGTTTACTCCATTTTTGTTAGGTATTCGGAGTCGTTTTTGTGCCGCAGTAGGGTAAAGGTCAGCCTTTTGTCTTTCCTGTAACTACCTACGGTCAAATTTGCCTCCCGATTCTTGTAAAAAAAATGTTTCGTAATGATTAGCGAGGTCTGCTGGTTGAGTTACACGATTGAAAAATATGTTCATGAATACTTTCAATTTACGTAAGTTTAAAGTATATAATTTAGTACGTAATTTCAAAACATTGATTTAATTCTTAATTAACTTAAGCAATAAAAATATACATTTGAATTAAACTTAAAAACGTGACAGTCGTGGGAATTTTTGTGTCAATCACATTTCTTATTTCTTTTTGGCTATAAAAACTTTGTTACGTGGATGTAACATGATTATTCTATAGGCAGTTAGGTGTTAAATATGTACCTATATAAATAAATCAAATTTGTTTCCTATAAATCACGATGTGATTAATCATTAATTGTTTCAAAACACGTGCAAAGATAAAGGACTTATATATAGGGCATATTTATCGATGTAAGATAAGAAAAGAAAGGAAAAATATGAGTTAATATTTTTACCTTAACTGCATAAACAATTAGTATAGGGAAACACTGTTTTACATACAATTTACTCACTGTATGACCTAACAAAAATCCCACTTACAAATTGTAAATAATTATTAAAAGCTGATCTTCCTCTCTACATATTTTCATTCCTTATATCAACGTACCTAACAAAGTAACAATGAATTTTAAGAAAGTAAAAAAAATATTGATGATTACACGTATGTACGTCAAAGAATAAATTAAACTTATTATTTATTTACGAAAGATAAACATTTATACATAAAATAAATAAATAATTCATTAATGCGAAAAAATATGAGTGCTTCAGAAATAAGTATAGTTGAAACCTGTTACAAAGTTCAAATTTTTAACAAACGTAATTTAATTTAATTTCGATTTTAAAATTCAAACAAAAGGATGTGTGGATATGTTCTCAGAATAAACTGCTAGAATCTAGATTGCGAAAATTAATTCAAATTCACATTATTTCAATAGAGCTCGTTTGTATTTTAAACATTTACAAAGGATACAACTTAAAAATGTCTGTTCCGAAAATGTTGGCCCTGAAATAATTATGACCATTTTTATTTTGTCTTATTCCTTCGTCTCTTTCAGTTTAAGGTACAAAGTAGTGATAAACAATCATTTGACATATTGTTAGGTCAGACAATTTGTCAAATGTCTGTCTTTTAATGTGCATTTTAAAACTTCTCTAAACCTAAGCCCTATGTAAAGCGGGACATGAAATGAAATGTTAAACTGAACACCTGCTAGCCAGTTCTGCAACTTGAACTTGGCTTAACATGATACCGTGTGTCGTTTTTAGACAGTTACCTTCTGCTGTCTAAAAGTAGACACGATATATTTTGCGTTCAATAATATTTATTGTATTCTTTGTTTCAGCGATTTTCTTGTATTTATGTTCGGGTCTGGGCATCACTGCCGGAGCTCACAGACTCTGGGCCCACAAGTCTTATAAAGCGCGCTTGCCTCTCAGACTCTTGCTCACGCTTTTCAACACATTGGCCTTCCAAGTAAGTAACCATTTTATAAACATATACTGAGTTATTAACCACCTCCTAATATTATTTACTTACGTTTATTGCGCCGACTCTAAGTAAAATAGGATAAGGGCAGGAAGATGATGATGTAAAAGAGAGAAACCACTCTACGCCCTGTGGCTTGCTGTCCATATTTAGTGTCGTTTTCGTTTAGTTTCCATAGCAACGATAACTAAACCTAATAAGCTTTTTCTAACCCTCAATAATTTAATTGATATCGATAGCGATATCGCAAAATATATCATTCTTGAAAACCAAATCGCTTTGCTACTTATAACCAGTTAAACAAACACATAATCTTTGCTGCTTAGTCAAATACCTAATAGATTGTATCTTAAATAGTTGAAATTTATTCCAAAAGTGTGCAACTATAATTCTGATATTATCAAGATTGATTATATTAGCTCTAAGCATTGTTTGCTTTATATTTACATATTTAAATTATATCTACCTACATGTATTTGTAGTTATACGGATACTGTTTATATTACCCAAAATATTAGACGTTTAGGTATACTGTAACGGTAACTGCCTAAAGGTACCACTATAGGGCTTGCAATTTAAGCCCTATAGTAGTACCTTTAGGCAGTTAAAAACGAGAACGGTCCTAAGGACTGTAAAATAAGGCTGAAAACTTTTTAGATACCATCTTGTCCGCAAAGCACGTGCAGGCATAAAAGTTCAAAAGGTTAATCATAGAGATGTGTGCGTGAGTGATTAGATGTTTGCGTGAATGTATCGTAACAAAATTTTCCAGGAAAGTAAGGAAAACTACTAGAATACGTCTTTAATCACCAAAGGCACCTTTACCATTATCCAGTATTAAAAATCGATAGTTATAAATTATTTGGCTTCGGTCACGTCACAGAGTTCATTGTATCGTATAAGGGGCAAAAAATGTTCAAAGACAAAAAAGTAAATAACTGTGACAGTTCTTAATCCAATTTTATTTTTTAATTTAAATCTATTGTAAGTCTTCTGAAACATTCGGTAAATTAAACTGCTTGTGAGTTAACAATGATATACCTGCTAAACACGTGGCACTGTTTGTAAATTAATAATTATGAATTAATTACTTCCTTTGAAATCGCTCTCTACCTATAAACTAATTGATATTTGGCTGCTAGGGATTCTCCATCAAACTGATATAAAAACAGCTAAGCTGATCGCAATTTACGAGATCGGAATCACAAAAATACAAACCGCCATCGATGTGGCTGTTAGGAGGTCATATCATTGCAGCATACGAGTTATCACAAACCAATGACATTTTATGACATTGTAAGGCATCATGGAACTTTCTGTCTATCGATAGAAATAACAACACTTACACGTGAGCGTGTGATCGATACGTTAACATGTGGTTGCCACGCGTGAATCTCAGTTATCAACATCACCTTTTAACTTTATTATCGACGATTACCCTTTCAACCCGTAATTAGTTTATCACTCGAATGTAATGTGATCGATTGCGACTTTCTTCAGCTAACTTTGATTTATCTACCTTCAAGATTATAAGTACAAATCAAATAACAGTTTGCAAGTGTACGCTAATAATATTAAAAGTAGCACCATTGTCCTTGTTTACTAGATTTATTCCGAAATTTGTCTCTGAATTAACTAAATGTTTTAAATATTTTTTAAATAACAACACTGTCCTTGACAGTTTACTTAAATTATTTAGGATTTAGTCTTTGAAATGCCATGTTTTTCAAATTTTAGGTCAATTGAAAGTGGTTTTAACTCCTCATTTTAGTATTATATAATAAATTCTACATTTGGGATAGTGGAATAAGCGTTACTTATAATTGGAAATCCCCAAATGTCAATTTGTTCTTCATCACTCAGTCTCTTTTACTTTAGTTTAAATGTGCATCAATTTATAATCAAGTAACATTGAATCCAAATGTCCAACTGATTATATCCATGTAGACAAAAGGAATGTGAATTTCCTTGAAGATAATTAACAAAAACAAATGCTATTTACTAAATATCTTATCAATAAATTCTAAGCGGTATTATCGGAAATCATAATAATCTGATATATTAAAAAAAATCAGTAGCATTACTTGATAAACAATGACAAACGTTATTTATAACGAATATTGCACGTGAGTTTTTTGACCGATATTGCTGTGGGTTAAAACAACTTGCATAATGTTTTGTAGACAAATAATCATTTAATATTTCCAATTTGACGTAGAATCCTTATCAGCTATCACACATCGTATAAATGATTTGAAAAAGACTTTCAATATGATCTTTATTCTTTAATCTGGTGACTTAAGTATTTGCTTATTATCATAAGTACTTAAGAATGTTTAAGCTTTTGATAGTTGTACTCATATTATACTCAGATATATAAAATGTACTCATATTGAAACAAAGGTGAATTTGAAAAACATAGATACCTAAATTGGTGATAAAAAATGGTATATTGTGAGCAGGAATTTGATATGTTTCTGGTGGCAATGCAATTTATATCTTCCGTTACCATTTGTTTACACACACCTCATACAAATATCAATGATGTCAATAACACTTATTCTTGTTACCAGGATGCAGTAGTTGACTGGGCCCGAGACCATCGCATGCATCACAAGTACTCCGAAACTGATGCCGACCCCCATAACGCGACCCGAGGATTCTTCTTCTCCCACGTCGGCTGGCTGCTGGTCAGGAAACACCCGCAGATCAAGGCCAAAGGTCACACCATCGACCTCAGTGACCTTAAGAGTGACCCCATTCTTCGTTTCCAGAAGAAGTAAGTTTATTTTGTTTTAAATAGGTTTGTGTGTTATCAAAAACATGTCTGAGTTAAACTGTCCTTATCTAACATAGTTTCGGTTCAATTACGTCAGACAAAATAAAAACATGGAGTTAAAAATAGTCGCACGCTGATGAAAAAAGACAATTAGTTTAGACTGCCTTACCTCGACACGTTATTAGTAACGTCATAGGAATAACTATAATACAACCTTTTTTATTTGTCTCTAAAACAATAATTTTATTTGCAGGTACTACTTGACACTGATGCCCTTGGTCTGCTTCATCCTGCCTTCCTACATTCCGACCCTGTGGGGTGAATCCGCATACAACGCGTTCTTCGTATGCTCAATCTTCCGCTACGTATACGTACTCAACGTCACTTGGCTTGTGAACTCCGCCGCCCACTTGTGGGGCAGCAAGCCTTACGACAAGAACATCAACCCCGTGGAAACCAAACCCGTCTCCCTAGTAGTACTCGGCGAAGGTTTCCACAACTACCATCACACTTTCCCTTGGGACTACAAAACTGCAGAACTCGGCGACTATTCCCTCAACTTCACCAAAATGTTCATTGACTTCATGGCCAGCATCGGATGGGCATATGACCTCAAGACAGTCTCGACTGACGTCATCCAGAAGCGCGTGAAGAGGACCGGCGACGGTAGCCACGCCGTGTGGGGCTGGGACGATCACGAGGTTCATCAAGAGGACAAGAAATTAGCTGCTATTATCAACCCAGAAAAGACTGAATAACCAAATTAATCCATAACACAATTCCATTAGTTTTTAGATCGACGGGTGTATGCGTATTATACCGATGTGAGGGAAATGTGATACCAGTTATATTTATTTATTTTTTAATTATTTAATTTGAAATGATAATGGTTTATCAAGACTTTTAGAATTAATTATTAGATTTTTAACAAAACAATGCCCATCTGTTTTCATTCGAGAGAAAATAAAGATAGATTTTGTTAAATTTTGTGTCTTTTTTACCATATAAAACACTTGACATAGACATTGCAGTTATATTTGTTTCACGTATTTTTAATATATTTTTTAACAAGCTTCTATTAAACGTTATCCTGAATACAATTTTATTCAACAAATGATACTAGAAATATTTTATACTACAATAGGAGGAGGCCATAGAAATAACGATGCTTTCCCTATCTGAATACATGTGCAGTTTATTTGACAAGTTGAATTCATTGTTGGAATTCAAGCAGGATATTTTACTTTTTATGCAGTCATAATTTAATATAAACAATGTTTTGCAATATAAAATGCTGCTTTTAGAACATTGTAAGTACTTTTATGCTATCAATATTTTGAACAAAATAATACACATACATAAAATATATATTTCTACGTAAAAATCATGGTTGTTCCAATTGTTAAAAAATATGGCCTCGTATATACTACGATTTAAAAAGGCTAATCTGTTTACTAAAGTAGGCTTCTTTTCATCCTATTTTTACCTTCAGAAGTAATATTTTCGTACACAATGCGTCACTGAGCGCTCTTTACTAAACATTCCCTATTATTCAAACACCTGTTTACTAAAATCCGAACTATTTTGGTCTACAAATTCCAGCTAATTTGGTCTCGTACTAAATTATATATATTATACATACATAGTAACAGTACATAGTAATGTGTACGCACTTTCTGCTGTCATTTGAGATTAATTATGAAAGTGTGGGCGCGGCAGGTTGATCATATAGGGGCATTATGATATTTTACTCAATATTAGCCATTTAACATATTAAGGTTTTTAGAAGGTCTTATTTAATTATAATAGGTTAATAAAATTGTAAGAGAAACTCCAGACTGTATTGGATCAGGACTTAATTTTGTTGGAGAAGGAAGTAATTTAAAAACTTGTTTACGAAGACAACGAATACTGAATAAAAAACGTTAATCTAATCTAAGACCACGTGTAGAATGATATGGAAAACCTAGACGTTTATTTGCTGAAGTGACACGTAACAGTTTGTTAAAAATCATGGCAATGACGCAATCAGAAGCGTACATACCTACTCGTTACATGAATGAACGCTTGCTCCAAGTTAGACCGTCCCAGCGGATATTTCGGGAGTGTTTGCAAAAAGTATAGTAAAACTGCTTCAAAAATTCAAATTGCAGAGTTTTTCACATTCTCCATGTCTATGGAAAATGCGAAAGTCATTTTGTTTAGCTGTTCTTTTTACAGTTTAATATGCATTCGAATTACAATATTCGTTGAAGTGCTTTAAATTTAAGATTTCGCTGCGTTTTATTTTTTTGAAATAATTTACGATACGACTCAGTTTTTATCAATGAATGGTCTACTATAATATCGTTCTTAAAACTCGTCACATTAACAAAAACGCGTTTCTTGGTTGTATGTCGCTACTTGCCATGGCAGGCTGTAATTTCAATTAGGGGTGGCCGTATGCCTGCACTATATGGTTGCCGTCAATTTGACGGCTTGTTTAGATCAACTCAATTACTTTCATATTCAGGGTGTTCTTTTTAGGGACCAAATAAACGTATAAATTATTTAATAAAGTATTGTTTTATGACATCCTTAGTTATTTTCACAGCTCAATAGTCTCAATTATTCATTCAATTCAAATAACTAGTCTTTTCTGTTTTTATTACTTTAACTTACGTTAAACTATTACAGTCGTCAATAAAGAAAAACGCTTGAAAAAAAAGCTGTAAACGTTACGACCCTTTTGGAAAAACAACTTTGAAAAAACATCGTTAATGCATAATGCAGCAGGGAAATTCCCGTCTCTGAAATATTGCAAAACGGAATTCATAAATTGCTCTCTCATTTCAACGAATCGCATTTCAAATTGTTTTCTATTTTCGGTTTTCCGTTGAAGACAAAATTTTGTACTTTCTATTATTACCTTATAAAAGTCTTTCATAATATTCTTGTTAACAGCTCCGTAATTCACTTTATTCTGAGCGTGTTAAAGATCAAAATCAATTTCACCGTTAAGTTTTATGTGGATAATGGAATTTTACGTAATCGTCGGGCCTAATAACACTAAAAACGTATATTTGAGGGCATCACAATAAACGCGCTACGTAATATTGAAGGTAAAATTTTGGGGAAAAAGCCTAAATCGCTGAGTCACAACCAAAAAGTAGGAAAAGAAATTCTGAAGAACTTTCTTAATTTTCCGTCCTTGAAATTGATGACCTTGTTTTAAGGGGAAAGTGGGAGCTGGATATAATGTAAACGGCATTTTAACTGTAATGTTGAAGATGAAGAAATGTAATGATGAAGAAAACTAAACAGCCAGCACTCTTTCTTTTTCCTAACAGTTTTAATACAGCCACTATGTAAGATACGAGACGAAATTTATGCTTAAATATAAAACGTAGATTACTTCCAACCACCCTACAATTTTAAACAGAAAATTACATTTCCGCAATAAATAAATTCATTAGTTAACCTGTATTCGTTTACTCGACCGAGAGGGAAACTTACTCAATTGTCGGTTTAGGCTTGTTCTGTTTCAATAGAGACGCTTTTGTAACTATTAACAAGCAAAGACCGAAGAGAGCTACGAATTAATTGCTACGAGTAAAGTTGGCTACGTATAACGCTACGCTTCTAAGAGTTACACCTTTCGTAAGTTATCACTGTTGTTACGTAAAAAGGCTGTAAAGTTACCATGTTATAGTTGAAAACGCTTTTTATAATAAAGTGTGTAACCTATATGTCTCGCTACTCAATTATTTCTCTCATCCTGCAATGGATTAAGGGATTAACTGGTTAAGTCCTCTTAAGTCAGTTCAAAGCATGGCTGCGCCAACAGAAGCCAAATAAAGAAGAACGACAACCAAACACAACGACTGCTGGATGAGCATAAGTAGTTGCAGGCAGTCCAGAGAGGCGTTACCGTACCCCTCACCAAAACTGTCCCGTGTCCACATTTATTTTAAGCGTGTCGACCTAAAAAAGTGGTACGCTTGATCACTTGGCACATATCACTAAATAAACATCTTTTCACCATCAATGTTACAGATAGTCCACCTGTAGAGGCTGTCTAGAACATGAAGAATCGGCCTCTCACGTGATCCTGGAATTCACGGGAGTTGCTAACGACCAGGCTGAAACTCCTGCTGCACCGAGCTTCTTATCAGCAAAGGCCTGCGAACATCCCAAGAGTCTTCTGCGCTTCTGCGTTGGATTAACCGCCACCGACAGCACTACACTCACAATGGGCCATTGGAGACTATGTGCGGAGAATCGAACCCACCACCAAGTACCAACGCATAAATATAATAGATTAAAAAAGTCGTAGGTAGGCATCGTAAAAACAAAATCTAAAAGAAGTCATCAAATTTAACATTTTTAATAATACAGTGATTTTTTTTCTCATGAAAGCAGTGCAGACTTTTGAGGTTAACCTTTCATGTCATCATAAGTTATTTTTTCCAAACTTTGGCCTAACATTCAAGCTTTACAAGAAACAACAAAAATAGCTCAAAATAAGTAGTATTAATAGTTTATGAGTTAAGTTTCCAATATTTCGAAGTTTTCTGGGAAGTTAAAAATAAATTCGAACCACTCTGTCGCAACTTTACTGAGTAACATACACGCAATGCCTGTACTATGAGATTTTAAAACGAAACTTTTGTCATTGAGAAAGTGAGCCAGCAATACATTACTTATAACGGCGTCTCTATTCCACAACTACAACAGTCTTACTTTAGGAGTTTATAGTATACGCGCAGGTAAAGGTTGGCATTTGTTAAGAGTTTTTGCAAAACATTTAGCGGTGTGAAGTTAAGTTGAATAAAAATAAACCTTTTATAGCACGCTCTTTGAAATTAGTTTATAGTATATATTAAGTTATTTTTCAGTATATTCGTGGCAATTAATTCGACGACGTGACTATTTTGCTTTTGATATCTCAATCCCTTGAGATGCCTCCCCTGGGATTACTTTCGCCAATTACATATTGGTACTCATCCGGCTCAGACCACTAACGAGGTACCGAGTGCTAATCTCAGTCCCTAGGTAACCAACGGTTTATTATTTATTGTCCGAGCAAGGAGTTCATAATAAACTCTCTAAATGTGCAAGTATAATGAGATGTCTAAAAATGTGTAATTCATGTTTTGTTAGTAAATTTTAGGTAATTAAGTTAATACCCTTGTTTAAACAACACGCTGTATAAGGGAGCATCAAGGCGGTGGCGAAATTTCTTTTTATCAGTACTTCCCTATCGCTAGCCAGAGTGACACTGCCCGCAGTCAATGGGCATTATCTAACAAGCCCGCTTTATAGTGTAAAGGTCATTATAAAATGTAGTAAGAATCAAAACAATTATCGTACTGAAAAAAGCAACGCTCAAACGAGAATGTCGTTTATAAACGACAGCGAGTACGAGAACAATTCATTTTCTTTCTTCGGGCCCGTGGGGATGGCTTTTTACGAAGATGGAACAGTTCTGGATGACACTTATCCGGTCAAAGTAGTCGTGAGCTGTTTCTTGGGACTCTTCATGTTTTTGAGCGTCATCGGCAATATTTGTACTTTGACTGTTATCGGCCGGGACCGGACTATGAGGACGCCTACAAACTGCTATCTCGCAAACATTGCCATAATAGACCTACTGACCGCTCTGTTCATCCCAATTGAAATATACATCATATTTATCCCCGACTTCTATCCCTTCGGAGAAGTAGGTTGCCGAATACATTTCATCCTTTGGGACGTGTTAAGCAACTGTAGCCTTTTGATAATCACAGCGTTTACAATCGAGAGGTACGTTATCGTGACGAAGCCTTTTTTGAGACAGAAATTGTCGCTGAATTCTCGGGTCTTCAAAATTGTAGGCGTTATATGGCTTGTGTCCTTAAGTTTCTGTATTCCTGACGTCTTTTACATAGACCTATTGGAGAGAAAGGAATATGTGTTTTGTTATTACAAGTTGACGAGTATAGTCAATGTGATTGTTGCGATCGAGATATTTGTTTGCTTCCTGGTACCTATGACGACTATATTGGTGCTGTACATTAAGATGATGATCGCGTTGAAGTCGGCGCAGATCAAGTTGCGGAGTAGCCCGGTGGTCGGCAAGCAGAACCGAGACAAAGCAGTCAAAATGATCGGTAAGTACAAATTTTAAACAATAATAATATAAATCAAGAAGACTGATTTAAAAATCTTTACAAACTGCTTGAAGTTCCTAACCTTATTTGAGCACCTACTATTTGTGTTAAGTGTATTTAGTTTTTCAATCTTCAATGGTGGACGATACAAACAAATATTGTTGTTATAAACGTTTGTATATAGATTTTAGAAAAACGTTTGAATGTCCTAAATTAAGTTTTTTTTTAATAAAATGATTATGTCAATAAAAGTCAAGTTTTTTTGACAATGCCCCAAATTAATGAGGGTTAATTGGGGTTAATGAAGTAAAAAAGGGGTAACGTCGGATAATCTAATACTCTTCAAAGTTATTCTTGCAAGGAAAGATAATAAAGAAAAAAAAATGGAACAAAAATATCGGAAAATGTATCTTATTTAATAGATCCCTAAGGGCCTAGAAAAAAAAATACAATATTGAAATCTTTTCTGTTTTCTTGGCAAATAGAATAAAATATTATTAAAGCAGCAATAACTGTATTTGATTAATGTTATCAAAACTAGTAGTAATAAATTGTAATGACAAACGGTTTACTAATATGCAAATGTCTTTTCATATCGTAAAAGTTATTCTTTTACGTTTTTACAATTTAAGTACTATTTCTATTCCAGCCGCAGTCGCAGCTACTTTTTTCCTTGCTTGGTCGCCATATTGTATCCTGCGCATTATGACGGTGCTGCCTAAATTTAATTACGAAGATTATTATAATGTAAGTAGATTTACGATATATTTTTTATATTATTCGAATTACTTCGCAGTGAACGTTGTTAGTGTAAAAATAAATAATTCACTTTAAGGAAACAATATTTTAAACCTTAAAAAAATTGTTGAAATAATTTCTTACAATGATTACGAAATAGGGAAAAAAAATACAAGGAAGAAAAAATCGCATTCCACCAACCCTTAATTATCGAAAAACAGATTTTCCTTAATTTATTCATACTTTTTCTATAAACTTTTTTTTCAGGTTTGGAAAGTACTGAACTATTTATGCTACAATGCGTACTTGGCAACTGCAGTCAATCCCATTGTCATAATATAAAAAATATATCGTAAATCTACTATTTACGATATATTTTTTATATTATTCGAATTACTTCGCAGTGAACGTTGTTAGTGTAAAAATAAATAATTCACTTTAAGGAAACAATATTTTAAACCTTAAAAAAATTGTTGAAATAATTTCTTACAATGATTACGAAATAGGGAAAAAAAATACAAGGAAGAAAAAATCGCATTCCACCAACCCTTAATTATCGAAAAACAGATTTTCCTTAATTTATTCATACTTTTTCTATAAACTTGTTTTTCAGGTTTGGAAAGTACTGAACTATTTATGCTACAATGCGTACTTGGCAACTGCAGTCAATCCCATTGTCTACAGTTTGATGTCACGAAAATTTCGTCAGGCCTTTAAAGTAAGTACATATTAGGAGTGAACAAACAGTTTTTACGGCCAATAGAAGTGATTACGCTTTATACTGCCCCAGAGAGTCATAACGGTACCGAGATAATTATAAAATAGCAGTTTCTACACCAAAGCAAAGGCTATTATAATTTTAATACAATAGGTAGGCATATCAACGGGAAAATGGATGTACATATAAAGGAAACTCAATTTTAATTTAAGGTTCAATCGCAAGCACTTTCTATCACAGTAACGTATAAAGTACCGTCAGACAAACATTCAACTTCAAAGAGAAGGAAAATACTTCATCATCACGTGGTATCCAGCCAAAGGCATTGCTATCCGTTGCGTCTAAGGCTAGTTTACTACAATCCTGTTATTTGACGTCTCAAAACTAGGGGCGTCTACTCTGTATTCATAAATTCATCTGCCAAGCTGCGTTTGACATCGTCCAACGGGTTGTGAACTTTACTACCTATAAAACACATCTGTGCAGCATGTCTTTGCAGCGCAATGCATTGTACCAACTATTTGAAATACGGCTAACTGGGCAAAAAGCATGTTCTTGTTATAACAGTAGGTTATAGGTACATCTGAAGAGAAAAATAAAACCAACCTAGAAGGCCGAGTAGCTACGTTAAATACGCGATCGAAATTGAAGAGGAATGTCAATGAAAATTGTACACAGAAATGAAGACTTGAAATTTAAAATAAATTGATAAATGAAAAATAAATTTAATTTATTTGAAAGTGTAATGGGCATTTATATCGCAAATTATATCTAGTAGTTATTTACAGTATTTACTTAAAAACAATTGGCATTTAGGAGCATAAAATTATGTACCGTTTGCTTTAAATACAAATTGAATGCTTTTAAGAGATCCAGTCTAAAACAACTAAGTATTTAGTTACTCGTGACTAAGAGCTCCTAAGTAATTAGAAGTAAACTTAAAGTAAATTATGCAAAAAAAAACATTAAACTCCAGAAAACGTGTAGGAAAAACAATCGATGTCCGATGTGACATAGTTAATGTTCGTTTGGAAGCAAGCCAGAAAACAGGACTGCAGTTAACAACGTAGACCGGAGATACTAAAGAATTTTCTCTAATTAATGAATACAAGTCCAGACATGAACTGAATTTCCAATACACTCTTGCAGTCTAAAATATGGAGTATCGTGCCGCTTCGAATATAAAAATGTATGGAATGCAAAGAGTGCATCTCTAATGAAATATTAAGCTCTGAAAAAGAGAGTATTGAGTAGACAGTAATTATACTAATTAGAAAACGTAACATAAAAGAAAATTGTTTTCTTGCTTAAAATTTTGGAAACGAAAACATTTTGTTAATTTTTTGCATTGTTTTTTAAGGTTTTATTTTGGTTGGTTTTTCTTAAACAATTGAGTACCTACCTACTTAACTAATAAAAAGTAATTAGCCCTTCATATAAATTTCCAAAATATATAGAAAACGTATTTTTTTATCAAATTAATAAAAAAATATGCAACAAAGATGCTAAAGCGTATAGAAATGGGGATTAATAACGTGCGCCAGTAAAAAGTGTACTGAGTACTGAGTGACTACACACGAGATTTAATAAAAACTTACTGTATGGTATTTTTTATGGACGCGATAAAACAAAAATGCGTGTCCAATACTTTTGTTAATCCTTTTTAAATATCCAAGTCAGAAAAATACCCAACTGAATAGCTATTTGCCCATAGTCATAAGCTGTTTTTCTGTGTTAGTTTTTAACTCTTTGAATTTAGAAAGATTCAGGTAGTACTGTGTCACAAATCGCATTTCATATCGGATTTGAATGCTTTAGTGAGCCTTAGCAAATCTGACCCTTGTTAGCCTAACTATGATCGTTATCGGCCAACTGAAGCTTATAAAAGTGTCACAGTAATGACAGATAGCCGTGCAAGCCTAAAACAGACTTATTGAAAGAAAAGATCTTTTCAGAACGAAATCGGCGGATAGATACGACTTTAGACAGGCTCTGATTAAACTTAGATTTAAGCCTCTTTTACTGTTTTCATAATAAGTTTGTCGACAAAGCATAGTGAATAAATAAAAGCATAAGGAAATGGATAATTACGTTTATCAAGACTTCCTACCTTCCAATACCAATTCCCAGAGTGCTGCTTTTACCATAATATGGATACTTAATTATACATTCTCTTGCACGAGATACGACCTGTATGTCATTAATGTGGTATATAAATGAAAATTGTAATGTTTTGCTTTCAGGATCTGCTGAAGAGCCCTCGTACCCTTGGTCGGAGAAGATTGACATCAGTACGCAACTCTATAGTTTAAACATGACACTCTGTGTATTTTGTAGTGACCTTGTATATGTGCATGCATGTCTTGGAATTAAAGAAATATGTGTGTTATTGAAGTACAATACTTTTAATTAACCTATATGTTACTTTGAAGAAATAGCTGCTCTACTATACTATTTATAGAGTTTAATAAAACTTTAATGAATTCTCAAGAAAAAAATTAAAGAAAGGTTATACTTTTAGCGAAGTCAAATTGCATGTTAAAAAGCACAGGCAACATTTAATTTGCTGTTAAAAAGTTCTAACAAAAAGTCAATTAGTGAAAGTACTTTGTCTTCAAAACAATAATATGATAGAGCATACTACTATACAATGTTCCGTACATTTATACCGTGTCACAGTTTAGCTTACTTGCAAACTTCGAGAATGTTGGACTAGTTTCTGGCCTCCAACGGCAGTATTAATCATGAGCTCTTCAAGCGGCAAAGTCGCAAGCGGATTGAAACTACCTAGAATGTATAATGTAGTCTTGTGAATTAAATATACAGTCATATTATTGTATCCTAGTTCTGTGTTACTGGTGAATAATTTAAGCCTTTTAATGGAGGTAGGGAACATTAAAGATTCCTTTAAAACAGTTTTATTCCGTGTTTCACGCTACTAATGCAGTCATGTTCACAGTATTTGTTCTGTTTCTTCCCGAACCTCTATTGAAAATCTAAACTAAGGTCTAAAATAAGAAGCTTATTGTTTGTTATAAGAACAATATTTGTTAACGTTCGTTGTTTAAAACTAACTATCTAATGCATAGACGAATGATTTAACCTTTCCTGTGGTAACACGCCAAGAAAACGATTTACGATATTCAACCTTACCTCTTTACATTATAGACGCTTTTACTACGCAAGTTTTACTATTAATGTACGTTTGACCCGATCAAGGTTACTCTAAATCTTCGGCCCTCCACTAATTTCAATAATCAAGATTAATGAGTACGTGCCAAGTTTATCAACTGTTGAAAGTGATTATCTTACCTATATCTTCATTCAAGTCTCCACAAACAAATTAAATTAGCCGTATAGACGATAACCACAGAGTAGGTAATATGTAGATAGTGCACTTGTGTGAAAACAAGGAAAAATCCTTGATTAATTTTGGCTAAATAAGCACGTGTGTACCTATTGACTTGTATAATGCACTTGTAGGTATGTTGGTCATTACGTTTTCACGAATATTTTTTATAGAACAAAGGAACCTACGCTAACTCTCCTAAATTCAATTGTTTTGATTTGAAAACATGACAACTGTTAAATGTTAATAAAAAAAAAACACTTCATTATTAAGTGCATTTCAAAAAATAGATTGCAAAGCTCTTTTGGTTTGACTGTGGCGGTCTGTCTACTATTTTATGCGATCTGTGACTATGACGAAAACTAGATAGATTAAACTTATCAACACCTGGAGAGATTTAATAAAAATAGCAACTAACGTCATAAAAAATAATCATGATAGGTAGTATTAGGTACTTAATTATGTCATCGTTTCAATGAGGTCCATATCTATAATAACCTATTGTTTCGACAATTTTTGAATACTGAAACGACAATCAGTTTTAAGTCTCTTTTGTCACCTTCGATGTATTAGCGACTAATTAACATTTAACGAGCCTTATGTTTAGCCTTTAGCCTTAGTTGCTTATACTTTAATTTTAGTACTTATTTCTATTTACTGACCAAAATATAAGGGATCATTAGCCCTGAATAACCCACTGCTGAGCATACACCACACCACCACAGCCTTGTTTATGCCATTCTTCTCTATCTCCTACTTATATGAGGGATGAAACTAAAAACTGCCTCAAAACTATTTCTAACAATACTAAGAAAAAACTCGTCTTTTTTTAATTCGGGTAAAAACTGATAACGTGTTATATATGGTATATACCTAACGCATGCAGCTGTGTTATCGAACTTGCGAAAGCAGCTTGATAGCAAAGGTCGTAAGCAATGTTGCTGTGCAAACGACCTTTGCGCAAAGAAAACAAATACGGCTACCTCTACGATTGCAGAATATCCTCTGCACTATTGTGTATCGAAACGAATCAATAGACACATCTTATTAATGAATACCTACGCATAACTGTGGAGCCAGTTACGTGGTATAAGGTAGAGCCACGTTTGCAGCCGTTAAGCTACAGTCGATTGGCCAGACACGCTCGGGAGAGTCCACTTTCAATACCAAAAAAAGCGACTGCGAGCGCTGTAAAGCGACTTTGCTGCTGTTCAAACCAGAAATACATACCCGGAATAGATGAAGAAAATTCTAGCGATAGTGCTCATTTACTGTCAAGTTATCATTTTTACGAATGTTCATTAGTAAATTACAAAGAAGTTGAGCAAATCGCGCAAAGTAAAATATTTGCGAGTTCTACAAAAGATGTTCTGTAAAAATTAGAGATCTTCTGAAAACAATCAAATCAGTATTCATGCAGTAGTTGGTCACTTCACTTCACACACAATAAGACTAAGACATTACACAAACAAATTAAACTCTATCCGTCAAGATGGATGTGCGTCGCCATAGCGGATGACCTACGCCATTAATACTCTCATCAAATGAATAGTCACGATCTGGAGACCTACCATCACCACTTATTACAGTACTGTTTAAGTTGTGGAAGAAGGACGCCGCTCTACACCATGTAGAGTGGCATCTCGCTTCCACAACCGAAAGAGATGGTGGTAGGCCTTTAGCCTAGGTGTTATCGATTACTATTCCGGACAGCTAAGACGTTACGTATCGAGGTACAACGTCTTAGGACCAATTATTCATGATCCCTATGCATTCTGATATTGCCATTATTGAACTGGCTTTTCACTCGAATTTTTAAATAGAGAAAAGGAAAGGCACAGGCAAGAATACCTTTTCTTTCGAGTCCATTCGTGTAAAAAAGATTGGGGCTTTTGTATACTTCTTTGTATAAAATACTAAACTACTATCAGACTACAAAAACGTTGACAAAAATACAAAACTATTTCCGTGTAAATAGCGACAACATATAAAGTAAAGGTAAACAATCACTACAAATAAGTGTATCGCCATTATTGTTAATCTGTTCAAATATTTGAGAAATAGATTATCTTTTCCTCGATTTTGGATCTACGCGAATGCCCTTGAATGTTAGTAGTTCGGGAGAACATTGTCAAACGGGTCACATTATCAAGTTTCGGACGATACACGAAAAGGTTTTTAGGCTACAATATAGCGGTAACATGTTTTTACGATAGGTAATTTCTACCTATTAGGATAGTAGCTTGGGATAATTTAAACATACCTCACAAAATTTATTTCGAGATGAAAATTTAGGGTGTTCTTTCATAGTTACCTCAGTTTTGGCTAAAACAAATTGTATGTAATATTTTAGAGCTAATAATCCTAAAGTATTTTTTGTGGTGGTGGTGAAAGGTAAGGAAATTCAAAATCAGTTTCAGTGTAATTTTTATATTAACTAGTTGGAATATTAGAAAATAAATTTTTGTATTCAGTATTCCGCTAAACTTCCCACGTGTAAACTTGTTTGGGACAGCCGTACATAAATATATTACGTTGATAATACTATTATTGTGATAAAATTAATGTGTTGTCATAGATCGCTATTTGTTTTGTTATCGGCTTATCGCTAGAATGCGACCCAAGGGCTTGATCATTTGTTATTATGTTCGTAATGTAATTCAAAATTATTATGTTTCATAATAATATGCTCCTTAAATATTGTTTTCACTACGAAGTACAATGTGTTCTTAAAACAATGTGTGCTAGTATCTGCCCCTCAAGGCTTCAGCTGTTTTGTGCCATCTATCGAAAGGAAAAGTACCTTTTCTTTACAGGGGGAAACCTTCAAAGGTGCCTAGCTTTACGAGGATTAATAAGACCGAAGAGTGTGGGATTTTTATCTCACTAAAACCACCCTGTTGATCATCATCGGCACAAAGTGAGGGTCTATGTTATCTCTTAGATAGAAAGAACAGCCCAGAAACCCTCTTTGCAACGCTTAACAATAGCCCACCTCGGCATACATCGTCTCGGCGCCTTCGACTTCGTGACGGATCCGTCCTTTCGCGATCCCTCTCACCAGCCCCTTTTATAACCATATCACTTTCACTGAAAGAGGCCACTGCTCGCCAGTTTGCCGATTCTGCTAACCTAGCCCTGTCTACTACGGAAGGAAAAGTTCTTACCAATCATAAGTATTTTAATTGTGTTCCGCCAGAAATATAAAGAGAGCCAGTGAGAGCGGAAGGAATACGAAAATTCTATTTTCATAAATCTCAGTCGCCACATGGCTGTTATCCAACCGTAGATTGCAGTTAGTACAAGGAATTGATTGCTAAGCTCTGTAATATAGAGGTATTAGTTATCTATCGAGTGGCCTGCCTGTGCTATTAGTCCAGTTATCTTTGACCCGGGCTGTAGTTAAATCAGCAGTTCTGGCTGAATAAATTTGGCTATATTATGATATGAGCATCCTGAACAAAGCTGAAAATGCTTATTTTTTATTCCAAGTTATGAAAAGGAAATCATAGCGTTTTAGGTAAACATTGTCACGCTTTTTAGGCAGCATATTTTTATTAACGTTACTATGAGGTATTTTTAATATATTTAGGCTTAAAGTCAGCTAATAAAGATTGCTAAGTCAACATAGCTCTTTATATATCAAAGTTAATTATTGTGGAAATACAAGAACGTAATTGTCATATATTTTGTTAGCTGTTCTATATTCAATTTCCAACATTAATGGCACTCTCCAAGAACGGAAACATATTTCGGATGTTTATGACCCTAATACCTTTTAGCAAAGAACTTAATAAAATTCTTAGAATTATTACAATATTCTCATTTTCATAAAATATTTAATCAGGCTTTTCAAATTCACTCGAAGTGTCAAGCTCGTATTTTATTTTCCATAGCAACAAATGGAAGTGGACATTTAATAAAATTCGTAAATAAACAAGTTTTGGAGTTAGTTGGCGTGTTGCCAGGCGTGAACACCCGTTCCCATGGAGGAAAATTACAAAATGTACTTTCGGAAGCGGGATTGCTATCGGATGCGCCGATAGCCGTTAGTAAACAGTTGTTTACCTATTATTCTGTTACAATCACAATCTTGGCTAAATCTAAAACATGACATCATTTTATATGTATTTTTCCAGATAAGTTGTTAGATAACAGTCGATGTACAAAATCAAAAGTATCGTGGTAGATATTTGAGATGATAACCATTGAAGAACATACCCGATTACGATAATACTAAAACTGTCAAAGAAAGTTAGTAGTTACTTTTCTTTTACATTAGTACTATCATATATTTCTGTTAGGAATCAAACTACCCTGTGACAAGCGGGAGCTCTCCTGTAATTGACACCCGACTAAATAATATATGTCGCATGCCAGTCTAAATTACGGCATTAGCATAATTTCCCTAAATGATGAGCAGATTGGGTTTCAACCCTAATTTATTAAAGACTTTGTGGGCTAAACAAAGCTTATTTCGCGTGAATTATTAGGTTTCCCGAGGTTTATGGGCTTGTAATTAATAATACTTGGATGGTTGGAGGTTGTGAAAAATGTCGTCTTTACGTCGATGGACAATGGTAAAATGATGACATATTCATTGAAATCTTCGTCTTTGTTTTCATCAAACAAAATTGACATTTTATGGCTGTGAAAATACATTTTGGCCTTAACACCTTTAGGTATATATACTCTATGGTAGAGTCATAAGAAGAAAAAAAGTACAATATTATTCAAGGGTCAACTATTGCTCTCCTTTATAGATATTTAGTACATAAGGAAGATTACTTCAGAAATATGGTTGAGAATGATCAACGGCCAGCGACCAGTTCTCAATTAAAGCGTTGCAAATTTGCGGCGCAAGTTCAGTTCAAACTTATCACTTTGTCTAATCTCGTGACTTAGGCGTTCAGCTATCGCTACTCCGACAATTATATCTTTGGTCTTAAGACCTAAATCATTAAGGGACAAGAAGTTAAATGTAGGGATTTATTAAGGCTCATCTATTTTATTTGTGTTTGTTATCTTAATACAATGAGACTAAGTACGGAACGAATTCGCAAATTAGCAAATATTCGGATCAATTTTAAGAAAGTCCTTCACAGAGGTTAGTAATATTTAAAGTTCAAGGGCTTTATTGTATTTAATCTTATAAAACTAAGTCTCCTTTTTGAGGTAGACATAAACTAGCAGTATGTAACATTTTTTCAACATCGAATTTCTAAATGCTTCACCTTTTCCAAATGTTTTATGTAACGGGACTTACAAAATATTAACTTAACCCCAAACAAATCTTGAAACGTACCCATATGAACAAATATTAATCTCGCAGGGGATTTGAACTTGACCCTTGTAAAATAATAAAAATGTTTTAGGGTGATAAATAATAAAAGAAATTTTGTAGGTATGTTTTGAGTATTTAATTTTATACTCAAAAGATTGTTTGGCTATTGTAAGGACATTTTTTTTTCATTTATTATTTTTGAATTCGTCGTTTGAGAATTTAAGGCAAAACGATTTTTTTTTTTCAGTAACAGCCTTCAGAAACTACAAAACGTAATTTTAAAATAATAACATTAAACTCAACAGCCATATTTTTCGTCGACAAATATGACAATAATAACAGCGCGCGAACAATTACAGTCAAGTTATTACTACTTTTTTAAAGCTGAAAGTGGTTTGTGAATGCAACCAGTACAACCAGTACGTTGTTTGCTATAGTAGGGCAAGTGAGATAGCGCTACGTGGAGTGTAACGCTCTATTTCGCTTTCACAATAACTACAGTCATACTACAAGAGCTTATAGTGCAGGCAAAGCATTTTAATAGTCAGAAACATATAGTATGCGTCATGTGCATCCATTAAACAAAATAATGGAAGGATAAAAGTTAATTCCCTTTATAACGTGTTACAGATTTTTATAGTGAAAATATTATGCAATGATTTTTCAGTATTTTTGGCTGTTTTATACCACTACAGTAAGTGTTAACGTTTTGAATTACTCTCTGATATTTTTTTTGTGAAATTGCTTTTTATTTGAAAAAGAGCTTTAATTTGTGACGTATTATGATGTTTGTGTTGGGTTTTTCAGAATAGTAGCATGAATAAAAATAGGTAGAGCAAGTATGTTTTAATCAAAAGAGTACTCAAAAATTGTAAAAAGTTCAATTTATTTCTTCATTTCGATTTTTTTCCTAACAAATAAAATGCTAATGACTATAATAAAATGGTTCCACAAAATGTTTAAAAATAGTCCTACATATAAACGAATTGATGCTAAATGCTAACTGTTATAGTTATAGTCCAAAGCAAATAACAATAAAAGCAACCTTTTCGAATTTACTGAAATGATATGAGACCGTCTTTTATTATTCTGATATTTTCCTTGAGCCCTTCGCTAATATATTAAATCGCTTCTGGAATTTTCCTTTAGCTATCGAGTTATTTAAAAGGTCTGGTTTGTGTTTACCAGTGTACCTAACATAAGTTCGGGAAATACGCCTTTTTTGTTTTATACTACTACTACACGTAGTAGTTTCTTGCGTAACTGGAATATTCTAGATTAAGAAGAACATGTAGGTTTTATATCTAAAAACTAAAATTTAATTCTGCTTTTAAATGTTTAAAAAATGTGAAGAGCAAAGAATGCTTTGTTTTTTTTTGTTGCTAGTATCTGTACTAACTTATATGTAATATGTGAGCGAAAACGCAGCATAGCAACAATAAAATAACACGATCTTCTAAGATTGAATAATTCATATTTAATTAAACACTTACACAACACTACTGAACATACAAAAGGAATACTAAGTGTTTAATTAATTGTGTGCCATTCTGTGAAGCCTAGACAAACAGCCTGTATATTTTGTAGAATGCCTGGAAACGCCTTTACCAAAAATCCCCAGTGATATTACTTTAGCTAAGAACTCCAGTATATTTCACTAATTGCCTGGATTGTATGCAAACTACAGTTAGCAAGTGCAGTGTAAAAACATAAATAAATGAGCAATCAAGTTCAGGCTACATTGAGTTAATGTAGAATATTGTTTGCAGTACGAAAGTCTTTGCCAAAGTTAATTAAGATCATTAATGTTATTGCATTTGTTTTTCAGCAGTCATGTGAAGATTTCAAGACCGTTGTATAAAACTAGATGCGAAATGAACAAAAAAAGACTTAAAAATAAGCATGTTGAGCAGTGATTGAGACTCTTTATTCTCTCGTTAAATTAGTGCAAAATGTATGGTAGTTTAGGGGCCAATAAATTCGTTGTTTAGTTGTAAAACTGCAGTTTGAAGAAAAATATTTACCTAGTATTTTAATTGCTGACATTAGTTCTAATAATTTCAACTTCGTTCGCATAATTTGGTAAGTTAATCTGTAGGGTCTACGATCTCGATCTGGGAAACAATCCTGCGCTTATGTATACAATGTAAATTTCTACCGTTGATTAGCATACAAACCATCAAGAATCAATAAGGAGGAAACTGCGAATTGAGGTCAAAGTAAGTTTTTGACCGATTGTGACAAAACTAGCGTAATGTATTACAATAATATATCCTATGTATAAATCTAGTCGTTAAGAACTTTAAGGAGTCTCATATATTTTATTAAACTAGAATTTGGCTTAAAAAGTAAGTGATAAAACTAAGTAATAATGCACAATCAGCAACTAAAACAAAAAGTTTTTGAAAATTATTGTACTAAAGTTCTCCAATGTAACTTAACATTAGTACTTACTTAAGTATATTTATCGGTCGCTATATTTACGTCAACGTTAACTCAATTTTAAGTACCAGTTAACGTCATACTGTCTATTTGAGTTGTGTTTATTTGGTCAGTAATGAGTTTCTTAATATCAAAGTTTGGCCACTAACATAAGAGTAATGCGATAAGAGGGTGACTGTACTTTACGATTACTTTGACAAATATGACAACGAAACTTTTTTACTTATTACCATAGTAAATTTGTGATATTGTGTTTCGATATTAGATATGAATACCTAACTGAAACGTGACCATTTTGTTGTTCGATTGACTTATAGTTAATAAATAGTTATTGAGATACCACATGTGGTGATGGAGTCTCTCACATAGGTGATTATTTAAGAAACAACTATGTGTGTTTATCAATCTTTAGACCTACTGCAAGGAGAAAAAATAAAGTTTAATTTCATTACATGACATATGTAATGTGGTACAAGAACTTTTTAAAGTTTGTTTTGTATTTCCTGAGATTTCTTCTCACACCGTTACAAACTTTACCTGCAACATAGTGTAGATTTAGATCAATCATGTCTACTTTGTAACCTATTGCAACATATACGTCATAACACACTGACTCCGAGACGTCGTCTAAACGAATTACGCAGCGCTCGCGACATTAACACCTCGGTTCAATTTCCGACTACCCGCAGTACTTGTTAACACCAAGCGAAGGTCGCAAGGTGCCCTGGATTATGTGGCGAGAGTAATTGGGTATATACCCTAACCGGCTGCGACGAACATCAAATGTACAATTCCTACTACGACTAGCTTGGTGAAGTCTTGACAAATCTCTACGCAGTGTAGATAGGTAGATGATTAAATACTTCATGGATGTAATCAAATAGGTTTAATATGATTAACCTGTCTTGGCTTGGCAAGTACTTAAACCCAATAAAACCTTAGAGGTGATTACCTACTAATATATTGATAAAAGAAATATTTTAATTTCATAGGCGATATAGGGTAGGGAAATAGGGTATTTAACTAAAAAAAAACTTATAAGCCCGTCAGATAGCCAAAAAACAATGTATACGTTTTTTCTTTTATCAAATCAATTAAGAAATTTGAGGATATAACGTAACAATAGCAGTAAAATGTCTTTTGTAAGTACGAGTGTACTGAGATGTGACGTCACATGTGATTTCAACTCATTGTATCGTCTTCATTTTTTATTTACACGATAAAAGTAAAAATACGTGTCCCAAATTTTTGCTTAACCTGACGGACTAATTACATTTTATATTCAAATACCCTAATATGTGAATTGTAAAGGAAAATTATTTATTAAAGAGAGTATTTATTAAAGAATCCAGTTGAGTTTTGGTAGGTCATGCCTTTGAATTAACAGAAACTTTTTGACGTACGAGTAGGTATAGTGTTTCTATAAGGAAACAATGTAAGAGGTTAATATCCGTAATATAATACAGTAATATTGATCGGAGTAAGTAAATAATATCAAAACTATTAATTCAGACGACGTCTAATGTATGCGTGTAACATAACCAGAGCATTAGAGACGCTTCGCAAATCGCTTAATTAGTAATATTCTGCTAATTAATATAGCCATATCCCTAAAGCATTGTTATTAACATTAATGCTGTTAGCAGCTACACTATCATACTATCATAAATCATTAATCAGCTACCTGCAAGACCTAACGCAAGAACATAGATTTACAACATTACTTAATTAATTTAGGTCTGCGAATGTAAGTAAATGTAGGTACCTATTACGAAAAATTCCGTTTGAAATCGTAAAGCAACGACTACGGCTACCTACAGATTGTTGCAGTTGTGGAAGAAAAACGCAGCTATACACCACGCTTTAAAGTGCAATGTGATGTATATGTTACAGCCAAAGTGATTAATCTAGATATTATGTATACTGTCTAGCTATTATGAATAATATCTACTCAATTTGGATAAAGTGATTATTCACACAAAATTATCACATTAACTAGCTATTATACATAAAATCTTCAAAGAATTGGATAAAGTGATAAAACAAGTAGATATTCGTTTAAGAATAAATTTGTATTTCAATTTTCCTTAAGCAGACATATCAGAAAGATTATTTTAACAAAAAAACATAAGATAATATTTTCACCTCAATAAACATAGATTTTAACAAAAAAAAAAACCTAACCTCACCTAATTTAGGTTAGGTTAGATTTTTTTCAGGCAGGAGTGTGGATATCAAATGAACATTATACCTTTTGATCATTAGCGCAAATGTTGATATAGCAAATAAATATTCGACAAACTGAAAATTATGTCAAACGACATTATACAAAGTGATGATTTTCTTAAACGTTGTTCGATTGAGTAATATTATATCAAACGTTGTTCGATCAAACAAGGGTGAACCTAAGATAAAGACCGTATTATTACTTTGGCTAACTTTGACACGATATTATGAATAATAACTAGATAATGTGATTAATTTATTACACTGTCTAGTGAATTTAGCTATTATCCATAATGACTAGTCATTATATATAATCGCTCATTAATCACTATGACTGTAACATATACATAACTATCATAATTATACTTGAACAAGTGACGGTAGGCCACCTGAGTAAGCCCCGCGGTCGGTGCATGATAAATTACAATGCATTACCACGCACCGATCAAACCCGGGAGACGTTGCATGGCGGTTTAGGTCAGATTCTAACACTCACCTCCTTAAGGGAGGAAGCTCCCTTAGTGACCATGAGGTTTCCTCCGCCTTACCAAAAAAGTCCGCCGAATTAAAAAGTTGAGCAACCCCGGAACAGAACTGTACGTTTATCATCTACGTTAGAATTTTATACTTAGGTATGTACTTGCCCCATTTTACTCAATACATAATTAATATAACACAAAATTAGAAGCCCCATGAAAGGTCATGTTCGGGTACAACTGTGTACTTTATCCTAGGTAATTCTGCTAATAGGGAAGGGTGTGCAAGTACTAACGCCTCTTGCGCTCAATTACTCGCCTATTGTCTGGAGCTGCGTTCTAATGTACGTCTATATTTCGCGCTCAAATGGCCCGTGATATTATAGTCGATTCATTCTAACGGCTATTCTTATAGCTAGAACACTCCAAAGAGGTCTCAATCATATTCTTAGTACAGAATAATGTAGTAATATGAATTAAATGAGAGATATATAACAAAGTTTTATACTTATCTACATTTAAAGCTCAGAAAGCTGCAAAGTTACGTTATACGCCCAAGTGCTCGCAAAACTAATTAAGTGAAGTTTGTATTGAAGATCCGTCCCTGCAAGAAAATTGGGAAGGCTTTTTTAAATTTAAAAGTAAAAGCAAACACCTGTCCCTGACACCAGGCAACTCTTTCAAAAAAAAAACAATTATAATTAATAAACGATGTATCAGGTTTCTATTCTATCTCAAGTACGTAAGCACGATTATTAAATGAAATACATGGAAAATCCATTGCGAATTCAAATGCCAAAAAGAAGGTCTTTTATCCAACTAGTAAATATAAAGGCGAAAGTGTATGTTTGTAACCTCTTTACGCTTAAAGGGCTGCACAAATACTGATAAAATTCAGTATGGATTTAGCATACACCATAGATTCACAAGCTCCTAATAAGCAATTTTAAACCCGACTGCGGAAGAAGGTAATATTCTTAAAGATACAGCCGACATCCACGTGGACAAAACCGCGGGAAAAAGCTAGTACAACATGAAGTTATTTTTCCTCATGTTACGCCTGTCTATCATAATAATCAGAGTGGAAATCATTGGCAAAAACAGATAAAATTGTTATAAATGACAGTATCTTGGAATTTCCCAACAATAATCACACGTAATTAATCAAATAGTATCGCTACGTCACTAGAATAGCCTTGTTTAAAGTCCGAATAGACTTAGCACTTTATCTTCGCACACATCAAGTCTATAATCGCCATAAGCCTCGGACGCTCGTCTCGGTAACGATATTGGGCGGAAAAGCTGTAGAAAACCGGCCAAGTGCGACTAGGAGTCCAACCCGAAGTGTTTCGTACCATTTTCTATTAGTAAATACAAAAAAAGAAAACAGGCAATCAGGAAGTAGGTAATATTTAAATTTTTTTGTTGTATGGTTCATCCCTAGGTATATAATTTAATTCTGTTTTTTTTTATCGGTATTTGTTGGTTTAGCGGATCTATCTATCACGGTTCATACCTAGACGGACGGACAGCAAATTCTTAGTAATAGGTTCCCGTTTAACCTTTTTGTACGGAACCCTAAAAATCCTCACTTCTCGACTTTAAACCCATCTTGGTCTAAAATAGAACGTTC